>CANJKZ010001232.1:3860000-4460000 GCA_947471745.1 Closterium sp. Naga37s-1 | reverse complement strand
TTCTGCCTCCAGCGCCAGTGACAAGGACAGTTCGCTTCCCCTGGCTGTCGGCCATGGCGGTCACCACCACGCGCGATCTGGTTGCTCCCTTCACACGCAGTCTCGCAGCAGAGCCGGCAGCAGAGAACGATGCTTTGCGAGTCGACGGAAGGAAGGAGGTGGATAGAGAGGCCTCAGAAGCCTTGCTTAACAACGCTGCGGAGTGAATGTGGGAGAGAGACGATGCACTGGTGGAGACCCTGGTTGATCCAAGTAGGATCTGAGAAGACATGATGGTCGTGCAGTGTGTGGGGAATGGCAGCACCGAAGGTTCAGCCTTCAGCAGATGAACCAGGAAATCACTGACTGACACTGAAGTGGATTGTCCTCGTTTTGTGGGTCGACGAATGCTAAGGAGAAATCTGGTCAGGTTGATTGGAGCTTCCCTGGGTCGATGGAGGCCAGCAAAGCACAAGGTGAGCAATACCCGAGGTTGGTTGGTTGGCTTGGAGAGAGACCTAGGTCCTGTTTAGAAAGAGCTACACTTCAGTTGGACAGGATGGACCTGGAGTGTCAGTTCAAGGGTGCAACGTGAACGCAGACCGGTTTGTGATCACAGTGGTGCAAGGATCCGGAATCAAGGAGAGAGGGTCGGAGACTTGGCAGTCCAATATCAGCCACTTACATAAGCTCCTCGACTCGGGTCAAAATCGCTCTTTTTAGAACGAATTGTATCTTGGGGACACGTGGACTGAGTTAGGCCCGAAATGTGAAGACCGTGTACGTGGCATGGGTAGCACAGTACGTCATCATTCGCTCATCCAAATCTTTCGGATCCAAAATCATCCTTGCTGGACATCGGCAACCACGGTGCTGTAACGGATGAGGGCGCCAATGAGAAATGGAACTTTCTTTCGGTGCCTTCGTGTACCGTACAACCAACCCAATACAAATGCTTCCAATGCTGTACACCCGAACAAACTTCCATACACCACCTATCTAGCCACATGTCTGCTAAATTTGGTTCAAGCTAATGATGACCAGCAGCAAATGTACACATCAACTGATTGTACGGTACAACGAGAGGGGGCGACCAATGTTGACCAATGACCAACCCCTATACCGGTAAATGTACGTACGATACAGAACGGATGTAATTTACAAAGACGAACGGATCTTCTCACCAGGGCGCCTGAAACCAACAGCATTAGGACCGTCTTGAGGAATACCCTGAGTCCTAGCTTGTTTCTTTGCTTGCTCAGCCCGTGAGGCTAGTCTGTACAGAGCCTCATGCACTTGATCAAAGACTGGGTTACATGTCGCCCTCACTGCCTCCAACCATGCCTGCACCTTCTTGTGGTTTCCCAGCACAGCTTCCTTGCCTGCAGCACCCAACAACTGGGATGGGAATGGGTGTAGAATGGAATGCTTCAGTTGAGAGTGCTCAGCGGACGTTTCATGCCAAACGAAAAGGCGAGTAGTGCTTTTATAGAAGCTTGCATGCAAGCTCACCTCGAGCTGCATCAGCTCGCATGCGATGCTGAGATCAGCAACCGAGGGATGGATGTTGGCATCAAGGAACTGTGGTGAACCAGGCTTGGACGGGTCTGCTTGTGCCAGCATCACCCGCTCCATGGCACAGAGAGATGATTGCAGCTCATGGCGAGATACGGCTGCAATATGCGTATCTGATGAGAGCCCAAACATGCTGCATATTACTTCATTCCACACAATTCCAACTGCAAGTCAACAAAACATATGCGTCAAGAGAGCAGTACAACATTTAGAAGAGTGAGGGGCAAGCCCAAGGGAAATGGCTGTCACCTTACCAGTGTGTCTGCGAGTATTATTATGGTGCCAGTCCAAAAGAGCGTCAACTCGTGCCCTCCTCTGCACATCATGTGGATACCAAGCTTCGTTGCAAAGACGAGTTGCTGCTACGTACTTCATGATGGCATGGCTGTACGCATGAGGTGCATATAACATATGCATGAAGGAGGCACAATAGTTTCGTGCCAACCGAAACGTGATGCATGCACGTCACAATAATGTGAGCGAAGCCGCTTCCGCTGTAAAACAAAAAGTGGATGAAGAGTGCAAAAATCCTACCCGTCACCTTTCATATAGATTGAATCCATTGTCTGTGATAGCAGGAACAAGTCCAAATGGGTTGACCTCTGCAATTTTCACGAAAGAACACAGGACATGCATCAAGTGATTTTCTCCAGGGCCAGCGGCACCTGGCAACCCTGAAATTCTATCGTACCTTACCATTCAAACTCCGACAAAGCGAAAACAGGGAACTGTCTCTGACTCAACTTCAACTACCTTTGAAGGACGGCGTTCTGTGCTCTCCCTTTATCAGGTTAAGCACTCTTGTTTCATGCTCGATGCCATTGAGTCTGTCACCACACGGCAGACCGAAAACAGTGACGACAATGAATCAATCGTCAATGGTACTGGGCGACTGAGGTGGATTGGGGTAACGGACATACCGAAAAAAAATGATGACAGCCCGACTGGGCTGTGAAATTGGATTCGCGTAAAGGACGATTTCCATGAACGACCTAGCCGTCAGAGGCTCGATGTGCTTGATGCACAAGTAAATTCATCCGTTGCTGTTCTGGTGCTTCAAATAGGCGCTATTTTTCGTTGCTACTAATCAAAGCCAACATAGGTTAGTGAAGGGCCTCAGAGATCTCATGCATGTAATGTGTTCTGGGTTTCCACAACACTGCAGTCGAAACATGTGTACAGTACGTACGCGTTGAAACATTTGACGGGTGACATACACACCCGAACCACGGAGCTTAGGGGCGCGTCGCACGAATGTTCCACAACCATTTCGGTCAACACCATCCGTCCGATGTAGCTCAAGCCATTCCCAGTGAAGCGAGAGGGAGCACATGCGATGAAAGTCCGACGAGATCTGGGTGTTGATGTGGAATTCATTCATCATAGGCAAGCAGGTAGCTTCGGAATCTCTTTACAACTTGGTTCAGATCGGTGCTGGTTCGGTTTGGGCAGGTGTTCAGGTCAGGACACAGGCAGTTGGATGGAGCCTCGGGATCATCGTCAGTCGGAATCCAGTAGAACCATTTCTGCATGAGTTCAACACAGTCTGTGTGCCACTCACCTCTCCACAAAATAATCCTATCATCACTCGAGTTTCTAAACAACGCTTGTACCTAGGAGGCGTATGACTTCGCCATACACCCTTTAGGTTGATCCGTGAGGCCTCCGTGTCTGATCCTATTGCGGGTTCTTCCTTTGGTTCGGTGAATATCTCGCCAAGTACGCTGCCAAGAAGCAGAAGTGTAAAGGGAGCCTCCAGGATTCATGGCTAGCACGGCAGAAAGCGAGGAGCCACAGGCGGCAACGCGTCGCGATCTCTATGAAGTGCTGGGGGTAGCACGAGAGGCGACGGACGACGAGATAAAGAGCGCGTATAAGAAGCTCGCCCTCAGGTACGGCCAGATACGCTCAGAATAGGGTCCTTCGAGTATTTACTAGCATAAGCCCGCGCCATCATAAGAGATTAGACGCTGTGGTTGCCTTTGACAGCATTCAGTTTACTCCTCAGCTTCGTCTCTTTCCGATGTCGTTTTGACAGTCGAAGCCTAAATCCGGTCGAAAGGCTCCAAGTTAAGCATTTGGCTCGTGCACGTCACTCCCGCTTGTTGCTTACGACACAGGTTCCATCCTGACAAGAACGCCAATGATCCGGAAGCGACAGACAAGTTTAAAGAGGTCGCTTTCGCCTACAGCATTCTATCCGACCCTGACAAGCGTCACCAGTACACGATCAGAGGCTTCGACGTACGCACAGTTGGTTCGCTCTGTTTCATAGAACGAGTTATTGTCATGCGTGCTGGATCGGGTCACATCGAAGCATCCTTGTGGTTCATGTACGAGGGAATGCATTGCACCCGTTCCTTCCCTCTCCATGTAATTTCGTTGCTCCTGCTTACCCGTCACTCTCCCCTCTTCGACGCATGGCCATCACGTGACCGCATTCACGTTCAAGCCTTCTTCTTCTTGCCACTCCCTCTCACTGCCTTATTCTGCCCCTTTGTGCGTATCTCGGTGTCATGCGCATCTGCTGTTCATCGCACACCATTCTCCGTCGCATGGTGTCGTCCGTGCGACTGCTGCGTGTGTCTGGTGGGTGCCAGGCGGTGAACATGGAGGACATGGACGACTCGCTTGACCTGTCGGGACTAAGCACCTTCAACACAGCCATGGTCGCTCTCTTCAGGTGCGCCGATTCACGATAACAGCTCACATTGCAGTCTAATTTAGGTTTTCTAGGTCGAGGTTCTGTATTACAGATTAAGGAAGTTACATGTAGGTTGAATGTCGATTTAAGTCCAACCCATATTCTCTCCTTTTCGTCACCCTCCGCTCACCGCTTTCCATACTTTCCCATCCCGCGTTTATGAACGAGCTGTTTTATTTTTATTACCATCATCCCGATTTCCCCTCCCTCCCACACCTCCAGCAAGTTAGGCGTGCCAATAAAGACGTCCGTGTCGCAGGTCGTGCTGGAGGAGGCATTAAGCGGGACTGTCACTCCACGCACGCTGCCTCTGGGCGGATCGATTAGTGACAGGGTGAGCTGCTGCTGCTATCTCGTTCTGTTAATCCCCTGACAGATACAACCCAATTTATCCGGGTTTAGTGTTCTCCATTCTGCCACCCTCTTCATGCTCTCCTCTGCCGTTCCCCGCCTCTCCTCTCTCCACTCATCTCTTCTCTCACACTCGCCTCTCGTTTCATGACTATCGCCACTTTTCCCACTCCCCTCTTCCACCTTTGGGCCCCATACTCCTTGAAACTTCTCTCTCGTCTCTCCCTCGAGTGATCTGGAGTGCAGGTGGAGAAGCAGAAGGCGCATTTCTACAGTGTGACGCTGACGGAAGAGCAGGCCAAGAGTGGCCTTGCTGTCAGAGCCACGTCGTCCGCATCAGGCAAATTCAAGGTCAGCATGAGTGCAGCGCACACCATGGTGGTGTGCTATGAGATTCTCGTGAGATGCCATGGTATGCCGATTATGTGCCGTGATAGGCCATGATATGCTGTGCCTGCGCATGCCATGCCATGGTGTTATGCGATCGTCCTCGCTGTGCTGCCGTTAATGCTGCACATCATGCTTCTCATCTCATGCCTCCCCTCCTCTGTACCACCATCATCGTCATCTCCTCGTTGCATCCATGTCTCTTGTTGCCTTCCTCAGCTGCTATACTTCGACTGGCGCTCAGAGACAGGGGGGCTGGACCTATCCATGCAGGTGAGACTGCGTTATATGGCAAGTGCTAAGATTGTGCTAACCTTCGCTAGTCGCCTTCGCTTCCCTTCCCTCCCCTTCCCTTCCCAGTCCATCACTGTCCCCCGTACCCTCTTCTCTCTCCCCCATCACCCCAGAATTTTACTCACTCCATCCATGCTCTCGCAAATGCCCATGCACCAAACCCCCTCTGCATTCTGCCACATTCGACATCCAACAACCTCCCCCTCCCCATTTCCTCCCGTACCATCACTCCATTCACCGGCCCATACTGGCCATGCGTGCAGGAGAGCAGCATCAAGTACGGCAAGTCGTCGCAAGCATGCCTCTTCTTCCTCGGCTTCCAGTGCTACCGCTACGACCCCACTGCCAGTGCCGTACGCGCCGCCTCCTGCCTCGCCTTTCCACACTCCACTTGTTAGACCATAACTTTCGTTTCATGCATGTACGGTTGAGCATGTACAGTATATGCACACAGATTCGTAAACCAGGCTCTCTCTTTGTCTCTCTGCCACCCGTTCTTCCGCCCCTCCCCCTCGCATTCCTTCCATTCTCACACTACTCCGTTCTCGATCGACCCCTACCCTTGCTCCTGCCCCACTTCCCCCAAATCCTTGCTCACACGATACCACTCCCACAATACCCCTCCCTTCATCTCTGCTCTCACGATCCCCTTCCCTTGTCCCTGCAGCTGGAGATGGCCCGAGACCCCGAGACATCTCTATTCTACCGCCTGGACGGTCTGTCCAAGTGCGAGGTGAATGAGCTCAAGGACGGCACACATGTCTTTGCCGTCTACGGTGCGTGCCGTGTCTGGAAGTCAAAACGCCCCTCTCTTCTCAGTTGCTTTATTCCTGCGCGGTGCAGCACTCCTCTTCTTTCTATATCATATGTGTCTCACACCACCTGCACCTCCTTCCTTGGCTTCAACTGTTCCTCCCTTTTTCTCCCTCATTCCCCTTTCTTCCTACACAGAAAAGCCACTAGTGCCACTAGAGCTATGGCTGGGGAGGTCCAACTCCTCTAATACCCCTCATCCTCTCTCCACGCCCTTTGCCCTCCCCGCCTCCCCAACCCCCCCGGCCCCCACTCTCTGTACCTTCCCATTCCCCCGATCCTGCCCACCTGCGCAGGTGACAACTTCCTGAAGGGCACGTCGTACACGATAGAGGCGGTGCCAGTGCAGGCGGACTCGCCTGCAGTGGCGGAGCTGCCTTTTGAGGCGCCCCATAAGGCCTCTTCCTTTCCCCCCTATCGTGCCCACCTGCGCAGGTGACAATTTCCTCAAGGGCACGTCGTACACGATAGAGGCGGTGCCGGTGCAGGCGGACTCGCCGGCAGTGGCGGAGCTGCGGCGCGTGGAGGCGGAGCTGGTGGGCAAGAAGGAGCGCGTGCGCAAGTTTGAAAAGGAGTTCCGTGATGTCCGTGCCGCAGGGGGGGGTGGGGGTTGGGGGAGTGCACGACAGGGGTGGGAGGGAGAAAAGTGGTGGGTTGGGGTTGTGAGGAGAGGGCGGGTGGGTGTAAAGGGGAGTTGGGGAAGGAGGGGCGGGAGAGAGGGAGGTGTGAAACGCCCCTCTGCAGCATCATGCTTGGCATTCAAATCCTCTCATCTTTCCTATCAGCCCATCAGGGCAAGCGATGGCTTTTCTTCTCCCTCCCACGCTCCACCCAACTCAAAGCACGTGCCCTCCTCTTCCTCTATGCAGGCTGTGGCGAAATACGTGGAAGTGGTAACACAGTACAACACGGAGAAGGAGGAAGTAGATGATCTGTTATCCATGCGGTTTGCCACTATGGAGATGTTCACTGCTGCCAACATGGGAGCAGGCCCTGCTGCCGACCCCAGCAATCCCAATGCTGCGTCCCCTTCTGTGAACGGCCGGCCAGGGTCGTCGTTTTCTGGATCGGACGACCAGCAGTTGCAACAGCAAACCAGCCGTTCCAAATCCAAAAAGTGGTTCCCTTCGTTCCTCAAAACCTCGTGAAATGGTGGTGTATGGTAAACCATTACTCCGGCTTCTAGTCTTGGTGTTGGATGTGGGAGGCCTGGTGATTTCAGTATAGGTTCAGGTTGGGTTCACATTGTATTATGTATGTAGTGCAATACCACACAGGTAGTGTAGCTCCACTTCCTAAGTGAGTTTTGCCTATAGTCTGTTGCTTGCGCTGTAAGAGTATTCCATGGTCATCATTGGTACAGTACCATGCCATCCTTGTTGCCAATGATTCGCTGCAGCTAAGCCTACAAAAGGGAGATGAGCACAAGGCTAGTAAAATTGCACTCGTTTGGTGTAATGTAGTGTTACAGAATTGTGGCAGGCTCTCAGGAAAAAAACACGAGCAAGCATGGTTTCAGGCATATTCTTGGAAGTTAGCATGGCCTGTTGCTTGTGCATGTTGCACTGCTTCCTGCATGAACAACAAAAGGCAGGGCATCAACATAGGGTCATATTTCAGCACACAGCACGTAGTCGAATGAAAATCAACGCGTGGATGATTCACCCAACACAGATGCACCCAACACAGCAAGCGATGTGGTGAACCTGCACGTATCTCGCTGACCTATGCGCTGTGCACAGTTGGCACTGGGCGATTACCCTCACCTTCTGCCCCATCAGCCCTTGCTGGCACACCACACAGCGCAGTGCAAAGCGTGCTGTGTCTGTAAAGCTCTTGGCCCTGCACACATGCACAGACCGACCCAGATACGGCCAGAGACACAGACAGTGCAGCGACAGAGAGACAGAGTCAGAGACAGACACGAAGACAGGCACAGAGACAGAGAGAGAGAAAGAGCCAGGGACAGGCGCAGATAACGGAGGGGATCGATGGAGTTAGGAGGGAGGAACCGGTTGCTGAGTGAAAGCCAACTCTAGGAGCTCTCCCAACGACAATGTGCAGTACCGGGTACCCCCAAGTGCTGGCTTACTTGTGAGCAGCCTCCACTAAGACCTCTGCACTGCGGCGCACAGCGGGAGGGAGGGGATGCGCTGCAGTGGCCGGGAAGATGGTCTGGTCAAAGTCCTCCGGGGCCCCTTCACATGGGGAGAGCTGCCGGGAGGGTGGTTGGGGGATGGATGGCATGGAGGGGAGATGGACGCGGGAAGAGGAGTGCAATGCGGTAGATGGTGCAGCGATGTAGGAGGGGCGGAATGCTGTTTTGAAGAGATGTAGCACTCTCTTTTCCACCATGGACGGCAGAGCCAAGAAGCATGAGTGTGCATAGCATGTTGCAAGACAAGCATGACAGCACCACAGCAGCACAGCAGCGTACCGCGAGGGCATCGTAGTGAATGCCGTCGTATATGAGCATGATGGTCTCGCTGTACGGCTTGTCCTGGTGCCACACGACAGGTCGGTCGTTGTAGACAGGCAGAGGACGGTGAGCGCCGTGTGGTGTGTGGAGCAGAGAGGGGGTAAAACACAGAGAAGGGATGGTGAAGGTGGTAAACAGCAGGGAGAAGAGGGGATGGAAGAAGCAAGAAGCAGGAGTATACGAGGCAGCAGAGGCTGGAAAGAGACATCTCAGACGCCTAAAGAAGTGAGACTTATTTATGTGCCATAGACGTATCGTATAAGACATCTCATGAGGACAGGCACGTGTCGCTCACCACTCACCTGCCCGTACACGTCGCATCGCTTCGTTTGGATGTCAAAAGCAGCAATCTTCTTGGCAAAATGATCGGACAAGATCGCTAGCTCAATGCCACCTGTTGTTGCCGCGCACACGTGCACATGTGGGACGGGACGGGGACAAGGACGAATCAGAACAAGTTGAACAAGCTGTCGGGTATGGTCAGAAACAGGCAACGACATGCGGCAAGATAAGGTGCACAGCTCTTACGGCTCTCCGGCCCCCCTCCCCAACCCACTCCTCGTACACCAAACCACCCTCTCTCGCCTCCACATCTCACTCCCACCCCTGCGTCCCCCCTCTGGCAACCCAGCAGCGCAGCACGCACCTCCCCAGGAGTCAGCGCGGGTGATCCACTGGCAGTAGGCGGCGTTGGGCTTGCAAGCCCTTGCAAACCTCTTTCAACTCCTCCCCGCCTCGTTCCCCTTCCTCCCCTAAACCCCAACTCCCCCTCCCCGTTTCTCTCGAACCCATGGAGGCACGCACCGCCCCAGGAGTCAGCGCGGGCGATCCACTGGCAGTAGGCGGCGTTCGGCTTGTCCAGCACGGCCTCTGTGAAGCGCTGCTCGTCCCCCGCCACCACGCGCGCTATCACCTAATGGGGAGGAGAAACAGCGCGCAGGGTAGGACTGATTAGCACATGCATGTGCAGCCCGGCACATGGACAAGCACATATGAACATGCAGCAGCGGCAACACAGTGGTGAGCAGTGGGTGCCATGCATGCATATTCAAGTGCACGGGCATGTGCCATGGCACATGAGGTGAAGCTGCTGGACAAGTAACCCTCCTCTTCCCCTCTCCCCCGTTTCCCCTTTCCCCGTTTCTCAAATCGCCGCTTCATCATTTCCTTTCTTCCCCACTTCCCTTCTGCCACGCCACCACACAAGGAGCGTGGGGGCCACGCCATACCTGCCGCAGCTGCGCGCCCTTGTCTCGACTGCGCTCCGTCACATACCTGCGCGCACGACCCAGCACCCCACACAGGTGCCAGAGATGCGTTAGTGGATGAAGCGATAGTGGATGACGAGAACCAACAGAACAAGGTACAGAGATGAGTTGACAGATGAGCCAACAACTACCAGGCAGGGTGCAGAGACGTAGAGACGGAGGGACGGAACGTCAGTGCGTTCGCGAGACGACGCGCGTGATACAGACGGCCGGTGTGCGCGGCGGCGATGTGGCGCGGCGTGCTCTGCTCACCCGACGGCGTTGAAGAGGCAGCTGTTGTCGGCGTCCATCACGCGCCGCACCACCACGCCCTGCTCCTCCATCGCCGCCGCCTGCTGCGCTGCTCTCACCGCACGTGGCTCTGATCACGTGGCTTTGACCGTACGCGTGTCGGCGGGTTGACCAAGCGGGTCCTGATTCGCGAATATCCTGCGCTGTTTCTCTTGGCGGCGACCTACAGGATCGTCGCTGGCCAGGACGTGCGCTGCGACGGGCACGTGGCGGGTTGGAGACCACTCGCGGGCAGACCAAGCGGGTGACACGCTACGGGCAGGGATTCGAGGACAGTTGAGAGTCAAAAGCTGACAGATTTCAGCAGACCTGCTTTGTTTAGACAACCGAATCTGGTATGCGAGTCTCGTGAATGATCGTCGAATCGGATGGTCTCGATTTATCAGTTGAAGTGATCGAGAGCGATTTGGGCCCATTTACCCGTGCGCGAAACAGGGTTCCACGAAATTACACTCGACATACTGTTACGAGCTACACTTCCTGCATAGATTTGTCATAAAACATATCACCCAAAACAGCCACTAGCCACCAGATTTCCCTCCCACATTGCAGCCCTGCTTCCCCGCTTTGCTTGCCTCCCCCCTTTACTTCCGCCCAGCCCCTCCAATTCCACCCTCAATAACAGCGGTTGTTGCGCGCCCTTCCCCGCACCCACGGTTGTTGCGCCATCGAGCGCGATCCACTCCGCGCCCTCGATATCTCCGTCCGCGCCCCAGCCTATCCACCAACCACCACCCTACGACCCACCACCAATATTTCAACCAACCAACCAACCAACGCCCACTCCTTAGCTGTTTCGTCCCAACTCCGACCCGACGCGCATCACCTCGCCGCGCTATCGGCCGAATCACTCCCACCTGCTCCATTGACGGCTGTCTGCGTGTCTTGATCCTTGATCCAGGGGGCTGCGGCGCGGGTGAGTCAGTGCGTACCTATTGCGCGTACCTGTCAGCGTATCGCTAGATAGATCCTTCTTCATTCCTCCATTCCTCCACTCATCCACTCCTTCACTCCTTCACTCCTTCACTCCTTCACTCCTTCACTCCTCCGTTCCTCCATTCCTCCATTCCTCCACGAGTTCAATGCGCGCGGGACCAACGCGAGAGAGGCGCCTCGGAGCGCGCCCCGACGGCTTCGAGGGCTTCGAATGGACGCTGCCGGACCGCCACACGCTCCGAGCCGCCTCGGCGGCCGCCAGCGGCGCCATCAGCGGCGGCGGCAGCAACAGCGGGGGGAGCGTGGGCGGAATCTTCTCCTCCCGCGGCGGAGGCCAGTCTGGGGGAGGCCCCGTGGGGCGCAAGGGCAGCGCAGGTAGCGGCGGCATCGGCGGCGGATCGTCGTCTCCTCGGTGCTCGATCTGCTCGTTACTATGCTGCACGTGCATGCTGGTCGCATCGGCCGTTATTCTCCTCACGCTGCTGCTTGCATACGCGCACCCGCGCCTGCCGTCGAACTTGCGCCTGCACCAGCAGCCCCGCGCCGTCCACCGCCACGCGCGGCAGGCGCAGCTCTTGCGCGGAGCATCGGTTGGCGCAGGGGGCATTGCGTCGCGGCTGCGCTCCGCGGTTGTGGGCGTGGATTTATCTCCGGACGAGAGCGTGTGGGCGTCGGGGGGCGGAATTATCGGGGAGTTGGGGAGCGCGCGCAAGGAGCGGGCGCAGCGGCGGAACCAGATCCAGGGGGGAAAGATGGGGAAGGTCGCGGCAATGGGGAAGCAGCAGCGGCGGGCGGGGTTGGATGACGGTTACGATGGGTTTGCTAAGCGGACATTCGATCGGACGGGCGGAAAACGCGGTGGTTGGCAACAGCGCGGGGAGGGAGTCCGCGCGGATGCGGAGGGAGTGGCGGAGGAGGCGGAAGAGGCGGAAGAGCTAGATGAGGTGGAAAAGGGAATGCATTTGGGGGAGCACCGCGGAGGTGGGGGTACTCGGGGGGGCGCATCTGCGCGGGCATCAGGGGGGGAGTGGAAGCGGGGAAGCGGAAGCGGAAGGGCCGCTGGTGGTAAGACAGCGAGAGGCGGGACTGACGATGATGATAATGAGGAGGAGGAGGAGAAGGAGGAGGATGAGGGAAATAAGGAGAGGCGTGGAGGGGGGGGAGTGGTTGCGATTGAGGCGGAAGCCGCGGAAGGAGATGCGGGGGAGGCGCATGCGGGGGGAGAGGGGGGAAGAGAGGAAGGTGACATTAACGAGGATGATGCTGTCAGTGTTGCCGGGCGTGATAGTAACGAGGTCAGCAGCGCCAGTGGTGGTGCGGGTGTACGGAAGGGGAGGGGATATAATAGCGAGGGGGGGAGGCGGAGGGGGAAGGGGAAGGGGAAGGGGAAGGGGAGAAGAGGCAGGCGCAGCGTGGGGAGGGGGGAAGATGACGTGGACATTCGGCGGAAGGTAAGCAGGCGGTATGTGGATGATGGGGGGGAGGGGGATGAGGAGGGGGAAGAGGCGGAGGAGGAGGAAGCGGAGGAGGGGGAGGTTCGTGGGGGGAAGCGCGGTAAGGCCCGCGCTATGGTGCATGGGGAGGGGGAAGATGAAGAGGAGGAGGAGGGGGATGTGGGGGGAAGGAAAACGCGGAGGGAGGGGAAGAGAGGGCGAGACAAGGAGGGGAAGGGTGCACGGATCAGTGCAAGGAGAGGAGCAGAGGAGGAGGAGGAAGAGAAAGAACGTTCTGACTCAGATACTGACGTGGACGGTCTGGATGCGATCTTGAAGGTGCTGGAGGAGAAGGCGAGGAAGCGCAAGGCGAGGGGGAAAGGGGGGCGTGGAGGGGAGGTGGGGAAGAGTGAGCGCCAGGCGCGGAGGGGGAAGGGATCCGTCCGACGGGCGAGTGAGATAGAGGGGGAAGAGGCGGAGGAAGAGGAGAAGGAGAAGGGGAAGGTGAAGGGGAAGGGGAGGAGGAAGGGGAAGGGAGAAGAGGGGGAGGACGAGGAGGAGGAGGAGGATGAGGGGGAGGGAGAGAGTGAAGGTGGAGATGGGGATGAGAGGATGCAGCACGGTACTGGGGACATAGAGCAAGGAAAGGGGAGCAAGGCACGGAGAGGAGGGCGTGGGGCAGGTGGGGGAGGGAAGGGCACAGAGGCAGAGGCAGTTGAGAGGGCAGATGATGAGGACCAGGCTTTTGGGAAAACGACCGGAGCAAGATCGGTGGACGGGCGAGGCGCAGAGGCAGGGCTTGCGGGGGAGCAGGTGAAGGGGCGCCGGCAGGGGCAGGGGCAGCGGGAGCAGGTTGAGGGGGAAGGGGCGGTGGGGGAAAAGGGGAAGCACGAGCTGGATTCGCTGCTGGAGGGCATGGGGATGGCAGGCGGGGAGGAGGGTGGTACAGCGGTGCTGCATGGTGTTAGTGCTGCACGCGAGGCTGATGCGATTAGTGCTGCTGATGGTGTTGGTGGTGGCGGTAGTGTTGGTGACTCTGCTGGTTCTGGCACATTGGGTTCTGGTACAGCTTCGACTGACGTTAGTGGGGAAAGGGCTGGTGGCAGGAGCAGCAGCAGTGGTGGTGCTGCTACAGGTGCTGCTGCTGATAATGATGGGGACGGGGATGATGATGATGAGGATGACGATGGTGGTGATTCCGCTGCTGCGGCTGCAGGTGCTTCTGGTGGTGGTGCTGCTGCTGCGCATGTTGCAGCTTCCGGTGACAGCAGCAGCAGCAGCAGCGGTGGCCTTGACTCACAAGGGAATGATCACGGGCGAGAAGAGGGTGGAGGCAGAGAGGGGGCGGGGGACGGGGGGGGTGAGAGAGTGGGGGACAGCAGGCAGCAGGTGAGTGGGGATGAGGAGGGAGGTGGAGGGGGTGTAGGGGAAGCGGGAGCAGGGGAAGGGGCGGATAGGGAGGCGCAGGAAATGGGGGGTGGGAAGAGTGTGGGTCGCTTGGGAGAGGGTGGTGGAAACTGGGGGGCAGCAGTGGACGGGGGATCGGGAGAGGGTAGAAGAGGCGAGGGCGCAGCAGGGTATGGGGCAGAAGGGGAGGGGCGAACAGGCTTTGGGGAAAGAATGGAAGGAGAGAGAGGTGGGGAAGGAGGAGACAGCAGAGGGGAGGATCGATCGAGGTTAGCCAGAGGAGGTGGGGAAGGAATGCAAGACGGGATAGGGAGTGCAGATGCAGTGGTTTCTGCAGGTAGGACCGAACAGGTTGACGAGGGGATTAGAGAAAGGGCAGGAGGAACTGGGGGAGCAGGGGGAACAGTGGGGACAGAGAGAACAGAGGGGACAGAGAGAACAGGGATGGGCAGAGCAAACAGTGCTGCTGGTGAGGGAAGTGGGGGGGATGAGACAGAGCGGCCGCAGGAGGAGGAGCTGAGGGGAAGTGACAGGGAGCGGGCCTATGCGATGGGTCTATCTTCAAGCAGGGTGGAGCAGAGGGATAGCAGGGAGAGCGGAAGGGAGGAGGGTCACATGCAGGAGGGCTTTGAGGGCCGGGGGGCTGGAAGCAGGGGAGAAGACGAGGGGTTGGGGAGAGGTGGGGGAGGGGGAGGGAGTGGCAGTGTAAGGGAGACTGAGAACCCTGCACAATCGTTCTACGAGCAGCAGATGCAGAGGGAGCAGGAGGATGCAGGTCACAGGATGGGGTACAATGGCGAGAGGGAAGCAGAGGGGCGCGAGACAGATGGCACTGCAGCAAGCAGGGAGGTGGAACAGACGGGAGGGGCAGAGGTTGGTACGGAACAGAGAGGGGTGGGAGCAGGGGTTAGCGGGGGGCATCGTGAGGAGGAGGAGGACGAGGGGGATGAGGGGCTAGGGGTGGTCGTGCAGGCTGGGGTGGATAGGCAGGGGCAGGGGCAGGGGGGCGTGCAGCGGGCACTGCTGGTGGTACGTTCAGAGGGAGGTGAAAACGATGGGTCAGCAGCAGGCGCACTACATCATCATCAACAACAGTAACTACTAGTATCATGTTTATGATGCCATCATAGCACATGGTTAAGGGTTATATTAGTCCCATTCGGATATCCTTCTGCACACAATACTAGCATTTCGTTGCATGGATTATCTATCTACGGTATTGCTGGTTTACTACCGTATCAAGATTTCTCCCCATGAGCTTCTGGACTTGTTGGCCAGCTTGGTGGGTGGGTTGTGTACTTCACCCAGGGTACTACTGCATAGGGTGACCTCAAGCACCACTGCAGATGTCTCAAAATACGGTAGTTGCATGGGCTCAACGTAGGGTAGCTCCTACTGCCCGCATAGAGATAGCACAAAGAAAAGAGACTTTCTCGTCAGGCAAATATCAGGTCAGGCTGGGTTTAGCAGGGGTGGTGGTGGTGTGGTGAGGCAAGCCATGCCACAAATCAGATCAGATCAGATCAGGTCACTGCAAGAACCTAGAATCACTGCTGTGTGGATGGGAAGGAGAACCACCACCACCCCACCACACCACCATCACCACCTCTCTGCAACATCACCCCGTGCCACTAATTACCCAGTTACCGCAAGGCTGCACTGGGGTGCACTTCCTGCCTGCAACAAAAGGAGTCACAAAGCAACAACACGTCCCACCCCACCCCACCCCACCCCACCCCACCCTTACCACCACCTGTTTTCCTTCCCCTCCCCTCTAAGCTGTTAATTGCCACTGTTGTGCCGGTGCAGGTTAGCCATTTCCGCCTCTCCCCTCCCCTCCTCTTCCCCAGGGTCCTCATCATCCCCCTGCTCCTGCTCCACCATCTTCTGATACAAACTATAAATCCGCCTCTGCTTGATCCACGTCACCACCCACACCACCGACAGCACCACAATCAGCACGCCACCGAGCGCCATCAGAAACACATACTGCCAGCTCAGCATATCCGCAGAGATAACGAAAATCGTCTGCTCGCAAGGGCCCGCAGCGACGGGCGCAGGCAGCTTGGCGGCGCCGGGGAGAGCGTCGTTGCAGCGCTTGGGGTGGCGCCAGCGGTGCGAGGAGTTGTGGCGGCCCTGCGCGTCCGTGCACGAGTCCTGAATGGCCTCGTAGTCTGCCTCCGTGCACGGCTGGCATGGGATGTCCTGTGGCAGTGGCAGCTGCGCGTTCGCCTGGCATGTCTGGTAGTTGTGGTGGCACATGGTGGTGGGCGGGGAGAGTGGGGACGGGGGGAGGGATGGGAGGGGAGGGACAGGGAGGGCAGATGGGAGAAAGGAGGAGAGTGGGAAGGAGGGAATGGAAGATGAGGCGAGAGGAAGAGCAGCGAAAACGCGTGCATTGTAGGTCCAGGGACTCAACAGTAGCTGAACGTTGAAACACCAAGGAGCGAAAAACGATAACGGGTAGGGGGGCGCGTGGAGGGGCGGGAGAGGATGTAGCGAAATCAGAGTAAAAAACAGGGAAACAAACAAAAGAGTGAAGCCCAAGAAGATGAGTGACAGGAGTGAGTGAGAGGACTGTGTGATGGAGCACGCACCTTGGGCAGCTTGTACTTGTACGTGGCGTACTTGTTGTCCACACAGCCCGACACCTCCACGAGCTCATAGTCATCCATGGTGCACATGGGGCACGCATGAGCCGTGTACCACACCATCTCCATCACACACGCACTCTCGTCGCCGATGGGGAGGACCACGCCCCCGCGCACCACCCAGCTGGGGAAGGAGACGTTCGGATCCACTGCTGCCGCCTTGCCCTTGTCCGTCCACGCCTCGGGGGCGCCGTAACCTGTGTGGGCCGGGAGAGGGAGGGGAGAGGGGAGAGGACAGAGGGGAGAGAGGAGATGGGAGGGGCGGAAGGAGTTGACAGAGAAGAGGTGAAGTAGACGTTGGTGGCGCGCAGCATGCTGTTGAGAATACTCAAAAGTGATTTCAACACCAGCATGGCACCCCCCGCACAGCACCCACCAGCGTCAGGGTCGCAGATGAAGGAGACGTTGGTGGCGCGCAGCATGCTGTTGCTGGCGCACAGCGACCCCTCCAGGGACATCACAAAGCCCCTGCGCTCCAGCGCCGGGTGCGCCCCCAGCGGGTGCAGCGATATGCTGTCGCCCAGACTCACCGCCCTGCGCCTAGGGCCCTCCAGGGGTGACCTGGGGTTGACCTGGAAAGGGGAGGGGGAGGGGGAGGGGGAGGGGGAGGGGGAGGAGGAGATCAGCGAAAATGGGGAGGGGCGGGGATGCCTTGGAGAGGGATGGGGGGGTTCGGTGGGTGGGGAGAGGAGGGGGGGAAGGGGAGGAGGGGGTTCTGGAAGAAGGAAGGCGGGAGGAGGGAAATAGGGGAGGGGGACTGGGGGAAAGTGGCTCAAGGCAGCTGAGAGAGTCGGAGAGAGGGAGGCGGGAGAGGCCATCACAAGTAAAAAACCCACTCACCCAGCCCCACTCCACCGTCCATTTCAGCAAACGACATGTATCACAACCCCACCCTACCTTCCTTTCCCTCCATTTGCCACACTTACCCGGCAGGCATAAGTATTAAGGGAGCCGCCTCGGGGGGCGTAGCAGGTGGCATTGGTCATGTCCCGAGTGCACACGCTCACATAGTACAGCGACCGCTGCTCCCTATCCGGAGCCGTAGGGTCGTCATATATCGGCCCAAACATTTGGTCCGGGTGCAGGCGCGCGAGAGGGGAGAGGTCAAAGACCGTGAGGCGCGAGGAGTTGAATGCGGTGGGAGGCGGTGTGTAGTGGCAGAAGGAGGTGGGGATGTAGACGTCTCCCACGGTGCACTCGCTGCTGCCCTCTGCTGACGATGTCCCTTCACCGCATGGCTCACATGAATCCTCCGTGCCCTGCCATGTCATACGGGGGACGTGTGATGGGCGTGTGTCATGTGACGCGTGATGTGCGATGGGGGAGATGTACAGGGTGTGGGGAAATAAGAGGGATTGGGAGGGGCACAACCGACATGGCACACACTACAGAGCTCGCAGCTGCACTGCCCGGATGAACAGCAGAGCTCTGCATGGCTGGGACACCAAGGCACAGCAAGCACCCCGGGGATCCCTCCCTCCCACCACTCATGCCCCCAACGCGCACGCACATAGGAGGCCTCATTGAAGGTGTTGGCAGGGCACTTGGTGCAGTTGTTGGTTCTGCCCTTGCCGTATGTGCCAGGCGGGCACGGCTCCCACCACAGCCCTGACGGCGCCAGGTGTGCGCCCTCTGGCACCTCCTGACAGCTGGACGCGCCCCCCTGCGCCACTCCAATCACCTGGTACGAACGGGTGTTAAGCGGGGGAACGGGTGGGGAAGGAGGGGGGATGAGAGCACGACGAGCAGGGTAGGATTGTAATTTGCTGGGAGATGCGTCAGGGGGGGTGTGGAGGAGAGGGAAGGGGAAGGGGGGAAGGGGAGGGGAGGGGAGGGGAGGGAAGGGGGTGGGAGGGGATGGGAGGGGAGGGGATGGGAGGGGAGGGGAGGGGAGGAAAGAGAAGGGAAGGGAAGAGAGGGGAAGGGAAGGGAAGGGAGGGCAAACCAAGGCAAGGGAGAGCAACGCACTGTGAGGTTGTGGATGACGGCTGAGTCCCTGTCTGCATGCGTGGTGGCCTTGAGCTTCTCCCACATCCACATGAGCTGGTGCTGCCCCGCATCCATGTCCCACATCACCGTCTGCATCTCCGTGGGCTTCAGCGCTATCTGCTTATAGGCACACGCGTGCACATGCATACATGCACACACACGCATGCACATGCACACATGCACACACACGCATGCACATGCATGCACATGCACTCATGCGCACACAAAGACGCACAAGCGCGCTCATGCAAACCGACATAAAGAACAGGGAAACGTTTGGGACACCGAAGCAGAAGGAATAAGAACACAGAAACGCATCAGCGTTTTGCTAGTCAAAACACCACAACTTCCCCCCGTCCACCCGCCACCTTTCCCTCACCAATCCCTCCCCCCCACCAACTCCCTCCCATCAACTCCCCCCCATCAACTCAACCCAATCAACTCCCCCCCCGCATGCCCCTAACACACACACACCTGGATAGTCTCCACCTCCATGCCATCAATAAAGAACTTAAGTGCCCGCTGCTCCTGCGAGCCCTCAGGAATATCCACGGTGTAATTCGCCATGACCTGCCCGTCCACCTCCAGAGTCACATTCAGCGCCAGCCACACTCGCACCGTCGCCCCGTGACCCAGCCCCGAGTCCAGCACCCCCCCCACCATGCGCCACGACGGGGATCCGCAGTCGCCCGTGCAGCCCGAGGTGAAGTTGGCCGGGAGGCCGAGGAAGGAGGGCGGGGTGAAGAAGGAGGAGGGGGAGGCTGGGGTGGGGTTGGTGAGGTGCGCGAGGGAGAACTCCTTGACTGCCACGAAGCCCGGCTCGCATGGCTCACAGATCTCGTCCTGTGTTGTGTTGTCTATGGCCTTGGCTGTGCCCTGGTGGGGAGTGCAGGGAGGGGAAGGGGGGAGGGAAGGAGGGGGAGAAGGAGGGAGGGAGGGAAGGAGAGAGGGAGGGAGGGGGGGAGGGAAGGAGAGAGGGAGGGAGGGAAGGAGGGAGGGAGGGGGGGAGAGAGGGATGGGGGGAGAGAGGGATGGAGGGAGGGAGGGAGGGAGGGAGGGGGGGAGGGAGGGAGGGGGGGAGCAGGGGGGAGGGAGGGAGGGAGGGAGGGAGGGAGGGAGGGAGGGAGGGAGGGAGGGAGGGAGGGAGGGAGGGAGGGAGGGAGGGAGGGAGGGAGGGGGAGATGGAGGGAGGGAAAGACAAGAAGTACAAATCAAGCACTGGAGATCAGAGGAAGGAGGAGCACAAAAGGAGGACAGAAACCAGAAGGCAGAGAGCAAGAGAGGCGCATGGGGGGGAGGGGTGTGAGGGGGTTGATCTCGGCAGGGGGGTGAGGGGGACGATTGGGGTTGCTGAAGAGGAAGCGAGGAAAATGATGAAGTGTGGAAATCAGAGGGTGGTGATGCTGGTGTTGGCAGGACCCATACCGGAGGGCAGAACTTGCAGATGATGGTGTTGTTGACTCGTAGCACTGCTGATACCTGGCCTGACGGGCACGGAGCTGGTGGCATAGGAGGAGCACAGAGAGCGGAGCACAGAGAGCAAGAAGCAGAGCGAGAGAGCGAGCTTGAGAGAGACAGGCGGGGGAGGTATAATGTACAATGCAGTCCAGAGAAGCATATGGAGAAGGTTAAGGAAATGGCTAGGGGAACAGGGGAATGGGCAATGGGAGTGCGCACATGTGCATTTTTCAAGGAGATGGCAAGCATACAATTGCAAGTGAGCACAGGGGGAGCAGGGGGGCAGGCATGAAGCAGTGGCAGTAGCCGGAATGGGAGGGGGATACGGAGTTACAGCATTGCGTGCAAGCGTGCGTGCTGGGGTGGGAGGATGGCATGGCGGGGAGGCAAGGCAACGTACGGCACTGCTCGGTTTCATCGGGTGGGAGGGGGCTGTCTGCTGTGGGGCTGCAGATGCGAGGCTCCAACCACTTCCACACCTGCATGCCATGTTCCATGCCATGCCGTAGCGTGCCATGCCATGCCACGTTCCGTGCCAAGCCATGCCATGTTCCACGCCATGCCATGCCATGTTCCGTGCCCTTAGTCCATACCATACTCTCTCACCCACCCCGCAAACCGCCCCCCCCCCCCAGCCCCCATCCACCCCCCCAACCCCCCCACTCTCCTCCCGGTCCCACGCGCATACATGCACGCATTCACACAACAGACAGGCAGAAATGACAAAGAGGAAAGGAGCGTGCTGATGACAGGACAGAGAAGGAACACAGCGCTGCAAGGACTTGAAACGCGCAAGCTCTGAGGCGTCTCACGACTGGAAGCACAGTAGGACAAGGGGACTTGGACAGGCATGCACAGCAAGGTGAAAGAGGATGGTGCAAGGACGAGAGGTGGGTGAGAGGGGGCGTAGAGGTATAAGAGTGGTGGATGAGGGGGCATGAATGACGTGGATTGAGGTGGATTGAGGTGGATTGAGGTGGGTGGGCAGAGGCACACCTTCTTCCTGGTCTTGGTGGTGGCGTCACAGGCAGAGAAGGATGAGGCGGCATGCTTTTCCACCTGGCAGGCTGTGATTCGTTGCATGGGTGAGCACGGGGAGGGGATTGATGATGGAAAAGAAAGGGCAGGGAGAGGGGGCGAAAGAAGGGCGAAGAGGAAAAAACAGGAGAGGAGGCTGAAGGGGGGCCGAGAATGCACGAGCTGAGAGGAGGTGAAATGACAGGAGGAATCATGACACACTGTGGTAACAGTTCTTTTATGATTCTCAAGTACCACTGTCATGCCTGACGTGCACTGTAAGGAACATGCTGGCAGCGAGGAAGAAAGGTGCGATAAACAGAGCACTTGCTTGCATTAGCAGCAATAGGACACCAGGGGATGTAGTGGAAACGAGAAGGGGTGGAGAGGGGATGAGAAGGGGTTAAGAGATGGGGGGAAGAGATGGGGACGAGAAGGGTAAGCAAAGGGGAAGAGGAGCAGGGGATAGAGGGATGGGGAGAGACGCACGTGGGCGCTGGGTACAGTTGGTGCGAGGGGGTTCAAGAGAGTAGGTGCCCTCGGGACAGGGCGTGCACTCGCTGGCTCCTCCTCTGCTCATACGCAAAGCCGCCACAGCCCACATGGGGTTGATGAGGAATGGGATTATGGGATACCGTGGGTTTCGTGGAATGGGGGAGAGAGAGCAGGGGGGAAAACGTAAGGGCAAGAAAAGCAAGAACAAAAGACGCTGGGTTAGGGTTAGCAATATTGGGAGAGGGAGGACAGTGATAAAGGATTTTGAGGTCAAGCGAATCACAAGAAGCATGCGGTGACACGGCAACACATGTGTGTGGTTGAATGGAAAGGGAAAACTGGGAGGCACGTGGGTGGAATGAACGGAAGTGGGGTGGGAGAGGCAGAGGGAATGGGCGAGTCTCACGTTGAGACGGTGTCAACAGGGCAAGGGGAGCACTCGGACGCGCCCTCCCCACTGCCACGCAGAACAATGGCAGAGAGTGAGGGAGAGATGGACAGGGGCACAGGGAGGCAAGATGGGGGGCAGAGGGCAGAGGGCCGGGGGCAGAGGGCAGAGGGCCGAGGGCAGAGGGAGAGGGGAGGGGGAACGTGAGGAGGGGAGGAAAAGAGGGGGAAGAGAGCGGTTGGTCAACACAACAGGGAGAACGGCAGGAAGAAGGGTTTCGTGTTTAGAGTTTGAGCCCAACACGACAGGCATGAGCATGCCAGCCTTCAGGCCCCCTCTTCATAACCACAGCCCATGGCGAAATGCAAAAAACATGGAACAACTCCAGCAGATTAACTCCATGGGAAGCAGGTAGAAGAAAGAAGAAGCACAACGGAAAAAAGAAAAAAGAAAAAATGGAAAGCAAAACGTGAAGAGCGGGGGGTGGGGGTCAGGAGGGAGTGCGGGGAATGGCAGAGGTCAGGAGGGCATGCGGGGATGCTATGGCAGGGGTCAGGGGGGAACCTGAAGTAGCCGGAAGGGCAGTGCAGGCATGTGTGGTCGTTGAAGTCTGTACCATCGACCTCTATGAACTGACGCACACACACAGGCACACACGGGGGGGAAGGAAGAGGGGGAGGCGGGAGAGGTGGAGAATTTTGAGTCGACTAAAGAATCGTTGAAGTCTGTGCCATTCACCGTTATGAACTGATGCACACAGAGGGGGAAGCGGAGGAGGTGGGAGGAGTGGTGAGGGTAATGAGGGATGGAGGGACAATGAGAGTGGGAGATATAAACAAATAGGTATACGGCTTGACGAAGAGCGTGAGAGAGCGGGTGGGGGGGGGGGGGGGGATGTAGGGCGGAAGTGCAAGAGAACAACAGAGGAAGACAGGAGGAAAGGAGGAGGGTGTGCGGGCATGTGAGGCGGGGACGAAGCAGTTAAGGAGAGAGGGGTGAATGGGAGGAAAGGACACAGGAAGAGAACGAGAGACAAGGAGAGAGAGGTGTAGCAACGGAAGGTAGGTGGGAGGGAGAGGGGGTTAAGGGAGAAGGGGAGAAGGGAGAGGGCGCGCACAGTGATGGTAGCGGTGTCTTGTCCCTGTGTCCACTTCTCGTCCTTATTGTAAATCCATGTGAGCGTGTGGAAGCCACGGCTCAGATTGAAGCGCACTTGCATCGGGTTGAACTGCTCCCAGCACATAACACAAGCAGGGAGGCCATGGACCAGCGGGGAAAGGGAGAAGGGGGAAGTGGAGGAGGGAGGGGAGGGGGGAGGAGGGAGGGGAGGGGGGAGGAGGGAGGAGGGAGGAGGGAGGAGAGCACAGGGGGGGGACGGTGGCAGGGGGGTGAGGGTGGTGGGGAAAGGTGGCGCAGAGCAGCACTGTCGGCAAGAACGTCCCAAGTATTAACAGCGCTGCTTGTTGTTAACCGGCTGAAGCAGCAGTTGTAGAACCACCTCGGAAAGTAATGGGGTGGGAAATACGGCATGAAGGGCAATGGACATGGCATGGCATGGTGCTGTTGAGGCGGTTCAAGAGGCAGGTGCTTGTTACCTGATCGGAGACGATGGGCATGGTGGGGCGCTCCGCCACATCGATAAAGAAGGACAGCCCATCATACCCCGGCTCCGCACTTGCCGTGTAGTTGAACTTCACGTACCTGCATGATGCAGGAGGGGGGAGGGAGGGGAAGGAGTGGGATGATGAGGGATAAAGGAGAAGGGATTAGCAATAAGGGACAAGGGGAGAGTGTGAGGCTGGCTCTAAGGTGCTTTGTCTCCGTCCTTGCGAATTGGCATGAGATGGGTGAATATAAACGGGAGGTGGGGATGGTGAAGGGCGAGGATGCGAGGGTGTCACTGCTGCCAAACAACATCCAGGGATAATCTGCATAACGAGCGGCATTGGCACAACGAAAAGAAACAATGCACATATGAGCCGCACCGCAAGCGCACACAGCAGCGCAATGAGGCGTTTCTGTCGCTTGTATGGTACGCAAGCATGCACGCACGCACATGCATGCATACGCACGCACACGCATGCATACGCACGCACACGCATGCATACGCACGCACATGCATGCATACGCACGCACATGCATGCATACCCACGCACATGCATGCATACGCACGCACACGCATGCATACGCACGCACATGCATGCATACGCACGCACACGCACGCACCCATCGCGGACGAGCTTGACAGGCATGGAGAGCGTGGCCTTGAGGTTGTTGTGGCAGTCCTCATCTGGGTCCACGGCACACTCGTCCTGGTACAGGTCGTTGGGCTCGTCGTATGGGCCCGCCCTCACCACCCCCGCATCCACCCGCCAACTGCATGGGGCGAGGGACGCGGGTAGCAGATGCGGAGAGGGGAGGTGGACGAAAGAGGAGAGGGGAGAGGAGACGGGATGGTGGAGGGAAGGGTGGATGACACAAGGTGAGAAACAGAGAGAAACAAGAAGAGAGTGTAGTCAAGCTCACAGGAGAATTGAGATGGACGCATGAAAAAGGAAGGAGAGAAAGGAGGGGGTTGCCAAGTGGGGAAGAGATAAGATAAGTATAGTGAGCAACCAAGAGGAAAAATGGGAAGGAGGGAGGGTCAGGGTAGTTGTGGCACAGTCAATACCTTTGGCAGGGATGCTTCCCTGTGACATTCATGTATTCACATGTCGTCTGAACATGCACACGCACACGCGTATGCACAGACACAAACACACATACACACACACGCACACATGCACACACAGTAAAACACATACATGCACACACGCATGCACACATGAACACATGCACACACATAAAGGTAGGAAGGTGAAGTAACATGAGCAAAAAGGAAGAGGGACAAGGCGAAATGCTTGGATGCTAAGTAGTCAATGCTTGCAGCACGGGGTTGACGAGAAATGATAACTGAGAGAAGCACGGATGGTGGGTATGATGGGTACGGTGGGTGTGGTGGGTGTGGTAGGTGTGGTGGGTGGGGTGGGTATGGTAGGAGAATGATGGTATGAATAGAGGGAGTTACAGTGAACATGTTGGTATCCAGCTCCTCAAATCGCTCCAGTCGCAGCCCACCGCCCATGCTGTAAGTGCCTGATGGCCGCACGTGCAAGGGTGATGGGTAGCAGGAGAGGAAGAAGAGACGCCGTGGCAAGGGAGGGCGTAGGATGGGCTTGCAAGCATGTGGTGAGAGAACGTAAGGCAAGGAGACATGACGCGGGCTCACACTGACTGACTATGAGTTGGTGGCTGGTTCATTAATCACAAACAGCTTGCTTGCTACGGCATGCTGCCTTGCTGCCACGCATCGTAAAGACAGGCGGCGAGAGGGAGGAGTGGGAGGGACGAGTGGAGGGAGGAGTGGGAGGGACGAGTGGAGGGAGGAGTGGGAGGGACGAGTGGAGGGAGGAGTGGGGGGGGGGGGAGTGGGGGAAGGAGCAAGAGGGAGGGAGGAAGGAAGAAAGGAGGTGAGAGGCAGCAAGGGGATGCACCCACCTGGTTTGCACTTGCGGCACGTGTCTCGTTCGAGGAACGACCCGGGCCCACAGTTTAGGTCTGCCACCAAGAGCGGGAGGGAGAGATGCAGCACGCACACCCGCAGGGACGAGACGTTTAGAGTAGTGGAGGAAACGGATCAGGAAGAAATTGAACGCAAACCAAGACGGACAGAGGAGAGGGGAATGGAAAATGATAGGACTACGTCCTATTCCATTCCAACCATCAAACCCCATCAGCACAATGAAAGAGTGGAGCAGTAGATATGTGCAGTTGGTAAGGAGCAGTGAACACAGCTACTTCGGACGACTTGTAGTCAGCGATCAGGTGGGGTGAGTATGTGTGTGTGAGAGAGAGCGCACCGCAGGGGATGAAGGTGTTAGGCGGCAGGTGCACCGACCCCTTGGTGCGCGGATTGCACGTGCTGTCGAAGTAAAACACCACCTGGGGTGGAAGGGGGGTGGAAGGAGGGTGGCAGGTGGGGGAGAGACGGGGGAGACAGGAGGAAGACAGGGAGAAGGGGGGGGGGGAGGCGGGGGAGACAGGGAAGAAATATGAGAGACATGGGATGCTGAGACGAGGAGGATCACAAACAGCGAATACCATGTGGGTACAGAAAGGAGGTTCGAAGGGGAAGGGGGAGGGTGAGGGGAAGGGGACTAGAGGCAGTTGCTGCAAGGACGCAACCTGCACACTCACCAAAGGAACAATATTAGTACCTCTATAGCGGGGACGAGGGTGTCATTGCCTGTAGCAGCTTTACTGCCAGTGGCACCAGCAGCAGCGGCAAGGGCGGAGGAGGGTGAGACGTTGGCACGGTAACAGGGCGAGTAGGCAGCGCGGATGTGCTCCTCCTTGCACGCCACGCTCTTGAGCTCTGCTCACAGTCGTCGACGCAGGTACATGCACGAGAGAGAATGCGGACGGAACAGGAGAGGGTCAGAACAGATATCAGAGGGTCGAGCAACGAGCGAGAAAATGGGAGTGGGAAATAACAATGCCCATGTGAACCAGGGAATTCAAGCCAGAACAAAGGAAGGCGACGTACAAGAGCCCCTCTACAAGGACTGACGAGCTCTCAAACCCACGGATTACGTCACAGTGATTGTAAGAGCTTCGTACTTTCATGGCAGGGGCATACCCACACTTGAGACGTGCGTGATTAGCCGCCATAGTTCTCCTTTGCATTATCATCGCACTCCCAGCCCAACCCCACATCCTCCCAGTCTAAAGCACATACCCATACCCAAGCACATGCGTGCTGCCCATGCCCTACCGCAACTCTGATAGCTGAAGCTTTATACTCTGTTCTGGATGCTGCACCAACGCAGACCGACAGTGTGCTTGCGTGGTGTGAGAGAGATGCAGGGAGGGGAACCTTACCGCAGTAAATGTCGTTGACCATAGTTCGGCTCACGCCGTCTCCGCCAGTGCAGTCTGTCACGGCAGCAGCAGGAGCGACAATGCAGTAACAGCAACAGCAGCAGCAGGCAGTGGGGAGAGCATATGAGGCAGAGGCGTGTGAGTTAGTGATTGTCACATGATCTGTTCGAACCAAGAGTGCAATGGGCTCTGGATGACACGCTGCTTGATGTGCCGTGGCCAACACAGAATCACAAGTGGCGTAAAGGTGGAAAGATATGGGGAAGCATATAACTAAATGGAAGGCTTTCGAGTTTCTTATATGTAATCTGCTTACTCTCTGTAGTAAATGCCTCTATGCACTTATTGCTGCCTTCCTGTATGGCATAGACAGACGTGTAGTCCTCTGGGCTGCATGCTGCGCGCAAGCGAAAACACGAGGAAGAAACGAGAGAATGCAGGATGCACACAGAGGCAGCATCAGAGAAGAGATCGATGTCGCAACGGGAAGCGGTGAGGACAGAGATGCGGGTTGCGGAGATATTCGGACTGCATTTGGATGTTAGGTGCACGTACAGCAGGGCTCGTTGTGCACGCCTTGCACGGGGAACGGGTCGACGCACTCGCGCATCTTCTGGTACGACACCTCCCTCGAGCTCCCCGCGCCTGCGCGCGCGCACACACATACACCAGGGACGGCACAGCACCACACACACACAAGGGACGGCACGGCACCACATACACGGCGTTGGCACGAGTGTCGTTGATCGACACAAGGGGGTTGAATCTTGGAATTGAAGAAAAAAACATATTCATCAGAACAAGGCGTGAACCGTAAAAATCTCATCGTCACAGTGATAGTGGATGCTACAAGCCAGTGATGGTATGTATGGAACATTCAGCGCGAACCAACTCGTCTCTGTGATTGCCAAGGGACGGCTCAGATTGCGCCGAGCAAAAGAATGTGAGATGCAGGCACGCACCCCACGTATGTTAACACGCATGGCCACAGAGTAGTGACGCTGATGCTCTCGGTCTTGCTGTTATGAGGATGTGCGATTATGCGACTGGCTTTGCGATTATGTGACTTGCAATCATCCAACTCGCAACTATGGGTCTTGCGACTAGTTCGATGCAGAGATACATACATGGGGTTGATACGCGAAGGTAATCTGTAGGATAACACCAATCCACGTCCTCCGCACTACCCATCGCCGTGCAGCAGAGCACGCATAGCGCGAGAGAAGCTAACAACCGCGTCAGTTGCCGAATGTGGTTAAACCGCGACATCGAAGCTTCTACCGGGGACGCCATCGAAGAGGAAGAAAGGAGATAAGAATCTCAACTTGCAAGTGGATAGTCCACTGAACCCACCAAGCCGGCAAGTAATGAGCTGTATGCGGTTATTGCATTGCTACCACACGCGATCTAGCGACTTCGAATGACGAATAGACAACCATCAGGTGTCTGCGAACAACAGTAAAGGCACAGCTGTCGAGCATAACTAGGCCGAGTGTAATGGCATGGAGACCTAAAAATCGCCAGTCATCGTAACGTAACTGGATAATGCTGCTGCTCCGGAGCTACGAAGGGCAGAGCAATTCAGCCCGTCAAAGACGGCCTCCTCCGACCATGAAAGCTTGTGGTGATAACCTGGATCTTGAGTTGACAAGAGCATTCACTGATTTGAAGCTGGAGCAGGTACAATACACCAATCTCGAGGCCAATCTCGTGCCAACAATCGGACGGTTCAAATCCGTGGTCCCGAATTCTTCTGGGGGGTGGACTGAATCCATTCCGCGCTGTACACATAGTTTCGGTATTTCCTACTGGGAATGATTTCAAATCTCCACTACTACTTATCCACCTCAATAATTCTGCATTTAGGCCAAGCACAAATGGCAAAAATCTATCACACGCATTATATTCCAGATTTCCACATCATTTACATTTCCAATTCCAACGCCAATGAAGGTATTTGGGAACTCCTGACCAACTACGTCCAATATAAGGCATTCTTCTCATCAAAGTCTGCAAACACCATGACAAACTTTCACCCACCATATTTACATCCAGCAGCCTCCAACCCCTCCAAACTAACTCCTGCTTGGTACAGCTGCTAACGCCTCCAGTTGCAGAGCAGATAGCTCACTGGATAATAGAGCAGAGCGACTCTGGCAACTCATGAATGACTCGTGAGGCGAATCATGGAAATTGAATTTAATGAATACGGTATAAAAGGCGACCTGTCACTTTTGACCACGCTCCTGACTTGTTAGAAGATGCCAAAGAAGAGCTCTTCCAGTCTGTGCCAGACACCTCTTCAAGAATGAATGTCTTTTTCTGTCATGACCTTCACATCTGGCACCAGATGCGTCGTAATGTCATGCACGTCCACGAAGAGGCCGCTGCCAGGACCATGATCACACTGCTGCTTCTGCGTTGCCTTGTTCTGGCTTCCAGCGCTGCGATCTTCTGAAAGTTGTTGCTGTCCCAAACGCTCTTCTACTTCCGAAACGGATGGACCTTTCTGCTTCTCATCGGACGAAAGGAGGGGTCGAAGCTGCTGTGACGAAGCCATTTTCCTGATGATGAGCTACGAGTGAGCACATTACAACGAGTCGTCAGCGCTTCTTTGTAGCTCGCGAATCCCACGGGAGAAGCAAAAAGAACGACGGAATTGCACGAAGCCTTCATGGCAACAGCGTTCACAAAATAAGGGAGTGCTGTCGGTTGCCATCTTCTGCTCCCTCAGAATCTAAGACAAGCGTGAGCCGCCATGGAGAAGGAACTACCGAACAGTGCCAAGTGGCGGGTGAAAGTTGAGGGGACATTTGTTCTTCAGCCTTTGTCGCATGTACGCCATATTTGCTTACCAAACAACTGATCTGTACCAGAGATTTTGTGCAAGAATTTCATATGAAATAACTGTGGACGGTTATTATTCTTATTAAATATTGTATTTAGCTCACAACAACAGGCAAAACAGCAGTAATCGTCCTTAATCACGCCTGCATTCACTGTAGACATAAAGCTCAATTACAAGGCTGATTAATCAACAGCAGTAGTCCGACATCACAAGCCCAATCATTAGTAGTAAACTGACATCACATGGCTGATTAATCAATAGTCGCATAGGAAAACGATTCTCCTAATTCCTTGCCTCCGGTTGTACAAGTATGCTGCTGTAGTAAAACTACACTTCCACTTCCCCTCGCTGCAGAAGGCTGTCATCTCAGTTATCCAATCGTCCATGCATGAACACCTTGCCAGCCGAACTGCCACCGCCGCTGCACTGCAGTCAGTAGCAGCGCCACCAGTACTGGCAGATGCCTCCCATTTGCACCAGACGCAGCTGCACATACCTGGAGCATACCGAGAGTTCCTGTAGCACAAAGGGGCCAACAGGCGAGGATCGATGTAAGTAACCATTACCCCCATGCCATGGCAGGGCTGCCATTGCCCCCATCGAAGGGGGTTCAGCCCCCTCTCTTTCACTCACCCATCGAAGGGGATTCAGTCCCTTCTCTTTCACTCACCCATGGAAAGGGATTCAGCCCCTTCTCTTTCACTCACCCATCGAAGGGAGTTCAGCCCCTTATCTTCCACTCACCCACCCAAGGGGTTTCAGCCCCTTCTCTTCCACTCACCCATCGAAGGGGACTCAGCTCCTTCTCTTTCACTCACCCACTGAAGGGGATTCAGCCCCTTCTCTTTCACTCACCCATCAAAGGGGATTCAGCCCCCACTCTCCTACACAAGGGGATTCAGCCCCCACTCACCCACACAAGCGGTTTCAGCCCCTTCTCTTCCAGTCACCCTCCCAAGGGGTTTCAGCCCCTTCTCTTTCACTCACCCTCCCAAGGGGTTTCAGCCCCTTCTCTTCCACTCACCCACCCAAGGGGTTTCAACCCCTTCTCTTCCACTCACCCACCCAAGGGGTTTCAGCCCCTTCTCTTTGACTCACCATCCCAAGGGGTTTCGGCCCTTCTCTTTCACTCACCCTCCCAAGGGGTTTCAGCCCCTTCTCTTCCACTCACCCACTCAAGGGGTTTCAACCCCTTCTCTTCCACTCACCCACCCAAGGGGTTTCAGCCCCTTCTCTTTCACTCTCCCACCCAAGGGGTTTCAGCCCCTTCTCTTCCAGTCACCCACCCAAGGGGTTTCAGCCCCTTCTCTTTCACTCACCCACCCAAGGGGTTTCAACCCCTTCTCTTCCACTCACCCACCCAAGGAGTTTCAACCCCTTCTCTTCCACTCACCCACCCAAGGGGTTTCAGCCCCTTCTCTTTCACTCACCCACCCAAGGGGTTTCAGCCCCTTCTCTTGCACTCACCCATCGAAGGGGACTCAGCTCCTTCTCTTTCACTCACCCACCGAAGGGGATTCAGCCCCTTCTCTTTCACTCACCCATCAAAGGGGATTCAGCCCCCACTCTCCCACTCAAGGGGATTCAGCCCCTTCTCACCTTTCACCCATCGAAGGGGATTCAGCCCCTTCTCATTCACTCACCCTTCCAACGGGTTTCAGTCCCTTCTCACCTTCACTTGCCAGCAGTAGGAGCAGCAGACAACCCATTACCTCAGGAAAACAGCACCCCCAGGGGCTGTGCCTTGTGGGGCGAAGTGAGGTAGTGAAACATTGCTTCCAGCCCAAGACTCAAATCCCACCCTTGACGTAGCCAGAGCTGACGCGAACCAGAGCCGCCGGCCGGTCGGCTCTGACGGTGTCCATTAGGCCTTGCACGTCAAATCGGGAACTTGAGCACCGAGTGCCGTGCCGCGCAGATTCCACCCACCCCACCCCGCCCACAAGACACAACTCCAGAGGATGTTGCCCCTAAGGCACAGTGCTGCCCCCTGCTCCCATGCTCTTCCCCCACCCCACACTTCACCCTCATGCCTCCTTACCTCTACTTACCACAACCGTGCAGAGCGCCATGATGCCGCTGGTAAGTGGGGAGAGGGGGGGTTAGTGAGGGGGGGACTCCACTGTGGTCCGGCCAGAGTGCTGCTGGGAGGGAAGGGAGAGGGGAAAGAGGAGGAGGTGAGTGAGAGGGTAGACCCCAATCTCTGCCCTTGCTCCAGTGCTCCCACCCTCAGGCTGTGGGAGAGAAGGGGAGAAAAAGAAAGGAGGGGGTCAGACTACCTCACCTGTAACCATACCTCACCTGTTACCACACCTTGCATACCAATACCACGACTCGACCTAGCCTATCCTGTCCCCTAGGCCCCCACCCCCCACTGCTGCTACCGCTGCCGCCGCCGCCGATTCTGCTGCTGCAAATGCTGCTGCCGGTCTGCTTCTCAGCTGCACTCTTCCCTTGATGCCAAGTGACCTGCTGGGCAGACAGGAGGAGGAGAAGAAACAATGAGTGAGGGGTTGGCAAAACATGGCAGAGGGTAAAGCTCCAAGAATTAGAAAGGAGAAGAAATTTACAGAAGCGATGATGGTAAGACAAAAGAGAAACATGCAGCAAAAAGAGGTTGAGGGAATATGTAGGAGGCCAAAGAGGAAGTTGACATACCTTGAGAGGCCGAGCCCATCCCGATACTCTCCCTTGTGGCAGCGATTGCCATCTGATGCAGTGCTGCCTCCCTCCCATCCCATCCCGTGTGCGTCCCTGCACGGCCGCTGGGGAGGGGTGTGCGGAAGCGTCGGAGTTCACCCCACACCTCTCCCCGCCACATGCAATGTGCACACACAGAGCTAGTCAGAGCAAAGTAGTGGGAGCAAGTCGAATGATAGCCGAACATTCAAGATCAAGACAAGAAAAGGAGGGCCACTGTTGGAGGCACGACCACAGGCTACAGACCCAGGAGCACCTGAAAAGGAACCTGAGGGGCGTACTTGCACCTGAGAGGGTTACCTGCACCTGAGGGGGTTACCTGAAGAGTGGGGGTCTGTAGCATGTGAACCGCGCTCAACCAGTGGCATTGTTTCAAAGGGAAGGGTGCACAACCAGCAAACAAAATGACAGCTGAGCAATACAGGAGATGGCGTGCAAGGAGGGCGAGGGCATGGAGGAGGGTTACTTAGCTGGTGGCGTGAGGGCGAGCTCAAGGCAGCTGAAGCACCACCAGCTGCCTCCCTCCACTGCAGCCCTCTTCCTAGCGTTCCCGTGTGGGCCCTTGCATGGCCACAGGGGAGGGGCGTGAGGGAGCGTCGGTGTTGACCCCACACCCCTCCCCGCCACCTGCAATGCGCACACACAGAGCTAGTCAGAGCACAGTGGTGTGATCAAGTTGAATGGGAAACCGTGACTTGAAATCCAGCGCAAGAGAATGGAAGGAGAGACACTGTTGGAGGCACGGCCACAAGCTACAGACCCAAGAGCACCTGAAAAGGAACCTGAGGGGCGTACCTGCACCTGAGGGGCGTACTTGCACCTGAGAGGGTTACCTGCACCTGAGGGGGTTACCTGAAGAGTGGGGGACTGTAGCATGTGAACCGCGCTCGACCAGTGGCAACGTTTCAAGAAATCGGTGCAAAGCAGATGAAACAAACGAAACGATGCTGCAGGCACGGGTGCGGGCATGGGGTAACGGGTACTTAGCTGATTGAGGGGTGCAGGCGGAGGGGGTGTTGCCAGGTCGACCTGCTACCCCGCTTCCTCTGCTGCACTCTTCCCTTGATGCCCAGTGACCTGGTGGCGGGCAGAAAAGGGTCAGGGGAGGGGCGGACAGGAGAGAAGGGCAGGAGGAAGTGAGGTGACGTGAACACAAGCACTCAAGTCAACAGGAAAAGCACACGAGCTGACAAAGACAAGAATGGGAAATGCAAAGACCAAAGTGGCAGGACATGCAGGGGGAGAAAGATGAGGCCAAGGAGGGAGGTAACGCACCTTGAGAGGCCAGCCCACCCCCATACTCTCCCTCGTGGCACCAAATTCAAGCTGCTGCAGTGCTGCCTCCCTCCCGTCCCGCAGGTACCTGCACGGCTACAGGGGAGGGGCGTGAGGGAGCGTCGGTGTTGACCCCACACCCATCCCCGCCACCTGCAATGCGCACTCACAGCGCTAGTCAGAGCACAGTGGTGTGATCAAGTTGAATGGGAAACCGTGAATTCAAATCCAGCGCAAGAGAATGGAAGAAGGGCCACTGTTGGAAGCACGGCCACAAGCTACAGACCCAAGAGCACCTAAAAAGGAACCTGAGGGGCGTACTTGCACCTGAGAGGGTTACCTGCACCTGAGGGGGTTACCTGAAGAGTGGGGGTCTGTAGCATGTGAACCGCGCTCGACCAGTGGCATTGTTTCAAAGGGAAGGGTGCACAACCAGCAAACGAAATGACAGCTGAGCAATACAGGAGATGACGTGCAAGGAGGGCGAGGGCATGGAGGAGGGTTACTTAGCTGGTAGCGTGAGGGCGAGCTCAAGGCAGCTGAAGCACCACCAGCTGCCTCCCTCCACTGCAGCCCTCCTCCTAGCGTTCCCGTGTGCGCCCCTGCACGGCCACAGGGGAGGGGCATGAGGGAGCGTCGGTGTTGACCCCACACCCCTCCCCGCCACCTGCAATGCGCACACACAGTGGGAGCACCGTGGTGGGAGCAAAGTCGAGGGATAGCCGAACATTCAAGATCAAGACAAGAAAAGGAGCGGACACTGTTGGAAGCACGGCCACGAGCTACAGACCCAAGAGCACCTGAAAGGAACCTGAGGGGCATACCTGCCTCCTGAGAGGGTTACTTGCACCTGAGGGGGTTACCTGAAGAGTGGGGGTCTGTAGCATGTGAACCGCGCTTGACCAGTGGCATTGTTTCAAGAAGACGGTGCAAAGCTGATGAAACAAACGAAACGATGCTGCAGGCAAGGGTGCGGGCATGGGGGAACGGGTACTTAGCTGATTGTGTGGTACAGGCGGAGGGGGTGCTTCCATGGAGAGTGGGCAGGGCGAGTGGGGCTTGATTGAAGGGACGGACCTGCGAGGCAGAGGATAAAGGAGAGAAAGAGATAGTAAGAGGCAGGTGAGAGGGAGCAACTCTTTTAAACGAGAAGACTCTGGCAGCAGTGCGAGTACAGAAACGACGGTGCATATGATGCCAACCACAACCCCACAAGAGCCACTACCAACCTGAACCTGAACCTGCACCTGAACCTAAACCTGAACCTGAACCTGCACCTGAACCTTAACCTGAGGGGGAGGGGGCTCATGTGGAGTGTGGTGGCGGGGTGATACTGCAACCTCGACCGTTGATGAGGCCGGCGCTGCTGCCCTGCTGTCCGCGCTCCTGCTGCCTGCCTCCTCGCCTCCCCCTCGCCTGCTGCCCTCCCCTCGCCTTGCGCTCGCCTGGTTGGCAGGGCAGGACGGGGAGGGAGGGAAAGGAAGAGACGGAGAGGTGGTGACAAGGAGGAGCGAGTGGCATGCAGAGGAAATTTAAAGGAGCAGACGATGCACAAAGGATGTCGGAGGGGCCACTTGTGGACGCACAACCACAAGCCACACACCCCTAGGGGAACCTGAGGGGGCTGTAAAAGCTCTAAGGGGGCTGAACCTGAACCTGAGGGGTTACTTGCTAGAGTGGAAAAGGGGTGTGTGGCTCGTGAAGCGTGCCCCAAGCAGTGGCGAGATTTGATGCGGAGGAACGAGGCAAGGGCAAGCGGGGAGGGCGAGGCGGAGCGGGTACTTAGCTGCAGGTTGAAGCAGTGGTGGTGCGAACGGGGTGGGGAGTCCAGCAGTGCTCGCGTGAGTAAACGCCACTTGCTCACTTCTTCCGCTCTGCCGCTCACTGCTGCCTCCCATGGCGAGTGTTGCATCCTGTACCATTTAGAAACGATTTTATGGGAATAATACAAAAACTACAAAAAGGATTCCAGTCGTACATGGTACCTGCACTACAGGCGCGCATACCGACCAAACTGACCAGCGTATTACTTATGTTTGTAGAGTTGCTGTTCGTACCATTTTCTTGCCAGTTCACTAGATTAGGCCATCTTCTTTTACAACACTAGGTTCTAACCTTTTAGATCCACATAATTTGGGAGATTTCAGAGATCCAGCTCCGCCTTGTACCTGCACGCAAGCGTGCATACTGACCGAACTGACCCACGCATCATTTTCTCTGTATTAATACAGTGAATACCATATATATTTTCGCCTTCCCTTTAAATTATACCATTCCCCACCTCCCTACCAGGTTCTAACCTTTTGTACCATTCCAGTCGTGCATGGTACCTGCACTACAGGCGCGCATACCGACCGAACTGACCAGCGCATTACTTATGTATGTAAAAATGCAGTTAGTACCATTTTCTTGCCAGTCCACCTAATGAGGCCGTCTACTTTAACAACACTAGGTTCTAACATTTTAGATCCACATAATTTGGGAGATTCCAGAGCTCTAGCTCCGCCTTGTACATGCACACAAGCGTGCATACTGACCGAACCGACCCACACATCATTTTCTCTGTATGAATACAGTGAATACCATACATTTTTTCGCATTTCCATTAAAACTATACCATTCCCCACCCCCTTACCAGGTTCTAACCTTTTGGATCTATGTAATTCGCCAAATATAGGCATTCCACTCGTGCATGGTACCTGCACTAGAGGCGCGCATACCGACCAAACTGAACAGCGCATTACTTATGTTTGTTGAGATGCAGTTAGTACCATTTTCTTGCCAGTCAACTAGATTAGGCCATCTACTTTAACAACACTAGGTTCTAACCTTTTATATCCACATAATTTGGGAGATTTCAGAGCTCCAGCTCTGCCTTGTACCTGCACACAAGCGTGCATACTGACCGAACCGACCCACGCAAATGTTTCTCTGTATAAATACCGTGAATACCATATATTTTTCGCTTTTCCTTTAAATCATACCATTCCCCACCCCCCTACCAGATTCTAACATTTTGGATCTATATAATTCGCTGAATATAGGCATTCCAGTCGTGCATGGTACATGCACTACAGGCGCGCATACCGACCAAACTGACCAGCGCATTACTTATGTTTGTACAGATGTAGTTAGTACCATTTTCTTGGCAGTCCACCTGATTAGGCCATCTACTCTAATAACACTAGGTTCTAGCCTTTTAGATCCACATAATTTGGGAGATTTCAGAGCTCCAACTCCACCTTGTACCTGCACACAAGCGTGCATACTGACCGAACCGACCCACGCATCATTTTCTCTGTATAAATACAACTAATACCATATATTTTTCGCTTTTCCTTTGAATTTTACCATTCCCCACCCCCCTACCAGGTTCTAACCTTTTGGATATATGTAATTCGCCAAATATAGGCATTCCAGTCGTGCATGGTACCTGCACTACGGGCGCGCATACCGACCAAACTGACCAACGCATTACTTATGTTTGTTGAGATGCAGTTAGTACCATTTTCTTGCCAGTCCACTAGATTAGGCCATCAATTTTAACAACACTAGGTTCTAACCTTTTAGATCCACATAATTTGGGAGATTTCAGAGCTCCAGCTCCGCCTTGTACCTGCACACAAGCGTGCATACTGACCGAACCGACCCACGCATCATTTTCATCACAAAAAACCTGGGTTTTTGATGGGGGTTCGAAGGGGTGTACATTTCAGGTGTTTTGGTTGGCGAAGCTCCGAAACGAAATCGCGACCAATCACGGAACGAAATCGGACCGCGTTTGTTTGTTGGAGTTGGAAATCAATTTCGGGATGTCGTACATTGTCGGTTTTTTGTGGCTTGCCAAAATAGTTATCATTTTGGAATAGATTTAGTTACCTATCACTTCAATAAAGTTTGACAGTGCATAAATAAGCTGGCTATTTTATTTCTTGATTAATGCGTTACATATGATACTTATTTAGGAGATAGGTACTGTCCAGATGGAACGCCTTCAACACATGGACGTGGCGAAGCAGCGCTTCAAGCGGAATCACGGAGTACGCATACACTCCAGTCGTCCACTTGAGGCGAGTGCATCCAGTTGCAGCATCCTCCCCGCACGCATTCCAATATCTAATGTAAGCCAGCTCCTCCCTCTCTCCACGGATTTTTGTGTGGAACAGCAGCAGCAACCTTGCATACCACTCCTCTCTCCGACCGTACCTTACACCCTGTACTGCAACATCCGAGTACCACGGTCGCTCAAAATAGTCTGGTGTTGCCCGAACGAAGTGAGAAACCCTTGAGAAGCTGGCATCGTCTGCCGCTGGGATGGCCAATGATGCATGGGCCTGCATAACAATGGCGGTTTGTAATCAATTGGAATAGGGGCAAAACAATATTGATGCATGTGATCCACGAAGTACTTACTCTGATCTTGGGGACGCATCCAGCATAACGTACTAGCGCATCCTTGAGGGCAGCTTGTGCAACTGGGTGTTGCTTGGCCCACTTCCTTGCAAACCAGTTGGTGGAGGTGGGTTCTTCTCGTAACTCCACAGGGAGAAAGTATGACTCTTTGATAAGAGTCCGTGTGCCAGTCTCAATGGCCTGCCAACAAACAGTAGCGACTTTATTACATTATGCATGCATATCCTTGCAATTCAACCAGTAGACAGGTTTACCTGCCGCATGGCAGTGTCCCGGCCAGTGGGATCGTCCACCGGCACAACGTCCGGAATGCGCCTAGCATGGAACTTCATAATCTGCCCATCTACATTGCGCTTGTTGGACCGCCGGTAGATCCTCTTTACCAACGGTCCGTGCAAGTGCTCGAACATGTTGGTGCTGAATTCCGTGACATGACCCGCGCGGCGAATGGAGTCGATGTAGTGAGACATGAGATGGGTTTTTACAAGGCACCAGGAGGATGGCTGCTTTGGAAAAGCAGCCTGCAACTGCTCAACCAGCCTGATGGGAGTGGGAGTTGACAGCATATGCAAGGACATCAGAGTCTACTACAGCATACTGCAGCCTACTTTATTGGTTTACTATAATGGTTTATCAGCAACATCCTGTGAAGATAGGTTATTGCAACAGCTTAGGTGCCATGGCCAGGCATTCATGCAATGCCCAGGGATGTACATGCATGTTAATAGTACCGGGAGGTCTTCTTCTTGAGATCCCACAGGGACCGCTCGGTGTGCCCCGTTGGCTGGCAACACAAGAGGTACCAGCCAAGATAGGCATGAACGGCATCCATCTAGGGCTGGCGAAGCAGGCCAGCCAAGACAAACACCATGACCTGCAATTTTCACAGAGAATAGATGGCATGAGTAGTTGGGACATGCGTGAGAAGATGAGCAAACGGGTTTGGAGGCGGAATTGATGACAGCAGGAGAATGGGTATTGAGATGCAGCAGGGGGTGTGTTGTAGGCTGGAATCGGCATGCTGCTTCTGCATGGTGCACGCTATCGCACAAGATGATCACATGCACCATGGTGTTCATACCTGCATGACGGCCCTGTGCTCATAGGCCGCGACACATGCTCCGGTCTCGAAGTAGGCGCTCTCTGGCAGGCGCAGGTGGTTCAGGCGCGTGCGGTCGCGAATGAGCGATAGGCGCCTGCGCATACACAACAGTTCAAGGGCGGCACAAATACAGAAACATGTAAGTAGGAGGATTAGAGTGCGTATTGGAGTGTTCTTGACAAAGAGCAACAAATCTAATCCCCCAAAACACTGACCTGTCCATCTGTTTCACGCGCCGCTTCTTCGTCTTGCGCACGACAGCCACAATGTGGCTCATGATGCCCAGGTCCGCCTGGTGCATGATGTCAGGCATGATAATCAGGTAGGGATTGCCCCACACGGTCCTTGGGACATCCCACTTCCAGAGCACACACTGGAAAAGTGGATGTGGTGGGGAATGGTAGAGAAAGGTAATTGAGAGACCCGGTAAACAACATGTGTGGCAGTGCAATGGGGTAGAGCACATCTCCACCAGGGTTGAGCAACACGGAGTGCGTAGACTACACAGTAGCCCGGGGGACAGGTCGCTCACCTCAACCGGGTAGGTCGAGTAGGTCTTGCATGGGTCGTCCTGGCTTGATGTCAACCCAGCCGCCTCATTCACGATCCATTGCTGTTGTTCAGGCGTGCGCGGCGTGTTCCGTGCCTTGACAGCAACCAGATGCTCCTGGTGTAGCACAAGGGGTGGGATGGGATGAACAGGTAAGGGAGGTGAGTTTATGAGTTCCGCCATGCGACATTCAGATGACGATGGTTCTGAAGGCGCGCAAATGGCCTGTTTGCTCACCTTTGCAGCATAGCATACGCTGCACGGCATCCGCGATCCATGCGAGAGTGTGCAACTGATCTTGCCGCTTTCGGGGTAGTCGCACACCCAGGCGTACAACAGGGGCCGCACGATTTGCCAATCACCGAAAGGGTCCCTGAGACGGAACCCGCTGCAAGGAACAGGTAGAGAGACATCAGGAACAGGGAGGACGGCTTTGTGCATCAGCGAAGAGGGATAAAGGGGACTGTTATATTCAGAAACGCTGCGAGTACTATGCTGTTGAGTGGGTGACAACATAGCAAGCCGGAAATTGAGTACGGACCTTTCCATGCCATCGAGAAGGGGCTGCAGCACTGTCATGACGCATCGCTGGAAGAGCATCACTTTCTCCACGGCAGACATTGCAGAAGGGGGGATAGGAAGGAGAGCAAGTAGCGTGTGCCCGGCTTTCCCCCATCGCTTGGCCTGGGAGATGTTGGCAAGCGTCATCATGAGCGGCCACGCCTTCTTCCGGCCGTTGTTGCTCATGTGCGTCACATCCGAATATAGGATGATACCCCCCACGACTTCGGACCATCCGAAGTGTTCCTGCAAAAAACGACAAAGAGGGAACCGACACACGGGCAAACACCACCAAGGTAACTTGTCGCCAGCCGGATTAAGCCTCATTTTGCACACTCCCAACGAACATGACACACTGAAGATGCTCCATACACATCAGCGCATCAACTGAGGCATGCGCACTCTACTGGTTTAGGGTGGCAACAGGGTATTTCCATACCTGAGCATCGTTCTACCACGTTCCTGTTTCTGGCGTGGTATAGCGACGCTCGCCTGTGTCAGGGTCCTCATCGACACGAGCCTTGAGCTTGAAGCCGGGCGCGTTGTTGGTATGCCCAAACAGTTCGGCAAACGCCTGGCGTACGGTTGCAAGAGCAGGAGAGAACCAAACCCTGGTTAGTGGCGTTGAAGGTGGGTCAGATCTCACACAAGCATAACAAAGGCAACTTTCAACAAGCACCTTATGGTTGCGAAATCAGCATTTCACAGCCACGGATCCAGCGTCGGCTTACCTGCGCAGAGTTTTGGAAGAGAAGGCGCTGTGGCGGATGACCGTCAATCTCGAAGGTCGCCACTGACCATCCGCGATTGAGCCCTACCAAGCGCTCCATCTCGAACCGCTCCAGATCCTTGCAGTTCCGGATCTCTGAGATCACAAGAGGCGCAAGGCCGGGCTCCACCACGAGCTGAAGCAGGCCATTGATGTCGATCTCCGCCATTCCCATTCCGCCATTTACACGCCGAACGAAATGCAGCAGCTTCAATGCAAGCGGATTGAGGGTCGTGGCATTGCTCTGCCCGGAGATGATTGTCGGCGGTTCGGCGTGACTCACTTCAGGGCGGCAACCCGGATGCTCACTCGTGTCAGCTGCAGGTGTTCCAGGTGGCGGTTGATGCTCATTTTCAGGAGCCCCCTCGTTCACAGCCGAGGGTGTTGCGTCTTTGTCAGTTTCAGGCACGCGAGGAGGACCATTCACACCGTCTGTGTTGGAGGTGTGAGACTCGGTAGGGGAAGCGGGAGCAGCTGGAGCGTCCGACAGAATGTCGTGGACGAATAGCAGAGCATGAAGACCGGCGGACGGTGCAGATCGCGTGGGCCTTGCCACGGCGGAAAGCCCTTGGCAAGGGGTCCGCCGTGACTTATGACCGCCATAAACTTGGGCGTTGGGGAACCATCTGTTGCAGAACTCGCAGACGACGCCTGGCAGAGAGCCCATGTGTTTCGGATCCGTCTAAGAGTCGAAAAATGGCCTATGAAGCAACTAGCCCGTTTGAAGTTTGTGAACGCATTAAGTACACCGTTCAAGAAGGCTGTGACTGCAACACGGTCATCGCCAAAGCGCGCACTGTCCATGGCGGCTTGTATCACTGCACGACTGGCACTTGAGATTGGGCTAATGTTTATGACTGGCTAACGATGTCGAGCCGCGTGGTCGTGACAATGCATGATATAGACCGCCCACAGCACGGGCCGTCTTCCCTACAAGGCGTGTCGTCCCCGTTAAGAGCGACCACGACGTGAGCAGAGGAGAATGCACTAGATCTTAAGACGGTTGGTCGTGTGTGTGCGTCGCGAGCACGGTGAGAAGGACGTGCCTATTGATTCAAGAACTTGTTTTTATGAACCGTGCGTGAGAGTCGAGGGGGATGAGGAAGAGCGGGAAGAGATCCGTTTGGATCTGTGATTGTGTCGCGAATCGATATAGGGGGGAAATCGCAATCACGTAGGTGAGCTCAAGAGGCTTCATACAAACCAGGAAATGACAATGTACAGTTACATTTTAACTAGACACTCAAGTCATTGATAACTATTAAACAGTCATATCCTTAGGCCTGCTCAAGAACAACCCGTACTTGAGAACGATACGGGAAGTACCCAAGAACTCCGTGCCCTAACGTATGATTGTTGCGTGGACCGAATATGTATAGCGTGTGTTCTCACGAGGTTTGGTGTACCTCTACGCACCGTGCTGAATGAATATGCAAGAATGGATGACAATGTTGTACAATAACACAACGGTTTGAATGTCCGTGCAAGAATGGATGACAATCCAACACCATACCACAACGGATTCACCATGTCACGCAACGCACAGGCCTGAACGCTGCATCGTCACACTATCTAAACATGGCTGTCGATAACGCATCAACGCTTGTGCGTTGGGCCTGTGCTTCATACCACTCCTTCCAAGCACCTTGTTGAATGTCTGTGCAAGAATGGATGACAATCCAACACCATACCACAACGGATTCACCATGTCGCGCAACGCACAGGCCTGAACGCTGCATCGTCACACCGTCTAAACATGGCTGTCGATATCGCATCAACGCTTGTGCGTTGGGCCCGTGCTTCATACCACTCCTTCTAAGCACCTTGTTGAATGTCCGTGCAAGAATGGATAAAAATCCAACACCATACCACAACGGATTCACCATGTCGCGCAACTCACAGGCCTGAACGCTGCATCGTCGCACTGTCTAAACATGGCTGTCGATAACGCATCTACGCTTGTGCGTTGGGCCTGTGCTTCATACCACTCCTTCTAAGCACCTTGTTGAATGTCCGTGCAAGAACGAAGCACGATCTAACACCATACCACAACGGATTCACCATGTCGCGCAACACACAGGCCTGAACGCTGCATCGTCGCACTGTCTAAACATGGCTGTCGATAACGCATCACCGCTTGTGCGTTTGGGCCTGTGCTTCATACCACTCCTTCTAAGCACCTTGTTGAATGTCCGTGCAAGAATGGATGACAATCCAACACCATACCACAACGGATTCACCATGTCGCGCAACGCACGGGCCTGAGCGCTGCATCGTCGCACAGTCTAAACATGGCTGTCGATAACGCATCAACGCTTGTGCGTTGGGCCTGTGCTTCATACCACTCCTTCTAAGCACCTTGTTGAATGTCCGTGCAAGAATGGAGCACGATCCAACACCATACCACAACGGATTCACCATGTCGCGCAACACGCAGGCCTGAACGCTTCATCGTCGCACTGTCTAAACATGGCTGTCGGTAACGCATCTACGCTTGTGCGTTGGGACTGTGATTCATACCACTCCTTCTAAGCACCTTGTTGAATGTCCGTGCAAGAATGGAGCACGATCCAACACCATACCACAACGGATTCACCATGTCGCGCAACCCGCAGGCCTGAACGCTGCATCGTCGCACTGTCTAAACATGGCTGTCGATAACGCATCAACGCTTGTGCGTTGGGCCTGTGCTTCATACCACTCCTTCTAAGCACCTTGTTGAATGTCCGTGCAAGAATGGATGACAATCCAACACCATACCACAACGGATTCACCATGTCGTGCAACGCACAGGCCTGAACGCTGCATCGTCACACTGTCTAAACATGGCTGTCGATAACGCATCGCCGCTTGTGCGTTGGGCCTGTGCTTCATACCACTCCTTCTAAGCACCTTGTTTAATGTCCGTGCAAGAATGGATGACAATCCAACACCATACCACAACTGATTCTCGTTTGTTACTATTGATCATCGTGTTAGAATGTCGTCCGCTGGCGATAAACCGTTGTGGCAAAGCCTAAAAGTGCGCAGTACATCTGTCACAAGTAATACTTCTGGACGGTCGTTGTGTGTGTGATGTGAGAATCACCGATTAACTTACCCCAACCCCATACTAAACCATTTGCAACTAAGTGTTTGATGAATTCTATTGTTGTATGTTTGAATTTAATTTAGCTACTATGTGCAACACTGTGCGTTCGCGACAACACTGTACTTTGCAGGGATTTGTTTAATTTCGCACTTTTGGTTCCACAACCGTTGTACCCTTTGTAGTGATTGATGCGTTGGCAACCGTGATTGGCCGACGCATCCTAAACGATTCCCCCCGCAACACAAGCACCAGCCAAGAGGTACTTCAGCCATTGAGCGGCTGAGATCGAGCGGTAGGTGGGTTTATGCTAGGGTGGCTACACGTACACCGTCCGATATAGCCTGATAGGGTTACAGTAATCTCTCTATTCTCGCAACCCACCCCAACCACCCTCGTGCCCCACCCACCTGCTTCCGTCATTCTCTGGGCCAACACTTTGACGCTGCTCGCTGTTTGACACACGCCTTTCCAGATCGGCCGTAGCTCTGTGCTTAGTGGCTACTATTTCAGTTTTAGTTGAAGCGGCGGTTTTCGGATACAGATAACAGTGATAGCCCGTCGATAATCCCATATTGGGATTCAGTTGCAGTACCCCTTCGAAACCGGCTCAACCCTTCCGCGCGACAGAAATTTTCTTTCCTACAACTACCATGACACGTGCAACACGTAACCAAGCAATGGAGGAGGAACAGGCCGGGCGCCGCGCGACAAGGAGGACGTCTAAACAGATCGATAGGGAGAGTGGTGGCGGCGCTAAAAAAACTAATGCGTCCGTCGCGCGTGGCATTGGGCAGAAAAAAGTGGCGGCAAAAAAGGTCGAGCGCGGTCAAGAGAAGTCTGGCAAGAAAGCGGAAGACAAGGGGAAGCAACCAACGCCACGCAAGCGTGTTTCTACAGTGAACAAAGATGCGGATGTTGCCTCTGCTAGAACCGAGCCCGGTCCAAGTAACGACGGCACCACTGGCGGCAACGAAGATCCGGGGCGAGGGAGCGCGAGTCTTGCAGTCCCGTCGGCGGAGATAGAGGGATCGGCGACAGGGGGAAACCACGGAGGCGATCCCCGCGCCGAGCATGCCGCAACCAAGGAGTCCGAGGCGGCGGCATCGCAACACCATCTGACGCTGCTCCAGCCGACCGTGGTCGAAGTTTCTGCAGCCGTGCTGGATAAGGACAAGGTGGGGGAGCACGATTCGATGGAGGATCCTAACCACAACATCGCCGACGTCGGTGGCTCTCCTGCTTCTGGTGGACGCGGGAGGCGTAGGCAGAGGAAGAGCGATGGGGAGGACGATTATGACACCGCCGTGCCCGAGGACCTCACCACGCGGGCGAAGAGGCGGCAGACGACAGGCAGTGCTGACGACGCCGGAGGCGCGGAAGTTGGGACAATGCGAGGCGCCAAGGAAGCTAGTGGCAAGGCAGGCGGTCAAGCATTGCGCCAGAAGGGCCGACCCGCAGCAAGAAAAACATCCGACGGAAGGAGAGGCAAGAAAGCAGCGACGGGGACGAGGCCGAAACGGGGCGATGAAGAACCTGGTGATGCGGAGGAGGAGGAGGATGAGGAGGAGGATGCGGAGGACGAGGAGGATGAAGAGGATGCGGAGGAGGATGACGCGGATGTTGGGGAGGATGAAAAAGATGAGAATGATGGCGGGGAGGACGAAGAGGAGGAGGAGGAGGAGGAGGACGAGGAGGATGAGGAGGAGGAGGAGGATGAGGAGGAGGAGGAGGAGGAGGAGGAGGAGGAGGAGGAGGAGGAGGCAGAGGAGGAGGAGGAGGAGGAGGAGGAGGAGGAGCAGGGTGACGACGAGGAGGAGGATAAGGAGGAGGAGGAGGAGGAGGAGGAGGAGGCAGAGGAGGAGGAGGAGGAGGAGGAGGAGGAGGAGGAGGAGGAGGAGGAGGAGGAGGAGGAGGATGTGGCGCCAGTGAAGGGACGGGGCGGGCGTGGCAGACGGGTGAGTGGTACAGGGAAGGTGGGGGGCCGGACTCGCCATTCCCGAAAACGCGGGGCAGTTGACGCCGCGCGCGGCGAAGCAGCGGGCAAACCGAAGGCGCGTAAGGTGAAGGTCAAAAGTGAAGGGGTTGGTAAAAAGCAAGGGAGCCAGGGAGCAAAAGGGGATGGAGGAGGAAAGGGTGGCCACGCCAAAGGGGTTCCAGTGGGTACCGGCAAAAAGAACCTGCCGGTAAACGTCGCAGCGTCCGCCAAAGCACCCCGCGGAAAGGTGGCAACGAGAAGGCGCAGGCTGCCCCAAAACCGAAGGGACAGCAGAAAGGTGAGCATTGTGGCCAATACAACTGGCGTGGTTGTTGAACCATCTGTTCAACCGTGCCAAATAACACCATTTTTTCACATTGTTTCTCCCCTGCAGGGAAGGAGAAGGTCGACGAATCTGCCAAGCAAGGTAAAGCCTCTTGTCTCAAAACAGTACAACCCTAAACCCGATTTAGATTCAAACCTTTGATGTTATGCATGCATGTCTGGCCCTGTATTGAAACCGATCGACTCTAATTTCTTTATCCTACTCCCTCTACATCTCAGCCCCTCGCGTTACAGGCATTGGGCCACCCGTAAGCGTGCAACGGATACAGCTAACGAAGGCTGCCGGAAGAGCGAGTGTTACACCCCTATCCACAGGAGCACCAAGGTTCTACACGCCATACTCTGGCCCGAGCAAAGTCGCTGCGACGGCACCCGGCGCGCCAAGAGGAGAGGAATCCGAATCCCCTCCACCAGCCCCCGTCACGCACTCCCCACTCACCTCACCCTCGTACCCATTTCGGCAACTCCACGCTTCTCCTGTCCGGGGCAGGGCGGTCTTCCCCCTCGCCAGTCCTTCGCGCGGGCATCAGGCAGGCACTTATGCCAATCCCTTCCCTGAGCTCCCCTTTTCCCGCCAGCGTGATAGTTTGAGGGCACACGGGACTGCTGCAGAAGACGTTGATCCCCTTGGCCAGAGGGGGGATTCTTCACACCCTTTTCCTCCGCTCATGGGTGCCCTAGGTGAAAGTGCGGAGCACGAGCAGTTTGTTACACGGGAGGAGTTCCAGGCGCTGCGGTCTGAGATGTACGCCATGTTTGCACAGCTCGGCCTGCGTCGTGGAGTACCTACCAGCTATGCCGGCGGGTCGGCAGCCCTGCCTATGGCTGGTACCCCGCCGCCGATGAGCACCGTGGACAAGGCACGAGTGCTAGTGTTGCAAGAGACAAACCCATTCCCGGTATGTGGCGGGCCAAATGGGGCGGGTTGGGGTTGACGTGGCAACCAGGGCGGGGTTGGGGCTGACATGGCGGTTTCGAAGGGAACACGGGAGCGGCGCGTGACGAGGCGACACGTATCAGGTGGGTGGGGGGTGACATGGCATGGGGTGGGTGGGTGTGACGTGGCAAGTGGCGCGGGTTGTTGGTGGACGTGGCGGATGCAAGTGGGTGTGACGTGGCAAAAGGTGAGGGTTGAGATATGACGTGGCGGTGTGAAAGGGTGCAAGGGAGTGGCGCATGACGGGGCGAGGCGATTCAGGTGGGTGGGGGGTGACGTGGCTCTTGGTGGGGGGTGTGACGTGGCAAGTAGGGCGGGTTGTTGGCGGATGCAAAAGGGTGTGACGTGGTGGGATGTGAGGGTTGGGGCTGACGTGTCGGTTTGGAATGGTACACGGGAGCGGCGCGTGACGAGGCGACGCGTGTCAGGTGGGTGGGGGGTGACGTGGCACGTGGGGCTGGTTGTCAGTGGACGTCGCGGATGGAGGAGAATGTGACGTGGTGGAATGTGAGGGTTGGGGCTGACGTGGCGGTTTGTAATGGTACACGGGAGCGGCGCGTGACAAGGCGACGCGTGTCAGGTGGGTGGGGGGTGACGTGGCATGGGGTGGGAGGGTGTGACGTGGCACGTGGGGCTGGTTGTTGGTGGACGTGGCGGATGCAGGAGGGTGTGACGTGGCGGAAGGTGAGGGTTGGGGATGACGTGGCGGATGCAGGAGGGTGTGACGTGGCGGAAGGTGAGGGTTGGGGATGATGTGGCGGTTTAAAAGGGTACACGTGAGCGGCGCATGACGAAGCGAGGCGTTTCAGGTGGGTGGGGGGTGTCGTGGCTCTTGGTGGGGGGTGTGACGTGGCAAGTAGGGCGGGTTGTTGGCGGATGCAAAAGGGTGTGACGTGGCGGAATGTGAGGGTTGGGGCTGACGTGGCGGTTTGGAATGGTACACGGGAGCGGCGCGTGACGAGGCGACGCGTGTCAGGTGGGTGGGGGGTGACGTGGCACGTGGGGCTGGTTGGTGGACGTGGCGGATGCAGGAGGGTGTGACGTGGCGGAAGGTGAGGGTTGGGGATGACGTGGCGGATGCAGGTGGGTGTGACGTGGCAGAAGGTGAGGGTTGGGGATGACGTGGCGGTTTGAAAGGGTACACGTGACCACTGCGCATGACGAAGCGAGGCGTGTCAGGTGGGTGGGGGGTGACGTGGCTTGTGGTAGGGGGGTGTGACGTGGCAAGTGGGGTGGGTTGTTGGTGGACGTGTCGGATGGCGCATGGTGTGACGTGGCAAGTTCACACAGTGTTGCTAGTCACCATCCCCTGGTCACGCGGCCACCCTCATAACTGCTGGTTTCTCTCTCCCATGTCCTGTTGTATACCTTACACCCCTGCGCAGAACAAAGCCTACTTAGTGTGCTCTCAGCTCATGTTTCTGAACCCGCCGGAGAAAATACAGTACTACCCTGCACCGGAGGAAGTGTTTGACGCGTTCTCTGTCCACTTGTCTGCAGAAGGGCTCGAGGCAATGAAGCTGCTGTGGTTGCACAATGACAAGTCAACCATGGGAGTCTTCAACCACCAACTGTCCTCAACAAGGTCAACTATCAACTCCACCCTCAGGCCAGCAGCATACACCGGCATGGGCCTTGCCGATTACAACCATCTCGTGGATAGCCTGCCCACTGAGCTACACCCAACGACCTGGTTCGACGACGATCAACTCCTAGCCGAGTACAGAGATGGTATGTGCAGTGCAACTCGAAAACACAATATGCCCTACCATATGCCAGTTGGCAGCTACATATCACCGTGCGATGTGGCTCACCCTGACTCTCATCCCCCCACTTGATTTCTCTACAAAACCCTTTCCAACCCATACCCTCCCTGCCAAAAAGCAGAACAGTGGGCCCTCAACTGGCACTTTGACAAGGCCACCGGGACGCCCTTCAGCAACCCCTTGTTCGCTTATGCGTTCAAGCTCTCCTTCAAGAGGGGCGGGGCGGTGTTCACCAAGTTCAAGAGCCGCATGGTGGCATGGGGCCTGTTTTCGGTAAGGATGTAGATATGTGTTTGTACCCCCATGCCTCATCCCCTTAACCCCTTGCCTGTACTTCAGCTAAATCCCTGGTCGATTAAGCCTTTGCAGTTACGTAGATAGTGACGACTGCATCACCGCTTTCAGTTGCCTCATTTACCCGTAACCTACCCTCCTCATAAACCATCCACCCAACCCTACACCACATTGCAGATCGAATGGCCCCTTCTGCAGGATAAGCGTCGCAAGCGAATCAGTAGCCAGCCGGAGCAGAACAGGCCAGACTACCAGGAGTGGTGCGAAAAGGTCAAACAGATGATCCACTTTGCTGTCGTGGAGCGGAGGATCCCCCACGATCCGGCTATGGGTGCGTTTGTCTTTCCGAACAAGTTCCTCATCGACGACGGCGACCTTGGAGATGTCGTCCTTGCCCACCAGGCGCTTTCAAGGCCCGCCAGTGCGTAGGCTATTTGACCTGGTGCTAAGACTGCTTGTTGCTAGAATGCTGAATAATGGTTGTTGTAAACCGCAATAATAAATGCAATTTTGAAATCCTCAATATCCAAAATGAACAAAAAACAGAATTTAGTTTTGAATAATTTGGTCACGAATTTGCAACAAAACGGATTGCGCCCGAATGTCATCCAGAAAAGCTCGCGTGCCAAATTGGAACTTGAACCGAGCCAAACCTTGTCGCGAGATGTGTCTCGGAGCTCCTATCAAATGACTCCAACCGTCGGTCCAAATTGGCTCCGGATTTTTTTACGCGAAGACAATCGAAATCAAAATTCGTCCAAACTTGGCATACGGTTTTTGTTACAGTGAATACCATATATTTTTCACGTTTCCTTTAAATTATACCATTCCCCACCCCCCTACCAGGTTCTAAGCTTTTGGATCTATGTAATTCGCCAAATATAGGCATTCCAGTTGTGCATGGTACCTGCACTACAGGCGCGCATACCGACCAAACTGACCAGCGCATTACTTATGTTTGTTGAGATGCAGTTAGTACCATTTTCTTGCCAGTCCACTAGAGTAGGCCATATATTTTAACAACACTAGGTTCTAACCTTTTAGATCCACAAAAAATTGGGAGATTTCAGAGCTCCAGCTCCGCCTTTTACCTGCACACAAGCGTGCATACTGACCGAACCGACCCACGCATCATTTTTTTGGTATAAATACAGTGAATACCATATATGTTTTCTACCATTCTGTCAGAATGTGATATTTGTCTAGCCTGCAGTGGGGTACTCTATAGCGAGTATAGCCCAAAATTAGGGTTTCCTATATATACTCAACTGCCTGCTAGTGCAAACCCTCTTCTCTGTTCTAACTTTCTAGCTGCTATTCTGACATGCTATCAGAGCGACTACGCTCCTGGCCTGTGGGCCCACTTGCTTCCGCTGCTGTACTGTCTGTTGCGCGCCCTGTGGCGCGCGACGCTTTTTCTTCCCGCCACGCGCTCGGGGGGCGTGGCGGTTTCCTGCCCGCCGCGCGCCCCGGGCGCGCGCGGCGGTTTCACGCCCCGTCGTCCGTCGCGGCGCCCAAATGGACCCGCGCCCCCCCCCCCCACCCCCCCCCCCCCCGTCGCACGTCGCGGCGCCCCGGGAGCTCGCGCGTCGCCCTGCCCGTCGCCCGTCGCGGCGACCTGGGGGCCCGCGCGTCGCCCCCTCTCGTCGCCCGTCGCGGCGCCCCGGGGGCCCGCGCGCCGCCCTGCCCGTCGCCAGTCGCGGCGCCCTGGGGGCCCGCGCGTCGCCCCCTCCCGTCGCCCGTCGCGGCGCCCCAGGGGCCCGCGCGCCGCCCCCTCCCGTCGCCCGTCGCGGCGCCCAGGGGGCCTGCGCGCCGCCCTGCCCGTCGTCCGTCGCGGCGCCCTGGGGGCCCGCGCGTCGCCCCCTCCCGTCGCTCGTCGAGGCGCCCTGTGGGCCCGCGCGCCGCCCCGCTTCCGCTCACACGCCGCCCCAGCTGCTGCCCGCGTTTGTGCTCTGCGTTGGGGGTATGGGGGTGGCGGGTATGGGGGTGGTGGGTGTGTGAGCCGTCCCCTGCTCCTCCTCCTCCTCCGTCTCCCACTGCTGCAGCTGCCGCAGAGGGGGGTGGGTGTGTGGGAGCCAAGGGAGTGGCGCTAGGGGGGTGACGTGGGAGTGGAGCTAGGGGTGCAGCAAGGGGTGTGTGAAAGGGGGGTGGGACAGCCTCTTCTCTGTTCTAACTTTCTAGCTGCTATTCTGACACATTCCCCACCCCTCTACCAGGTTCTAACCTTTTGGATCTATGTAATTTGCCAAATGAAGGCATTCCAGTCGTGTTTGGTACCTGCACTACAGGCGCGCACACCGACCAAACTGACCAGCGCATTACTTATGTTTGTTGAGATGCAGTTAGTACCACTTTCTTGCCAGTCCCCTAGATTAGGCCATCTACTTTAACAACATTAGGTTTTATAACCTTTTAGATCCACAAAAGTTTGGGAGATTTCAGAGCTCCAGCTCCGCCTTGTACCTGCACACAAGCGTGCATACTGACCGAACCGACCCACGCATAATTTTCTCTGTTTAAATATAGTGAATACCATATACTTTTCGCCTTTCCTTTAAATTATATAATTCCCCACCCCCCTACCAGGTTCTAACATTTTGGATCTACGTAATTCGCCAAATATAGGCATTCCAGTCGTGCATGGTACCTGCACTACAGGCGCGCATACCGACCAAACTGACCAGCGCATTACTTATGTTTGTAGAGATGTAGTTAGTACCATTTTCTTGCCAGTCCACAAGATTAGGCCATCTACTTTAACAACACTAGGTTCTAATCTTTTAGATCCACATAATTTTCTGAGATTTCAGAGCTCCAGCTCCGCCTTGTACCTGCACACAAGCGTGCATACTGACCGAACCGACCCATGCATAATTTTCTCTCTATAAATACAGTGAATTCCATTTTTTTTTTTTGCTTTTCCTTTAAATTATACCATTCCCCAACCCCCTACCAGGCTCTAACCTTTTGGATCTGTTGAACTTATTTGTTGCATGTTGTGTAGGCTATAGTGGGGTAGCCCATATGGGGTACAACCCAATTAGGGTTTGCTACTTGTATTCCTGCATGCTGCTAGTTTCATCATTCTTGTTCATTATTCTGACATGGTACCAGAGCAGGTCCTGACCTAGGACCGTTTTTTTTTAGGGCCCACCGAATAGTTCCCTGCCCCTAGTGCGTTACCCTGCCCGTAGCGCCCTACCGTGTCCTTCACGCTGCCCCACCAGTCACGTTACCCTGCCCGCGCGCCGCCCTGCTGGCTGCCGCGCTGCCTTGCCCTGCCCTGCGTTGCGCTGCCTAGCGCGCGCTTTGCCCTGCCCTGCGTTGCGCCGCCCTGCGCACGCCCTGCCCTGCGTCGCGCTGCCCGCGCAAGCCCTGCCCTGCCCCGCGTCGCGCCGCCCTGCGCACGCCCTGCCCGTCGCGTCGCGCGCCCCTGCTGCCCGTCGCGTCGCGCGCCCCTACTACCCGTGCGCCTCTGCTGCCCGTTATATCGCTCGTGCGGGCTGCCCCAGCCCGTCGCATCGCCCGTCTGCCCTGCCTCTGCCCGTCGCGTCGCCCGTGGGGGCTGCCCCAGTCCGCCACGTCGCCCGTCCGCCCCGCCCCTGCCTGTCAGCGCGCCGCCCCTGCCTGCCCGCGCGCCGCCCTCTGCAGCCCGCGCGCCGCCCTGCTGCCCGCGCTCCGCCCTGCCCCTGCCCGTCGCGTTCGCCTTGGCAGCCCGCGCGCCGCCCTCTGCAGCCCGCGCGCTGCCCTTGCCTGCCCGCACGCCCTCCCCTGCCCGAGCGCCGCCCTACTTGCAGCACGCCGCCCTGCTCTGGCCGCGCGTCGCCCTTCTCTGACCGTGCGTCGCCCCGACCTACCCTAGTACCCGCTATGACGTCTCTTCGAGGTAGCGGTGGGAGTGGTGGCGGCGGTGGTGGCAGCAGTGGGAGTGGTGGCGGCGGCCGTAGTGGCAGTCTCGGTGGAGCTGTTCGGTGGGGAGTTTCTGGCGATGGCCAGATGCAGCTCCAGTGGCGTCCGCGCGAGACCCTCACGCCCCAGCAGCTTCGTGAGTGGTACGCTAGTTGGAGTGGTGGCGGCGGCCGTAGTGGCAGTCGCCGTGGAGCTGTTCAGTGGGGAGTTTCTGGCGGTGGCTAGACGCAGCTGCAGCGGCGTCCGCGCGAGACCCTTACGCCCCAGCAGCTTCGTGAGTGGTTCGCTCAGCGTGGGGCGTCTCGGATTACTGCTCGGTGCCAGTACGTCATTCGCACAGGCGATCGGGCTGGTCAGACTTGCGGGACAGTTGGTCACACGCAGTCCCGCTGCTTCTCCTGTCTGAGCGATGCCTGGCGTGTAGAGTTTGGCGACGCGGCTGAGCTCCCCGCTGGCTGGAGTTTCTTAGGCAGAGGGTGGATATCTTTGCTCTTAACTATGATGCTATCCTCACTGCCATGTATGCATTGACTGTTTGTGCTGAGGGTGACTGTTACCTGTGCGTGCCGCCCGACCCATGTATAGAGGCTGCTGCTCTAGGTGCTAGTGAGTCTGCTGCTCTAGGTGCTAGTGAGTCTGCCCTCTCTGGTACTGCGCTTGTTGCGGCCTTGCACACCTTCACGCTTGACTCAGGTGCTTCCCACTGTTTCTTTCGCGACAGTACCACAGTCACACCACTCCCTGCACCTGTTGCAGTCTCTCTGGCTGACCCCTCTGGGGGCCCAGTCCTTGCACGTTCCTCCACTGTTCTCCCGTGTCCGGCAGTTCCGTCTGGCTCACTGTCAGGTCTTCACCTCCCCTCGTTCTCTACGAACTTGGTGAGCAAAGCCGTCCTTCAGGATGTATGGGTTGACACCTTTACTCCAGGAGGGCAGCGTGTGGCGATCTGTACGTGCTCCCGGACTGGCCGTCACCTGGCCACGTTCACCCGTCGGCCTGGGTTGAGTCTGTACACATTGACTACTGAGCCTCCTCAGGTAGCTGCGTCTGCGTCTTCGTCAGGTCAGCTAGCGGCCCCCTGCTCGTGTCGCGCCCTGTCGCACCAGACCCTCCTTTGGCACCACCGCCTTGGTCACCCCTCAGTGCAGCGCCTCCGTGGCATGCACTCCCGTCTCCTTGTCTCTGGTCTTCCCACGTCTCTACCTCCCCTCCCACCCTCACCTGCCCCTCCCTGCCTTCCCTGTGTCGAGGGGCGGCAGCGGGCCGCTCCTCACTCCTCCTCGTTTCCCCCGACGACTGCTCCCCTGCAGACTCCACATGGACGTGTGGGGCCCAGCCCGCGTCCGTGGACAGGGCCGCGAGCGCTACTTTCTGCTGGTTGTTGACGACTACACGCGTTACACCACGGTCTTCCCGTTGCGCAGCAAGGGGGAGGTCCCTGATGTTTTGATCCCTTGGATCCGCGCTGTCTGTCTCCAGCTCCGCGAGCGGTTTCGTGAGGACCTTCCTGTTCTGCGTCTGCACTCTGACAGAGGTGGTGAGTTTTCCTCCGACCTCTTGCGGGACTTTTGTCGTGGGGAGGGCATTCGCCAGTCGTTCACGCTTTCGGCCTCTCCGCAGCAGAATGGGGTTGCTGAGCGCCGCATTGGCTTAGTCATGGAGGTCGCTCGTACCTCCATGATCCATGCGGCTGCCCCCCATTTTCTGTGGCGGTACGCTGCGCATTAGCTCAACCTCTAGCCCCGTGTCTCCTTGCCGGAGACCTCGCCGACACTGCGTTGGACGGGGGAGGTTGGCGACGCGTCGGTGTTCCGGGTATGGGGCTCTCGTGCCTTTGTCCGCGATACGTCCGCGGACAAGCTCTCCTCCCGCGCCATTCCCTGCGTCTTCCTTGGCTTTCCCCTTGACGTGCCTGGCTGACAGTTTTACCACCCCACCTTGCGCCGTGTCCTGCCCTCTCAGGACGTCACGTTTGACGAGTCGGTTCCCTTTTACCGTCTCTTCCCCTACCGCACTACCCCTCTCCCCCCCCCGTCGCTCTTCCTTGCACCAGGTCCTCCTCCGGTAGACCCCCTCCCCCCTCAGGGTCCTGCTCCCTCAGGTGTGTCTCAGGTAGACCCTGTCGAGCTTGTCGAGGTAGCTGTCGACTTTGGTGCTGCTGGGGGTGGTGCTGCTAGGGGTGCTGCGTCTGGGGGTGCTGAGCCTGAGCGTGCGGAGCCTGGGGGTGCTGAGCGTGGGGTTGCTGAGTCTGAAGGTGCGGAGCCTGGGGGTGCTGAGCCTGAGCGTGCGGAGCCTGGGGGTGCTGAGCTTGGGAGTATTGAGCCTGAGCGTGCTGCGCCTGGAGGTACTTTGTCTGCTGGAGGTTCTCCGGGTGCCTCGTCACGGCGGGAGACTCTCTCTCCATCGCAGCTGCGCGAGTGGTTTGCTCGGTGCTGGAGCCTTCGGAGTGGCGCTGCTAGAGCTGGGGGGCCTGCCGCTGGAGGCCGTGGAGCTGGAGGCACTGGAGCTGCTGGTCCTGGAGTTGCCGGAGGTGTTGGAGCTGCTGGTACTGGAGGTGCTGGAGGTACTGGAGGTTCTTCGTGTACCTCGTCACAGCGGGAGCCTCTCTCTCCACCGCAGCTGCCCGAGTGGTTTGCTCGGCGCTGGAGTCTTCAGAGAGGCGCTGCTGGAGCTGGGGGGCCTGCCGAAGGAGGCCCTGGTCCTGGAGGTGCTGGAGGTGCTGGAGCCGCTGGTCCCGGAGGTGCTCGAACTGGAGGTACTGGAGCTGCTGGAGCTGGTGGTGCTGCAGGTGTTGGAGCCGGAGGTGCTGGAGCTGCTGGTCCTGGAGGTGCTGGAGGTGCTGGAGCCGCTGGTCCCGGAGGCGCTCGTACTGGAGGTACTGGAGCTGCTGGAGCTGGTGGTGCTGCAGGCGTTGGAGCCGGAGGTGGTGGAGCTGCTGGTCCTGGAGGTGCTGGAGGTGCTGGAGCCGCTGGTCCCGGAGGTGCTCGTACTTGAGGTACTAGAGCTGCTGGAGCTGGAGGTGCTGCAGGCGTTGGAGCTGGAGGCGCTGGAGCTGGAGGTAGCGGAGGTGCTGGAGCTGCTGGTCCTGGAGGTGCTGGAGGTACAGGAGCTGCTGGAGCTGGTGGTGCTGCAGGCGTTGGACCTGGAGACCCTGGAGTTGGAGACCATGGAGCTGGAGGTGCTGGCCCTGGGGGTGCTGGTGCTGTCGGTGCTGGTTCTGGAGGCACTGTGCGGCCGCGACCGTACTTCGTTCCACTGCTTTAGCAGGTTCTTGGTCTCCCATCTTCTACTGGCCTTACTCCTCCCTTCCTGTGTCCACCGCCTGACCAGTCGCAGCCGCAGTTACAGCCAGCCTCCCCACTGCCTGCTCCTTCTCCTTACACTGAGCACACAGACTCTCGTACAGAGCGTCGTGAGCCTGCGTCTCGTCCTGCGTTGCCTGTTCGCGCAGTTCGCACTGGTCGCCGTGTTCCTCGTCAGCGTCCTCCTCCTGTCCCAGGCACGCACCAGATGGCACTTCGTCCTTCCTCTGTTCCACAGAATGTCCCTCTGCCGTCTCCTCCTGCGTCCTCTCTTCCTAACGTTCCTGACCCAGCGTCCGACCTTGCTCGTGCTGCCAGTCCTACTGTCACACGTCTTCTAGCCACTGTTGTCACTGACCCCTCGTTTGAGTCCACTGCTGCGTCTGCCCTAGTTGCTGAGCTTGTTGACTTTGCTGCCGCCTATTGTCTTGACTACGCCGCTAGTCTTGTTACCGAGTCTGAGTCTGACTGTCCTCTGTCCGTCGGGGGTGAGTGTGCTCTTGGCACGGACGTCCTTGAGGACAGGCAGGAGGACTTTGAGTGTTTTGCAGCTGCTGTACCTCATCTCGTGGCCATGCTGCTTGCACCTGAGGGAGACCCGGATGCACCAGACATCCCGACCCCGTGCTCTTACGCAGAGGCGATTACGGGTCCCTACTCCTCTCAGTGGCAGACAGCCATGGACGCAGAGATGGCTTCCTGGAAGTCCACAGGCACTTACGTCGACGAGGTTCCCCCTCCTAGGGCGAACATAGTCGATGGCATGTGGATTTTCAGGGTGAAGCGGCCGCCGGGTTCTCCGCCTGCCTTCAAGGCGCGTTACGTTGCACGAGGCTTCAGTCAGCGACAGGGAGTTGACTTCTTCCAGACCTTCTCCCCTACCCCGAAGATGACCACTCTTCGGGTGCTGCTGCACGTCGCCGCTCAGCGTGACTACGAGCTTCACTCTCTTGACTTCAGCACAGCTTTCTTACAGGGCAGCCTGCACGAGGAGATCTGGCTGCGCCGCCCACCTGGCTTCACTGGGTCGTTTCCTGCAGGTACCCAGTGGAGCCTCCGGCGGCCAGTCTACGGTCTCCGCCAGGCGCCTCGCGAGTGGCACGACACACTGAGGACGACGCTTGCGGCTCTTGGGTTTGCTCCTTCGTCTGCTGACCCGTCGCTGTTTCTACACACCGACACTTCGCTGCCGCCGTTCTACATCCTCGTGTACGTCGAGGATATGGTCATTGCCACTGAGGGACTGGCCCTTGTGAAGTCGGAGCTGCAGAAGAGATACACGTGCACAGACCTGGGTGAGCTGCGCAGCTATCTTGGCTTGCAGATCACCCGGGACAGAGCACGACGCACCATTACCTTGACTCAGTCACACATGGTGCAGCAGGTCCTTCAGCACTTCCGCTTCACGTACTCCTCGCCACAGTCCACCACTCTGCCTACCGGTCACTCGCTCTCAGCTCCACCTTCGGACGAGTCCGTAGAGCCGAGTGGCCCGTATCCAGAGCTTGTGGGCTGCTCATGTACCTGATGACCTGCACTCGACCTGACCTTGCCTACCCTCTTAGCATCCTGGCACGCTACGTTGCGCCCGGGAGACACCGACCAAAGCACTGGGAGGCCGATAAGAGGGTGTTGCACTACTTGTGGAGTACGTCGGGCATGGGGCTCGTGCTTGGAGGACGGGCTCGAGTTGTCTTTACTGGCCACGCAGACGCTTCTTGGGTTGACGACTTGCCTACGCAGCGGTCGTCACAGGGTTACACTTTCAGCCTTGGCTCCGGCTCTGTTTCGTGGCGGTCTACCCGCTCGTCTTCTGTTCTCAGTTCCAGTTGTGAGGCTGAGATCTACGCAGGGGCCATGGCTGCACAGGAGTTACGCTGGCTCACCTACCTGCTGACCGACTTGGGTGAGCGGCCTCGTTCTCCCCCAGTTCTGTACGTCGACAACAAGGCCATGATTGCCTTGTGTCAAGAGCACAGACTAGAGCACAGGACGAAGCACATCGCTCTGCGCTACTTCCTTGCTCGAGAGTTGCAGCAACGTGGTCAGCTTCGTCTTGCTTACGTGGCCTCTCGGGCCAACACTGCTGATATCTTCACGAATGCACTTCAACCTTGTGATCATCAGCGTTTCTGTACTGTTCTAGGCCTTGTGCCTACTTGGCCTCACTTGCTCACTTCTTGACTTTGCTTGTACTTTGCTTGTAGTGCATGCTTACACTTGCTAGGTTTTGATAACTGTACTGTTTGTTCTCCATTATATAACTCTGCATGTGAACTGGCCTTGTGGCCATTTGCTTGTGCTCAGAGTGTTTGGTGACTTCGTGTTCCACCCTGAGCTTGCTTTACTTTTCTTGACTGGTCTTGTGACCTCTTGTTCTCCCCCACTTTGCCTATGGGGGTGTGTCAAACTTATATGTTGCATGTTGTGTAGGCTATAGTGGGGTAGCCCATATGGGGTACAACCCAATTAGGGTTTGCTACTTGTACTCCTGCATGCTGCTAGTTTCATCATTCTCGTTCATTATTCTGACAGGATCTATGTAATTCGCCAAATATAGGCATTCCAGTCGTGCATGCTACCTGCACTACAGGCGCGCATACCGACCAAACTGACCAGCGCATTAGTTAGTACCATTTTCTTGGCAGTCCAATAGATTAGGCCATCTAATTTAACAACACTAGGTTCTAACCTTTTAGATCCACATCATTTGGGAGATTTCAGAGCTCCAGATCCGCCTTGTACCTGCATACAAGCATGCATACTGACAGAACCGACCCACACATCATTTTCTCTGTTTAAACACAGTGAATACCATATATTTCTCGCCTTTCTTTTAAATAATATCATTCCCCACCCCCCTACCAGGTTCTAACCTTTTTGGATCTATGTAATTCGCCAAATAAAGGCATTCCAGTCGTGCATGGTACCTGCAGTACAGGCGTGCATATCAACCAAACTGACCAGCGCATTACTTATGTTTGTAGAGATGTAGTTAGTACCATTTTCTTGCCAGTCCACTAGATTAGGCCATATACTTTAACAACACTAGGTTCTAACCTTTTAGATCCACAAAGTTTGGGAGATTTCAGAGCTCCAGCTCCGCCTTGTACCTGCACACACGCGTGCATACTGACCGAACCAACCCACGCATAATTTTCTCTGTATAAATACTGTGAATACCATATATTTTTCGCCTTTCCTTTAAATAATACCATTCCCCACCCCCCTACCAGGTCCTAAACTTTTGGATCTATGCAATTTGCCAAATATAGGCATTCCAGTCGTGCATGCTACCTGCACTACAGGCACGCATACCGACCAAACTGACCAGCGCATTACTTATGTTTGTAGAGATGCAGTTAGTACCATTTTCTTGCCAATCCACTAGATTAGGCAATCTACTTTAACAACACTAGATTCTAACCTTTTAGATCCACATAATTTGGGAGATTTCAGAGCTCCAGCTCCGCCTTGTACCTGCACACAAGCGTGCATACTGACCGAACTGACCCACGCATCATTTTCTCTGTATTGATACAGTGAATACCATATATTTTCGCCTTTCCTTTAAATGATATCATTCCCCACCAACCTACCAGGTTCTAACCTATTGGATCTATGTAATTCGCCAAATATAGGCATTCCAGTCGTGCATGTTACCTGCACTACAGGCGCGCATACCGACCAAACTGACCAGCGCGTTACTTATGTTGTAGAGATGTAGTTAGTACCATTTTCTTGCCAGTCCACTAGATTAGGCCATCTACTTTAACAACACTAGGTTCTAACCTTTTATATCCACATAATTTGGGAGATTTCAGAGCTCCAGCTCCGCCTTGTACCTGCACACAAGCGTGCATACTGACCGAACCACCCATGCATCATTTTCTCTGTATAAATGCAGTGAATACCATAACGAGGAATATATGACTAACAGCAGGATGGGTACAAGTACTAATGTTAATTGGGTTGTACCCCATATGGGCTACCCCACTACAGCCTACATAGACTATAGCATATAAGTTTGACACACCCCCATAGGCAAAGTGGGGGAGAACAAGAGGTCACAAGACCAGTCAAGAAAAGCAAAGCAAGCCCAGGGTGGATCACAAAGTCACCACGCATTCTGAGCACAAGCAAATGGCCACAAGGCCAGTTCACATGCAGAGTTACAGGAGAACAAGCAATACAGTGACCACAACCTAGCAAGTGTAAGCATGCAGGTATATGTATAGAGATCACAGTACAAGAAAAGTCAAGAAGTGAGCACAAGGCCTAGAACAGTACAGAAACGCTGATGATCACAAGGCTGAAGTGCCTTGGTGAAGATATCAGCAGTGTTGGCCTGAGTGGCCACGTAAGCAAGACGAAGCTGACCACGCTGCTGCAACTCTCGAGCAAGGAAGTAGCGCAGAGCGATGTGATTCGTTCTGTGCTCCAGTCTGTGCTCCTAACACAAGGCAATCATGGCCTTGTTGTCGACGTACAGAACTGGAGGAGAACGAGGCGGCTCTCTCAGGTCGGTCAGCAGGTAGGTGAGCGTAACTCCTGTGCAGCCATGGCCCCTGCGTAGATCTCAGCCTCACAGCTGGAGCTGAGAAAAGAAGACGAGCGGGTAGACCGCCACGAAACAGAGCCGGAGCCAAGGCTGAAAGTGTAACCCTGTGACGACTGCTGCGTAGCCAGGTCGTTAGCCCAGGAAGCGTCTGCGTGGCCAGTGAGGACAACTCGAGCCCGTCCTCCAAGCACGAGCCCCATGCCCGACGTACTGCACAAGTAGCGCAACACCCTCTTAGCGGCATCCATGTGCTCCTTCCGGTGTCTCCCAGGAGCAACATAGCATGCCAGGATGCTAAGAGGGTAGGCAAGGTCAAGTCGAGTGCAGGTCATCAGGTACATGAGGCAGCCCACAAGCTCTGGATACGGGACTCGGCTCTACGGACTCATCCGAAGGCAGAGCTGAGAGCGAGTGGCGAGTAGGCAGAGGAGTGGGCTGTGGCGAGGAGTACGTGAAGCCGAAGCGCTGAAGGACCTGCTGCACCATGTGTGACTGAGTCAAGGTAATGGTGCGCTGTGCTCTGTCCCGGGTGATCTGCAAGCCAAGATAGCTGCGCAGCTCACCCAGGTCTGTGCACGTGTGTCTCTTCTGCACGTGGGCGAGTCCCTCAGTGTCAGCAGTAGCAAATACCAAGTCGTTGACGTACACAAGGACGTAGAACGGCGGCAGAGAGGTGTCGGTGCGTAGAAACAACGACGGGTCAGCAGTGGAAGGAGCGAACCCAAGAGCCGCAAGCGTCGTCCTCAGTGTGTCGTGCCACTCGCGGGGCGCCTGGCGGAGACCGTAGACTGGCCGCCGGAGGCTCCACTGGGTACCAGCAGGAAACGACCCAGTGAAGCCAGGTGGGCGGCGCAGCCAGATCTCCTCGTGCAGGCTTCCCTGTAGGAAGGCTGTGCTGAAGTCAAGAGAGTGAAGCTCGTAGTCACGCTGAGCGGCGACATGCAACAATACCCGAAGAGTGGTCATCTTCGGGGTAGGGGAGAAGGTATGGAAGAAGTCAACTCCCTGTTGCTTACTGAAGCCTCGTGCAATGTAACGCGCCTTGAAGACAGGCGGAGAACCCGGCGGCCGCTTCACCCTGAAAATCCACATGCCACTGACGATGTTCGCCCCAGGTGGGGGAACCTCGTCGACGTAAGTGCCTGTGGACTTCCAGGAAGCCATCTCTGCGTCCATGGCTGTCTGCCACTGAGAGGAGTAGGGACCCTCTATCGCCTCTGCGTAAGAGCGCGGGGTCGGGATGTCTGGTGCATCCGGGTCTCCCTCAGGTGCAAGCAGCATGGACACGAGATGAGGCAAAGAAGCAGCAAAACACTCAAACTCCTCCTGCCTGTCCTCAAGGACGTCCGTGCCAAGAGCACACTCACCCCCGACGGATGGAGGACAGACAGACCCAGACTCAGCAACAAGACAAGCGGCGTAGTCTAGACGACAGGCGGCAGCAAAGTCAACAAGCTCAGCAACTAGGGCAGACGCAGCAGTGGACTCAAACGACGGGTCATTGACAACAGTAGCGAGAAGACGCGTGACAGTAGGACTGGCAGCACGAGCAAGGTCTGACGGCGGGTCAGCAACGTCAGGAAGAGAGGACGCAGGAGCAGACGGCAGAGGGACACGCTGCGGAGCAGTGGACGGACGAAGTGCCATCTGGTGCGTGCCTGGGAGAGGAGGAGGACGCTGACGCGAAACACGACGACTAGTGCGAACAGCGCGAACAGGCGATGCAGGACGAGACTCAGGCTCACGACGCTCCGCAAGACCTCCTGTCGGCCGAGTGTAAGGAGAAGGAGCAGGCAGTGGGGAGGTTGGCTGTAACTGCGACTGTGAATGGTCAGGTGGTGGACACAGTAAGGGAGGAGTAGGGCCAGTAGAAGGCGGGAGACCAAGAACCTGCTGAAGCAGTGGAACGAAGTACTGTCGCCGCCGCACAGCACCTCCAGAACCTTCACCAACAGCACCAGTACCCCCAGCTCCAGGGTCTCCAGCTCCAACGCCAGCAGTACCACCAGCTCCAGCTCCTCCAGCAGCTCCAGCTCCAGCAGCACCCCCAGCTCCAGCAGCTCCAGTACCTCCAGGACAAGCACCTCCAGGACCAGTAGCTCCAGCACCTCCAGCTCCAACTCCTGCAACACCACCAGCTCCAGCAGCTCCAGTACCTCCAGTACGAGCACCTCCGGGACCAGTGGCTCTAGTAACTCCAGCAGCTCCAGCTCCAATGCCGGCAGCACCTCCAGCTCCAGTAGCACCAGCAGCCCCAGCTCCAGGGGCTCCAGCGGCAGGCCCCCCAGCTCCAGCAGCTCCTCGCTTGAGTCTCCAGCGGCGAGAAAACCACTCTCGAAGCTGCGGTGGAGAGAGAGGCTCCCGCCGAGACAAGGCACCTGCAGGAACTCCAGCAGACTCAGCACCCCCAGGCTCAGCAACCGCAGGCTCAGTACCCTCAGGCTCAGCACCCCCAGGCTCAGCACCCCTAGGCTCCGCACCCTCAGACTCAGCAGCCCCAGGCTCAGCACCCCCAGACTCCACACGCTCAGGCTCAGCATCCCCAGGCTCTGCACGCTCAGGCTCAACACCCCCAGCAGCACCACCTCCAGTAGCAGCACCACCCCCAGCAGCACCAGAGTCAACCGCTACCTCGACAGGCTCGACATCGTCTACTTGAGACACACCTGAGGGAGCAAGACCCTGAGGGGGGAGGGGGTCTACCAGAGGAGGACTTGGTGCAAGGAAGAGAGGCGGGGGGGTAAGAGGGGCAGTGCGGTAGGGGAAGAGACGGTAAAAGGGAACCGACTCGTCGAACGTGACGGCCTGAGAGGGCAGGACACGGCGCGAGGTGGGGTGGTAAAACTACCAGCCAGGCGCGTCAGGGACAAAGCCAAGGAAGACGTAGGGAATAGCGCGGGCGGAGAGCTTGTCCGCGGTAGTATCGCGGACAAAGGCATGAGAACCGCAGACCCGGAACACCGACGCATCGCCAACCTTCCCCCATCCACCGCAGTGTGGGCGAGGTCTCCGGCAAGGAGACACGGGGCCAGAGGTTGAGCTGATGCGCAGCGTATCGGACCACAAACGGCCACAGAAAATGGGGGGCAGCCGCATGGACCATGGAGGTACGAGCGACCTCCATGACTAAGCCAATGCGGCGCTCAGCAACCCCATTCTGCTGCGATGAGGCCGGAAGCGTGAAAGTCTGGCGAATGCCCTCCCCACGACAAAAGTCCCGCAGAAAGTCAGAGGCAAACTCACCACCTCTATCAGAGTGCAGGCGCAGGACGGGAAGGTCTCAAACCGCTCGCGGAGCTGGAGACGGATAGCGCGGATCGAAGGGATCAAAACAGCAGGGACCTCACCCTTGGTGCGCAAGGGGAAGACTGTGGTGTAACGTGTGTAGTCGTCAACGACCAGCAAAAAGTACCGCTCGCGGTCCTGTCCACGGACGCGGGCTGGGCCCCACACGTCCATGTGGAGGGTCTGCAGGGGAGCAGTCGTCAGGGGGAACGAGGAGGAGTGAGGAGCGGCGCGCTGCCGCTCCTCGACACAGGGAAGGCAGGGAGGGGCAGGCGAGGGTGGTAGAGGAGGCAGAGTCTCTGGAAGTCCAGAGACAAGGAAACGTCGGTGCATGCCACGAAGGCGCTGCACCGAGGGGTGACCAAGACGGTGGTGCCAAAGGAAGGTCTGGTGCGACAGAGCGCGACACGAACAGGGGGCCGCTAGCTGACCTGACGCAGATGCAGACGCAGCTACCTGAGGGGACACAGTAGTCAGTGTGTACAGACTCGAGCCAGGCGCTCGGGTGAACGTGGCCATGTGCTGACCAGTCCGGGAGCACATACAGTGGGTCACACGCTGACCTCCGGGAGTGAACTGGTCAACCCACACATCATGGAGGTCAGCTCGACTCACCAAGTTCGTAGAGAACGAGGGGAGGTGAAGACCTGACAGTGAGCCAGACGGAACTGCCGAACACGGCAGAACCGTGGAGGATTGCGCAAGGACCGGGCCCCCAGAGGGGTCCGCCAAGGAGACTGCAACCGGCCGACTGAGCGGCGTGAGTGTGGTGCTGTCGCGAAAGAAGGAGCGGGAAGCACCTGAGTCAAGTGTGAAGGTGTGCAAGGCCTCAGCAGGCGCAGTACCAGAGAGAGCAGACTCACCAGCACCTGGAGCAGCAGACTCACTAGCACCTAGAGCAGCAGCCTCACTAGCACCTAGAGCAGCAGCCTCACCAGCACCTGAGGCAGCAGACTCTATACCTGGGTCCGGCGGCGTACACAGGTAACAGTCACCCTCAGCACTAACAGTCAATGCATACATGGCAGTGAGGATAGCATCATAGTTAAGAGCAAAGATATCCACACCCTGCCTAAGCAGCTCTGCCCAGTGGGGGAGCTCCGGCGTGTCAGGAAACTGTGCGCGCCAGGCGTCAGACAGGCGACCGAAACAGCGCTGCGTCGTGTGTGGCAGCCCGCACGTCTCCCCACAGCGCTCGCCGGTGCGGAGAATGTAAGCACAGGGACCAGCACCCCCAGACCTCCCACACCTAGCGTACCACTAACGAAGCTGCTGGGGTGACAGGGCCTCACGGGAACGCGGCTGCTGCTGTCGCTGGCTACCACCAAAGCCTCCACGCTGGGCGGCTCCACCCCAACCAGCACCACCGCCACCGCCACCCGCACTGCCGCTGCTGCTGCCTCCACCACCTCCACCGCCGCCACCGACGCCCCCACTCCCGCCACCACCCCCAACCACCGACAACCCTTGCCCCAGCGGCGCTTCCCACTAGGGGCAGACGCAGTGCCGACCGACTCGGTGCCAACGAGGTCGACAGCAGCAGCAGAAGCAACAGAGGGCAGAAGGGGAACGGGGGAACACCCCTCAAAGAAAGGGGCGCGAGGGTTGCCGCGAGAAGCACCTTCAGCGACTATGCTAGTCTCACCTGCAGTGAGGCGCTCCTCGAGCAGGTCGACGGTGATCTCGGTGGGGCAAAGGGAGAGAAAGTGGTCCCTGACTGAGCGAAGAGAGTCAGGGAGACGGGTGACGAGGTAGAAGAGGGTGATGTACATGGGGGGGGGTTCTTGGCACGAAACTCGGAGGGAAGCGCAGCGCGGTAGTGGGTGTCACTAGTGCGGAGGTGAGTGATGAGGTCAGCGACTGTGGCAAAGGCGGCCAGGTCAGGAAACAAGTACGGCAGCATGAGGCGGCTGAGGGCAGCAGTGGCAGGGGAGGAGTAGCGTGCAACGACAGCGTCTTACAAAGACTTAGCAGTCTTGTACTGGCCAAAGTGCGCGCGCTCAGCAGACGGCAGGTGACTACGAACAGCAAGGCGAGCAACAGCGTCACGAGTAGTCCACTGCGAGCGAACCGTACTGTCAGGTGCAACAGAGGTGCCGGACGTGTGATCGAATAGCGAGACTCCGTCCCTAGAGTCGCACTGAAGAAAGAGCTGCAGATCATCTACTTAAACTTCGAAATCGAACGCACGACCCTCAGCATCAAAGGTAAGAACAGTAGGGCTAGCCATGGCGGCAGTAGCAGCAGTAGCAGCAGAAGGAGCGCGGGGAGGGCAGCGCAGCGCAGTAGGGCAGGGCGGCGCGGTCCAGCAGAGCGGCGCGGCTCGGCAGGGCGGCGCGGCTCGGCAGGGCGGCTCGGCTCGGCTGGGCGGCGCGGCTCGGCTGGGCGGCGCGGCTCAGCTGGGCGGCGCGGCGCGACAGGCAGGCGAGCGCGGCGGCGCGCTTAGCAGGGCGGGCGCTTACCAGGGGCGGGTGCAGGGCAGGGCCGCGACGGGCGGTTAGGTCAGGGCCGCAACGGGGCGGCAGCAGGGCAGGTCCGTAACAAGGCGGCTGCAGGGCATGGCCGCGACGGGGCGGCGGTAGAGCAGGGCCGCGACGAGCGGGTGAGGACAGGGCCGCGACAGGTGGCGGCAGGGCAGGGCAAAGCAAAGCAAAACAAGCTCAGGGTGGATCTCAAGGATACCACACAAATTCCGAGCACAAGCAAGTGGTCACAAGACCAATTCACATGCAGTTTGATAATATAACAAGAGGTACAGTGATCACAACCTAGCAAGTGTAAGCATGCAGGTATATATATAGAGATCACAGTACAAGCAGAGTCAAGAAGTGAGCAGGTGAGGGACAGTAGGCACAAAGCCTAGAACAGTACAGAAACGCTGATGATCACAAGGCTGAAGTGCCTTGGTGAACACATCAGCAGTGTTGGCCCGAGTGGCCACGTACGCAAGACGAAGCTGACCACGCTGCTGCAGCTCTCGAGCAAGGAAGTAGCGCAGAGCGATGTGCTTCGTTCTGTGCTCCTGACACAAGGCAAGGGCGGCCTTGTTGTCGACGTACAGCACTAGAGGAGAACGAGGCCGCTCTCCCAGGTCGGTCAGCAGGTAGGTGAGCCAGCGTAACTCCTGTGCAGCCATGGCTGTGGCGTAGATCTCAGCCTCACAACTGGAGCTGAGAACTGAAGACGAGCGTGTAGAACGCCAAGAAACTGAACCAGAGCCAAGGCTGAAGGTGTACCCCTGAGACGACTGCTGCGTAGCCTGGTCGTCAACCCAAGAAGCGTCTGAGTGCCCAGTGAGGACAACGTCGCTCCGTTCTCCAAGCACAATCCCCATGCCCGACGTACTGCACAAGTAGCGCAACACCCTCTTAGCGGCATCCATGTGCTCCTTCCGGTGACGGCCAGGAGCGACATAGCGTGCTAGGATGCTAAGAGGGTATGCAAGGTCAGGTCGAGTGCAGGTCATCAGGTACATGAGGTAGCCCACAAGCTCTGGATACGGGCCACTCGGCTCTACGGACTCATCCGAAGGCAGAGCTGAGAGCGAGTGACCGGTAGGCAGAGGAGTGGACTGAGGCGAGGAGTACGTGAAGCGGAAGCGCTGAAGGACCTGCTGCACCATGTGTGACTGAGTCAAGGTGATGGTGCGCTGTGCTTTGTCCCAGGTGATCCGCAAGCCAAGATAGCTTGTCAGCTCACCCAGGTATGTGCACGTGTGTCTCTTCTGCAGCTCCGACTTCACGTGGGCGAGTGCCTCAGTGTCAGCAGTAGCAAAGACCAGGTCGTCTACGTACACGAGAAACGTAGAACGGCGGCAGAGTGGTGTCGGTGCGTAGAAACAGCGACGGGTCAGCAGTAGAAGGAGCAAATCCAAGAGCAGCAAGAGTCGTCCTCAGTGTGTCGTGCCACTCACGGGGTGCCTGGCGGAGACCGTAGACTGGCCGCCGGAGGCTCCACTGGGTACCAGGAGGAAACGACCCAGTGAAGCCAGGTGGGCGGCGCAGCCAGATCTCCTCGTGCAGGCTGCCCTGTAGGAAAGCAGTGCTGAAGTCAAGAGAGTGGAGCTCGTAGTCACGCTGAGCGGCGACGTGCAGCAGAACCCGAAGAGTGGTCATCTTCGGGGTAGGGGAGAAGGTCTGGAAGAAGTCAACTCCCTCACGCTGACTGAAGCCTCGTGCAACGTAACGCGCCTTGAAGACAGGCGGAGAACCCGGCGGCCGCTTCACCCTGAAAATCCACATCCCACTGACGATGTTCGCCCCAGGTGGGGGAACCTCGTCGACGTAGGTGCCTGTGGACTTCCAGGAAGCCATCTCTGCGTCCATGGCTGTCTGCCACTGAGAGGAGTAGGGACCCTCCATCGCCTCTGCGTAAGAGCGTGGGGTCGGGATGTCTGGTGCATCCGGGTCTCCCTCAGGGGCAATCAGCATGGACACGAGATGAGGTAAAGCAGCGGCAAAGCACTCAAACTCCTCCTATCTGTCCTCGAGGACGTCCGTGCCAAGAGCACACTCTTCCCCGACGGACGGAGGAGAGACAGACTCAGACTCAGCAACAAGGCTAGCGGCGTAGTCTAGACGACAGGCGGCAACAAAGTCAACAAGCTCAGCGACAAGAGCAGACGCAGCAGAGGACTCAAAGGTAGGGTCAGTGACAACAGTGGAGAGGAAACGCGTGACAGTAGGACTGGCAGCACGAAGGGAGTCAGAATCCGGGTCCGGACCGTCAGGAAGAGAGGACGCAGGAGGAGACGGCAGAGGGACACGCTGTGGAGCAGTGGAAGGACGCAGGGTCATATAGTGAGTGCCAAGGACAGGAGGAGGACGCTGACGCGGAGCACGACGACCAGCGCGGACAGCGCGGACAGGCGACTCTGGTCGCTACTTAGGCGACTCTGGACGAGACACAGGCGACGGAGGACGAGACTCAGGCTCACGACGCTCCGTAAGACTACCCGTTGGCGCAGTGTAAGGAGAAGGACCAGGCAGCAGAGAGGCTAACTGTAACTGTGACTGCGACTGGACAGGCGGTGGACTCAGTAGGGGAGGAGTAGGTCCAGTAGAGGGCGGGAGGCCAAGAACCTGCTGAAGGAGCGGAACGTAGTACGGCCGCGGCCGCGCAGCACCTCCTGAACCAGCAGAGACAGCACCAGCACCCCCAGCCCCAGGGTCTCCAGCTACAACTCCCGCAGCACCACCAGCAGCTCCAGTAGCTCCAGCACCTCCAGCTCCAACCCCCGCAGCAGCTCCAGTCCCAGCAGCTCCAGTACCTCCAGTACGAGCACCTCCAGGACCAGCGGCTCCAGCAGCTCCAGCACCAGCAGCACCTCCAGCAGCTCCAGCACCAGCAGCACCTCTAGCACCAGCAGCGTCTCCAGCAGCGCCAGCAGCACCTCCAGCAGCGCCAGCAGCACCACCAGCAGCTCCTGCGCCAGCAGCACCAGCACCAGCACCAGCTCCAGGGTCCGCGACACCAGTAGCGCCACTCCGGAGACTGCAGCGCCGAGCGTAGTACCACTCTCGGAGCCGCTGGGGAGAGGGCCGCTCCCGCCGAGGAGGGGAACCACGAGCACCAGCTCCAGCAGCACCCCTAGCTCCAGAAGCGCCCCTCCTGAGGCTGCAGTACTGCGAGTACCACTCCCGCAGCTGCTGTGAGGAGGGAGCACCTCCAGGTGCAGCACGGTCAGTCGCAGCACCCTCTGGCTCAGTACCCTCAGACGTAGCACTCCCAGGCTCAGCACCCCCAGACTCAGCACCCCCAGACTCAGTACCCGCAGGCTCCGCACCCCCAGGCTCAGCACCCCCAGGCTCCGCACCCCCAGGCTTAACACCCCCAGGCTCCGCACCCCCAGGCTCCGCACCCCCAGGCTCCGCACCCCTAGCAGGACGAGAGTCGACAGCTACCTCGACAGGCTCAACCGGGTCTACCTGGGACACACCTGAGGGAGCGGCACCCTGAGGGGGGAGGGGGTCTACCACAGCAGCACCTGGTGCGAGGAAGAGAGGCGGGGGGGGGAGCGAGGCAGTGCGGTAGGGGAAGAGGCGGTAGTAGGGGACCGACTCGTCGAAAGTGACGTCCTGAGAGGGCAGGACACGGCGCGAGGTGGCGTGGTAAAACTGCCAACCAGACGCGTCCGGGACAAAGCCAAGGAAGACACAAGGAACAGCGCGGGAGGAGAGCTTGTCTGCGGACGTATCGCGGACAAAAGCTCGAGATCCCCAAACCCGGAAACGCGACGCATCGCCAACCTCTCCCGTCCAACGTAGTGTCGGTGAAGTCTCCGGAACGGAGACACGGGGCCAGAGGTTGAGCTGATGCGCAGCGTATCGGACCGCAAACAGCCACAGAAAGTGGGGAGCAGCCGCATGGATCAAGGAGGTACGAGCGACCTCCATGACCAAGCCAATGCGGCGCTCAGCAACCCCATTCTGATGTGGAGAGGCCGGAAGCGTGAACGACTGCTCAATTCCCTCCCCCTGACAGAAGGCCCTCAAGAGGTCGGAGGAAAACTCCCCACCTCTGTCAGAGTGCAGACGCAGGACAGGAAAGTCCGAGTGGAACCTCTCGATGAGCTGGAGACGGGCAGCACGGATCCAAGGGATCAAAACATCAGGGACTTCACCCTTGGTGCGCAAGGGGAAGACCGTGGTGTAGCGCGAGTAGTCGTCAACAACTATCAAGAAGTACCGCTCGTGACCTTGTCCTCGGACGCGGGCGGGGCCCCACACGTCCATGTGGAGCGTCTGCAAGGGAGCAGTCGTCGGGGGAAACGAGGAGGAGTGAGGAGCGGCGCGCTGCCGCCCCTCGACACAGGGAAGACAGGGAGGAGCAGGCGAGGGTAGGAGGGGAGGGAGAACCCTGGGAAGACCAGAGACAAGGTACCGGGAGTGCATGCCACGAAGGCGCTGCACTGACGGGTGACCAAGGCGGTGGTGCCAAAGGACGGTCTCGTGTGCCAGAGAGCGACACGAGCAGGGGGCAGACAGCTGACCTGACGGAGACACAGATGCAGCTACCTGAGGGGACTCAGTGGTCAGTGTGTACAGGTCCGACCCCGGCTGCCGAGTGAAGGTAGCCAGGTGTCGACCTGTCCGAGCACACGTGCAGTGTGTCACGCGCTCGTAGGCAGGGGTGAACTGGTGGACACCCCCGTCCTGGAGCGCACGACCCACCACCAAGTTCGTCGAGAACGAGGGGAGGTAGAGACCTGACAGTGTGCCCGACGGAACCGCAGGACAAGGGAGGACAGTGGAGGAGGTCGCAATGACCGGACCCCCAGAGGGGTCAGCGAGGGAAACTGCAACTGGCCGAGCAAGCTGCTCAAGGGCAGTGTGGTCACGAAAGAAACAGCGGGAAGCACCTGAGTCCAGTGTGAAGGTGTGCAGTGCCTCAGTAGACGCAGTACCAGCGGGCGCAGACTCACTAGCACCTAGAGCAGCAGCCTCACCAGCACTTGGGGAAGCAAGCACACTAGCACCTAGAGCGGAAAGCTCACCAGAACCTGGGGCAGCAGACACACTAGCACCTAGTGCAGCAGCCTCACTGGTCCTAATGCCCGGGTCGGGCGGGACACGCAGGTAACAGTCACCCTCTCCACTAGCAGACAACACATACATGGCACCAAGGATAGCATCAAAGTCAAGAGCATAGACATTAATGTTCTTTTTGATCAGATCAAACCAGCGGGGCGTCTCAGTAGCAGCAGGAAACTGAGTGCGCCAAGCGTCGTCGAGGCGGCAGAAGCAGCGCTGCAGGGTGTGCGCCCTCCCACACGTCTGACCAGTGCGGTCACCTGTGCGGATGACGTACGGGCAGCTAAGGCCACCCCCCCCACGCTGAGAGTACCACTCACGAAGCTCCTGGGGCGACAGGGTGTGCTGCTGGCGCTGGCCACCGTCAGAGCCTCCACGAGCTCCACCGCCGCCGCCGCCGCCACCACGACCACCACCGCCACCACCGCCACCGCGTCCACTGCCGCCACCACCACCGCCCCAACCCCGGCCACCTCCTCCACCACTGCCGCCACCACCCCCGCCGCTGCCTCCACCACCCCCGCCGCTGCCGCCACCACCCCCGCCGCTGCCACTGGCCCCTCCAGCCCCGGCACCACCCCCACCGCCACCACCGCCCCCACCACCGCCTCCCCCATCATCACCGCCGCCCCCCTTGCCCCCTTTGCCCTTGCCGCTGCGGCGCCACGTACTCGCAGTGGACACAGTCCCGACCTTCTCAGCACCAAGAAGGTCGACAGCAGCAGCAAAGGTGACAGAGGGGAGAAGAGGGGAGGGGGAACACCCCTCGAAGAAAGGGGTGCGGGGGTCGCCGCGAGAGGCACCGACAGCGACTATGCTAGTCTCAGTTGCCAGCAGGTGCTTCTCAAGCAGGTCAATGGTGAGCTCGGTGGGGCAGAGAGCAAGGAAGTGGTCCCTGACCGCACGAAGGGAGTCAAGGAGACGGGTGACCAGGTGGTAAAGAGTGAGCCACAGCGGGGGGGGTTCTTGGCAAGAAACTCAGCGGGCAGAGCAGCACGGAAGCGGATCTCACTAGTGCGGAGGTGAGTAATGAGGTCAGCGACGGTAGAGAAGGTGGACAGGTTTGGGAACAGATAGGGCAGTGAGAGGCGGCCTAGTGAAGCAGAGGCAGGCGAGGAGTAACGCGCAACGACAGCAGTGTACAGTGACTGAGCAGTCTTCTGCTGGCTAAAGTGCTCGCGTTCATCTACCGGCAGAGAGTTGCGAATGGCGAAGCGAGAGTGGGCGTCACGAGTCTGCCACTGTGAGCGGGCAGTACTGTCAGCAGTCGCAGCAGGGGCAGGAGCGAGGCCTAACGCATGGTCGTACAGTGAAATATCCTCCTTAGCAGTGAGCTGGAGGAACAGATGGAGGTCCTCGAGCCAGGTGTCAAAACGCAGCGGGCGGCCCTCAACATCAAAAACTAGCACTGCCGGATTAGCCATAGTTTCAGTAGGAGTAGTACAAACAGTAGCAGTAGTAGCAATAGTAGCAGCAGTAGCAGCTGTGGTAGTAAGATCAGCTGTAACAGCAGGAACAGGAGCAGCAGTTGCTGCAGATGAGGCGGCGCGGCTCGGTCAGGGCGGCGCGACTCGGGCGGCGCGACTCGGGCGGCGCGGCTCGGGCAGGTAGGGAGGCGCGACGGCGGGCCTATGCGCGGTTCGAGGCGGCGGCCTACGTGGGGGGGCGGCTGCCTACGCGGTGGCGGCGGCCTACGCGCTGGTGGCGGCCTACGGGCCGGCGGCGGCCTTCGTGGGCGAGGTGGCGGCCTACGCGCCGGTCGACGGGCAGCGCACAAGCTGCTCTAGGGGCCGTGCGAGGCCAGGGCAGGCTACGCAGGGGCGGCGTCGACGGCGTGGGCGGCTACAGGGTCGCGCGCACTAGAAACAGGCCGCGCGCGGGCGGCTAGCGGGCTGCGCGGGCAAAAAACGGGCCACGCGCGGGCGGCGAGCGGGCGACGCGACCGAAAAGCGGGGCGCTCGAGGGCGCACTAGGAGCGAGGCGCACGAGGGCGCAAGTAAGAGAAGGCGCACGAGGGCGCCACTAGCGGAACGGTGGGCCCTTAGGAACGGTAGGTCCTAGGTTCCTAACCTAGGCTCGTAATACCATGTTAGAATTGAGAGAAGTGATTGAACTAGAAAGGGATGGGAGTACAAGTACCAAACCCTAGAGTAGTGTACCCCCTAAAGGCTAACCCACTGTAGCCTACACAACTATAACATATACTGTATAATGTTTGACAGGGCCTACCGCTGGAGGTGCTACTAGAGCTGGAGCTGCTGGAGATCCTGCTGGTGCTGTAGCTGCCGGAGGTGCTCGTACTGGAGGTACTGGAGCTGCTGGAGCTGGAGCTGCTGGAGGTACTGCTGGTGCTGGAGCTGCTGGAGGTGCTGGAGCCGCTGGTCCCAGAGGTGCTCGTACTGGAGGTACTGGAGCTGCTGGAGCTAGAGCTGCTGGAGGTACTGCTGGTGCTGGAGCTGCTGGAGGTGCTGGAGCCGCTAGTCCCGCAGGTGCTCGTACTGGAGGTACTGGAGCTACTGGAGCTGGTGGTGATGCAGGAGTTGGAGCTGGAGGCGCTGGAGCTGTTGCTCCTGGAGTTGCTGCTGGAGCTGGAGCTGCTGGAGGTGCTGGAGCTGGTGGTGCTGCAGGAGTTGGAGCTGGAGGCGCTGGAGCTGTTGCTGCTGGAGGTGCTGCTGGAGCTGCAGACCCTAGAGCTGGGGGTCCTGGTGCTGTCTCTGCTGGTTCTGGAGGCACTGCGCGGCTGCGGCCGTACTTCATTCCACTCCTTCAGTAGGTTCTTAGCCTCCCGCCTTCTACTGGTCCTACTCCTCCCTTACTGTGTCCACCGCCTGACCAATCGCAGTCGCAGTTACAGCCAGCCTCCCCACTGCCTGGTCCTTCTCCTTACTCTGGGCCGACTAGAGGTCTTACGGAGCGTCGTGAGCCTGAGTCTCGTCCTGCGTTGCCTGTTCGCACTGTTCGCACTGGTCGTGTTCCGCGTCCGCGTCCTCCTACTGTCCCAGGCACGCACCAGATGGCACTTCGTCCTTCCACTGCTCCACAGCGTGTCCCTCTGCCGTCTCCTCCTACGTCCTCTCTTCCTGACGTCCCTGACCCGCCATCAGACCTTGCTCGTGCTGCCAGTCCTACTGTCACGCGTCTTCTAGCCACTGTTGTCACTGACCCTTCGTTTGAGTCCACTGCTGCGTCTGCCCTAGTTGCTGAGCTGGTTGACTTTGCGGCCGCCTGTCGTCTCGACTACGCCGCTAGTCTTGTTGCTGAGTCTGAGTCTGTCTGTCCTCCGTCCGTCGGGGGTGAGTGTGCTCTTGGCACGGACGTCCTTGAGGACAGTCAGGAGGACTTTGAGTGTTTTGCAGCTGCTGTACCTCATCTCGTGTCCATGCTGATTGCACCTGAGGGAGACCCGGATGCACCAGACATCCCGACCCCGCGCTCTTACGCAGAGGCAATAGAGGGTCCCTACTCCTCTCAGTGGCAGACAGCCATGGACGCAGAGATGGCATCCTGGAAGTCCACAGGCACTTACGTTGACGAGGTTCCCCCACCTGGGGCGAACATCGACAGTGGCATGTGGATTTTCAGGGTGAAGTGGCCGCCAGGTTCTCCGCCTGTCTTCAAGGCGCGTTACGTTGCACGAGGCTTCAGTCAGCGACAGGGAGTTGACTTCTTCCAGACCTTCTCCCCTACCCCGAAGATGACCACTCTTCGGGTGCTGTTCCACGTTGCCGCACAGCGTGACTACGAGCTTCACTCTCTTGACTTCAGCACAGCCTTCCTACAGGGAAGCCTGCAAGAGGAGATCTGGCTGCGCCGCCCACCTGGCTTCACTGGGTCATTTCCTGCTGGTACCCAGTGGAGCCTCCGGCGGCCAGTCTACGGTCTCCGCCATGCGCGCCGCGAGTGGCACGACACACTGAGGACGACGCTTGCGGCTCTTGGGTTCGCTCCTTCCACTGCTGACCCGTCGTTGTTTCTACGCACCGACACCTCTCTGCCGCCGTTCTACGTCCTCGTGTACGTCGACGACTTGGTCTTTGCTACTGCTGACACTGAGGGACTCGCCCACGTGAAGTCAGAGCTGCAGAAGAGACACACGTGCACAGACCTGGGTGAGCTGCGCAGCTATCTTGGCTTGCAGATCACCCGGGACAGAGCACAGCGCACCATTACCTTGACTCAGTCACACATGGTGCAGCAGGTCCTTCAGCGCTTCGGCTTCACGTACTCCTCGCCACAGCCCACTCCTCTGCCTACTCGCCACTCGCTCTCAGCTCTGCCTTCGGATGAGTCCGTAGAGTTGAGTGGCCCGTATCCAAAGCTTGTGGGCTGCCTCATGTACCTGATGACCTGCACCTGACCTGACCTTGCCTACCCTCTTAGCATCCTGGCATGCTATGTTGCTCCTGGGAGACACCGGAAGTGTTATGTGATGCTATCATTTGCATTCACGTCTGTCTGCCTCCCATCATATGTTCGTGCGTTGCATGCGTGGTGTGAGCGTGTGCAAGAATTTGTATTTGGTGTGGTTTGGATTTTCTGAGTGTGTGTGAAAGTTATTTGGCTTGAGCAGATATCTGAAGTGACTCCTCTGCTCGAGAGCATTCCGACGAACCAAGGATCGCTTCAATCAGAGCACGAACACGAAAGTTACGAACATTTGAAGTTCGTATGCTTTTGATATTTGGTTGTGGCGACTATGGGAAGTTGTGGGGTTGACTCCATAAGGGGTATAGACATTTGGGGGTTGGGAAATTCGTCACTTCTACTGTAGTTGCTGCCATGTGGTTGGGAAAACCCAAACCAGGTTGGCAAGTGTGGCCAAGTTGGGGTGAGGTGGATTGTGGAGGTTGGGAAAGTGACAAAGGTCAAAGTTGGGGTGCCTATAGGGAAGGGATTTGGTGTGACTATGGGGTTTCCTTGGTTGGGGACTCATTGGGGACCTTCCCTCTCGTCCTCCTCTTCCCTCCTACCTGGTTTATTGCTACTTTTTACTTTCTTGTGTGAACTTGTGAGTAAATTGTGATTGAGTTAAGTTTCTATGGCAGCATACCCCCTAGTGCGCCGAAATTCATAACTCGAGTTATACCCCATATTTTGATACGATTCAAATTGGGAAGGATAGCCACGGTAAAGGGCTACAACATACTCGAGTTTGAGGGAATTCTAACAGTGCGGTTTTCGTCGACAACGTTTCTCGTGACGACGACGTTTCTGTCCAGAATTATAGTTGACGATTTTGAGATATTTCGTCCCCTAATCTTCATAGACTCCGTCCTTAGTTTCTAACAGGAAGAGGGTGTTGCGCTACTTGTGCAGTACGTCGGGCATGGGGCTCGTGCTTGGAGGACGGGCTCGAGTTGTCCTCACTGGCCACGCAGACGCTTCCTAGGCTGACGACCTGGCTACGCAGCGGTCGTCACAGGGTTACACTTTCAGCCTTGGCTCCGGCTCTGTTTCGTGGCGGTCTACCCGCTCGTCTTCTGTTCTCAGCTCCAGTTGTGAGGCTGAGATCTACGCAGGGGCCATGGCTGCACAGGAGTTACGCTGGCTCACCTACCTGCTGACCGACTTGGGCGAGCCGCCTCGTTCTCCTCTAGTTCTGTACGTCGACAACAAGGCCATGATTGCCTTGTGTCAGGAGCACAGACTGGAGCACAGAACGAAGCACATCGCTCTGCGCTACTCCCTTGCTCGAGAGTTGCAGCAGCGTGGTTAGCTTTGTCTTGTTTACGTGGCCTCTCAGGCCAACACTGCTGATGTCTTCACCAAGGCACTTCAGCCTTGTGATCATCAGCGTTTCTGTACTGTTCTAGGCCTTGTGCTTACTTGGCCTCACTTGCTCACTTATTGACTTTGCTTGTACAATGATCTATATACATATACCTGCATGCTTACACTTGCTAGGTTGTGATCACTGTACTGCTTGTTCTCCTTTATATATAACTCTGCATGTGAACTGGCCTTGTGGCCATTTGCTTGTGCTAAGAATGCGTGGTGACTTTGTGATCCACCCTGAGCTTGACCTTGCTTTGTTCTCCTGCTTGTCCCCCACTTTGCCTATGGGGGTGTGTCAGAACAATGCTCTAGGCTGTAGTGGGGCAGTCCTTATGGGGTACAGCCCAACTAGGTTTTGCTATACCAACCCTGTACTGCTATCATTCTAGTCATTCATTCTTTCCCAATTCTGACATGACCGAATCGACCCATGCATCATTTTCTTTGTATAAATACAGTGAATACTATATATTTTTCGCTTTTCCTTTAAATAATACCATTCCCCACCCCCCTACCAGGTTCTAACCTTTTGGATCTATGTAATTTGCCAAATAAAGGCATTCCAGTCGTGCATGGTACCTGCACTATAGGCGCGCATACCGACCAAACTGACCAGCGCATTACTTATGTTTGTAGAGATGCAATTAGTACCATTTTCTTGCCAGTCCACTAGATTAGGCCATCTACTTTAACAACACTAGGTTCTAACCGTTTATATCCACATAATTTGGGAGATTTCAGAGCTCCTGCTCCGCCTTGTACCTGCACACAAGTGTGCATACTGACCGAACTGACCCACGCATCATTTTCTCTGTTTAAATACACTGAATACCATATATTTTTTGCCTTTCCTTTAGATTATATCATTCCCCACCCCCCTACCAGGTTCTAACCTTTTAAATCTATGTGATTCGCCAAACATAGGCATTATAGTCGTGCATGGTACCTGCACTACCGGCGCTCATACTGACCAAACTGATCAGCGCATGACGACGACGTGGACGACGACGACCTGTCGTATGATGACGTCGAGGAGGATGAGGAGTTTCCGGAGCTCGACCCCGACATGCATGCCGACCCCGAGCACCGTTGGGACATCTCGACGATGACGGTGAAGGAGGCGTTGGCGAGCTGGAAGGGCCCGGCGGTGAAGGCTGCCATGGAGGAGGAGATCCGCAGCCTCATCAACATGGGCACTTGGCAGCTGGTCGAACGCCTGCCGGGAGTGAACATCATGAAGAACCGGTGGGTGTTGACGACGAAGTACCACGTTGACGACACCGTTGAGCGCAAGAAGGCGAGGCTGGTCGTGAAGGGCTTCACCCAGGTGTATGGTGCCGACTACGACGAGACGTTCGCGCCGGTGGGCAGCTACGTCACGCTGAGGATCTTCCTCAACATCGTCGCCGTCCTCAACCTCAACCTGATGCAGCTCGACATGAAGAACGCCTTCCTGCAGAGCAAGCTCGACCGGGTGCTCTACATGTCTCAGCCGGACTACTTCAACGACGGAACCGGCCGGGTGTGCAAGCTGCTGAAGAGCCTGTACGGCCTGAAGCAGTCGCCGCTGCTGTGGTACTTGGCGCTCAACGACGTGCTGGTCGGCGCCGGGTGGAAGAAGAGCCAGGTCGACGAGGCTCTGTACTTCAAGGTCGGTGACAACGGAGTGGCCTGCTGGGTGCTGGTCTACGTTGACGACCTGCTCGCCGCCAGCAGCAGCACCGAGATGCTGAAGGAGCTGAAGGAGCTGCTGGAGTCCGCCTTCGAGTTGCGTGAGATCTCGCCGGTGCAGAAGTACCTCGGGCTGGAGATCGTCCGCGACAGGTCGGCGGGGAAGTTGTGGCTGCACCAGCAGGGCTACGCTGACAAGCTGCACAGGCGCTTCATCGACGAGGAGCAGACCGGGCGCACCCCGAAGACGCCGGTCTCGGTCGACGCCTACGCCGAGCTCACCTTCGACGACGAGGAGGCACAGGAGCGACAGGAGGAGGAGTACCGGCAGAAAGTCGGCTCGCTGCAGTTCGCGGCGACGACGACGAGGCCGGACATCGCGTTCGCCTGCAGCAAGCTGGGGAGCGGCCTCACGGTGCGGAGCGACCAGCACTGGCGCGAGGTCGACCGCTGCCTCGCCTACCTCGCCAACACGCATGACAACGCCCTGGAGTTCGGCGGTGGACTTGAGTCGCTGGAGCTGGTCGGCTACGTGGACGCCGACGACGCCGGTGACAAGCAGAACAGGACGAGCACGGGCGGCTACGTGTTCGTCTACGGAGGGGCCGCAGTCTCCTGGTCGAGCCAGCGCATCAAGTGCGCGACGTTGTCGTCGACCGAGTCGGAGTATGTGGCAGCCACCGAAGCCGGCAAGGAGGGACGCCGACTTCGCTTCCTCCTTGCAGAGTTCCATCAGCTGGATGCTGGGAAGCCGACCGTCCTCCGGGTGGACAACAAGTCGGCCATCACAGTCGCCGAGGGCATGGGGTTGACGGGCAACCTCAAGCACATGGAACGGCGACAAGCCTGGCTGCAGCACATGGTGAGGCGCGGGAAGTTCTCGCTGAGGTACATCCCGACCACCGAGCAGCCGGCCGACTTCCTGACGAAGGCGCTGCACTATCCGGCCTTCAACCGGTTCTCCGTCGCCATCGGCCAGGTGCGCTTGGTCGACGTGGGCGACGTAGTTGACGACGTGCAGCAGTAGGTGCCATGCCCTCATGCATGGCTGGTGCGGTGGATGACGTGATGTGTGATGGGTGCACGTCGACGAGCTATTCTCTGAGGAGGACTGCCGTGTGGGCTGGGGGGCCCAAGCGTGAACGCGGCAGGGGAGTGTCAACGGGAGTTGTGTGTTGGCCCCGTCCTCGCTTGGGCGGAGCCGACTTCGTGGTCGGGTGTGAGGGGAGCAGCCGACCTGCAGCAGTGGGCGAGCTGGTTGACGAGGAGGTCGACCTGCACGGGGGCCACTGCACGGGCACCGACTTCAGGGTGGTGCCGACTTCAGGGAGGTCGACCTGGGAAGTCGACCTGCGGAGGGCGTCAACTTGGTGACGCCAACTTGGGGGCAGCCGATTTGGGTGGTCGGCTGAAAGGACTGCTGGTCGACCTAGTGGTTGGTCGACCAGGCCTGCTGGTCGACTTGGTGGTGGTCGACCATGCGTGATGTCGACCTGGTGGTCGACTAGACCTGGAGGTCGACGGAGGAGGGGCCGACGTCGACCTCGACTCAGGACGCCGAGCAGCTGGGCGTCGAGTAGCAGGGCGTCAACTTGGTGACGCCGACTTCGGGTAGCCGACCTGGGTGGTCGGCTGACAGCTGTGCTGGTCGACGTGGAGTTGGTCGACCAGGAATGACGTCGACCTGGAACTGGTCGACCAGGGGTGTGGTCGACCTGGGGTGGTCGTCGACTTGGGAGGTCGACGGGCACATGCAGGAGCAGCTGGTCGACGTGGTTGCCCGGTCGACCAGGTTACCTGGGTGACGAGGTTCTGCGGAAGAGTGCGACGGTCGCTTAGGCGAAGTTGGCGAGTCCTACCTCGGTGGTGGTATCCCGAGGTCGACGTGGCTGATCATGGAGTCGTCAGCGCCAGGTTGACTTGGTGTGTGCGTTGTGCAGGTGACAAGGCTCAGCACGCCAATCATCTGCGAGCACCTGCGAAGCTGGTGCGATGCTGTTCTGCGGGCGCTGCACTAACATGCCGTCAACCTGCAGTGTTGGCACGCCGTCGACTCTGCACTGCTGGAGCGCGGTCGACCAAGTCGTGCTGGAACGCGGTCGACCATGCTGTGCTGGCAGTCGACCGACCTGAGTGCTAGCGCTGATGTAGTCTTGCCATGCCAACTTCATTGTACCTTTGTTGTCAACTTTCTCTAGTGAAACTCTTGCCAAGTTGCCCCGTGAACTAGCAAGCAGTGTATGCACTAGGAAAACGACTAAGGACCAACGAACGCAGAGATTACACGAGCATCCATGCCTAGCCCGTAGTCTAGCTCCCGTTGTAATAGTTATCTCCGCAGCGCATACCGACCAAACTGACCAGCGCATTACTTATGTTTGTAGAGATGTAGTTAGTACCATTTTCTTGCCAGTCCACTAGATTATGCCATCTACTTTAACAACACTAGGTTCTAACCGTTTAGATCCACATAATTTGGGAGATTTCAGAGCTCCAGCTCCGCCTTGTACCTGCACACAAGCGTGCGTACAGACCGAACCGACCCACGAACCATTTTCTCTGTTTAAATACAGTGAATACCATATATTTTTTGCTTTTCCTTTAGATTATATCATTCCCCAACCCCCTACCAGGTTCTAACCTTTTGGATCTAGGTGATTCGCCAAATATAGGCATTCCAGTCGTGCATGGTACCTGCACTACAGGCGCGCATACCGACCAAACTGCCAGTGCATTACATATGTTTGTAGAGATGCAGTTAGTACCATTTTCTTGCCAGTCCACTTGATTAGGCCATGTACTTTAACAACACTAGGTTCTAACCTTTTAGATCCACATAATTTGGGAGATTTCAGAGCTCCAGCTCCGCCTTGTACCTGCACACAAGCGTGCATACTGACCGAACCGACCCACGCATCATTTTCTCTATTTAAATACAGTGAATACCATATATTCTTCGCATTTGCTTTAGATTATATCATTCCCCACCCCCCTACCAGGTTCTAACCTTTTAGATCTATGTGATTGGCCAAATATAGGCATTCCAGTCGGGCATGGTACCTGCACTACAGGCGCGCACACCGACCAAACTGACCAGCGCATTACTTATGTTTGTAGAGATGTAGTTAGTACCATCTTCCTGCCAGTCCACTAGATTAGGCCATCTACATTAACAACACTAGGTTCTAACCTTTTAGATCAACATATTTTGGGAGATTTCAGATCTCTAGCCCCGCCTTGTACCTGCACACAAGCGTGCATACTGACCGAACCGACCCACGCATCATTGTCTCTGTTTAAATACAGTGAATACCATATATTTTTCGTTTTTCCATTAAATTATACAATTCCCCACCCCCCTGCCAGGTTCTAACCTTATGGATCTATGTAATTCGCCAAATATAGGCATTCCAGTCGTGCATGGTACCTGCCCTACAGGCGCGCATACCGACCAAACTGACCAGCGCATTACTTATGCTTGTAGAGATGTAGTTAGTACCATTTTCTTGCCAGTCCACTAGATTAGACCATCTACTTTAACAACACTAGGTTCTAACCTTATAAATCCACAAATTTTTGGAGATTTCAGATATCCAGCTCCGCCTTGTACCTGCACACAAGCGTGCATACTGACCGAACTGACCCACGCATCATTTTCTCTGTTGAAATACAGTGAATACCATATATTTTTCGCCTTTTCATTTAAATAATACCATTCCCCATCCCCCTACCAGGTTCTAACCTTTTGGATCTATGTAATTCGCAAAATATAGGTTTTCCAGTCGTGCATGGTACCTGCACTACAGGCGCGCATACCGACCAACTTATGTTTGTAGAGAAGCAGTTAGTACAATTTGTTTGCCAGTCAACTAGATTACGCCATCTACTTTAACAACACTAGGCTCTAACCTTATAAATCCACATAATCTGGAAGATTTCAGAGCTCCAGCTCCGCCTTGTACCTGCACACAAGCGTGCATACTGACCGAACCGACCCACGCATCATTTTCTCTGTATAAATACAGTGAATACCATATAATACCTTGGTTCTAACCCTTTGGATCTATGTAATTCGCCAAATATAGGCATTCCAGTCGTGCATGGTACCTGCACTATAGGCGCGCATACCGACCAAACTGACCAGCGCATTACTTTTGTTTGTAGAGATGTAGTTAGTACCATTTTCTTGCCAGTCCACCTGATTAGGCCATCTACTTTAACAACACTATGTTCTAACATTTTAGATCCACATAATTTGGTAGATTTCAGAGCTCCAGCTCCGCCTTGTACCTGCACACAAGCGTGCATACTGACCGAACCGACCCACGCATCATTTTCTCTGTATACATACAGTGAATATCATATATTTTTCGCTTTTCCTTTAGATTATACCATTCCCCACCCCCCTAACAGGTTCTAACCTTTTAGATATATGTAATTCGCCAAATATAGGCATTCCAGTCGTGCATGGTACCTGCACTACAGGCGCGTACCGACCAAACTGACCAGCGCATTACTTATGTTTTGTAGAGATGTAGTTAGTACCATTTTCTTGCCAGTCCACTAGATTAGGCCATCTACTTTAACAACACTATGTTCTAACCTTTTAAATCCACAAATTTTGGGAGATTTCATATCTCCAGCTCCGCCTTGTACCTGCACACAAGCGTGCATACTGACCGAACCGACCCACGCATCATTTTCTCTGTATAAATACAGTGAATACCATATATTTTTCGCCTGTTCCTTTAAATTATACCATTCCCCACCCCCCTACCAGGTTCTAACATTTTGGATCTATGTAATTTGCGAAATATAGGCATTCCAGACGTGCATAGTACCTGCACTACAGGCGCGCATACCGACCAAACTGACCAGCGCATTACTTATGTTTATAGAGATGTAGTTAGTACCATCTTCCTGCCAGTCCACTAGATTAGGCCATCTACATTAACAACACTAGGTTCTAACCTTTTAGATCAACATATTTTGGGAGATTTCAGATCTCTAGCTCCGCCTTGTACCTGCAGACAAGCGTGCATACTGACTAAACCGACCCACGCATCATTTTCTCTGTATAAATACAGTGAATACCATATATTTTTCACTTTTCCTTTAAAATATTCCATTCCCCACCCCCCTACCAGGTTCTAACCTTTTGGATCTATGTAATTTGCCAAATATAGGCATTCCAGTCGTGCATGGTACCTGCACTATAGGCGCGCATACCGACCAAACTGACCAGCGCATTACTTTTGTTTGTAGAGATGTAGTTAGTACCATTTTCTTGCCAGTCCACCTGATTAGGCCATCTACTTTAACAACACTATGTTCTAACATTTTAGATCCACATAATTTGGTAGATTTCAGAGCTCCAGCTCCGCCTTGTACCTGCACACAAGCGTGCATACTGACCGAACCGACCCACGCATCATTTTCTCTGTATAAATACAGTGAATACCATATGTTTTTCGCTTTTCCTTTAAATTTTACCATTCTCCACCCCCATACCAGGTTTAGGTTTAAATTATAGACACACGGGCAACAGGAGCGGCGCGCACGGTGGCTACCGGAGCAAGGGCCCCGGACTAAAGGAGTAACTGGCTCTGCGGCTAACTCTGAGCGGCAGGAGCAACGGACCCACGGGCGACAGGCGCAGCAGGCTCTCTGGGCTACCAGCGGCAGATCCCCGGACTACAGGTACTGCTGACGACAAGACGGCAGCCTCCGCTCAACCTCCCCCAACTGTCCCACCCCCCTTTCACACACCCCTTGCTGCACCCCTAGCTCCACTCCCACGTCACCCCCCTAGCACCATTCCTTCGGCTCCCACACACCGACCCCCCTCAGCGGCAGCTGCAGCAGTGGGAGACGGAGGAGGAGGAGGAGCAGGGGACGGCTCACACGCCCGCCACCCCCATACCCACCACCCCCATACCCTCCAACGCAGGGCAGAAACGCGGGCAGCAGGTGGGGCGGCGTGTGAGCGGAAGCGGGGCGGCGCGCGGGCCCCCAGGGCGCCTCGACGAGCGACGGAAGGGGGCGACGCGCGGGCCCCCAGGGCGCCACGACGGGCGACGGGAGGGGTGACGCGCGGCCCCCCAGGGCGCCGCGATGGGCGATGGGAGGGGCGACGCGCGGCCCCCCAGGGCGCCGCGACGGGCGACGAGAGGGAGGGGGCGACGCGCTGGCCCCCAGGGCGCCGCGACAAGCGACGGGTAGGGCAACGCGCGGCCCCCCAGGGCGTCGCGACGGGCGACGGGAGGGGGGGGGGGGGGGGCGACGCGCGGGCCCCCAGGGCTCCGCGACGGGCGACGGGCAGGGCGACGCGCGGCCCCCCAGGGCGCCGCGACGGGCGACGGGCAGGGCAGCGCGCGGGCCCCCGGGGCGCCGCGTGAGGCAGGAAACCGCCGCGCGCCTCGAGGCGCACGGCGGGCAGAAAACCGCCATGCGCCCCGAGCGCGTGGCGGGAAGAAAAAACGTCGCGCGCCACGGGGCGCGCGACAGACAGGATAGCAGCGGAAGCAAGTGGGCCCACAGGCCAGGAGCGTAGTCGCTCTGATAGCATGTCAGAAACACAGCGATAAAGTTAGAACAAAGAAGAGAGGGTTTGGACTAGCAGCAGCAGGATACATATAGGAAACCCTAAATTGGGCTGTACTCGCTATAGAGTACCCCACTGCAGGCTAGACAGTTATCACATTCTGACACTGATTGAACCGACCCACGCATCATTTTCTCTGTATAAATACAGTGAATACCATATATTTTTCGCTTTTCCTAGATTATACCATTCTCCACCCCCCTACCAGGTTCTAACCTTTTGGATATATGTAATTCGCCAAATATAGGCATTCCAGTCGTGCATGCTAACTGCACTACAGGCGCGCATACCGACCAAACTGACCAGCGCATTACTTATGTTTGTAGAGATACAGTTAGTACCATTTTCTTGCCAATCCACCTGATTAGGCTATCTACTTTAACAACACTATATTATAACCTTTTAGATCCAAAAAATTTGGGAGATTTCAAAGCTCCAGCTCCGCCTTGTACCTGCACACAAGCGTGCATACTGACCGAACTGACCCACGCATCATTTTCTCTGTATACATACAGTGAATATCATATATTTTTCGCTTTTCCTTTAGATTATACCATTCCCCACCCCACTAACAGGTTCTAACCTTTTGGAGCTATGTAATTCGCCAAATATAGGCATTCCAGTCGTGCATGGCACCTGCACTACAGGTGCGCATAAGGACCAAACAGACCAGCGCATTACTTATGTTTGTAGAGATGTAGTTAGTACCATTTTCTTGCCAGTCCACTAGATTAGGTTATCTACTTTAACAACAATAGGCTCTAACCTTTTAAATCCACATAATCTAGAAGATTTCATAGCTCCAGCTCCGCCTTATACATGCACACAAGCGTGCATACTGACCGATTTGACCCACGCATAATTTTCTCTGTATAAATACAGTGAATACCATATATGTTTCGCTTTTCCTTTAAATTATACCATTCCCCACCCCCCTACCAGGTTCTAACCTTTTGGATCTATGTAATTCGCCAAATATAGTCATTCCATTCGTGCATGGTACCTGCACTACAGGCGCGCATATCGACCAAACTGACCAGCGCATTACTTATGTTTGTAGAGATGTAGTTAGTACCATTTTCTTGACAGTCCACTAGATTAGGCCATCTACTTTAACAACACGAGGTTCTAACCTTTTAGATCCACACAATTTGTGACATTTCAAAGCTCTAGCTCCGCCTTGTACCTGCATACAAGTGTGCATATTGACCGAACCGACCCACGCATCATTTTCTCTGTATAAATACAGTGAATACCATATATTTCTCGCTTTTCCTTTAGATTATACTAGGCTCTAACCTTTTAGATCCACATAGTTTGGGAGAATTCAGAGTTCCAGCTCCGCCTTGTACCTGCACACAAGCGTGCATACTGACCGAACCGACCCACGCATCATTTTCTCTATATAAATACACTGAATACCATATATTTTTCGCTTTTCCTTTAGATTATACCATTCCCCACCCCCCTACCAGGTTCTAACCTTTTGTATATATATAATTCGACAAATATAGGCATTCCACTCGTGCATGCTACCTACACTACATGCGCACATACCGACCAAACTGACCAGCGCATTACTTATGTTTGTTGAGATGCAGTTAGTACCATTTTCTTGCCAGTCCACTAGATTATGCCATCTACTTTAACAACACTATGTTCTGACCTTTTAAATCCACAAATTTTGGGAGATTTCAGAGCTCCAGCTCCGCCTTGTACCTGCACACAAGCGTGCATACTGACCAAACTGATCCACGCATCATTTTCTCAGTTTAAATACAGTGAATACCATATTTGTTTCGCCTTTTCCTTTAAATTTTACCATTCCCCACCCCCCTACCAGATTCTAACCTTTTGGATCTATGTAATTTGCCAAATATAGGCATTCCATTCGTGCATGATACCTGCACTACAGGCGCGCATACCGACCAAATTGACCAGCGCATTACTTATGTTTGTAGAGATGTAGTTAGTACCATTTTCTTGCCAGTCCACTAGATTAGGCCATCTAATTTAACAACACTAGGTTCTAACCTTTTAGATCCACATAATTTGGGAGATTTCAGAGCTCCAGCTCCGCCTTGTACCGGCACACAAGCGTGTATACTGACCGGATCGACCCACGCATCATTTTCTCTGTATAAATACAGTGAATACCAAATAGTTTTCGCTTTTCCTTTAAATTATACCATTTCCCACCCCCCTATCGGGTTCTAATCTTTTGGATCTATGTAATTCGCCAAATATATGCATTCCATTTGTGCATAATACCTGCACTACACGCGCGCATACCGACCAAACTGACCAGCGCACTAAATTAGGCCATCTACTTTAACAACACGAGGTTCTAACCTTTTAGATCCACATAATTTGTGAGATTTCAAAGCTCCAGCTCCGCCTTGTACCTGCACACAAGCGTGCATACTGCGGAGATTACTCTATCAACGGGAGCTAGACTACGGGCTAGGCACGGGGTAGGAGGGATCTCTGCGTTTGTTCACTTAGTCGTTCTCTAACACTTGTGCGTTCACAGGGCAAAACTGCAAGAGTTTCACTAGCAATAGTTGAGAACAATGGTTCATAGCAACAACATTGGCATGGAAGACTACATCAGACCTAGCAAAGCTGGTGGTCGACTTCCAGCGCAGCACGGTCGACCGCGTGCCAGCACGACTTGGTCGACCGCGCTCCAGCAGAGCAAAGTCGCGGCTTGCCAACGTTGCAAGTCCACTGTGTGCCAACGCTGCAGCAAGTCGGCTGCACAGCGTTGCGCCCGCAGAACAACGGTGCATCTGCTTCGCATGTGCATGCAGCTGGTTGGTGCACTTCTCCTTGTCACGTGCACAGCGCAGACGCCCAGCTCGACTCCACGTCAGCGACTGCGCCCACCAGCCACGTCGACCTCGGGATACCACCACCGAGGTCGGTCTCGCCACTACCGCCTAGGCGACCTTCGCACTCCTCTGCAGAACCTCGTCACCCAGGTAACCTGGTCGACCGGGCAACCACCACGTCGACCAGCTGCTTCCTCGTGTGCTCGTTGACCTCCCAAGTCGACAACCACCTTCAGTCAACCTCACCAGGTCGACCACAACCTTGGTCGACCAGCCCAGGTCGACAACCCTTTTGGTCGACCAGCACACCTGTCAGCCGACCATACCCAGTCGGCTTCCCCTGGTCGACGTCACCCAAGTCGACACCTTCTACTGGTCGACCTCCCATGTCGACCAGCCGAAGTTGGCGCCCTCCCAAAGTCGGCGCCCTTGCAGTGGCCCCCGTGCAGGTTGACCACACCCGCCGACCAGCTCCCCCACTGCTGCAGGTCGGTTTCATTCCTCACACCCGACCACGAAGTCGGCTCCGCCCAAGTGAGGACGGGGCCAACAACTCCCGTTGACACATACTGATCGAACCGACCCACATATAATTTTCTCTGAAAAAATACAGTGAATACCATATATTTTTCGCTTTTCCTTTAGATTATACCATTCCCCACCCCCCTACCATGCTTTAACCTTTTGGATATATGTAATTCGCCAAATATAGGCATTCCAGTCGTGCATGGTACCTGCACTACAGGCGCGTACCGACCAAACAGACCAGCGCATTACTTATGTTTTGTAGGGATGCAGTTAGTACCGTTTTCTTAGCATTCCACTAGATTAGGCCATTTTCTTTAACACACTAGGTTCTAACCTTTAAGATCCATATAATTTGGGAGATTTCAGAGCTTTAGCTCCGCCTTGTACCTGCACACAAGCGTGCATACTGACCGAACCGACCCACGCATCATTTTCTCTGTATAAATACAGTGAATACCATATATTTTTCGCCTTTCCTTTAGAAGGTTTCCGACGTGGTATAGCAACACTCGGTGTCTCAGGATCCTCATTGACACACGCCTTGAGCTTGAACCCCGGCCCATTGTTGGGATTCCCAAACAGTTATGCAAATGCCTGGTGTAGGGTGGTAATTACAAGCACGAATAGGAGCATGGTTAGTGGCATAGAATATACCATTCCCCACCCCCCTATCAGGTTCTAACCTTTTGGATATATGTAATTTGCCAAATATAGGCATTCCAGTCGTACATGCTACCTGCACTACAGGCGCGCATACCGGCCAAACTGACCAGCGCATTATTTATGTTTGTAGAGATGCAGTTAGTACCATTTTCTTGCCAATCCACATGATTAGGCAATCTACTTTAACAACTTACCTTTTAGATCCACATAATTTGGGAGATTTCAGAGCTCCACCTCCGCCTTGTACTTGCACACAAGCGTGCATACTGACCAAACCGACCCACACATCATTTTCTCTGTATAAATACAGTGAATACCATATATTTTTCGCTTTTCCTATAGATTATACCATTCCCCACCCCCCTACCAGGTTTTAACCTTTTGGATATATGTAATTCGCCAAATATAGGCATTCCAGTCGTGCATGGTACCTGCACTACAGGCGCGTACCGACCAAACAGACCAGCGCATTACTTATGTTTTGTAGGGATGCAGTTAGTACCATTTTCTTAGCATTCCACTAGATTAGGCCATTTTCTTTAACACACTAGGTTCTAACCTTTAAGATCCATATAATTTGGGAGATTTCAGAGCTTTAGCTCCGCCTTGTACCTGCACACAAGCGTGCATACTGACCGAACCGACCCACGCATCATTTTCTCTGTATAAATACAGTGAATACCATATATTTTTCGCCTTTCCTTTAGAAGGTTTCCGACGTGGTATAGCAACACTCGGTGTCTCAGGATCCTCATTGTCACACGCCTTGAGCTTGAACCCCGGCCCATTGTTGGGATTCCCAAACAGTTATGCAAATGCCTGGTGTAGGGTGGTAATTACAAGCACGAACAGGAGCATGGTTAGTGGCATAGAATATACCATTCCCCACCCACCTATAAGGTTCTAACCTTTTGGATATATGTAATTTGCCAAATATAGGCATTCCAGTCGTGCATGCTACCTGCACTACAGGCGCGCATACTGACCAAACTGACCAGCGCATTATTTATGTTTGTAGAGATGCAGTTAGTACCATTTTCTTGCCAATCCACATGATTAGGCAATCTACTTTAACAACTTACCTTTTAGATCCACATAATTTGGGAGATTTCAGAGCTCCACCTCCGCCTTGTACTTGCACACACGCGTGCATACTGACCAAACCGACCCACACATCATTTTCTCTGTATAAATACAGTGAATACCATATATTTTTCGCTTTTCCTATAGATTATACCATTCCCCACCCCCCTACCAGGTTTTAACCTTTTGGATCTATGTAATTCGCCAAATATAGGCATTCCAGTCGTGCATGGTACCTGCACTACAGGCGCGTACCGACCAAACAGACCAGCGCATTACTTATGTTTTGTAGAGATTCAGTTAGTACCATTTTCTTGCCAGTCCACTAGATTAGGCCATCTAGGTTCTAACCTTTTAAATCCAAAAAGTTTGGGAAATTTGAGATCTCCAGCTCTGCTTTGTACCTACACACAAGCGTGCATACTGACCGAACCTACCCACGCATCATTTTCTCTGTATAAATACAGTGAATACCATAAATGTTTCACCTTTTCCTTTAATTTTTACCATTCCCCACCCCCCTACCAGGTTCTAACCTTTTGGATCTATGTAATTCGCCAAATATAGGCATTCCAATCGTGCATGGTACCTGCACTACAGGCGCGCATACTGACCAAACTGACCAGCGCATTACTTATATTTGTTGAGATGCAGTTAGTACCATTTTCTTGCTAGTCCACTAGATTAGGCCATCTACTTTAACAAGACGAGGTTCTAACCTTTTAGATCCACATAATTTGGGAGATTTCAAAGCTCCAGTTCCGCCTTGTACCTGCACACAAGCGTGCATACTGACCGAACCGACCCACGCATCATTTTCTCTGTATAAATACAGTGAATACCATATGTTTTTCGCTTTTCCTTTGAATTATATCATTCCCCACCCCCCTACCAGGTTCTAACCTTTTGGATCTATGTAATTCGCCAAATATAGGCATTCCAGTCGTGCATGGTACGTGCACTACAGGCGCGCATACTGACCAAACTGACCAGCGCATTACTTATGTTTGTAGAGATGCAGTTAGTACCATTTTCTTGCCAGTCCACTAGATTAGGCCATCTACTTTAACAACACTAGGTTCTAACCTTTTAGATCCACATAATTTGGGAAATTTCAGAGCTCCAGTTCCGCCTTGTACCTGCACACAAGCGTGCATACTGACCGAACCGACCCACGCATCATTTTCTCTGTATAAATACAGTGAATACCATATGTTTTTCGCTTTTCCTTTGAATTATATCATTCCCCACCCCCCTACCAGGTTCTAACCTTTTGGATCTATGTAATTCGCCAAATATAGGCATTCCAGTCGTGCATGGTACGTGCACTACAGGCGCACATACCGACCAAACTGACCAGCGCATTACTTATGTTTGTAGAGATGCAGTTAGTACCATTTTCTTGCCAGTCCACTATGTCAAACGTATATGCTGCTTATTGTGTAGGCTATAGTAGGGTAGCCCATATGGGGTACAACCCAATTAGGGTTTCCTACTTGTACCCATCTTGCTGCTAGTTCATCCATTCTCATTCATTATTCTGACATGGTTTCAGAGCAGGTCCTGACCTAGGACCGTTTTTTTTTGGGCCCACCGAATCGTTCCCTGCCTGTAGCACGTTACCCTACCCGTAGCGCCCTACCGTGTTCGTCGCCCTGCCCCACCTGTCGCGTTACCCTGCCCGCGCGCCGCCCTGCTGGCTGCCGAGCTGCCTTGCCCTGCCCTGCGTTGCGCTGCCTAGCGCGCGCTCTGCCCTGCCCTGCGTTGCGCTGCCCCACGCACGCCCTGCCCTGCGTCGCCCTAGGACCCGCGCGACGCCCTGCCCTGCCCGTCGCGTCGCCCTAGGACCAGCGCGGCGCCCTGCCCTGCCCGTCGCGTCGCCCTAGGACCCGCGCGACGCCCTGCCCTGCCCGTCGCGTCGCCCTAGGACCAGCGCAGCGCCCTGCCCTGCCCGTCGCGTCGCCCTAGGACCAGCGCGGCGCCCTGCCCTGCCCGTCGCGTCGCCCTAGGACCAGCGCGGCGCCCTGCCCTGCCCGTCGCGTCGCCCTAGGACCCGCGCGACGCCCTGCCCTGCCCGTCGCGTCGCCCTAGGACCCGCGCGACGCCCTGCCCTGCCCGTCGCGTCGCCCTAGGACCCGCGCGACGCCCTGCCCTGCCCGTCGCGTCGCCCTAGTGCCCGCGCGACGCCCTGCCCTGCCCGTCGCGTCGCCCTAGGGCCCGCGCGACGACCTGGCCTGCCCGTCGCATCGCCCTAGGGCCCGCGCGCCGCCCCTGCCCTGCCCGTCGCGTCACCCTAGGGCCAGCGCGCCGCCCTGTCGAGTTTAGAACGGGTGAAAGAATTGACTAAGGGAAACGAGATACAAGAGGATATAGCTAACCCTAGGAATATGAAAATGGTACACCTAGACTAACATAAACTAAACATATAAAATATATGTTGACACACCCCCATAGTCTAGGTGACGGCAGTCCTGTGGAAAGCAACACAAATCTCAGGGTGGGTCTCAAGGACACACACATTCTGAGAGCAAGCAAGGGTCACATGATTGGTCAGCAAGAACAAGCAAGGGTCACAAGACCAATCCACAAGAACAAGACAAATCTCAGGGTGGAGCTCAAAGCCACCACACACTCCGAGAGGAAGCAAGAGGCCACAAGGCCAGTCCACATGCAGGTATATAGCAAATATAATGAGATGCAAGAGTACAAGACAAGCAGGACAAAGCATCTCTACGTAAGCAAGTGAGGACGGACAGGCACAAGGCCAAGCTGGGTGCAGAAACGCTGGTGGTCACAAGGCGGCAACGCCTTGGTGAAGATATCTGCCGTGTTGGCCTCAGAGACCACACGTCGTACGAGTGCCTGGCCACACTGCTGCAACTCACGCAGAAGGAAGTAACGAAGCTGGATGTGCTTCGACTTCCCAACCAGTCGTGGCTCCTCACACAACAGGACAGCAGACCTGTTGTCGGCGAACAAGACTGGGGGAGAGCGAGGTCGCTCACCAAGGTCGGTGAGAAGGAAAGTTAGCCAGCGAAGCTCCTGAGCGGCCATGGCCGCAGCGTACACCTCTGCCTCACAGCTGGAACCGGAGACGGACGACGCCCGAGTCGACCGCCACGAAACAGCACCTGTCCCGAGGCTAAAGGAGTATCCCTGTGTAGACCGACGCGTCTCCGCGTCGTCGGCCCACGACGAGTCCGAGTAACCTGTGAGTGTAACGGGTGCTTCCCTCCAAGGACAAGGCCCATGCCTGATGTACTCGCCACATGCTTCGCCACCCTCTTAGCAGCATACCAGTGGGACGGTCGGTGTCTCCCAGACGCAACAAAGCGCGCAAGAACGCTAAGGGGGTAAGCTAACTCCGGGCGAGTACAGGTCATCAGGTACATGAGACAACCCACCAGCTCAGGATATGGACCACTGGGCTCAAATGACTCGTCCGAAGGTGGAGCCGTGAGCCCATGATCCACACCAAGAGGGGTGAGCTGTACCTTGGAGAACGGGAAGCGAAACCGCGTGAGGATCTGCTCGACCATATGCGACTGCGTCAGCGTAATGGTGCGAGCTGCCCTGTCCCTGGTGATCTGCAGGCCAAGGTAGTGCTGCAGCTCACCAAGGTCAGTGCAAGTGTGTCTCCTCTGCAGTTCCTCCTTCACGGAGGCCAGTGCGTGTCGGTCGGGAGTGGCGAAGACCAGGTCGTCAACGTAAACAAGAACAAAGAACGGGGTCGAGCCACGGCGGACGAACAGTGACGGGTCGGCAGACGACGGAAAGAAGTCAAGCGCTGCAAGGGTCGAGCGAAGTGTGTCGTGCCACTCACGTGGAGCCTGACGCAGGCCGTAGACTGGTCGACGCAGCTGCTGATGGGTCCCAGGTGGGAAAGAGCCAGTGAAGCCAGGCGGGTGACGCAGCCAGATCTGCTCGTGCAGGCTCCCCTGAAGGAACGCGGTGGAAAAGTCCAGAGAGTGCAACTCGTAGTCGCGCTGGGCTGCAATATGCAGCAACACCCGAAGAGTACTCATCTTCGGGGTGGGAGCGAAGGTCTGGAAGAAGTCCACCCCCTCTCGCTGACTGAAGCCTCTCGCCACATAGCGCGCCTTGAACACTGGTGGTGATCCAGGCGGCCGCTTCACCTTGTAGAGCCATCGGCCACTGACGACGTTCGTCCCAGGTGGTGGGACTGCGTCGACGTAAGTGCCTGTGGACCTATAAGATGCCATCTCTGCCTCCTCAGCTGCTATCCAGTATGAGGCCCAAGGTCCCGAGACCGCCTCAGCGTGAGTGCGAGGGATCGGGATGTCAAGGGCGTCTGGATCCCCCTCAGTGGCAAGCAGCATGGCGCAGAGATGAGGAACAGCGGCCGCAAGGAAACCAAGCTCGAACTGCCCGTCCTCTAGGACCTCCAGGGGAAAGACAGGAGCACCCCCAGAGGACGGAGAACGAGCAGGGCCACTCACCAAGTGAGCGGCGTAGTCAAGGCGGTGGGAAGAGGCAAAGCCAGAGACAGTGGTAACAAGTGCTGAGACAGACGACAGAGGTGCAGTCGAGTGAGTGACCAACGCGGACAAAACGCGGGAGACGACAGGACGGGAGGCACGGAGGTAGTCGGACAACGGGTCGTGAAGCACAGTGAGGGACGACTCAGGGGGCTGTGGAAGGACAGGAGGAGGTGGAACACGAGAGCGGAGAACAAAGTGAAACGGACCGTCTGCACGGTAACGGGACCGACGGGGCTGTGGAGACACAGCACGACTGAGGGGAGGACGACGAGTCCACTGGGACGAGGTTAGGGACTCAATAGGGGGAACAGGAGGGGACGGTAGGGGACCACGAACAAAGCGTGCAGGTGCTGGGTCGGGGAGGTCGCGTAGTCACAGTCGCTGCTTCTCCGCCTCCTCTAGCGTCTGCTGCGACGGTACCGGCCCCTGCTGCTGCTCCTGTGGCTCCGCCTCTGCCCTCTCATGCTGCGACTGCAGCTGCACCCGCTGCTGGGACCGGGACTCCTCCTCTACTCTCTCCTGCTGGGTCTGTAACTGCACCTGCTGCTGCGGGTGGGACTCCTGCTCTACTCTCTCCTGGTGCGGTGGTGACTGCTCCTCTACTCGCTCCTGCTGGGTCTGTAACTGCACCTGCTGCTGCGGGTGGGACTCCTGCTCTACCCTCTCCTGGTGCGGCGGTGACTGCTCCTCTACTCGCTCCTGCTGGGTCTGTAACTGCACCTGCTGCTGCGGGTGGGACTCCTGCTCTACCCTCTCCTGGTGCGGCCGTGACTCCTCCTCTACCCTCTCCTACTGCGGCTGTGACTCCTCTGCTACTCTCTCGTGCTGCTGCTGCTGCTGTGCCCTCTCAAACCGCGCACTCTCCTCCCTCTCCAACTGGAAGAGACGCTGCTCACGGGTCAGGAAACGTACAGTGCGCGGTGTAGGCGCCACAGTGCCAGTGCCTCCAGCTCCAGCACCCCCAGAACCAACACCTCCACCGTCGACACTCCCGGAGCCTCCAGTGCCTCCCGCAGTAGCACCCCCGGGCTCCGCAGAAACCGGCCGCAGAGAAGAACGAGGAGGGAACTGCTGGACGGACGGGAAGCTAGGGGGTGACGCGGGGCGAGGCCGCCGGCTCGAGGCTGCCGTGTCCTCCACAGGAGTGACCTCCACCCCCACAACCCCTGCACCCCCAGAGCCGACACCACCAGCTCCTGCAGCCCGAGTACCCTCACCCTCCGCAACTGCACCTCCCGCACCCTCAGACACGACACGGACTGGACGCTGCGGGGGGGACGACTGCGGAGTGACGTGCGACACACCTGACGGGGCAGGCTGCGAAGGGGGGGGGGCTATCGGGGCGACTGGGGGGGGCTCAAGGGTGAGGAACAGCGGGGGGGAAAAGGCCTCAGTACCTCGGTGGGGGCGACTCCTGTAGTAACAGACAGACTCGTCAAACGTGACGTCATGAGAAGCGAAGAACTGGTAGGTGGCCGGGTCGTAGAACAACCAGCCGGAGGCGTCCAAAGGGAAACCAAGAAAGACGCAGGCACGGGTGCGCGGAGACAACTTGTTCGCGCCAGGGGCGCGAACGTGAGCAAGAGAGCCCCAGACACGGAAGTCAGCTGCTACGCCCGGAGAACCTGTCCAAAGGGAGACCGGCGTCACCCGTGGCCGTGCGTCACTGGGCCATAGGTTCAGCTGGTGCGCGGCGTAGCGGACTGCCTGGGGCCACAAGAACTGGGGGGCACCGGCATGGCACATGGAGGTCCGGGCAACCTCCATGACCAGGCCGATGCGACGCTCGGCTACCCCGTTCTGCTGCGGCGAGGCTGGTAACGTGTAAGACTGGATGATCCCGCGACCCTGACAGAACGTCTCCAGTCGAGTGGAAGAGAACTCACCACCACGATCCGAGTGTAGGCAGAGCCCACACAGGCCCTGGGCGCCACCCCTCGCCAGTAGCCACGGCTCGAGGACGGTAGGCACGTCGGCCTTCCGTCGCAAAAGGAAAACTGTGGTGTAGCGGGAGTAGTCGTCCACCACAATCAGGAAGTAGCGCTCCTGACGTGGGCCAAGGACCGGGGAGGGGCCCCATACGTCCAAGTGCAGGGTCTGGAAGGGAGACGTGGTGGGGGGGAACGAGGAGGAGTGAGGGGCAGCGCGTTGCCGACCCTCGACACAAGGAGTGCACGGCGGCGCTGGAGAGCGGGGAAGCGGGGTAAGCGACGCTGGGAGACCTGAGACCAGACGATGACGTGCCATCCTACTGAGACGTGGGAACGACGGGTGACCTAGACGGTGGTGCCAGAGGACCGACGGGTGGGTGAGGGACCGACAGTCACACGACACAGCGGCTACCTGACCTGACCTGACCAGACCTGACCCAGTGTGGTGGGACCCGGTGTGTAGTGAGTACAGACCAGAGCCCGGCTCCCTGCGAAAGGTGGCCAGAGGGGCCCCAGTGGTACCGACTGTGCAGGAGGCAACTGGCTCCTCTAAGGGAAAAGTGGTGACTACTCCGAGGTCGTGGAGGTGGCTGACACCCTTCAGGTTCCTAGAGAACGAGGGGGTGTAGTAACCTGTAAGGACCCCAGAGGGAGCAGCCGGACACGGGAGAGTGGTGGTGCTGCGAGCAACCACAGGTCCCACAGAGGGGTCGGCCAAGGCAACAGTGACGGGAGTGCGTAGTGGTGTGAGGTCGGCGCGGTCACGAAAGAAACAGCTGGACGCCCCAGAGTCAAGTGTGAACGACAGGGACGCAGTCTCGGTGGTCGAACCTGGACAAGCTACGCTAGCAGGGAAAGCACTGGCAACCTCTACAGCACCTAAGCTAGAGAAACAGGAATAGTACGCAAAGTCATCAACAATAGAGTCATCGGCATACATCACAGACATAGAACGCACAGCCTCATCTAACTGAGGTGCAGTCATGCTATACAACTGCGGACCAACAGAACGAGCCAGTGAGGCCCAATCGGGGACAGTGCGGGTGGGGCCAAACTGCGCACGGTAGCGGTCAGTGAGCTGTGCAAAGCACTGACCCGGGGGGTGGAAGCGGCCACAAGGGTAGCCTCCACGCGGCCCAGTCAGCACCCTATACTGGCAGGGGGGGTGCTGGGCTGGACGACGCGACGTCCAGCTGGGCGGGCCGCTGCTGCTGACAGAGCTCCCTGGTCCAGGCGACCTCCACTGCTGCTGCTGCTGCTGCGTCTGCTGGCGCTGGCCCTGGAACTGCTGCTGCCGCTGCTGCTGTGGCTGCGGCTGCTGCGGCTGCTGCTGGTGAGGCTGCTGCTACTGGGGGGCCCCACTACCTCCACCTCCACTGCCTCCTCCTCCACTCCCACCCCCTCCACCTCCTCCACCACCACCCCCTACGCCACCTCCACCACCGCCCCCTCCGCCACCCCCACCACCGCCCCCTCCGCCACCCCCACCACTGCCACCACCTCCTCCCTTCTTACCCCCCTTCTTGCCCCCTTTGTTGCCAAGGGCAACGGCTGCCACCTCTGGTGCAGTGGCAACAGACGCCGAGTCGACAGGAGAAGCTAGGAAGGACGGAGCACATCCCTCAAAGATGGGGGGGAGGGCAGTACCGGAGGCAGCAGCAAGGGAACGGGCAAGGTCCTCAACAGCAGTGAGCCTCTTCTCAAAGAGGTCAATAGTGAGGGACATGGGGTTAACAGTGAGAAAGTGGTCACAGGCTGTGGCAAAACAGGCGTGTGGACAGCAGGTACAGTGTCATCCACATCGGGGGGGGGTTGGCGGCAAGTAGGGCATCATCAGGGGCAGCAGAACGGAGCTGGGCATCAAGCGAGCGCAAGTGCAGCACAAGGTCAGGGACGCGGTGAAACGAGGGCAGGTCAGGAAATAGGAAGGGCAGTACAAGCCGACCGAGGGAAGCAGTGGTTGGGGTGGAATAACGTTTGACGACAGCATCAAACAGGCCCTTGGCCGTCACCTCCTGCTCGAAGTGCTGCTGCTCTGTCAGGGGCAGGAGATCGGTGATGGCGAGCACTGTGGCGTCGTCCCGCGCCGCCCACCGACTGGCCGCCAGCTGCAGCTTCTCAAAGCGAGCTTCCTCTTCGACCGACGGGGAGGAACCTAAGGGGTCGGGTTCCTTCGGGGCTACGAGTTTGCCCGTGGCATGGTCCAGAAGGCGGACGTCGTTCTCGATCCTACTCCCTAGGAAAAGCTTGAGTTTGCGGAGCCATCCTGGGAAGTCTACCGGCCTACCCTCAGGATCAAACGTGAGAATACGAGAAGTGGCCATGGGAGGAGGCTCTGGTGCGAGGGCAATGAACGGGCACGCTTGGGTGGAGTCTAGAACGTTTGAGGGCGGTACCAGGTGGTTCAGTGAGGTGGATGGCGGCTGATACTGGTGTGGTGACGGGAACGGGTGGGGCAGCAGCTCTGGCTGGTACAGGTGGGGCAGCGGGTGCAGTTTTGTGCGGTGCTGCGTAGTTCTGTGCGGTTCTGCCCAGTTCTGTGCGGTTCTGCACGATTGTGCGCGGTTCTGCACGGTTCAATGCGGTGCTGCGCGGTTCTGTGCGAGGTGAGTACCGGGTGGGGCAGCAGCTCTGGCTGGTGCGGGTGGGTCAGCAGGTAAGGTTCTGGGCGGTGCCACACGATTCTGTGCTGTTCTGCGCAGTTCTGTGCGGTTCTGCCCGGTTCTGCACGGTTCTGCACGGTTCAGTGCGGTGCTGCGCGGTTCTGTGCGAGGTGAGTACCGGGTGGGGCAGCAGCTCTGGCTGGTGCGGGTGGATCAGCAGGTAAGGTTCTGGGCGGTGTCGCACGGTTCTGTGCGGTTCTCCGCGGTGCTATACGGTTCTGGGCGGGTGAGAGTAACTGGTGGGGCGGCTGACTTCAGGATGAGGTGACTGGAACGGGTGGTACAGCGGGCACCGGGTGAGTCAGCGGGGACGGGTGAGACGGTAGCGCAGCTGACGGGCTGCGCGTGCGTGCGGCTATTGCTGCGCGTGCGTGCAGCTATGGCCGCGCGTGCGTACTGTTAATGCCGCGCGTGCGTGCTGCTAATGCCGCGCGTGCGTGCGGCTAATGCTGCGCGTGTGCGCGGTCGCATCTGCGGCTACGACTTAACGTGCGCATGCGCCTGCTGCGTGCTAGCGGGCTGGCGAGCTACGCACGGGGCAGAAAACGGGTGAGGCGCGGGTGAAAAACGGATGATGCTCGGGGCTAAACGGATGACGCGCTCAGGGCAGTACGGGTGACGCGCGAGCTAAGGGGGGGTGGCAGGGCGCTTCGGGTATTAAGTGGCTACGTTCCTAGGTCGGGGCTCGGGGCGGTGGGCCCATAGGGTCGACTAGCTCTATACCATGTCGAGTTTAGAACGGGTGAAAGAATTGACTAAGGGAAACGAGATACAAGAGGATATAGCTAACCCTAGGAATATGAAAATGGTACACCTAGACTAACATAAACTAAACATATAAAATATATGTTGACACGCCCTGCCCTGCCCGTCGCGTCGCCCTAGGGCCCGCGCGCCGGCCCTGCCCTGCCCGTCGCGTCGCCCTAGGGCCCGCGCGCCGCCCCTGCCCTGCCCGTCGCGTCACCCTAGGGCCAGCGCGCCGCCCCTGCCCTGCGCGTCGCGTCGCCCTAGGGCCCGCGCGCCGCCCCTGCCCTGCCCGTCGCGTCACCCTAGGGCCAGCGCGCCGCCCTGCTGCCCGTGCTCCGCCCTGCCCCTGCCCGTCGCATCCACCCTGGCAGCCCGCGCGCCGCCATCTGCAGCCCGCGCGCTGCCCTTGCCTGCCCGCGCGCCCTCCTCTGCCCGCGCGCCGCCCTACTTGCAGCACGCCGCCCTACTCTGGCCGCGCGCCGCCCTTCATTGACCGTGCGCCGCCCCGACCTACCCTAGTGCCTGCTCGCCGCCCTACCTTCCCTGCGTGCTGCCGTGCCGGTCGCACACCTCCTTACTTTGCCTGCTATGACGTCTCTTCGTGGTAGCGGTGGGAGTCGTGGCGGCGGTGGTGGCAGCAGTGGGAGTGGTGGCGGCGGCCGTAGTGGCAGTCTCGGTGGAGCTGTTCAGTGGGGAGTTTCCGGCGGTGGCCAGATGCGGCTCCAGCGACGTCCGCATGAGTCCCTCACGCCCCAGCAGATTCGTGAGTGGTACTCTAGTTGGGGTTGTGGCGGCGGCCGTAGTGGCAGTCGCCCTGGAGCTGGTCAGCCGGGAGTTTCTGGTGGTGGCCAGATGCAGCTGCAGTGGCGTCCGCGCGAGACCCTTACGCCCCAGCAGCTTCGTGAGTGGTACGCTCAGAGTAGAGGGTCTCGGAGTACTGCTCGCTGCCCGTACGTCATTCGTACAGGTGATCGGGCTGGTCAGACTTGCGGGACAGTTGGTCACACACAGTCCCGCTGCTTCGCTTGTCTGAGTGACGCCTGGCGTACAGAGTTTGGCGACGCGGCTGAGCTCCACAGCTGGCTGGAGCTGCTTAGGCAGAGGGTCGATATCTTTGCTCTTGACTATGATGCTATCCTCACTGCCATGTATGCATTGCCTACTAGTGCTGAGGGTGACTGTTACCTGTGTGTGCCGCCCGACCCAGGTATAGAGTCTGCTGCTCTAGGTGCTGGTGAGGCTGCTGCTCTAGGTGCTGGTGAGCCTGCTGCCCTAGGTGCTGGTGAGGCTGCTGCTCTAGGTGCTAGTGAGTCTTCTCTCTCTGGTACTTCGCCTGCTGAGGCCTTGCACACCTTCACGCTTGACTCAGGTGCTTCCCGCTGCTTCTTTCGCGACAGTACCGCACTCACACCGCTCCTTGCACCTGTTGCTGTCTCTATGGCTGACCCCTCTGGGGGCCCAGTCCTTGCACGTTCCTCCACTGTTCTCCCGTGTCCGGCGGTTCCGACTGGCTCACTGTCAGGTCTTCACCTCCCCTCGTTCTCTACGAACTTGGTGAGCAACGCCGTCCTTTAGGATGTATGGGTTGACACCTTTACTCCAGGAGGACAACGTGTGGCGATCTGTACGTGCTCCCAGACTGGCTGGCACCTGGCCACGTTCACACCTGCGCCTGGCTCGAGTCTGTACACACTGACTACTGTGTCTCCTCAGGTAGCTGCGTCTGCGTCTGCGTTAGGTCAGCTAGCGGCCCCCTGCTCGTGTCGCGCACTGTCGCACCGGACCCTCCTTTGGCACCACCGTCTTGGTCACCCCTCAGTGCAGCGCCTTCGTGGCATGCACTTGCGTCTCCTTGTCTCTGGTCTTCCCGAGACTCTGCCTCCCCTCCCACCCTCGCCTGCCCCTCCCTGTCTTCCCTGTGTCGAGGGGCGGCAGCGCGCCGCTCCTCACTCCTCCTCGTTTCCCCCGACGACTGCTCCCCTGCACACTCTCCACATGGACGTGTGGGGCCCAGCCCGTGTCCGTGGACAGGGCCGCGAGCGCTACTTTCTGCTGGTCGTTGACGACTACTCGCGTTACACCACGGTATTCCCCTTGCGCAGCAAGGGGGAGGTCCCTGATGTTTTCATCCCTTGGATCTGTTGGTGCAACCCTACGGTTTGCACTCGGCTTGTTGTCCGTGTGCGTGAATGTGTGTGTGTATGGAATGGTATGAGGGCATGGGATAATATATATTTCATGCTTATAATTGTGTGTGAATGTTGAGTCATGATGTCGAGTGTGTGTGTCGAGTTAATAGCGAGTTATCGCTAGACGCGTGTTACGCGGTCGTTTGTGTCTCGCGCGCGGTTTCTATTTTGTCGTGTGCGGTTTCTATTTTGTCCTGTGTCGAACGTTCGGCGTCTCGCAGGTGTGTGCAGCAGACCCATCAAGAACTCAAGGATGAGTTTGTGATGAAGAGCCCGAGCCTTGGTGTCAAGCCTCAAGTGATTTCGAAGCTCGCCAAAAAGGGTACACCTCAAGATATTGAAGATATTTACATTACTTTGTGGAGTGTAACATTTCACTTGGTGTAGGCCCTAGTGAAGGGTAGTTTCGAGACCCTTCGTGGTTGGGGACAGTGTGGCACTGTTCCACATCACTGTACCTCGGCTCTTGGGGTTTGTAGGAGCTGGGAGTCATTCCCAACTCGTAACTCTTCCTATCTTGTGTTCTAAGACTATAGTGGCTGCCATAGTACCGTTCGTTCAAACCGACGCTGTGTCGTCAATTCTTTATCAAATCGTGCAATCTAAATTGCTAATTGTAGACGACGTGAAGACGCTCCAGATCCAATTTGAATCAAGTCATTTGCAGCTGTGAGCAGAACGCTAACAACGTTTGAAGCCGCTGTGCAGAAATCCGTCTGTGCTCTCTATCTTTCGTTTTAGGCACATTCAAGCCTATTGCGACTATAACAAGTAGTATCAGAGGCCCTTGGAGCAGTTTCGACAATGTCTGGACCTGAGGAAAGGGGTGGCAGAGGTGCTGGTGGCAGTGGAGAAGCTCAAGCTCAAGGCCAACCCCGTGATTCAGCCATGGCGCCCATGCAACCAAGTCTTGGCCCACCTAGGGATGAGCCTAGGGTGTTTGGGCTTGACAAGTTCAACGGTGACAACTTTGCTGAATGGTCCTTCAAGATGGAGAACATCTTTGACCACTATGACCTGCTGGAGGTGATAGAAGGAACGGAGAAGCGCCCCGAGAACGACCCGGAGAAGAGCCCGTGGGTGCGGAAGAGCGCACAAGGCTATCTCTTACTTGGGCAAGCGTTGGGGAGCAGTCAGATCCGTCACATCAAGCCATTCCAGCGTGAACCAGAGAAAGGACCAAAGGCATGGGCTGCTCTCAAGAGTGTACATGCTCCTGCAACAGCGGCGGTAGCGGTGGTGTTGGAACGGCAAATGGCGGCACTACGAATTGAAGAAGACGAAGCGGTTGAAGAAGGGGTGCAGAAATTCTTCGACTTGTTGATGCGGCTTGAGGGAGCTGATTTGAACTACAGTGAGCTCCAAAAGAAGACCAAGTTGCTGGCCTTACTCCCAGAGTCATGGTCCTCTCTCATCATCAACCTCAATCGTGACTTGCCCCACCTCTCGCTCGAAGACGTGAAGCGAGCGATCCTTCAAGAGGATTTCCGTCGCCGTGAGTTGGCGAGTGCGGATGGCGTCGGGGCAGCAAGCATCGGCCGTGGATATGGCCGTGGAAAGGGCAGAGGACGAGGAGGAGGAAGGTTTGGAGGCAGCAACTTCAACGGAGGCTGCGGGAGTAGCGGTTACGGCAGCGACGACAAGAGCAACGGACGCGGTCGCGGCCGATTCGACGGCGAGTGTCACTATTGCCACAAGAGCGGGCACATGTGGCGCGACTGCTACAAACTCCCTGATGGTTGGACCCCTGCTCAAGGCCAAGAGGGTAGAGGAGCAGGAGGAGGGAGAGGACGAGGCCGTGGAGGCCGTGGCGGTCGCGGTGGCGGAGCTGCAAACATGAAGAGCGGAGACAACGACAAGGACCCGAGCGACGATCGATACCCGGGTCTATTCTACTTCGTGTCGACGCAAGTACCGGCTGGTCCAGAGAAGGATGAAGGCTTTGAGGAGCCAGCAGCTGTGGGGAAGGTGACCCTACACCCCCTGGACTATTGGGTGATTGATAGTGGCGCTACCTATAGCATGACACCTCGCCCGGACTTGCTCACCGAACTCGAGCCGTCACCGGTGAAGCATGTCACATCGGCTTTGGGGCAGCGAGCAGAGGTGAAAGGCATGGGCAAGGCCATGTTCAAGGGTGCTGATGGGAAGATGGTGGGCCTCAAGAACGTGCTTTGGGTGCCCAGCCTTGCTGCAAACCTGATTTCCGTGCGGCGGTTGGCAAAGGCCGGCATGGACACGAACTCGAAGGGAGCCAAGACCTACACCGCAAGGCTTGGCGATCGAATTCTTTGGGACCTTCATGAGGACAGGGATGTCTACAACGAGATGTGGCAGATCCCAGTGGTCCCTATGCCTAAGGAGAGGCAAGTGGCAGCAAGCATCAGCACCAAGGATGGAGCGGTCGGTAGCGACGATGGCGCGAACGGTCGCGCTAAGGAGAATGAGCTCAAGAAGAGCAAACCTGGAGGGACCAGCAAGTTCAGTGAACCTAAGGAGAGTGGTGCAGCAACCAAGGAGCAGCAAAAGGGTGAGGAGAACCCAGAGGCAGCAGCGGAGGAGGACTACGGAGAGAGTATGTGGGGCGCTATTGCGAGCGCGGCATTCTCCAATCCAACTTCGGCTACGGGGGAGTGTGATTGGCTCACCTTGCATCGGCGCATGGGGCATGTGGCCCTGCCCATCTTGCAGCAGCTAGTGAAGAATGAGATGGTTGCTGGCATACGTGTGAAGGGGGAGCCCGATGAGGTGCTTGGCTGCCCGACGTGCATTCAAGCCAAGTTCACCCGGTTTCCGTTCCCTAGTTCGGAGGCAACGGCAAAGGCACCGCTTGATGAGGTGGTGATGGACGTGGTGGGCCCCCTGAAGCTTGGAGCTGCTGGAGCTGAGTATTTTCTCACCATTGTCGACGTCTACACCCGCATGACTTGGGTGTACGTGCTGGCCAAGAAGAGCGACGTGGCTGAAACGTTGAAGACGGATTGGTTCCCGATGGTGGAGCGGCAACAAGACCGTCTAGTCAAGTCAATCCGCACCGATCGAGGGGGAGAGTTCCTGAGCAAGGAGTTTGGGTTGTGGCTGAAGAAGAATGGTATTCGGCACTCCCTCACCATGCCATACTCCCCTGCAATGAACGGCATCGCCGAGCGAGCGAACCGCACAATCACGGAGGCGGCACGCGGGTTGCTCATTGAAGCCGGGCTACCCGACTATTTCTGGCCTGATGCGGTGCGGAGCGCGTGTGTGGCCAAGAACAGAGCCTTGACTCATGTGGGAGCAGACAAATGGGTGCCCTATGTGGAGTGGCTAGGAAGGAAGCCAAAGGTGGATATGCTTCGGGTGTTCGGGTGCATGTGCATGGCGCTCGTGCCTAAGCATCTTCGGCACAACAAGCTTGGTGCCAAGGCGGTGTGGGCCGTGCACTTGGGCATGGCTCAAAACAGCAAGGGATGGCTTCTTTGGGACCCATTCACCAAGAAGTTCTTGGTGAGCAGGGACTGCAAGTTCATGGAGAACTTCATGTACAAGGATTGGAAGGCGGAGAATGAGGCGAAGATAGGCGTGCGGTTTGGGGAGGTGAAGAGTTCCGGTTTGGAGCATGTGGAGCTGCCTTTGGAGCTGAGCAGCGGCAGCACAACCACAAGGCAATCCTCCCTTGTGAATGGGGGAGAGGAGGCCAATGATGCAGAGGAAGAAGAGGAGGAGGTGCAGCAAGTGAGCGAGCGTGCACCGTCACTCCCTTCCCGTACTACGAGTGCTCCACGGATTCGAGCCACACCGCAGCAACGCCAAGGCCTTCAAGTCCCTGCAGCTGAGGAGGAAGGAAGGGGGAAGAGGAGAGTTCAACCACCTAATAGGCTGACCTATGATGCGCCGGGAAAGCAGGGCAAGACAGCCCTGGCCGGAGCGGCAATGATGGTCGGAGACGACGAGGAGAGTGACTACGAGGAGTGTGCCTTCGCGTTCTTCTCTCCGGTGGAGATGCCGGGAGAACCAGCAACTCTCAAGGAGGCTTTGGAGAGTAGTGATGCTGAGGAGTGGAAGAAGGCAATGGAGAGTGAGCTGAAGAGCATTGAGGAGAACGGCACATGGGAATTGGTGGAGCTACCGGAGGGGCGTAAGGCGATTACGTCCAAGTGGCTCTTCAAGATCAAGTCCGACGCCGACGGCAAGATCGAGCGCTACAAGTCTAGGCTTGTGGCGAAGGGGTACCAGCAGAAGGAGAAGGTGGACTATAAGGAGTTGTTTGCTCCTGTGGTGAAGCCGACGACGCTGCGAACCCTACTCGCGGGAGCTGCCATCAAAGGATGGGTGGTGAAACAAATGGATGTCACAACGGCATTCCTCAATGGCGTCCTTGAGGAAGAGATTTTCATGGCGCAGCCAGAGGGGTTTGATGATGGTAGTGGCAGAGTTTTGAGGCTGAAGAAGGCCCTTTATGGACTGAAGCAGGCCCCTAGGCAGTGGTACTTGAAGCTGCGAGGAGTTTTGGAGGAGATCGGCTTCACTCCCTCAACGGCCGATCACTCATTGTTCATGCTTGGCGAGGGGGAGCAGAGGAGCTTCATGGTGGTGTACGTGGATGACATCCTCATCTTTTCACCCTCATCTGAACTTGTGAAGGAGGTGATGCTGAAGCTTCAAGACAAGTTTAAGTGTAAGGCCCTTGGTGACGTCAACTTCTACCTTGGGCTTCACATTGAACGTGATGTGGAGAAGCGGTGCATGCGGGTGCATCAACGGAAGTACCTGGAGACATTGTCTGCCAACTTTGGGCAGAGTGAAGGCCATGTGGCTACACCCTTTCCCTCTGGGTTCAAGTGTGTGAAGGGACCAGAGGAGGAGAGCGTTGGTGAAGAGGAGAGGCGCCGATTTCACTCGTTGGTGGGCAGCCTCATGTATGCGGCGGTAAACACCCGACCGGACGTCGTGTTTGCTACCGGGCAGCTGGCTAGGGTTGTGCAATGCCCTAATGAGGAGCAGGTAGCAGCTGGAATGAGGGTGGCCAAGTATCTTGGCCAAACACCGACCGTTGGGCTGCAATATTCGGCGGCGGCGCAAAGGCGCCAAAAGGGCGCGGATGGTGTTGAACCCGGGCGTTTGTTCCTCACCGCATTCTCGGATGCTTCTTTTGCATCAGAACCAGAGGACATGACAAGTGTTGGAGGGTTCATTTGCTGTGTTGGTGGAGGCCCAACTGCTTGGGAGAGCAAGAAGCATGTGGATCAAGCATTGAGCTCGGTGGAGTCCGAGTATATGGCACTCTTCCGTGCCGTACGAGAGATTGTGTGGCAGCGGCGTTTGTTGGCTGAATTGGGGGAGGAGCAGCAAGGACCTACCCCACTGTACTGTGACAGCCAGGGTGCCATTGCTCTTGCTAAGAACCCTGTGTTGCATGGACTCACGAAGCACATGAGGGTGAAGTGGCATTGGACGAGGAGCATGGTAACCGCGGGTGAAGTTGAGTTGCGCTACGTGAAGACCACGGGGCAGCCGGCTGACATGATGACCAAGAGGCTGGTGGAGCAGCAGCATTGGAAGTGTTGCAAGCTGGCTGGGATGGCTCTGAACTGAGAGAGCAACATATCCTAAGGCCAACAATCCGAGGGGGAGTTTGTTGGTGCAACCCTACGGTTTGCACTCGGCTTGTTGTCCGTGTGCGTGAATGTGTGTGTGTATGGAATGGTATGAGGGCATGGGATAATATATATTTCATGCTTATAATTGTGTGTGAATGTTGAGTCATGATGTCGAGTGTGTGTGTCGAGTCAATAGCGAGTTATCGCTAGACGCGTGTTACGCGGTCGTTTGTGTCTCGCGCGCGGTTTCTATTTTGTCGTGTGCGGTTTCTATTTTGTCCTGTGTCGAACGTTCGGTGTCTCGCAGGTGTGTGCAGCAGACCCATCAAGAACTCAAGGATGAGTTTGTGATGAAGAGCCCGAGCCTTGGTGTCAAGCCTCAAGTGATTTCGAAGCTCGCCAAAAAGGGTACACCTCAAGATATTGAAGATATTTACATTACTTTGTGTAGTGTAACATTTCACTTGGTGTAGGCCCTAGTGAAGGGTAGTTTCGAGACCCTTCGTGGTTGGGGACAGTGTGGCACTGTTCCACATCACTGTACCTCGGCTCTTGGGGTTTGTAGGAGCTGGGAGTCATTCCCAACTCGTAACTCTTCCTATCTTGTGTTCTAAGACTATAGTGGCTGCCATAGTACCGTTCGTTCAAACCGACGCTGTGTCGTCAATTCTTTATCAAATCGTGCAATCTAAATTGCTAATTGTAGACGACGTGAAGGCGCTCCAGATCCAATTTGAATCAAGTCATTTGCAGCTGTGAGCAGAACGCTATCAACGTTTGAAGCCGCTGTGCAGAAATCCGTCTGTGCTCTCTATCTTTCGTTTACATTCAAGCCTACTGTGACTATAACAGGATCCGCGCTGTGTGTCTCCAGCTCCGCGAGCGGTTCCACACGGACCTTCCAGTCCTGCGTCTGCACTCTGACAGAGGTGGTGAGTTTTCCTCCGACCTCTTGCGGGACTTTTGTCGTGGGGAGGGCATTCTCCAGTCGTTCACGCTTCCGGCCTCTCCACAGCAAAATGGGGTTGCTGAGCGCCGCATTGGCTTAGTCATGGAGGTCGCTCGTACCTCCATGGTCCATGCGGCTGCCCCATATTTTCTATGGCCGTTTGCGGTCCGGTACGCTGCGCATTAGCTCAACCTCTGGCCCTGTGTCTCCTTGCCGGAGACCTCGCCTACACTGCGTTGGATGGGGAAGGTTGGCGATGCGTCGGTGTTCCGGGTCTAGGGTTCTCGTGCCTTTGTTCGCGATACGTCCGCGGACAAGCTCTCCGCCCGCGCCATTCCCTGCGTCTTCCTTGGTTTTCCCCCTGACGCGCCTGGCTGGCAGTTTTACCACCCCTCTTCGCGCCGTCTCCTGCCCTCTCAGGACGTCACGTTCGACGAGTCGGTTCCCTTTTACCGTCTCTTCCCCTACCGCACTGCCCCTCTCCCCCCCTCGCCGCTCTTCCTCGCACCAGGTCCTCCTCCGGTACACCCCCTCCCCCCTCAGGGTCCTTCTCCCTCAGGTGTGTCTCAGGTAGACCCTGTCGAGCCTGTCGAGGTCGCGGTCGACTCTGGTGCTGGTGCTGGAGGTGGTGCTGCTGGGGGTGCTGAGCTGGAGCGTGCGGAGCCTGGGGGTGCTGAACCTGGGCGTGCGGAGCCTGGGGGTGCTGAGCCTGAGCGTGCGGAGCCTGGGGGTGCTGAGCCTGACGTTGCTGAGTCTGGGGGTGCTGAGCCTGGGGGTGCTGAGACTAGGGGTGCTGAACCTGCGGGTGCGGAGACTGGAGGTCCTACAGGTGCCTCGTCCCGGCGGGAGTCTCTCTCTCCACCACAGCTGCGCAAGTGGTTTGCTCGGCGTTGGAGCCTTCGGAGCGGCGCCGCTGGAGCCGGCGGGCCTCCCGCTGGAGGCCCTGGAGTTGGAGGTACTGGAGCTACTGGAGCTGGAGGTGCTGTCGGCGTTGGAGCTGGAGCTGCTGGAGTTGCTGGAGCCACTGGTCCCGGAGGTGCTCTTACTGGAGGTACTGGAGCTGCTGGTGCTGGTGGTGCTGCGGGCGTTGGAGCCGGAGGTGCTGGAGCTGCTGGTCCTGGAGTTACTGGAGGTACTGGAGGTTCTCCGGATGCCTCGTCACACCGGGAGCCTCTCTCCCCACCGCAGCTACGCGAGTGGCTTGCTCGGCGCTGGAGTCTTCAGAGTGGCGCTGCTAGAGCTGGAGGGCCTGCCACTGGAGGCCCTGGTCCTGGTGGCGCTAGAGGTACTGGAGCTGCTGGAGCTGGAGGTGCTGCCGGCGTTGGAGCTGACGCTGCTGGAGGTGCTGGAGCCACTGGTCCCGGAGGTGCTCGTACTAGACGTACTGGAGCAGTTGGAGCTAGAGGCGCTGGAGATGGCGCTGCTGGTGGTGCTGGAGCCGCTGGTCCCGGAGGTGCTCGTACTGGAGGTACTGGAGCTACTGGAGCTGGAGGTGCTGCAGGAGTTGGAGCTTGAGGCGTTGGAGCTGGAGCCGCTGGAGGCGCTGGAGCTGGAGCTGCTGGAGGTGCTGGAGCTGGTGGTCCTGCTTGCGTCGGAGCTGGAGACACTGGAGCTGGGGGTACTGGTGCTGTCGGTGCTGGTTCTGGAGGCGCTGTGCGGCCGCGACCGTACTTCGTTCCACTGCTTCAGCAGGTTCTTGGTCTCCCACCTTCAACTAGCCCTACTCCTCCCTTACTGTGTCCACCGCCTGACCAGTCGCAATCGCAGTTACAGCCAGCCTCCCCACTGCCTGCTCCTTCTCCTTACACTGGGCGGACAGGAGGACTTGCGGAGCGTCGTGAGCCTGAGTCTCGTCCTGCGTCGCCTGTTCGCGCTGTTCGCACTGGTCGTCGTGTTCCGCGTCAGCGTCCTCCTCCTGTCCCAGGCACGCACCAGATGGCACTTCGTCCTTCCTCTGTTCCACACCGTGTCCCTCTGCCGTCTCCTCCTGCGTCCTCTCTTCCTGACGTTCCTGACCCGCCGTCAGACCTTGCTCGTGCTGCCAGTCCTACTGTCACGCGTCTTCTCGCCACTGTTATCACTGACCCTTCGTTTGAGTCCACTGCTGCGTCTGCTCTAATTGCTGAGCTTGTTGACTTTGCTGCTGCCTGTCGCCTTGACTACGCAGCTAGTCTTGTTGCTAAGTCTGAGTCTGTCTGTCCTCCGTCCGTCGGGGGTGAGTGTGCTCTTGGCACGGACGTCCTTGAGGACAGGCAGGAGGACTTTGAGTGTTTTGCAGCTGCTTTATCTCATCTCGTGTCCATGCTGATTGCACCTGAGGGAGACCCGGATGCACCAGACATCCCGACCCCGCGCTCTTACGCAGAGGCGATTGAGGGTCCCTACTCCTCTCAGTGGCAGACAGCCATGGACGCAGAGATGGCTTCCTGGAAGTCCACAGGCACTTACGTCGACGAGGTTCCCCCTCCTGGGGCGAACATAGTCGATGGCATGTGGATTTTCAGGTTGAAGCGGCCGCCAGGTTCTCCGCCTGCCTTCAAGGCGCGTTACGTTGCACGAGGCTTCAGTCAGCGACAGGGAGTTGACTTCTTCCAGACCTTCTCCCCTACCCTGAAGATGACCACTCTTCGGGTGCTGCTGCACGTCGCCGCTCAGCGTGACTACGAGCTTCACTCTCTTGACTTCAGCACAGCTTTCTTACACGGCAGCCTGCACGAGGAGATCTGGCTGCGCCGCGCACCTGGCTTCACTGGGTCGTTTCCTGCAGGTACCCAGTGGAGCCTCCGGCGGCCAGTCTACGGTCTCCGCCAGGCGCTTTGCGAGTGGCACGACACACTGAGGACGAGGCTTGCGGCTCTTGGGTTTGCTCCTTCGACTGCTGACCCGTCGCTGTTTCTACACACCGACACTTCGCTGCCACCGTTCTACATCCTCGTGTAAGTCGAGGATTTGGTCTTTGCCACTGCTGACACTGAGGGACTGGCACATGTGAAGTCAAAGCTGCAGAAGAGACACACGTGCACAGACATGGGTGAGCTGCGCAGCTATCTTGGCTTGCAGATCACCCGGGACAGAGCACGACGCACCATTACCTTGACGCAGTCACACATGGTGCAGCAGGTCCTTCAGCGCTTCAGCTTCACGTACTCCTCGCCACAGCCCACTCCTCTGCCTACCGGTCACTCGCTCTCAGCTCCACCTTCGGACGAGTCCGTAGAGCCGAGTGGCCCGTATCCAGAGCTTGTGGGCTGCTCATGTACCTGATGACCTGCACTCGACCTGACCTTGACTACCCTCTTAGCATCCTGGCACGCTACGTTGCGCCCGGGAGACACCGACCAAAGCACTGGGAGGCCGCTAAGAGGGTGTTGCACTACTTGGCTGAGATGCAGTTAGTATCATTTTCTTGCCAGTCCACTAGATTAGGCCATCTACATTAACAACACTAGGTTCTAACCTTTTAGATCAACATATTTTGGGAGATTTCATATCTCTAGCTCCGCCTTGTACCTGCACACAAGCGTGCATACTGACTAAACCGACCCACGCATCATTTTCTCTGTATAAATACAGTGAATACCATATATTTTTTCGCTTTTCCTTTAAATCATACCATTCCTCACCCCCTTACCAGGTTCTAACCTTTTGGATATATGTAACTCGCCAAATATAGGCATTCCTGTCGTGCATGGTACCTGCACTATAGGCGCGCATACCGACCAAACTGACCAGCGCATTACTTATGTTTGTAGGGATGTAGTTAGTACCATTTTCTTGCCAGTCCACTAGATTAGGCCATCTACTTTAACAACACTAGGTTCTAACCTTTAAGATCCACATAATTTGGGAGATTTCAGATCTCTAGTTCCGCCTTGTACCTGCAGACAAGCGTGCATACTGACCGAAACGACCCACGCATCATTTTCTCTGTATAAATACAGTGAATACCATATATATTTTCGGTTTTCCTTTAAATTATACCATTCCCCACCCCCCTGCCAGGTTCTAACCTTTTTGGATCTATGTAATTCGCCAAATATAGGACTTCCATTCATGCGTGGTACCTGCACTACAGGCGCGCATACCAACCAAACTGACCAGCGCATTACTTATGTTTGTAGAGATGCAGTTCGTACCATTTTCTTGCCAATATACTAGATTAGGCCATCTATTTAACAACACTAGGTTCTAACCTTTTACTGTTGACTACTATTGGGATCTAGAAGCTACTAAGCACACCTTTAATTCGCTCTTAGTAGTCCCCACGGGGTCACCTCCAAGGGTCCTCGGGTGCCTGGCAAAGCCAGCCCCTAACCAAGGGTCCGTGTTTGTAGTGGGACACACCAAGTGCAAAAGAATCGTGTGCAATAGATCTCTCCCAAAAACTCCTTGCGCAGCGTTATGACGAATTGGCCCGTGTGCAGAAAGTTCTCTTCACGTTAATACGATGATAGAGAAAAGCTTCACTCAAAGGATTGATTACAACTGAACACAAGCACGCATTTATATTTCACCTAACACACAAGCACAAGAAAGCACAAAGCAGTTGTTTAACTAGAGTTCAGGACTTCGCCAGATGCGCCAAGAAAAACGGTTGTCGAACTACTTCGGAATTTGGCTTGGTTCTCCCCTGTAGAATAACTGTCTTCAAATTTCATATCAGCCAAATGCCCTTGCTGACTCCGCCCACGAACGCTCATGAATTCCCGTTGGTAATTATGAACAATCGTGTGGGATTACCGTTTTCACGAAGCCTTAAAGTTGGGAAACGGATTTCACCGTTTTGTCCCTGTACCGAAATTGTCGCGTTACGCGCGCGACCTTTTTGACGAAGTTACTTGTAAGCCGAGTCAACGCGGGATTCGGTTTTTCAACTGTAATCCCGAGCTCTCGCTTGACCGCAATCATGCACGACCGATATTTCGGTCGTGCAGCACAGTACGATCACGTCAGCGATCGTGCGCACTGTACAGCGCAGACATGCGCTGTCCTGCACGTGGGCAGGGCGATCATTCGCCCTGTCCTGTTGCGATCGTGGGCCCTGCCACGCTCGCAACAGTCCAAGGATACTCGCGCGGGCCTGAGGGCCCACACTCACGATCAGGACCCCACGCGCGGGTCCTGATTTCCCCGCGCAGCTGACCTTGACTGACGCGAAAAATCTCTCAGTCAACTTCGTGAACACTCACGACACTTCATGAACATACACGAAAAACAGAAACACACAAACTTACATGAACGCACATAGATATTCATGAACAGCTCACTGAACTCACAGAAAATCACGAACACATAAATTCACGCATACTCATGACAACTCGCAAAACAATGCAAACGCACACGAAGTCTCGCATTCACTCGCGGACTTTCAAGAACACTCAGGGACGCAACATCTCACGAAAACACACATAACTCATGAACCGTTGGGGCGATTCACGAGCAGTAAACATTCAAACGTAAAGCACGAAAATGCGCAACTCACACATAAGGAATTACATTCAAACAAAACACCCCACTTTCACTCAACGTCGGCGAATAGGTGGTAGGTTGTCGTGCAAACCATGTATTGCACCCAACATTTACATCCATATATTTTGGGAGATTTCATAGCTCCAGCTCCGCCTTGTACCTGCACACAAGCGTTCATACTAACAGAACCGACCCACGCATCATTTTCTTTGTATAAATGCAGTGAATACCATATATATTTTCGCTTTTCCTTTAAATTATACCATTCCCCACCCCCCTACCCGGTTCTAACCTTTTGGATCTATGTAATTCGCCAAATATAGGCATTCCACTCATGCATGCTACCTGCACTACAAGCGCGCATACCGACCAAACTGACCAGCGCATTACTTATGTTTGTAGAGATGCAGTTAGTACCATTTTCTTGCCATTCCACTAGATTAGGCCTTCTACTTTAACAACACTAGGTTCTAACCTTTTAAATCCACATAATATGGGAGATTTCAGATCTCCAGCTCCGCCTTGTACCTGGACACAAGTGTGCATACTGACCGAACCGACCCACGCATCATTTTCTCTGTATAAATACAGTGAATACCATATATTTTTTGCTTTTTATTTAAATTATACCATTCCCCACCCCCCTGCCAGGTTCTAACCTTTTGAAACTATGTAATTCGCCAAATATGGGCATTCCAGTCGTGCATGGTACCTGCACTACAGGCGCGCATACCGACCAAACTGACCAGCGCATTACTTATGTTTTGTAGAGATGTAGTTAGTACCATTTTCTTGCCAGCCCACTAGATTAGGCCATCTACTTTAACAACACTAGGTTCTGACCTTTTAGATCCACATAATTTGGGAGATTTTTGAGCTCCAGCTCCGCCTTGTACCTGCACACAAGCGTGCATCATTTTCGTTGGCACCGAGTCGGTCGGCACTGCGTCTGCCCCTAGTGGGAAGCGCCGCTGGGGCAAGGGCAAGGGGGGCAAGGGGGGTGGAGGGGATGGCGGGGGCGGCGGTGGTGGCGGTGGAGGAGGCGGAGGGGGTGGGGGTGGAAGTGGGAGTGGTGGCGGGAGTGGGGGCTTCGGTGGCGGCGGTGGAGGCGGAGGCGGCGGAGGCAGCGGGAGTGGGGGTGGAGGTGGCGGCGGCGGCGGTGGAGGTGGGGGTGGTGGGGGCGGTGGTGGGCAGTGGGGAGGCTCTAGCGGTGGCCAGCGCCAGCAGCAGCAGCGCTCCCGTGAGACCCGTCGCCCCAGCAGCTCCGTGAGTGGTACGCTGGGCGTGGGAGGTCTGGGGGTGCTGGTCCCTGCACTTACGTTCTTCGCACCGGCGACCGCAGTGGAGAGACGTGCGGCGGCCCGCACACCACGCCACGCTGCTTCGGCCACCTGACTGACGCCTGGCGTACACACTTCCCTGGCTCCACTGAGATCCCTTGCTGGGATATTCTGCTTAAGTCGGGGGTTGCTATCTTTGATCTTGATTATGATGCTATCCTTGCTGCTATGTATGCTGTGTCTATTAGTGCTGAGGGTGACTGTTACCTGTGTGTTCCGCCCGACCCGGGCATTGAGGCTGCTGCTCTAGGTGCTAGTGAGTCTGCTGCTCCAAGTGCTAGTGAGGCTTCTCTCTCAGGTACCGCGTCAGCTCAGATCTTGCACACTTTCACCCTTGACTCGGGTGCTTCCCGCTCCTTCTTTCGCGACTGCACCACACTCTCGCCGCTCAGCCGGCCAGTGGCAGTCTCTCTGGCTGACCCCTCTGGGGGTCCGGTCCTTGCACACTCCTCCACGGTCCTGCCGTGTCCAGCGGTCCCGTCTGGCTCTCTGTCTGGCCTCCACCTCCCCTCGTTCTCCACGAACTTGGTGAGTGGAGCTGACCTTCAGGACGTGTGGGTTGACCAGTTCACTCCTGGAGGTCAGCGGGTGACCCACTGTTCGTGTACTCGGACGCGCCGGCACCTGGCCACGTTCACCCGTCAGCCTGGGTCGACCCTGTACACCCTGACTACCGTGTCTCCTCCGGTTGCTGAGTCTGGTCGGGTAGCCGCGTCGGGTCAGGTGTTTGCTGCAGCGTCCCGGTCTGGCCCTGAGTCTGCCCCCTGCTCGTGTCGCCTCCTATCTCACGAGACTCTCCTTTGGCACCACCGCCTTGGTCACCCCTCCCTGCCTCGTCTCCGAGGCATGGCCTCCCGTGTCCTTGTCTCAGGTCTCCCCGAGTCCCTCCCTCCCCTTCCTCCGGGGCCTGCCCCTACCTGCGTTCCCTGCGTCGAGGGCCGGCAGCGCGCTGCTCCTCACTCCTCCGAGTTTCCTCCGATAGAGGCTCCCCTGCAAACTCTTCACATGGACGTGTGGGGCCCAGCCCGCGTCCGTGGACAGGGTCACGAGCGTTACTTTTTGCTAGTTGTTGACGACTACTCGCGTTACACCATGGTCTTCCCCTTGCACCGCAAGGGTGAGGTTACTGAGGTGTTGATCGACTGGATCCGCGCTGCTCGTCTCCAGCTCAGAGAGAGTTTCGGCTCGGACTTTCCTGTTCTGCATCTGCACTCAGACAGAGGTGGAGAGTTTTCCTCCGACCTTCTGTGAGCTTTCTTTCGGGCGGAGGGCATCCGCCAGACGTTCACGCTTCTGGCCTCTCCACATAAAAATGGGATTGCTGAGCGCCGCATTGGCATGGTCATGGATGTCGCTCGTACGTCCATGATCCATGCGGCTGCTCCCCATTTTCTGTGGCCGTTCGCGGTTCAGTACGCGGCGCATCAGATCAACCTCCAGCCCCGGGTCTCCATGCCGGAGACCACCCCCACTCTGCGGTGGACGGGGAAGGTTGGCGATGCGTCTGCGTTCCGTGTCTGGGGATCTCGAGCTTTCGTCCGCGACTTGTCTGCGGACAAGCTGTCCTCCCGTGCCGTTCCTTGCGTCTTCCTTGGCTTCCCCCCTGACGCGCCTGGTTGGCAGTTTTACCACCCCACCTCGCGCCGTGTTCTGTCCTCTCAGGACGTCACGTTTGACGAGTCGGTTCCTTACTACCATCTCTTCCCCTACCGCACTGCCCCCCTCCCCCCCCCACCGCTCTTCCTCGAGCCAGGTACTCCTCCGGTAGACCCCCTCCCCCCTCAGGGTCCTGCCCCCTCAGGTGTGTCTCAGGTAGACGCAGTCGAGCCTGTTGAGGTAGCTCTTGACTCTGGTGCTGCTAGGGGTGCTAAGCCTGCGGGTGCTGAGCCTGGGGGTGCTGAGCCTGGGGTTGCTGAGCCTGGGATTGCTGAGTCTGGGGGTGCTGAGCCTGGGGTTGCTGAGTCTGGGGGTGCTGAACCTGGGGGTGCTGAGACTGGAGGTCCTCCGAGTGTCCCGTCGCGGCGAGAGCCCCTCTCTCCACTGCAGCTTCGTGAGTGGTACGCTCGGCGCTGTAGCAGTGCTGCTGGAGCTGGGGGGCCTGCTGCTAGAGGTGCTGCTGGTGCTGGAGCTGCTGGAGGTGCTGCTGGTGCTGGAGCTGCTGGAGGTGCTGCTGGTGCTGGAGCTGCTGGAGCCGCTGGTCCTGGAGGTGCTAGTACTGGAGGTACTGGCGCTGCTGGAGGTCCTGCTGGTGTTGGAGCTGCTGGCGGTGCTGGAGCCGCTGGTCCTGGAGTTTCTCGTACTGGAGGTACTGGAGCTGCTGGGACAGGAGCTGCTGCGGGAGTTGGAGCTGGAGGTGCTGGAGCGTCTGCTGCTGGAGGTGCTGCTGGAGGTGGAGCTGCTGGAGGTACTGGAGATGGTGGTGCTGCGGGCGTTGTAGCTGGAGACCCTGGAGCTGAGGGTGCTGGTGCTGTCTCTGCTGGTTCAGGAGGCGCTGCGCGGCCGCGGCCGTACTACGTTCCGCTCCTTCAGCAGGTTCTTGGCCTCCCACCTTCTACTGGTCCTACTCCTCCCCTACTGAGTCCACCGCCTGTCCAGTCGCAGTCATAGTTACAGCCAGCCTCTCCACTGCCTGGTCCTTCTCCTTACTCTGGGCCGACTAGAGGTCTTACGGAGCGTCGTGAGCCTGAGTCTCGTCCTGCGTCGCCTGAGTCTCGTCCAGAGTCGCCTGTCCGCGCTGTCCGCAATGGTCGTCGTGTTCCGCGTGAGCGTCCTCCTCCTGTCCCTGGCACTCACTATATGACTCTGCGTCCTTCCACTGCTCCACAGCGTCTCCCTCTGCCGTCTCCTCCTGCGTCCTCTCTTCCTGACGTTGCTGACCCGCCGTCAGACCTTGCTCGTGCTGCCAGTCCTACTGTCACGCGTTTCCTCGCTACTGTTGTCACTGACCCTTCCTTTGAGTCCACTGCTGCGTCTGCTCTAGTTGCTGAGCTTGTTGACTTTGCTGCCGCCTGTCGTCTAGACTACGCCGCTAGCCTTGTTGCTGAGTCTGAGTCTGTCAGTCCTCCGTCCGTCAGGGGTGAGTGTGCTCTTGGCATGGACGTCCTTGAGGACAGACAGGAGGAGTTTGAGTGCTTTGCCGCTGCTCTACCTCATCTCGTGTCCATGCTGATTGCCCCTGAGGGAGACCCGGATGCTCCAGACATCCCGACCCTGCGCTCTTACGCAGAGGCGATAGAGGGTCCCTACTCCTCTCAGTGGCAGTCAGCCATGGACGCAGAGATGGCTTCCTGGAAGTCCACAGGCACCTACGTCGACGAGGTTCCCCCGCCTGGGGCGAACATCGTCAGTGGCATGTGGATTTTCAGGGTGAAGAGGCCGCCGGGTTCTCCGCCTGTCTTCAAGGCGCGTTACGTTGCACGAGGCTTCAGTCAGCGTGAGGGAGTTGACTTCTTCCAGACCTTCTCCCCTACCCCGAAGATGACCACTCTTCGGGTTCTGCTGCACGTCGCCGCTCAGCGTGACTACGAGCTCCACTCTCTTGACTTCAGCACTGCTTTCCTACAGGGCAGCCTGCACGAGGAGATCTGGCTGCGCCGCCCACCTGGCTTCACTGGGTCGTTTCCTCCTGGTACCCAGTGGAGCCTCCGGCGGCCAGTCTACGGTCTTCGCCAGGCACCCCGTGAGTGGCACGACACACTGAGGACGACTCTTGCTGCTCTTGGGTTTGCTCCTTCTACTGCTGACCCGTCGCTGTTTCTACGCACCGACACCACTCTGCCGCCGTTCTACGTTCTCGTGTACGTAGACGACTTGGTCTTTGCTACTGCTGACACTGAGGCACTCGCCCACGTGAAGTCGGAGCTGCAGAAGAGACACACGTGCACAGACCTGGGTGAGCTGACAAGCTATCTTGGCTTGCGGATCACCCGGGACAGAGCACAGCGCACCATTACCTTGACTCAGTCACACATGGTGCAGCAGGTCCTTCAGCGCTTCCGCTTCACGTACTCCTCGCCACAGTCCACTCCTCTGCCTACCGGTCACTCGCTCTCAGCTCCACCTTCGGACGAGTCCGTAGAGCCGAGTGGCCCGTATCTAGAGCTTGTGGGTTGCCTCATGTACCTGATGACCTGCACTCGACCTGACCTAGCCTTCCCTCTTAGCATCCTAGCACGCTATGTCGCTCCTGGCCGACACAGGAAGGAGAACATGGATGCTGCTAAGAGGGTGTTGCGCTACTTGTGCAGTACGTCAGGCATGGGGCTAGTGCTTGGAGGACAGGCTCGAGTTGTCCTCACTGGTCACGCAGACGCTTCTTGGGCTGACGACTTGGCTACGCAGCGGTCGTCATAGGGTTACACCTTCAGCCTTGGCTCCGGTTCTGTTTCTTGGCGGTCTACCCGCTCGTCTTCTGTTCTCAGCTCCAGTTGTGAGGCTGAGATCTACGCAGGGGCCATGGCTGCTCAGGAGTTACGCTGGCTCACCTACCTGCTGACCGACCTTGGAGAGCCGCCTCGTTCTCCTCCAGTGCTGTACGTCGACAACAAGGCCATGATTTCCTTGTGTCAGGAGCACAGACTGGAGCACAGAACGAAGCACATCGCTCTGCGCTACTTCCTTGCTCGAGAGTTGCAGCAGCGTGGTCAGCTTCGTCTTGCTTACGTGGCCACTCGGGCCAACACTGCTGATTTGTTCACCAAGGCTCTTCAGCCTTGTGATCATCAGCGTTTCTGTACTGTTCTAGGCCTTGTGCCTACTGTGCCTCACTTGCTTACTTCTTGACTCTGCTTGTACTGTGATCCTTATATATGTCTACCTGCATGTTTACACTTGCTAGGTTGTGATCACTGTATTTCTTGTTGTATTATCAAACTGCATGTGAACTGGTCTTGTGACCGCTTGCTTGTGCTCTGAATTTGTGTGGTATCCTTGAGATCCACCCTGAGCTTGCTTTGCTTTTCTTGACTGGTCTTGTGACCTCTTGTTCTCCCCCACTTTGCCTATGGGGGTGTGTCAAACATATGTTATAGCCTGTTTAGGCTGTAGTGGGTTAGACAATAGGGGGTACAGCTTTTCTAGGTTTCCCTATTTGTACCCCTCTCATTTCTAGTTCAATCATTCCTCGCTAGTTTTCTCACATCCCCACCCCCCTACCAGGTTCTAACCTTTTGGATCTATGTAATTCGTTAAATATAGGCATTCCAATCGTGCATGCTACCTGCACTACAGGCGCGCATACCGACCAAAGTGACCAGCGCATTACTTATGCTTGTAGAGATGCAGTTAGTACCATTTTCTTGCCAGTCCACTAGATTGGGTCATCTACTTTAACAACACTCGGTTCTGACCTTTTAGATCTACATAATTTGGGAGATTTCAGAGCTCCAGCTCCGCCTTGTACCTGCACACGAGCGTGCATACTGGCCGAACCACCCATGCATCATTTTCTCTATATAAGTACAGTGAATAACATATATGTTTCGCTATTTCCTTTAAATTATACCATTCCCCACCCCCCTACCAGGTTCTAACCATTTGAATCTATGTAATTCGCCAAATATAGGCATTCCAGTCGTGCATGCTATCTGCATTACATGCGCGCATACCGACCAAACTGACCAACGCGTTACTTATGTTCATAGAGATGCAGTTAGTACCATTTTCTTGCCAGTCCACTAGATTAGGCCATCTACTTTAACAACAATAGGTTCTAACCTTTTAGATCCACATAATTTGGGTAATTTCAGAGCTCCAGCTCCGCCTTGTACCTGTACACAAGCATGCATGCTGACCGAACCGACCCACGCATCATTTTGTCTGTATGAATACAGTGAATACCATATATTTTCGCTTTTTTTCCATTAAATTATACCATTCCCAACCCCCTACCAGGTTCTAACCTTTTGGATCTATGTAATTTGCCAAATATAGGCATTCCAGTCGTGCATTGTACCTGCACTACAGGCGCCCATACCGACGAAACTGACCATCGCATGTTTGTAGAGATGCAGTTAGTACCATTTTCTTGCCAATCCACTAGATTAGGCCATCTATTTGACAATACTATGTTCTAACCTTTTAGATCCATATAATTTGGGAGATTTCATAGCTCAAGCTCCGCCTTGTACCTGCACACAAGCGTGTCAGATTTATATGATATAGCTACTGTAGGCTATAGTGGGGTAGCACATATGGGGTACAGTTTTCCTAGGGTTTGCATTTTTGTACCCAACTTTCCCTCAGTCATTTCATTCCTCGTTTCTTCTCATGGTATCAGAGCAGGTTCCCTAGTGGGAACGATTCCTAGGGCCCACCACCACGAAATTTTTTTTTTTCCTGCCCGGAGCGCGCTTCGCTCAGGCCCGAGTCGCGCCCTGTGTGCTCTCCCTACCGTCGCGCCCTCGCTAGGCCCCTCACGGCCCCGTCGCGTCGCCCTTAGCGGCCCCCTCACGGCTCGTCGCGCCGCCCCCTACGGCCCTTCGCGCCGCCCTTACGGCCCTTCGTGCCGCTCTTACGGCCCGTCGCGCCCGTCGCGCCGCCCTTACGGCCCCTCGTGCCGCCCGTTACGGCCCCTCGCGCCGTCCCTTACGGCCCCTCGCGCGGCCCCCCTTACGCCCCTTACGGCCCCTCCCGCAGCCCCTCACGGCCCCCTACGGCTCGTCGCCGCCCTCCGCGGCCCCGCCACCTACCTGTGCGGCCCCGCCACCTACCTGTGCGGCCCCGCCACCTACCTGCGGCCCCGCCACCTACTAGCGGCCCCGCCACCTACCTGCGGCCCCGCCACCTACCAGCGGCCCCGCCACCTACCCGCGGCCCCGCCACCTACCTGTGCTGGCCCCGCCACCTACCTGTGCTGGCCCCGCCACCTACCTGCGGCCCCGCCACCTACCAGCGGCCCCGCCACCTACCTGCGGCCCCGCCACCTACTAGCGGCCCCGCCACCTACCTGCGGCCCCGCCGCCTCCTCTCAGCGGCCTCGCTGCCTCCTCCCAGCGGCCCCGGACGCCTCCCTCTCAGCGGCCCCGCCGCGCCACCAAGCAGCCGAGTCGCCCAGCCGCCGAGCCGCCCAGCGGCCGAGCCGCCCAGAAGCCGAGCCGCCGAGCCGCCCAGCAGCCGAGCCGCCGAGCCGCCCAGCAGCCGAGCCGCCGAGCCGCCAAGCAGCCGAGCCGCCGAGCCGCCCAGCAGCCGAGCCGCCGAGCCGCCCAGCAGCCGAGCCGCCGAGCCGCCCTGCAGCCGAGCCACCCGAGCCGCCCTGTCCGGTAAGAGCAGCGCCTCTTTCACAGCACTGCCCTCACCCTACTGTTTGCGCTGCTAGTCTACTGCTGTCATGGCTACCCCTAGTGTCCTCGCTTTTGACGCTGAGGGTCGGGCCATTGACTTTGACGTCTGGATAGATGACCTGCAGCATTTCTTACAGTGCGACAGAGCAGACGGCCTCTCCCTCTTTGACCTCACTTCTGGTGCCTCCCCTGCCCCCGCTGCTGATGCTGACGCCACTGTTCGCTCACAGTGGGCCACGCGCGATGCTGCTGCACGTCTTGCTGTGCGTCGCCACCTGCCTACCTCTGAGCGTGCGCACTTTAGCCAGTACAAGAGTGCTCACACCTTGTACGACGCTGTAGCTGCGTCGGGTCAGGTGTTTGCTGCAGCGTCCAGGTCTGGTCCTGAGTCTGCCCCCTGTTCGTGTCGCCTCCTGTCTCACGAGACTCTCCTCTGGCACCACCGCCTTGGTCACCCCTCCCTGCTTCGTCTCCGAGGCATGGCCTCCCGTGTCCTTGTCTCTGGTCTTCCCCGGTCCCTCCCTCCCCTTCCTCCGGGGCCTGGCCCTACCTGCGTCCCCTGTGTCGAGGGGCGGCAGCGGGCTGCCCCTCACTCCTCCCAGTTTCCTCCGACAGAGGCCCCGCTGCAGACGCTTCACATGGACGTGTGGGGCCCGGCCCGCGTCCGTGGACAGGGTCACGAGCGCTACTTCCTGCTGGTGGTTGACGACTACTCGCGTTACACCACAGTCTTCCCCTTGCGCAGCAAGGGTGATGTCACTGAGGTGTTGATCGACTGGATCCGCGCAGCTCGTCTCCAGCTCAGGCAGAGCTTCGGCTCGGACTTTCCTGTTCTGCGTCTGCACTCTGACAGAGGTGGAGAGTTCTCCTCTGGCCTTCTGCGAGCCTACTGTCGTGCACGAGGCATCCGCCAGACCTTCACGCTTCCGGACTCTCCACAGCAAAATGGGATTGCTGAGCGCCGCATTGGCATGGTCATGGACGTCGCCCGTACGTCCATGATGCATGCGGCTGCCCCCCATTTTCTGTGGCCGTTTGCGGTTCGGTACGCGGCGCATCAGATCAACCTTCACTCTAGGGTCTCCATGCCGGAGACCTCCCCAGCCTTGCTGTGGACGGGGAAGGTTGGCGATGCATCTGCGTTCCGTGTCTGGGGATCTCGGGCGTTTGTCCGCGACTTGTCTGCGGACAAGCTGTCCCCTCGTGCTGCTCCTTGCGTCTTCCTTGGCTTCCCCCCTGACGCGCCAGGGTGGCAGTTCTACCACCCCACCTCTCGCCGTGTTCTGTCCTCCCAGGACGTCACGTTTGACGAGTCGGTCCCCTACTACCGCCTCTTCCCCTACCGCACTCCGTCCCTCCCCCCGCCACCGCTCTTCCTTGTACCAGGTCCCCCCCCGGTAGACCCCCTCCCCCCTCAGGGTCCTGCCCCTTCAGGTGTGTCCCAGGTAGATGCAGTCGAGCCTGTCGAGGTTACTGGTGACTCTGGTGCTGCTGAGGGTGCTGAGCCTGGGGGTGCTGACTCTGGGGGTGCTGAGCGTGTGGGTGCTACGCCTGGGGGTGCTGAGCCTGAGGGTGCTACTACTGGGGGTCCTGAGCCTGGGGGTGCTGAGCCTGGGGGTGCTACTACTGGGGGTGCTGAGCCTGGGGGTGCTGAGCCTGGGGGTGCTACGCCTGGGGGTGCTGAGCCTGGGGGTGCCACGCCTGGAGGTGCTGAGCTTGGGGGTGCGGAGCCTGAGGGAGCTGGGCCTGCTCGTGTGGCGTCTGGAGGTGCTGAGCCTGGAGGTTCTCCGGGTGTTTCGCCTCGGCGGGAGCCACTCTCTCCACAGGAGCTGCGCGAGTGGTTTGCCCGGCGCTGGAGGCGTGCTGCTGGAGCTGGAGGTTCGTCGGCTGCTGAGGGTGCTGGTGCCGCGGGTCCCGGAGGTGCTCGTACTGGGAGTACTGGAGCTGCTGGGCCTGCGGGTACGACTGGAGCTGGAGCTGCTGAGGGTGTTGGCGCTGAGGCTACTGCTGTCGGTCCTGGAGGCGGTCCTGCTGGGGGTGCTACTGGTGCTGCTAGAGGTACTGGAGCTGGAGGTGCTGCTGGCGCTGGTGCTGCCGCTGGGGGTACTGGTGCTGTCCCTGCTGTGTCTGGAGTCGCCACGCGGCCTAGGCCGTACTTCGTTCCGCTCCTTCAGCAGGTTCTTGGTCTCCCGCCTTCTACTGGTCCTCCTCCTCCCTTAGAGTGTCCACAGCCTGTCCCGTCACAGTTACAGTTACAGCCGGCCTCCCCACTGCCCGCTCCTTCTCCCTACACTGGTCCTACTGGAGGTCTTGCTGAGCGTCGTGAGCCTGCGTCTCGCCCTGCGTCGCCTGTCCGTGCTGCTCGCACTAGTGGTCGTGGTTCGCGTCAGCGTCCTCCTCCTGTCCCTGGCACGCACCGGATGTCTCTGCGTCCGTCCACTGCTCCTCTGCGTGCCCCTTTGCCTTCTCCTCCTGAGTCCTCTCTTCCTGCTCTTCCTGACCCGGAGTCGGACTCTCTTCGTGCTGCCAGTCCTACTGTCACGCGTCTCCTTGCTACTGTTGTCACTGACCCTTCCTTTGAGTCCACTGCTGCGTCTGCCCTAGTTACTGAGCTCGTCGACTTTGCTGCTCGCTGTCGTCTAGACTACGCTGCTAGTCTTGTTGCTGAGTCTGAGTCTGTCTGTCCTCCGTCCGTCGGGGGTGAGTGTGCCCTTGGCACGGACGTCCTTGAGGACAGGCAGGAGGAGTTCCAGTGTTTGGCTGCTGCTTCACCTCATCTCGTGTCCGTACTGCTTACCCCTGAGGGAGACCCGGATGCACTTGACATCCCGACTCCGCGCTCTTACGCGGAGACAATAGAGGGTCCCTACTCCTCTCAGTGGCAGGCAGCTATGGACGCAGAGATGGCTTCCTGGAAGTCCACAGGCACCTACGTTGACGAGGTTCCCCCGCCTGGGGCGAACATCGTCAGTGGCATGTGGATTTTCAGGGTGAAGCGGCCGCCGGGTTCTCCGCCTGTCTTCAAGGCGCGTTACGTGGCTCGTGGCTTCAGTCAGCGGCAGGGAGTTGACTACTTTCAGACCTTCTCTCCCACCCCGAAGATGACCACTCTTCGGGTACTGCTGCACATAGCTGCTCACCGCGACTACGAGCTGCACTCTCTTGACTTCAGCACTGCTTTCTTGCAGGGCAGCCTGCACGAGGAGATCTGGCTGCGTCGCCCACCTGGCTTCACTGGGTCTTTTCCTCCTGGCACCCAGTGGAGCCTCCGGCGGCCAGTCTACGGTCTCCGCCAGGCACCGCGTGAGTGGCACGACACACTGAGGACTACACTTGCGGCTCTTGGGTTTGCTCCCTCTACTGCCGACCCGTCGCTGTTTCTGCGCACCGACACTTCTTTGCCGCCGTTCTACATCCTCGTGTACGTCGACGACTTGGTCTTTGCCACAGCTGACACTGCTGGACTCGCCCACGTGAAGTCCGAGCTGCAGAAGAGACACACGTGCACAGACCTGGGTGAACTGCGCAGCTACCTTGGCTTGCAGATCACCCGGGACAGAGCACGCCGCACCATTACCCTGACTCAGTCACACATGGTGCAGCAGGTCCTTCAGCGCTTCGGCTTCACGTACTCCTCGCCTCAGGCCACTCCTCTGCCTACTCGCCACTCGCTCTCAGCTCTGCCTTCGGATGAGTCCGTAGAGTCGAGTGGCCCGTACCCAGAGCTTGTTGGCTGCCTCATGTACCTGATGACCTGCACACGACCTGACCTTGCATACCCTCTTAGCATTCTCGCACGCTATGTTGCTCCTGGGAGACACAGACCGGAGCACATGGCTGCAGCGAAGAGGGTGTTGCGCTACTTGTGCAGTACGTCGGGCATGGGGCTTGTGCTTGGAGGGCAGAGTCCGGTGGTCCTCACTGGGCACGCAGACGCTTCTTGGGCTGACGACCAGGCTACGCAGCGGTCGTCACAGGGTTACACCTTCAGCCTTGGTTCCGGCTCTGTTTCGTGGCGGGCTACCCGCTCGTCCTCTGTTCTCGGCTCCAGTTGTGAGGCTGAGATCTACGCCGGGGCCATGGCTGCACAGGAGCTTCGCTGGCTCACCTACCTGCTGACTGACCTCGGAGAGCCGCCTCGTTCTCCTCCAGTGCTGTACGTAGACAACAAGGCCATGCTGGCCTTGTGTCGAGAGCAGAGACTGGAGCACAGAACGAAGCACATTGCTCTCCGCTACTTCCTTGCTCGTGAGCTACAGCAGCGTGGTCAGCTGCGGCTTGCGTACATGGCCTCTGGAGCCAACACTGCTGATATCTTCACCAAGGCACTTGCGCCTTGTGATCATCAGCGCTTCTGTACTCAGCTGGGTCTTGTGCCTACCTTGCCTCACTTGCTCACCCCTTGACCTTGTTTGTACTGTTGCATATATATATACACCTGCTCTTGCTTGTCTAGCCTTATATATATATGTAATCCTGCATGTGAACTGGCCTTGTGGCCTTGAACTTGTGCTCGGAATGTGTGGTGACTTTGTGATCCACCCTGAGCTTGTTTTTTGCTGTGCTTGACTGGTCTTGTGACCCCTTGTTCTCCCCCACTTTGCCTATGGGGGTGTGTCAGATTTATATGATATAGCTACTGTAGGCTATAGTGGGGTAGCACATATGGGGTACAGTTTTCCTAGGGTTTGCATTTTTGTACCCAACTTTCCCTTAGTCATTTCATTCCTCGTTTCTTCTCAAAGCGTGCATACTAATAGAACCGACCCACGCATCATTTTCTTTGTATAAATACAGTGAATACCATATATATTTTCGCTTTTCCTTTAAATTATACCATTCCCCACCCCCCTACCAGGTTTTAACCTTTTGGCTCTATGTAATTCGCCAAATATAGGCATTACAGTCGTGCATGGTACCTACACTACAGGCGCGCATACCGACCATACTGACCAGCGCATTACTTATGTTTGTAGAGATGCAGTTAGTACCATTTTCTTGCCAGTCCACTAGATTAGGCCATCTAATTTAACAACACTAGGTTCTAACCTTTTAGATCCACATAATTTGGGAGATTTCAGATCTCTAGCTCCGCCTTGTACCTGCACACAAGCGTGCATACTGACCGAACCGACCCACGCATCATTTTCTCTGTATAGATACAGTGAATACCATGTATTTCTCGCTTTTCTTTTAGTTTATACCATTCCCCACCCCCCTACCAGGTTCTAACATTTTGGATCTATGTAATTCGTCAAATTTAGGCATTACAGTCGTGCATGGTACCTGTAGTACAGGCGCGCATACCGACCATACTGACCAGCGCATTACTTATGTTTGTAGAGATGCAGTTAGTACCATTTTCTTGCCAGTCCACTAGATTAGGCCATCTAATTTAACAACACTAGGTTCTAGCCTTTTAGATCCACAAATTTTGGGAGATTGCAGATCTCCAGCTCCGCCTTGTACCTGCACACAAGCGTGCATACTGACCGAACCGACCCACGCATCATTTTCTCTGTATATATACAGTGAATACCATGTATTTTTCGCTTTTTACTTTAAATTATATCATTCCCCTCCCCTCTGTCAGGTTCTAACCTTTTGGATCTATGTAATTCCTCAAATATAGGCATTCCAGTCGTGCATGGTACCAGCAGTACAGGCGCGCATACCGACCAAACTGACCAGCGCATTACTTATGTTTTGTAGAGACGCAGTTAGTACCATTTTCTTGCCAGTCCACTAGATTAAGTCATCTACTTTAACAACACTAGGTTCTGACCTTTTAGATCCACATAATTTGGGAGATTTCAGATCTCCAACTCCGCCTTGTACCTGCACACAAGCGTGCATACTGACCGAACCGACCCACGCATCATTTTCTCAGTATAAATACAGTCAATACCATGTATTGATTTCTTTTCCTTTAAATTATACCATTCCCCATCCCCCTAACAGGTTCTAACCTTTTGGATCTATGTAATTCGCCTAATATAGGCATTCCAGTCGTTCATGATACTTGCACTACGGGCGCGCATACCGACCAATCTGACCAGCGCATTACTTATGTTTGTAGAGATGCAGTTATAACCATTTTCTTGCCAGTCCACTAGATTAGGCCATCTACTTTAACAACACTAGGTTCTAACCTTTTAGATCCACATAATTTGGGAGATTTCAGAGCTCCAGCTCCGCCTTGTACCTGCACACAAGCGTGCATACTGGCCGAACCGACCCACGAATCGTTTTGTCAGTATAAATACAGTGAATACCATGTATTATTTTCTTTTCCTTTAAATTATACCATTCTCCACCCCTCTACCATGTTCTAACCTTTTGGATCTATGTAATTCGCCTAATATAGGCATTCCAGTCGTGCATGGTACCTGCACTACAGGTGCGCATACCGACCAAATTGGCCAGGACATTACTTATGTTTGTAGATATGATGTTAGTACCATTTGCTTGCCAGTCCACTAGATTAGGCCATCTACTTTAACAACACTAGGTTCTAACCTTTTAGATCCACATAATTTGGGAGATTTCAGAGATCCAGCTCCGCCTTGTTCCTGCACACAAGCGTGCATACTGACCGAACCACCCATGCATCATTTTCTCTGTATAAATACTGTGAATATCATATATGTTTCGCTTTTTCTTTTAAAATATATCATTCCCCACCCCCCTTCCAGGTTCTAACCTTTTGGATCTATGTAATTTGCCAAATATAGGCATTCCAGTCGTGCATGCTACCTGCACTACATGCGTGCATACCGATGCACTTAGTACCATTTTCTTGCCAGTCCACTAGATTAGGCCATCTACTTTAACAACACTAGGTTCTAACCTTTTAGATCCACATAATTTGGGAGATATCAGAGCTCCAGCTCCGCCTTGTACCTGGACACAAGCGTGCATACTGACCGAACTGACCCACGCATCATTTTCTCTGTATTAATACAGTGAATACCATATATTTTTCGTTTTTTTTTTTCATTAAATTATACCATTCCCCACCTTCCTACCATGTTCTAACCTTTTGGATCTATGTAATTCGCCAAATATAGGCATTCCAGTCGTGCATGCTACCTGCACTATAGGCGCGCATACCGACCAAACGGACCAGCGCATTACTTATGTTTGTAGAGATGCATTTAGTACCATTTTTTTGCCAGTTGACTAGATTATGCCATCTACTTTAACAACACTAGGTTCTAACCTTTTAAATCCACAAATTTTGGGAGATTTCAGCTCCGCCTTGTACCTGTACACAAGCGGGCATACTGACCAAATCGACTTACGCATCATTTTCTCTGTATAAATACAGTGAATACCATTTTTTTTCCTTTAACTTATATTATTTCCCACCCCCCTGCCAGGTTCTAACCTTTTGGATCTATGTAATTTGCCAAATATAGGCATTTCAGTCATGCATGGTACCTGCACTACAGGCGCGCATACCGACCAAACTGACCAGCGCATTACTTATATTTTGAAGAGATGCAGTTAGTACCATTTTCTTGCCAGTCCACTAGATTAGGCCATCTACTTTAACAACACTGGGTTCTAACCTTTTAGATCCACATAATTTGGGAGATTTCAGAGCTCCAACTCCGCCTTGTACCTGCACACAAGCGTGCATACTGACCGAACCGACCCACGCATCATTTTGTCTGTATGAATACAGTGAATACCATATATTTTTCGTTTTTTTTCCATCAAATTATACCATTCCCCACCCCCCTACCAGGTTCTAACATTTTGGATCTATGTAATTCGCCTAATATATGCATTCCAGTCGTGCATGGTACCTGCACTACAGGCGCGCATGCCGACCAAACTGATCAGCGCATTACTTATATTTGTAGAGATGTTGTTAGTACCATTTTCTTGCCAGTCCACTAGATTAGGCCATCTACTTTACAACACTAGGATCTAACCCTTTAGATCCGCATAATTTGGGAGATTTCAGAGCTCCAGCTCCGCCTTGTACCTGCACACAAGCGTGCATACTGACCGAACCACCCATGCATCATTTTCTCTGTATAAATACAGTGAATACCATATATTTTTCGCATTTTCCTTAAAATTATACCATTCCCCACCCCCCTACCAGGTTCTAACCTTTTGGATCTAGGTAATTCGCCAAATATAGGCATTCCAGTCGTGCATGCTAATTGCACTACATGCGCGCATATTGACCAAACTGACCAGCGCGTTACTTATGTTTATAGATATGCAGTTAGTACCATTTTCTTGCCAGTCCACTAGATTAGGCTATCTACTTTAACAAAACTAGGTTCTAACCTATTAGATCCACATAATTTGGGAGACTTCAGAGCTCCAGCTTCGCCTTGTACCTGCACACAAGCGTGCATACTTTCCGAACCGACCCACGCATCATTTGGTCGGTATGAATACAGTGAATACCATAAATTTTTCGTTTTTTTCCATTAAATTATACCATTCCCCTCCCCCCTACCAGGTTCTAACCTTTTGGATCTATGTAATTCGCCAAATATAGGCATTCTAGTCGTGCATGGTACCTGCACTACAGGCGCGCATATCGACCAAACTGACAGGCGCATTACTTATGTTTGTAGAGATGCACTTAGTACCATTTTCTTGCCAATCCACTATATAAGGCCATCTCGTTTAACAACACTAGGTTCTAACCTTTTAGATCCTTATAATCTGGGAGATTTCAGAGCTGCATCTCCGCCTTGTACCTGCACGCAAGCGTGCATACTGACCGAACCGACTCACGCATCATTTTCTCTGTATATGTGCAGTGAATATCATATATTTTTCATTTTTCCTTTAAATTATACCATTCCCGATCCCCTTACCAGGTTCTAACCTTTTGGGTCTATGTGATTCGCCAAATTTAGGCATTCCTGTCGTGCAGGGTACCTGCACTACAGGCGCGCATACCGACCAAACTGACCAGCGCATTACTTATGTTTGTTGAGATGCAGTTAGTACCATTTTCTTGCCAGTCCACTAGTTTAGGCCATCGACATTAACAACACTAGGTTCTAACCTTTTAGATCCACATAATTTGGGAGATTTCAGAGCTCCAGCTTCGCCTTGTACCTGCACACAAGCGTGCATACTGACCGAACCGACCCACGCATCATTTTCTCTGTATAAATACAGTGAATACCATATATTTTTCGCTTTTCCTTTAAATTATACCATTCCCCACCCTCCTATCAGGTTCTAACCTTTTGGATCTATGAAATTCGCCAAATATAGGCATTCCAGTCATGCATGGTACCTGCACTACAGGCGCGCATACCGACCATACTGACCAGCGCATTACTTATGTTTGTAGAGATGCAGTTAGTACCATTTTCTTGCCAGTCCACCTGATTAGGCCTTTTACTTTAACAACACTAGGTTCTAACATTCTAAATCCACAAAATTTGGGAGATTTCAGAGCTCCAGCTCCGCCTTGTACTTGCACACAAGCGTGTGCAGGTGCGAGCACCTGCGAAGCGGGTGCAATGCTGGCCTACGGGTGCAACGCTGTGCAGCCGCCTTGCTGCAGCCTTGGCACGCCGTCGGCTTTTAGCGTTGGCAGGCCGCGACATTGCATTGCTGGAGCGCGGTCGACCATGTCGTGCTGGAACGCGGTCGACCGTGGTGCGCTGACAGTCGACCTGCTTGCTTGCTAGCTCTGATGTAGTCAACATTGCCAACTTCATGGTAACCATTGTTGTGAACTTTTGCTAGTGAAACTCTTGCCAAATTCCCTCGTGAATGCGCAAGTAGAGAGAGCACAGGTGTTTAGCTCAAGGAACGAACGCTACGATCACTCCCACCCCGTGCCTAGCCCGTGGACTAGTTGTAGTAGTTATCTCTGCATGGTGCGGTGAGCGTGGAAGGCACCGCGACTTACCTTCAGTCTAGCCAACTTAGGTGTGCACTACCAATTCCGTTCGTAGGTCGGCAGCACGTGCAACCATGACGCCTACCTTGCCAATGGTTGGTGCGGTAGAGGATAGGCTTGAAGCACGCCTGGCTGATGCGAGGAGACGCCACGCAGATGGCGAGTAATGGGAAGACACTCCCCTTGGCGGTCGTCGAGGCGGGCATCTGCGCAGTGTGGGCGGCCGAGCACCCTTCCCGACCTGCCTCTCCTTGACCGGTGACTACGAAGGCGGCGTCGACGTGGGCGTCAACGCCAGTGACCAAGTCGGCAGCAGTGCGGAAGGCACGTCGAGGCAGAGAGGGGAGTTCCGGACAGCCGACGGTGAGGTCGGCGGCGTTCAGGCGCGAGGGCTGCAGTCGTCGGCGGCTGCGGGCTCCTCGCAAGGCGACGTCGGTGGACGTCGCAGCAGCGTGACACCGGCGTCGGCGACCAACGTGACCGCGAGCGGGTTAGCACCCACCTATGGCTACTTCAAGTTCACGCCGGACAAGGTCACCGTCACCGCCCCGCTGGTTGGTCGTCACGACCTGCTTACGTGGAAGGAATCCATCGAGCCCCAGCTGGAGATGGCCGGGCTGATGTGCTTCGCCGACGGCACCGTGGAGGGGAGGGAGTACCCGGGGAAGACCAGAGACAAGGTACCGTTTGTGCATGGCACGAAGGCGCTGCACTGACGGGTGACCAAGGCGGTGGTGCCAGAGGACGGTCTCGTGTGCTAGAGAGCGACACGAGCAGGGGGCAGACAGCTGACCTGAAGTAGACGCAGACGCAGCTACCTGAGGGGACTCATTGGTCAGTGTGTACAGGTCCGACCCCGGCTGCCAAGTGAAGGTAGCCAGGTGACGGCCCGTCCGAGCACACGTGCAGTGTGTCACGCGCTCGTAGGCAGGGGTGAACTGGTGGACACCCCCGTCCTGGAGCGCACAGCCCGCCACCAAGTTCGTAGAGAACGAGGGGAGGTGGAGACCTGACAGTGTGCCCGACGGAACCGCAGGACAAGGAAGAACAGTGGAGGAGGTCGCAATGACCGGACCCCCAGAGGGGTCAGCAAGGGAGACAGCAACTGGCCGAGCAAGCTGCTCAAGGGCAGTGCGGTCACGAAAGAAACAGCGAGTAGCACCTGAGTCCAGTGTAAAGGTGTGCAGTGCCTCAGTAGACTCAGTACCAGGGGGCGCAGACTCACGAGCACCTAGAGCAGCAGCCTCACCAGCACCTGGGGCAACAGACACACTAGCACCTAGGGCGGCAGTCTCACCAGTACCTGAGGCAACCGACACACGAGCACCTAGTGCGGCAGCCTCACCAGTACCTAGAGCAGCAGACTGGATACCGGGGTCAGGCGGCACACACAGGTGACAGGCTCCCTCTGTACTAGTAGACAATGCATACATTGCAGTGAGAATAGCATCATAGGGAAGAGCAAAGATATCTACCCTCTGTCCAAGCAGCTCCACCCAGTCGGGGAGCTCAGCGTCATCGCCAAACTCTGTACGCCAAGCGTCAGTCAGACGGGCGAAGCAGTGGGACTCTGTGTGACCACGCGTCCCGCAAGGCTGACCAGTCCAGGCACCCGTGCTAAGAACGTACGGGCAGCGAGCAGTACTCAGCGACCCTCTACTCTGAGCGTACCACTCACGAAACTGCTGGGGCAAAAGAGGGTCGCGCGGACGACGCTGCTGCTGCACCGGGCCACTACAAGAAGCTCCCGAACTACCCACTCCAGGACAACTCCCACTACGGCCACCCCGACAACCCCAACTGGCGTACCACTCACGAAGCTGCTGGGGCGTGAGGGACACACGCGGACGGCCCTGGAGCTGCATCTGGCCACGCCAGGAGCAACAGTAGAAGCAGTAGCAGCAGCAGTAACAGCAGTAGCAGCACGGGCAGGGCAGTGCTCACCAGTGGTGGGAGGGGCAGGCGCACGACGGAGGCGACTGCGGCGGCGGCTGCTCCAGGGGCCAGGGGCAGCTCCTGCAGTGGCGGCTGCTCCAGTGGCCAGGGGCGGCTGCTCCAGGGGCGGCTGCTCCAGTGGCCAGGGGCAGCTGCTAAAGGGGCGGCTGTTCCAGGGGCGGCTGCTCCAGAGGCGGCTGCTCCAGAGGCGGCTTAGGTCAGGGCGATGCAGTGGGCAGGGGCGACGCGCGGGCAGGGGCGACGTGTCGGGCAGAGCGACGCGGCGGGCAGGGGCGACGCCGCGGGCAGGGCGACGCGGCGAGCAGGTGGCGACGCCGCGGGCAGGGGCGACGCGGCGGGCAGGTGCGACGCCGCGGGCAGGGCGACGCGGCGGGCAGGTGGCGACGTCGCGGGCAGGGCGACGCGGCGGGCAGGTGGCGACGCCGCGGGCAGGTGGCGACGTCGCGGGCAGGTGGCGACGTCGCGGGCAGGTGGCGACGCCGCGGGTAGGGCGACGTGGCGGGCGGCGAGGGCCTGCAGGGGCGGCGCGCGGTCGGGCAGAGGCTGCGCGCGGGCCTGACGGGTCTGCAGGGGCGGCTCTCGGGCCTGACGGGCCTGCAGAGGCGGCTCGGGGCGCACGAGGGCGCACGAGGGCGCACGAGCAGAGAAAGGCGCACGAGGGCGCACGTAAGGTAAGGCGCACGAGGGCGCTTCTAGCGGAATAGTGGGCCCGTAGTAGAAAGCGGTCCTAGGTGGCAACCTAGGCCTCTGATACCATGTTAGAATCTTAGACAGAACGAGAATGATTGACTAGCAGCAGAATGAGAGTACAAGTATGACAAACCTAAAGTTCTGTATCCCCTGGAGGCTAACCCACAATAGCCTACACAAATATAACACATACAATGTTTGACACAAGGGGCTCCCGAGCAGCTACAACCTGATGAAGCGGCTGTCCGTGGTGCCGGGCACGAGGGAGTCGCTCAACGAGGACTCGCTGACCTCGTACATCCTCAGGGACGAGGCGATGCAGGAGGCCGAACGGTCCACGGAGCTCCTATCGCAGGCGAACTACGTCGCCCCGACAAAGCAAGGAAGTCGACCGGGGCATCGCGGCAAGCCTCGCGGCGGTGGTAGCGGAAGTGGAAAGCCGGCCAAGGACGCCGACAAGGGGAAGTCGGCCAAGGACAGCGGTCGTGGAGGAGGAAGTCGGATTCGGGAGTGCTGGCTGTGCGGCGACCCCGACCACCTCTCCTTCGAGTGCCCCGACCGCAGCGACTCCGACGACGACGACACCAAAGGAGGCCACGGGAGGTCGGCCGGGCGTCGCCTACGTCGGGAAAGCAAGCCGCGCAAGGAGGCCGGCGAGGACTTCCAGGCGGTGGCGGCGGCCGTGCAGGCGAACCCGGCGGTGGTCCTGCTCGACAGCGGCTGCTCGCACCACCTGATGGGGACGAAGGCTGCCTTCGTCGACTTGCAGCCGAGCGGCGACGTCAAGCACGTGCGCGGCTTCAATGGGGCGCTGCAGGACGTCCAGGGCTGGGGCACATTCGCCTTGCAAGGGGAGGCTGGGAAGCAGGTGCTCATCCCCGACGTGCTCTACGTCCCAGGCGTGCAGGCAAACTTGCTGTCCGCCGGTCAGCTGAAGGAGAGCGGCGTGAAGCTGCAGGACGACAGTGACGGGATGCTGCTACGTCTCGGCGGCGGGGGACGTGCTTGGTCGGGCGAAGTACACCGGCCGGGTCCTCTGCACCGACCAGCGACCGTGCATGGCGTCGCTGATGGCGGCCCCAACGGAGACAGTGGCTCTGCGGTCAATCGCCACGGCGACGAAGTCGACACCGGCCAGGTGGCACGCCAGGCTTGCGCTTGTTGGCGTCGACACCATCAAGAGCTCGGCGAAGCACGAGGTCGCTACCGGCCTGGACATCAAGCCGTCGGCTGGCACCGACTCTCCGTGTGTCTCGTGCGTCGGTGGGAAGCTGGCGCGGCACACCTTCCCCGACAAGGGCTCCGACGCCGACGACGCTCTGGCCGTCGTGCACATCGACCTGTGCGGGCCGTTTCGGGTGGCCGCCAAGGATGGCAGCCTGTACTTCCTGCTGCTGAAGGACCGCAAGACCCGCTACGTGTGGAAGAGGCCGGTCGCCAAGAAGTCCGACGTGCTGCGGGAGTTCGGGAAGTGGCTGGTGATGGTCGAGGGCAGTGAATCCGGTGACGACGGAGAGGAGCAATCAGGCGCCAAGGAGTCCATCGACAGTGACGTGGTGGAGGTCCAGCCTGGACCACGGCGTTCAGGTCGAATTCGGAGGCCGCCTGATTTCCTGTCCTACCATGCGTGTCTGCCACCGGCTGCCTACACCACAGTGTACGACGAGGTCGAGGATGACTTGTTGTACGACGACGCTGAGGAGGGCGACGACCTGCCAGAGCTGGACCCTGACATGCACGCCGACCCCGAGCACCGTTGGGACATCGCGACGATGACGGTGAAGGAGGCGTTGGCGAGCTGGAAGGGCAAGGCGGTGAAGGCCGCCATGGACGAGGAGATCCGCAGCCTCATCGGCATGGGCACCTGGGAGCTGGTCGAACGCCCACGCGGGGTGAACATCATGAAGAACCGGTGGGTGCTGATGACCAAGTACCACGTCGACGACGCGGTCGCCCGGGAGAAGGCGAGGTTGGTCATGAAGGGCTTCACGCAGGTGTATGGCGCCGACTACGACGAGACTTACGCGCCGGTGAGTAGCTACACCACGCTGAGGATCTTCCTCAGCATCGTCGCCGTGCTCGACCTCAACCTGATGCAGCTCGACATGAAGAACGCCTTCCTCCAGAGCAAGCTGGAACGGGTGCTGTACATGTACCAGCTGGACTACTACAACGACGGGACCGGACGGGTGTGCAAGCTGCTGAAGAGCCTGTATGGGCTGAAGCAGTCGCCGCTGTTGTGGTACAAGGCGCTCAACGACGTGCTGGTCGGCGCCGGGTGGAAGAAGAGCCAGGTCGACGAGGATCTGTACTTCAAGGTCGGCGGAGATGGTGTGGCCTGCTGGGTACTGGTCTATGTCGACGTCCTGCTCGCCGCCAGCAGCAGCACCGCGATGCTGAAGGAGCTGCTGGAGGCCGCCTTCGAGCTGCGCGAGATCTCGCCGGTGGAGAAGTACCTCGGGCTGGAGATTGTGCGCGACAGGTCGGCGAGGAAGCTGTGGCTGGACCAGCAGGGCTACGCCGACAAGCTGCGCAGGCGGTTCATCGACGAGGAGCAAACCGGGCGCACCCCAAAGACGCCGGTGTCCGTCGACGCCTACGCCGAGCTGACGTTCGACGACGAGGAGGCACAGAAGCGCCAGGAGGAGGAACACCGGCAGAAGGTCGGCTCGCTGCAGTTCGCGGCGACGACGACGAGGCCGGACATCACCCTTGCCTGCAGCAAGCTGGGGAGCGGCCTCACGGTGAGGAGCGACCAGCACTGGCGCGAGGTCGACCGCTGCCTCGCCTACCTTGCCAACACTCGTGACACCGCCCTGGAGTTCGTTGGTGGACCAGAGTCGCTGAAGCTGGTCAGCTACGTGGACGCCGATGACGCCGGCGAGCACGGGCGGCTACGTGCTCGTCTTTGGAGGGGCCGCGATCTCCTGGTCGAACCAGCGCATCAATTGCGCGACACTGTCGTCGACCGAGTCGGAGTACGTGGCGGCTACCGAGGTCGGCAAGGCGGAACGCCGCCTTTGCTTCCTCCTTGCAGAGTTCCGGCTGCTGGACGCTGGGCCGCCGATTGTCCTTCGTGTGGACAACAAGCCGGCCATCACCGTCGCCGAGGGTATGGGGTTGACGGGCAACCTCAAGAACATGGATCGACGCTACGCCTGGCTGCAGCACATGGTGAAGCGTGGGAAGTTTTTGCTGAAGTACATCCCGACCACCGAGCAGCCGGCCGACTTCCTGACGAAGGCGCTGCACTTTTCGGCCTTCAACTGGTGCTCCATCGCAATCGGCCAAGTGCGCCTGGCCGACGTCGGCGACGGTGACGACGACGTGCAGCAGTAGGTGCCATGCCCTCTTGCATGGCTGGTGCGGTGACTGGCGTGCTGTGTGTTATGTGCACGCCGACGGGCTATTCTCCGAATTGTGCTGCCGTGTGGGCTGGAGGTCCAAGCGTGAACGTTGCAGGGGAGTGTCAACGGGAGTTGTGTGTTGGCCCCGTCCTCGCTTGGGCGGAGCCGACTTTGTGGTCGGGTGTGCGGGAGGTGCAGCCGACCTGCAGCAGTTGGCGAGCTGGTCGACGGGTTGGTCGACCTACACGGGGTCACTGCAATGGCGCCGACTTTGGGAGGGCGCCGACTTCGAGAGGTCGACTTGGGAGGTCGACCAGTGGTAGGCGTCGACTTGGTGACGCCGACCTGGGAAGCCGGTCGACTTGGAGTTGGTCGACCAGGGGTGTTCGTCGACCAGGGCGGTCGACGGGCACAAGAAGGAGCTGCTGGTCGACAGGGTTGCCCGGTCGACTAGGTTGCCCAGGCGACGGGGTTCTGCGGAGAAGTGCGACGGTCGCCCAGGTGGTTCTGGCGAGGCCGACCTCGGTGTGGTATCGCGAGGTCGACGTGGAGGATCAGGTGCGGTCGTGGGCATGTGGTCAGCCTGGCGTCTGCGCTGTGCACATGACGGGGCACAGCACGCCAACCAGCTGCGAGCACCTGCGAAGCGGGTGCAACGCTGTGCAGCCGCATTGCTGCAGCGTTGGCACGCCGTCGACTTGTAGCGTTAGCTGGCCGCGACGTTGCATTGCTGGAGCGCGGTCGACCATGTCGTGCTGGAACGCGGTCGACCGGGCTGCGCTGGCAGTCGACCTGCTTGCTTGCTAGCTCTGATGTAGTCAACCTTGCCAGCTTCATTGTAACCATTGTTGTGAACTTTTGCTAGTGAAACTCTTGCCGATTTCCCCCGTGAATGCGCAACTTGAGAGACCACAAGTAAACGACTAAGGAACGAACGCTACGATCACTCCCACCCCGTGCTTGGCCCGTAGACTAGCTCCCGTTGTAGTAGTTATCTCCGCACACGCTTGTGTGCACGTACAAGGCGGAGCTGGAGCTTTGAAATCTCCCAAATTATGTGGATCTAAAAGGTTAGAACCTAGTGTTCTTAAAGTAGATGGCCTAATCTAGTGGACTGGCAAAAAATTGGTACTAACTGCATCTCTACAAACATAATTAATGCGCAGGTCTGTTTGGTCGGTATGCGCTCCTGTAGTGCAGGTACCATGCACGATTGGAATGCCTATATTTGGCGAATTTCATAGATCCAAAATGTTAGAACCTGGTAGGGGGGTGGGGAATGGTATAATTAAAATGGAAAGGCGAAAAATGATGCGTGGGTCGGTTCGGTCAGTATGCACGCTTGTGTGCATGTACAAGGCGGAGCTGGAGCTCTGAAATCTCCCAAAGTATGTGGATCTCAAATGTTAGAACCTAGTGTTGTTAAAGTAGATGGCCTAATCAGGTGGACTAGCAAGAAAATGGTACTAACTGCATCTCTACAAACATAAATTATGCGCTGGTCAGTTTAGTCGGTATGCGTGTCTGTAGTGCAGGTACCATGCACGACTGGCACGCCTATGTTTGGCAAATTACATCGATCCAAAAGGTTAGAACCTGGTAGGGGGGTGGGGAATGTTATAATTTAATGGAAAAGCGAAACAATATATGGTATTCACTGTATTTATACAGAGAAAATGATGCGTGGGTCAGTTCGGTCAGTATGCATGCTTGTGTGCATTCCAGTCGAGCATGCTACCTGCACTACAGGCGTGCATACCGACCAAACTGACCAGCGCATTACTTATGTTTGTAGAGATGCAGTTAGTACCATTTTCTTGCCAGACCACTAGATTAGGCCATCTACATGCTCTAACTATTTAAATCCACATAATCTGGAAGATTTCAGAGCTCCAGCTCCGCCTTGTACCTCCACACAAGCATGCATACTGACCGAACCGACCCACGCGTCATTTTCTCTGTATAAATACAGTGAATACCATATATTTTTCGCTTTTCTTTTAAATTCTACCATTCCCCTGTCAGAACTATGCATTTATATGCTCTAGGCTGTAGTGGGGCACTCCTTACGGGGTACAGCCCAATTAGGTTTTGCTATACAAACCCTGTACTGCTGTCATTCTAGTCATCATTCTTTCCTACTTTCTGACATGGTTTCAGAGCAGGTTCCCTAGTGGGAACGTTTTTTTAGGGCCCACCACGAGATATAATTTTTTCCTACCCTGCCCGAAGCGCGCCTCGCACCTGCCTCACCTGTACCGTCGCGCGCCCTGCCCTACTGCCGCCCGTAGCGGCCCTGCCCTCTCGGTCGTCGCGGCCCTGCCATAACGGCCCGTCGCGGCCCTGACCTAGCTGCCCGTTGCGGCCTGCCCTGTCGCCGTCCGTCGCGGCCTGACCTAGCCGCCCGTCGCGGCTTGACCTCGCCGCCCGGCGCGGCCCTGCCCTGTCGCCCCCCCGTTGCGGCTCTAACATCGCCGCCCGTCGCGGCCCTGCCCTGCCGCCACCCGTCGTGGCCCTGCCCTCAGCCGCTCGTCGCGGCCCTGCTCTACTGCCGCCCCGTCGCGGCCCTGCCCTGTAGCCGCCTTGTCGCGGCCCTGCCCTGCTGCTGCCCCGTCGCGGCCCTGCTCTGCCGCCGCCTCATCGCGGCCCTGCTCTGCCGCCACCTCGTCGCGGCCCTGCCCTACAGCCGCCCCGTTGCGGCCCTGACCTAACCGCCCGTCGCGGCCCTGCCCTGCACCCGCCCCTGGTAAGCGCCCGCCCTGCTAAGCGCGCCGCCGCGCCCGCCTGCCTGCCGCGCCGCTCTGCTGGACCGCGCCGCCCTGCCCTACTGCGCTGCGCTGCCCTCCCCGCGCTCCTTCTGCTGTTCCTCCTGCTGCTGCTGCTGCTGCTACTGCCGCCATGGCTAGCCCTACTGTTTTTACCTTTGATGCTGAGGGTCGTGCGGTCGATTTCGACGTTTGGTTAGATGACCTGCAGCTCTTTCTTCAGTGCGACTCTAGGGACGGAGTCTCGCTTTTCGATCACACGTCCGGCGCCTCTGTTGCACCTGCTGCCACTGCTGACAGTACGGTTCGCTCGCAGTGGACTACTCGTAACGCTGTTGCTCGCCTTGCTGTTCGTAGTCACCTGCTGTCTGCTGAGCGCGCGCACTTTGGCCAGTACAAGACTGCTAAGTCTTTGTATGACGCTGTCGTAGCGCGCTACTCCTCCCCTGCCACTGCTGCCCTCAGCCGCCTCATGCTGCCATACTTGTTCCCTGACCTGGCCGCCTTTACCACAGTCGCTGACCTCATCACTCACCTCCGCACTAGTGACACCCGCTACCGCGCTGCGCTTCCCTCCGAGTTTCGCACCAAGAACCCCCCCCCCCCATGTACATCACCCTCTTCTACCTCGTCACCCGTCTCCCTGACTCTCTTCGCTCAGTCAGGGACCACTTTCTCTCCCTTTACCCCACCGAGCTCACCGTCGACCTGCTCGAGGAGCGCCTCACTGCAGCTGAGACTAGCATAGTCGTTGTAGGGGCTTCTCGCGGCCACCCTCGCGCCCCTTTCTTTGAGGGGTGTTCCCCCATTCCCCTTTTGCCCTCTGTTGCTTCTGCTGCTGCTGTCGACCTCGTTGGCACCGAGGAGGTCGGGGCTGCGTCTGCTCCTAGTGGGAGGCGCCGCAGCGGCAAGGGCAAAGGGGGCAAGGGTGGTGGAGGGGACGGCAGGGGCGGCGGTGGTGGCGGTGGAGGAGGCGGAGGGGGTGGGGGTGGAGGTGGGGGTGGTGGTGGGAGTGGGGGCGTCGGTGGCGGCGGTGGAGGTGGTGGAGGCAGCGGCAGCGGCAGTGGGGGTGGCAGCGGCGGTGGTGCTGGTCGGGGTGGAGCCGCGCAGCGTGGAGGCTTTGGCGGTAGCCAGCGACAGCAGCAGCCGCGTTCCCGTGAGGGCCCGTCGCCCCAGCAGCTTCGTAAGTGGTACGCTGGGCGTGGGAGGTCTGGGGGTGCTGGTCCCTGCGCTTACGTTCTCCGCACCGGCGAGCGCCGTGGGGAGACGTGCGGGCTGCCACACACGACGCAGCGCTGTTTCGGTCGCCTGTCTGACGCCTGGCGCGCACAGTTTCCTGACGCCGCTGAGCTCCCTCGCTGGGCTGATCTGCTTAGGTCTGGTGTTGCTATCTTTGATCTTGATTTCGATACTATCCTTGCTGCCATGTATGCTGTGACTATTAGTGCTGAGGGTGACTGTTACCTGTGTGTTCCCCCCGACCCAGGTATAGAGGCTGCTGCTCTAGGTGCTAGTGAGTCTGCTGCTCCAGGTGCTAGTGAGTCTGCTCTCTCTGGTACTGCGCCTGCTGAGGCCTTGCACACCTTCACGCTTGACTCAGGTGCTTCCCGCTCCTTCTTTCGCGACAGCACCACTCTCACGCCGCTCAGTCGGCCGGTTGCAGACTCCCTGGCGGATCCCTCTGGGGGCCCAGTCCTTGCGCACTCCTCCACGGTTCTGCCGTGTCCGGCGGCCCCGTCTGGCTCACTGTCGGGTCTTCACCTCCCCTCGTTCTCTACGAACTTGGTGAGTGGAGCTGACCTCCAGGACGTGTGGGTTGACCAGTTCACTCCTGGAGGTCAGCGTGTGACCCACTGTACGTGTACTCGGACGGGCCGCCACCTGGCCACGTTCACCCGTCTGCCTGGGTCGAGCCTGTACACACTGACTACTGAGTCTCCTCCGGTTGCTGCGTCTGGTCAGGTAGCCGCGTCTGGTCAGGTGATTGCTGCCGCGTCCACGTCTGGTCCGGAGTCTGCCCCCTGCTCGTGTCGTCTCCTATCACACCAGACTCTCCTTTGGCACCACCGCCTTGGTCACCCCTCCCTGCCTCGTCTCCGAGGTATGGCCTCCCGTACCCTTGTCTCTGGTCTCCCCCGGTCTCTCCCTCCCCTCCCACCGGGGCCTGCCCCTACCTAGGTTCCTTGCGTCGAGGGACGGCAGCGCGCCGCTACTCACTCCTCCGAGTTCCCTCCGACGGAGGCTCCCCTGGAGACTCTACACATGGACGTGTGGGGCCCAGCCCGCGTCCGTGGACAGGGTCACGAGCGTTACTTTCTGCTGGTCGTTGACGACTACTCGCGTTACACCACTGTCTTCCCCTTGCGCCGCAAGGGTGAGGTCATTGAGGTGTTGATCACCTGGATCCGCGCTGCCCGTCGCCAGCTCAGCGAGAGTTTCGGCTCGGACCTTCCTGTTCTGCGTCTGCACTCCGACAGAGGTGGTGAGTTTTCCTCCGACCTTCTGCGGGCCTTCTGTCGTGCGGAGGGCATCCGCCAGACGTTCACGCTTCCGACATCCCCACAGCAAAATGGGATTGCTGAGCGCCGCATTGGCATGGTCATGGACGTCGCTCGTACGTCCATGATCCATGCGGCTGCTCCCCATTTTCTGTGGCCGTTCGCGGTCCGATACGCTGCGCATCAGCTCAACCTCTGGCCCCGTGTCTCCCTGCCGGAGACCTTGCCGACACTGCATTGGACGGGAGAGGTTGGCGATGTGACGGTGTTTCGGGTCTGGAGATCCTGAGCTTTTGTTCGCGATACGTTCGCGGACAAGCTCTCCGCCCGCGCCATTCTCTGCGTCATCCTTGGTTGTGTCCCTGACGCGCCTGGCTGGCAGTTTCACCACCCCACCTCGCGCCGTCTCCTGCCCTCTCAGGACGTCACGTTTGACGAGTCGGTTCCCTTTTACCGTCTCTTCCCCTACCGCACTGCCCCTCTCCCCCCCCCCCCGCCGCTCTTCCTAGCACCAGGTCCTCCTCCGGTAGACCCCCTCCCCCCTCAGGTTCCTGCCCCCTCAGGTGTGTCCCAGGTAGACCCTGTCGAGGTCGCTGTCGACTCTGGTGCTGCTAGGGGTGCTGAGCCTGAGCGTGCGGAGCCTGGGGGTGCTGAGCCTGGGGTTGTTGAGCCTGAGCGTGCGGAGCCTGGGGGTGCTGAGCCTGGAGGTGCTGAGTCCGGGGGTGCTGAGTCTGGGGGTGCTGCGTCTGGGGGTGCTGAGCCTGGGGGTGCTGAGCCTGAGCGTGCTGAGCCTGGAGGTACTTTGTCCTCTGGAGGTCCTACGGGTGTCTTGTCACGGCGGGAGCCACTCTCTCCACCGCAGCTGCGCGAGTGGTTTGCTCGGCGCTGGAGCCGTGCTGCTAGAGCTGGGGGGCCTACCGCTGGAGGTGCTGCTGGAGCTGGAGGTACTGCTGGTGCTGGAGCTACTGGAGGTGCTGGAGCCGCTGGTCCCGGAGGTGCTCGTACTGGAGGTACTGGAGCTGCTGGAGCTGGAGGTGCTGCAGGAGCTGGAGGTGCTGGAGCTGCTGGAGGTGCTGGAGCCACTGGTCCCGGAGGTGCTCGTACTGGAGGTACTGGAGCTGCTGGAGCTGGAGGTGCTGCTGGTGCTGGAGCTGCTGGAGGTGCTGGAGCCGCTGGTCCCAGAGGTGCTCGTCTTGGAGGTACTGGACCTGTTGGAGCTGGTGGTGCTGCAGGAGTTGGAGCTAGAGGCGCTGGAGCTGGTGCTGCTGGAGCTGGAGCTGCTGGAGGTGCTGGAGCTGGTGGTGCTGCAGGAGTTGGAGCTGGAGACCCTGGAGCTGGGGGTACTGGTGCTGTCTGTGCTGGTTCTGGAGGCGCTGCGCGGCCGCGACCGTACTTCGTTCCACTGCTTCAGCAGGTTCTTGGTCTCCCGCCTTCTACTGGTCCTACTCCTCCCTTACTGTGTCCACCGCCTGACCAGTCGAAGTCGCAGTTACAGCCAGCCTCCCCACTGCCTGGGTTTTCTCCTTACACTGGGCCGACCGGAGGTCTTGCGGAGCGTCGTGAGCCTGAGTCTCGTCCTGCGTCGCCTGTTCGCGATGTTCGCACTGGTCGTCGTGTTCCGCGTCAGCGTCCTCCTCCTGTCCCCGGCACGCACCAGATGGCACTTCGTCCTTCCTCTGTTCCACAGCGTGTCCCTCTGCCGTCTCCTCCTGCGTCCTCTCTTCCTGACGTCCCTGACGCGCCGTCAAACCTTGCTCATGCTGCCAGTCCTACTGTCACACGTCTTCTAGCTACTGCTGTCACTGACCCTTCGTTTGAGTCCACTGCTGCGTCTGCCCTAGTTGCTGAGCTTGTTGACTTTGCTGCCGCCTGTCGTCTAGACTACGCCGCTGGTCTTGTTGCTGAGTCTGAGTCTGTTTGTCCTCCGTCCGTCGGGGGTGAGTGTGCTCTTGGCACGGACGTCCTTGAGGACAGGCAGGAGGACTTTGAGTGTTTTGCAGCTGCTGTACCTCATCTCGTGTACATGCTGATTGCACCTGAGGGAGACCCGGATGCACCAGACATCCCGACCCCGCGCTCTTACGCAGAGGCGATACAGGGTCCCTACTCCTCTCAGTGGCAGACAGCCATGGACGCAGAGATGGCATCCTGGAAGTCCACAGGCACTTATGTCGACGAGGTTCCCCCACCTGGGGCGAACATCGTCAGTGGCATGTGGACTTTCAGGGTGAAGCGGCCGCCGGGTTCTCCGCCTGTCTTCAAGGCGCGTTGCGTTGCACGAGGCTTCAGTCAGCGACAGGGAGTTGACTTCTTCCAGACCTTCTCCCCTACCCCGAAGATGACCACTCATCGGGTTCTGCTGCACGTCGCCGCTCAGCGTGACTACGAGCTTCACTCTCTTGACTTCAGCACTGCTTTCCTACAGGGCAGCCTGCACGAGGAGATCTGGCTGCGCCGCCCACCTGGCTTCACTGGGTCGTTTCCTGCAGGTACCCAGTGGAGCCTACGGCGTCCAGTCTACGGTCTCCGCCAGGCGCCTCGCGAGTGGCACGACACACTGAGGACGACGCTTGCGGCTCTTGGGTTTGCTCCTTCGACTGCTGACCCGTCGCTGTTTCTACGCACCGACACTTCGCTGCCGCCGTTCTACATCCTCGTGTACGTCGACGACTTGGTCTTTGCCACTGCTGACACTGCCGGACTGGCCCACGTGAAGTCGGAGCTGCAGAAGAGACACACGTGCACAGACATGGGTGAGCTGCGAAGCTATCTTGGCTTGCAGATCACCCGGGACAGAGCACGGCGCACCATTACCTTGACTCAGTCACACATGGTGCAGCAGGTCCTTCAGCGCTTCGTCTTCGAGTACTCCTCGCCACAGGCCACTCCTCTGCCTACCGGTCACTCGCTCTCAGCTCTGCCTTCGGATGAGTCCGTAGAGCCGAGTGGCCCGTATCCCGAGCTTGTGGGCTGCCTCATGTACCTGATGACCTGCACTCAACCTGACCTTGCTTGCCCTCTTAGCATCCTGGCTCGCTACGTTGCGCCCGGGAGACACCGACCAGAGCACTGGAAGGCCGCTAAGAGGGTGATGCGCTACTTGTGCAGTACGTCGAGCATGGGGCTCGTGCTTGGAGGACGGGCTCGAGTTGTCCTCACTGGTCACGCAGACGCTTCTTGGGTTGACGACTTGGCTACGCAGCGGTCGTCACAGGTTTACACTTTTAGCCTTGGCTCTGGCTCTGTTTCTTGGCGGTCTACCCGCTCGTCTTCTGTTCTCACCTACCTGCTGACCGACCTGGGAGAGCCGCCTCGTTCTCCTCCACATCTGTACGTCGACAACAAGGCCATGATTGCCTTGTGTCAGGAGCACAGACTGGAGCACAAAACGAAGCACATCGCTCTGCACTACTTCCTTGCTCGAGAGTTGCAGCAGCGTTGTCAGCTTCGTCTTGTTTACGTGGCCTCTCAGGCCAACACTGCTGATATCTTCACCAAGGCACTTCAGCCTTGTGATCATCAGCGTTTCTGTACTGTTCTAGGCCTTGTGCCTACTTGGCCTCACTTGCTCACTTCTTGACTTTGCTTGTACTGTGATCTATATACATATACCTGCATGCTTACACTTGCTAGGTTGTGATAACTGTACTGTTTGTTCTCCTTTCTATATATAACTCTGCATGTGAACTGGCCTTGTGGCCATTTGCTTGTGCTCAGAATGCGTGGTGACTTTGTGATCCACCCTGAGCTTGACCTTGCTTCGTTCTCTTGCTTGTCCCCCACTTTGCCTATGGGGGTGTGTCAGAACTATGCATTTATATGCTCTAGGCTGTAGTGGGGCACTCCTTACGGGGTACAGCCCAATTAGGTTTTGCTATACAAACCCTGTACTGCTGTCATTCTAGTCATCATTCTTTCCTACTTTCTGACATCCCCACCCCCCCTACCAGGTTGTAACCTTTTAGATCTATGTAATTCGCCAAATATAGGCATTCCAGTCGTGCATGGTACCTGCACTACAGGCGCGCATATCGACCAAACTGACCAGCGCATTACTTATGTTTGTAGAGATGTAGTTGTCAAACATTATACATGTTTATATTGTGTAGGCTATAGTGGGTTTAGCCTTAGAGAGTACAACATTGCTAGGGTTTCCTACTTGTATCACCCTGCTGCCTAGTTCATTCATCCTCGTTCAGTTCTACATTCTAACATGGTATCCGACGCCTAGGTCAGGACCTAGGACCGACGTTGGTTAGGGCCCACCGTTCCGCCGCGCCCTTGCGCGCCCCTGTCTGATAGTGCCTCGCGCCGTCGTGCGCCCCTACCCGCGCCGTCGAGCGCCCCTTCTAACGCCGTCGAGCGCCCCTTCTAGCGCCGTCGTGCGCCACTTCTAGCAGCGTCGAGCGCCCCTACTAGCGCCGTCGTGCGCCCTAGGACAGCCGCACGCGCAGCCGCCCGCTAAGCTGCACACGCAGCCGCACGTTAGGCCGCACACACGACCGCACACGCAGCCACACGCGCAGTCGCACGCGCAGCCGCCCACGCAGCCGCCCGCGCGGCCGCACGCGCAGCCGCCCGCCCAGACCGCGCGCGGCCCGTCCACCGCTCGAGCAGCCCGCGCGCGGCCTGTCAGCCGCTCGCGCAGCCCGCGCGTGGCCCGTCAGCTGCTCGCGCAGCTCCTGCGCGGCCTGCGAGCCGCTCGCACGGCCTGTCTGTGCAGCCCTCTGCCCCGCACGACCCGAGTCGCGCCGCCCCCACCTCGTTGCGACGCCCCTGCGGGACCCGCACGGAGTCGCCCCTGCTCGCCACGGCGCCCTGCCCTACTACGCGCCCGCCCTTGGGACCGCCGCCCCTGGCCCCGCCCTGCAGCAGCTGCCGCGGAGCTCCCTGCAGCTGTAGCGGCCCCACTGTCGCCGCCGTCCTGCGCCTGCCCTTCCCACCACTGGTGAGCACTGCCCTGCCTGCGCTACTACCGCTACTACTGCTGCTACTGATTTTACTGCTACTGCTGCTACTGCTACTGCTGCTACTGCTACTACTACTGCTCCTGGCGTGGCCAGATGCAGCTCCAGGGCCGTCCGCGTGAGTCCCTCACGCCCCAGCAGCTTCGTGAGTGGTACGCTAGTTGGGGTTGTCGGGGTGACCGTCGTGGGAGTCGCTCTGGAGTGGGTAGTTCGGGAGCTTCTGGTAGTGGTCAGGTGCAGCTGCAGCGTCGTCCCCGCGAGGCTCTTTCGCCCCAGCGGCTTCGTGAGTGGTACGCTCAGAGTAGCGGGTCACTGAGTCCTGCTCGCTGCCCGTACGTCATTCGCACAGGTGTCCGGACTGGTCAGCCTTGCGGGACACCTAGTCACACAGAGTCCCGCTGCTTCGCCCGTCTGAGCGACGCTTGGCGTACAGAGTTTGGCGACGACGCTGAGCTCCCCTCCTGGCTGGAGCTGCTTAGGCAGAGGGTAGATATCTTTGCTCTTGACTATGATGCTCTCCTCACTGCCATGTATGCATTGTCTACTAGTGCTGAGGGTGCCTGTCACCTGAGTGTGCCGCCTGACCCCGGTATCCAGTCTGCTGCTCTAGGTACTGGTGAGGCTGCCGCACTAGGTGCTCGTGTGTCTGTTGCCCCAGGTGCTGGTGAGGCTGCCGCTCTAGGTGCTAGTGTGTCTGTTGCCCCAGGTGCTGGTGAGGCTGCTGCTCTAGGTACTCGTGAGTCTGCGCCCTCTGGTACTGCGTCTACTGAGGCACTGCACACCTTCACACTGGACTCGGGTGCTTCCCGCTGTTTCTTTCGTGATCGCACTGCCCTTTAGCAGCTTGCTCGGCCGGTTGCTGTCTCCCTCGCTGACCCCTCTGGGGGTCCGGTCATTGCGACCTCCTCCACTGTCCTCCCTTGTCCTGCGGTCCCGTTGGGCACACTGTCAGGTCTCTACCTCCCCTCGTTCTCTACGAACTTGGTGGCGGGTCGTGCGCTCCAGGACGGGGGTGTCCACCAGTTCACCCCTGCCTACGAGCGCGTGACACACTGCACATGTGCTCGGACGGGTCGCCACCTGGCTACCTTCACTCGGCAGCCGGGGTCGGACCTGTACACACTGACCACCAAGTCCCCTTAGGTAGCTGCGTCTGCGTCTGCGTCAGGTCAGCTGTCGGCCCCCTGCTCGTGTCGCTCCCTGTCGCACGAGACCGTCCTCTGGCACCACCGCCTTGGTCACCTGTCAGTGCAGCGCCTTCGTGGCATGCACTCCCGGTACCTTGTCTCTGGTCTTCCCAGGGTTCTCCCTCCCCTCCCACCCTCGCCTGCTCCTCCCTGTCTTCCCTGTGTCGAGGGGCGGCAGCGCGCCGCTCCTCACTCCTCCTCGTTTCCCCCGACGACTGCTCCCCTGCAGACCCTCCACATGGACGTGTGGGGCCCAGCCCGCGTCCGTGGACAGGGCCACGAGAGGTAATTCTTGATAGTTGTTGACGACTACTCGCGCTACACCACGGTCTTCCCCTTGCGCACCAAGGGGGAAGTCCCTGATGTTTTGATCCCTTGGATCCGCGCCGCCCGTCTCCAGCTCAGCGAGAGGTTCCACTCGGACTTTCCTGTTCTGCGTCTGCACTCTGACAGAGGTGGGGAGTTTTCCTCTGACCTCTTGAGGGACTTTTGTCGTGGGGAGGGCATTGAGCAGTCGTTCACACTTCCGGCCTCTCCACAACAGAATGGGGTTGCTGAGCGCCGCATTGGCTTGGTCATGGAGGTCGCTCGTACCTCCTTGATCCATGTGGCTGCCCCCCACTTTCTGTGGCCGTTTGCGGTCCGATACGCTGCGCATCAGCTCAACCTCTGGCCCCGTGTCTCCGTTCCGGAGACTTCGCCGACACAGCGTTGGACGGGAGAGGTAGGCGATGCGTCGGTGTTCCGGGTCTGGGGATCTCGTGCTTTTGTTCGCGATACGTCCGCGGACAAGCTCTCCTCCCGCGCTGTTCCTTGTGTCTTCCTTGGCTTTGTCCCGGACGCGTCTGGTTGGCAGTTTTACCACGCCACCTCGCGCCGTGTCCTGCCCTCTCAGGACGTCACTTTCGACGAGTCGGTCCCCTACTACCGCCTCTTCCCCTACCGCACTGCCCCGCTCCCCCCCCCGCCTCTCTTCCTCGCACCAGGTGCTGCTGTGGTAGACCCCCTTCCCCCTCAGGGTGCCGCTCCCTCAGGTGTGTCCCAGGTAGACCCGGTTGAGCCTGTCGAGGTAGCTGTCGACTCTCGTCCTGCTAGGGGTGCTGAGCCTGAGCGTGCGGAGCCTGGGGGTGCGGAGCCTGGGGGTGCGGAGCCTGGGGGTGCTGAGCCTAAGCATGAGGAGTCTGGGGGTGCTGAGCTTGAGGGTGCTGAGTCTGGGGGTGCTGAGCCTGGGAGTGCTACGTCTGAGGGTACTGAGCCTGGGGGTGCTGCGACTGACCGTGCTGCGCCTGGAGGCGCTCCCTCTTCACAGCAGCTGCGGGAGTGGTACTCGCAGTACTGCTGCCTCAGGAGGGGCGCTTCTGGGGCTAGGGGTGCTGCTGGAGCTGGTGCTCGTGGTTCCCCGCCTAGGCGGGAGACGCCCTCTCCCCAGCGGCTCAGAGAGTGGTATGCTCGGCGCTGCAGTCTCCGGAGTGGCGCTACTGGTGCTTTGGACCCTGGAGCTGGAGCTGCTACTGGTGCTGGTGCTGCTGGTGCAAAAGCTGCTGGTGGTGCTGCTGGAGGTGCTGCTGGTGCTGGAGCTGCTGGAGGTGCTGCTGGTGCTGGAGGTGCTGCTGGTGCTGGAGCTGCTGGAGGCGCTGCTGGTGCTGGAGCTGCTGCTGGTGCTACTGGAGGTGCTACTGGCGCTGGAGCTGCTGGAGGTGCTGCTGGTGCAGGTGCTGCTGGAGGTGCTGCTGGTGCTGGAGCTACTGGAGGTCCTGCTGGTGCTGTCTCTGCTGGTTCAGGAGGTGCTGAGCGGCCGCGGCCATACTACGTTCCGCTCCTTCAGCATACTCTTGGCCTCCCGCCCTCCACTGGTCCTTCTCCTCCCCTACTGAGTCCACCACCTGTCCAGTCGCAGTCACAGTTACCGCTTGCCTCTCCGCTGCCTGGTCCTTCTCCTTACGCTGGGCCGACTAGAGGTCTTACGGAGCGTCGTGAGCCTGAGTCTCGTCCTGCGTCGCCTGAGTCTCGTCCTGAGTCACCTGAGTCTCGTCCAGAGTCGTCTGTCCGCGCTGTCCGCGCTGGTCGTCGTGCTCCGCGTCAGCGTCCTCCTCCTGTACTTGGCACTCACTATATGACTCTGCGTCCTTCCACTGCTCCACAGCGTGTCCCTCTGCCGTCTCCTCCTGCGTCCTCTCTTCCTGACGTTGCTGACCCGCCGTCAGACCTTGCTCGTGCTGCCAGTCCTACTGTCACGCGTTTCCTCGCTACTGTTGTCACTGACCCTTCCTTTGAGTCCACTGCTGCGTCTGCTCTAGTTGCTGAGCTTGTTGACTTTGCTGCCGCCTGTCGTCTAGACTACGCCGCTAGCCTTGTTGCTGAGTCTGAGTCTGTCAGTCCTCCGTCCGTCGGGGGTGAGTGTGCTCTTGGCACGGACGTCCTTGAGGACAGACAGGAGGAGTTTGAGTGCTTTGCCGCTGCTTTACCTCATCTCGTGTCCATGCTGCTTGCCCCTGAGGGAGACCCGGATGCACCAGACATCCCGACCCCGCGCTCTTACGCAGAGGCGATAGAGGGTCCCTACTCCTCTCAGTGGCAGACAGCCATGGACGCAGAGATGGCTTCCTGGAAGTCGACAGGCACCTACGTCGACGAGGTTCCCCCACCTGGGGCGAACATAGTCAGTGGCATGTGGATTTTCAGGGTGAAGCGGCCCCCAGGTTCTCCGCCTGTCTTCAAGGCGCGTTACGTTGCACGAGGCTTCAGTCAGCGAGAGGGAGTTGACTTCTTCCAGGCCTTCTCCCCGACCCCGAAGATGACCACTCTTCGGGTTCTGCTGCACGTCGCCGCTCAGCGTGACTACGAGCTCCACTCTCTTGACTTCAGCACTGCTTTCCTACAGGGCAGCCTGCACGAGGAGATCTGGCTGCGCCGCCCACCTGGCTTCACTGGGTCGTTCCCTGCTGGTACCCAGTGGAGCCTCCGGCGGCCAGTCTACGGTCTCCGCCAAGCACCCGTGAGTGGCACGACACACTGAGGACTACTCTTGCTGCTCTTGGGTTTTCTCCTTCTACTGCTGACCCGTCGCTGTTTCTACGCACCGACACCACTCTGCCGCCGTTCTACGTTCTCGTGTACGTAGACGACTTGGTCTTTGCTACTGCTGACACTGAGGCACTCGCCCACGTGAAGTCGGAGCTGCAGAAGAGACACACGTGCACAGACCTGGGTGAGCTGACAAGCTATCTTGGCTTGCGGATCACCTGGGACAGAGCACATCGCACCATCACCTTGACTCAGTCACACATGGTGCAGCAGGTCCTTCAGCGCTTCCGCTTCACGTACTCCTCGCCTCAGTCCACTCCTCTGCCTACCGGTCACTCGCTCTCAGCTCTGCCTTCGGATGAGTCCGTAGAGCCGAGTGGCCCGTATCCAGAGCTTGTGGGCTACCTCATGTACCTGATGACCTGCACTCGACCTGACCTTGCATACCCTCTTAGCATCCTAGCACGCTATGTCGCTCCTGGCCGTCACCGGAAGGAGCACATGGATGCCGCTAAGAGGGTGTTGCGCTACTTGTGCAGTACGTCGGGCATGGGGCTTGTGCTTGGAGAACGGAGCGACGTTGTCCTCACTGGGCACTCAGACGCTTCTTGGGTTGACGACCAGGCTACGCAGCGGTCGTCTCAGGGTTACACCTTCAGCCTTGGCTCTGGTTCAGTTTCTTGGCGTTCTACACGCTCGTCTTCAGTTCTCAGCTCCAGTTGTGAGGCTGAGATCTACGCCACAGCCATGGCTGCACAGGAGTTACGCTGGCTCACCTACCTACTGACCGACCTGGGAGACCGGCCTCGTTCTCCTCCAGTGATGTACGTCGAAAACAAGGCCGCCATTGCCTTTTGTCAGGAGAACAGACTGGAGCACAGAACGAAGCACATCGCTCTGCGCTACTTCCTTGCTCGAGAGTTGCAGCAGCGTGGTCAGCTTCGTCTTGCTTACGTGGCCACTCGGGCCAACACTGCTGATTTGTTCACCAAGGCGTTTCAGCCTTGTGATCATCAGCGTTTCTGTACTGTTCTATGCCTTGTGCCTACTGTGCCTCACTTGCTTACTTCTTGACTCTGCTTTACTGTTATCTCTATATATATATACCTGCATGCTTACATTTGCTAGGTTGTGATCACTGTACCTCTTGTTATATTATCAACCTGCATGTGAACTGGTCTTGTGACCGCTTGCTTGTGCTCGGAATTTGTGTGGTTTCCTTGAGATCCACCCGGAGCTTGCTTTGCTTTGCTTTGACTGGTCTTGTGACCATCTGGTTGTCTCCCACTTCGCCTATGGGGGTGTGTCAAACATTATACATGTTGATATTGTGTAGGCTATAGTGGGTTTAGCCTTAGAGAGTACAACATTGCTAGGGTTTCCTTCTTGTATCACCCTGCTGCCTAGTTCATTCATCCTCGTTCAGTTCTACATTCTAAAAGTAGTTAGTACCCTTTTCTTGCCTGTCCACTAGATTAGGCCATCTACGTTAACAACACTAGGTTCTAACATTTTAGATCCACATAATTTGGGAGATTTCAGAGCTCCAACTCCACCTTGTACCTGCACACAAGAGTGCATACTGACCGAACCGGCCCACGCATCATTTTCTGTGTGTAAATACAGTAAAAACCATATATTTTTCGCGTTTCCATTAAATTATACCATTCCCCACCCCCCTACCAGGTTCTAACCTTTCGGATCTTTGTAATTCGCCAAATATAGGCATTCCAGTCGTGCATGGTACCTGCACTACAGGCGCGCATACCGACCAAACTGACCAGCGCATTACTTATGTTTGTAGAGATGAAGTTAGTACCATTTTCTTGCCAGACCACCTGATTAGGCCATCTACTTTAATAACACTATGTTCTAACATTTTTGATCCACATAATTTGGTAGATTTCAGAGCTCCAGCTCCGCCTTGTACCTGCACACAAGCGTGCATACTGACCGAACCGACCCACGCATCATTGTCTCTGTTTAATTACAGTGAATACCATATATTTTTCGTTTTTCCATTAAATTATACCATTCCCCACCCCCCTGCCAGGTTCTAACCTTTTGGATCTATGTAATTCGCCAAATATAGGCATTCCATTCGTGCATGGTACCTGCACTACAGGCGTGCATACCGACCAAAATGACCAGCTCATTACTTATGTTTGTTGAGATGCAGTTAGTACCATTTTCTTGCCAGTCCACTAGATTAGGCCATCTACTTTAACAACACTAGGTTCTAACATGTTTTTCCACATAATTTGGGAGATTTCAGAGATCTATCTCCGCCTTGTACCTGCACACTAGTGTGCATACTGACTGAACCGACCAACGCATCATTTTCTCTGTATAAATAAAGTGAATACCATATATTTTTCGCCTTTCCTTTAAATTATACCATTCCCCACCCCCCTACCAGGTTCTAACCTTTTGGATCTATGAAATTGGCCAAATATAGGATCTATGTACCTTTTGGATCTATGACGAGATTCATGAGCGAATAGCGCGATCATGGATAAATGAAAATATATAACTAAAGGGTTGACGTCTTACCGCGGAATGGTGATGGCGGGAGCAGGCGAAGGGGGAGGTGGGTGGGTGGATGGCTGACGCGTGGCGAGCGGAGAGCAGGAGCGGTGAAGTGGCAAGGAAGGCTGGCGACTGCGGGAGCAACCTTGTACGCACGCGATTCTCGGAAATCGCTTGAAGTTTTGAAGTATCTGCAACGGAAGACGGTGAACAAAATTCGTAACGCTCAGTAGCGATAATACGAGGAAAGCATATCTGCGACGATCAACGAAAATCAAGAATCGCGATCTGGCCCTTGAGACGAAGAATTAACGGTACGAGAGTGAGAGAAGGCGAGCGAAAAACGTACGGATCTGGTTGAAATCGCGATGCGGCCCTGGAGACGAAGAATCAACGACACGACGTCACGAGGTGGGCCAATGATATGGGCCACGGCAAGTCTCTTATGGAAGACATGGCAAGTCTCGTCTGGAAGCCACGGCAAGTCTCGTTTGGAAGCAAAGCGGCTGTCGAGAACACGTCCACGGTCGATCTAATCGGCTTCGGTGTGCCTAATATGACGACGAATCGGAAATGCTGTGAAGATTGTCTGAAACTGCTGAAACGGCTGAAACGGTTGAAACGGCTGAAATGGTTGAAACGGCTGAAATGGCTGAAACGGCTTCGGCGATGGCAAGATTCGTGTGAAAGCGCAGCATCAGCTGACGACAAAATGGAGATCTGCGTAGCAAAGTAGTCGTAGATTGACCGAGTTGAATGCGAGAGATGCGAAAGCTAGGAGTGAAAACGAAAGACGGAGGAGCGAAATGCGGAGGGAGAGTTTGGGTGGAAGCGTGGTAAGGTGCAAGCGGCAAGTGAAGCGTGTGAGGAGAGTCTACGTCGCAGGGCCCTCCGTGGGTGGGTGCGTAGAAAGCCATTGAAACGGATATTTTCGAGCGCGAAAATGTGAAATTGAATGCGATTGTCCGAATCGGCAGCACCTAAGCCACATGGCTGGTCGAAATCAAACCAGGGGGCTGAAGTGAGTGACTTAAGTTGCCTATTGACCCCTAACACTGCCAACTAGGCTCACATTTTGTTGGAACAATCCCCATTGGAGTTGAGAACTCGGACGCGCGAAAGGAGGTGGCTCGAAAACAGTGGCCATGTTCGATAGGCTAACACTAACGCCCGCGGAATCGTCGCGGCTTTTTCGATTTCGGATTTTTTTCCACGGTCAGCCCAAAAAAATGGTCCTAAGGGCTTTAACGCTCCGGAACCGGAATGCAGGGTGTTAGCGTGTCGAACGCATCCCTTACAAGAAGCGTTTGCCCCCCTAGAAAGATCCAGGGACCTTCTCGCACGGGCAATGGTTGAGCCCGTGTCTAGCCTAACCCTCGCTCTCCCAAAGTGGGGTTTGCCAAAGTGCTCGTTGAGGGCTAGCAATGGGAGGGATACCCAAACCGTGCACCCAGAAAAAAACAAATCCTGACCTAACTGCTCAAAAACAGTCTGCGAGGCATGCGATTTGTGGGGGAGGCTTTTTTTTTATCGATGTTGTTACCCAGACTCCTCTCGCGAGCGATGAAATTTTTTCAAACCAACCCGCGATGACCTGGTAGAAGGGGGCGAGCAGCATCGCCCTCAGGGCCCCGCTCCTTCCGATCTCTCGGGGCGGGGCTTCCGATTGGGGTGGGCGGTCGGTCAGCTAGTGGAAGTTGCGCGGAACAATCCTCTTAACACTAGCCTAACCCTCGCCTTTTGCAAGGTGTGTTAACCTATCGAACAGGGCCAGTATTTCGCGGCGACCGACCGAAGGGCAGCGGATATCAATGGGGGAACTAGGATGAACATATGGCCAGGGCCTACGTTAGCAAAATGACCCGTCTGGCTTTAAGACCGGGTCCTGGCTCCTTGTCTGATTGTCAGACGAAAGCTGTAACATTGTCTAGCTTTTCAGACGAATCCTAAGTACTTGTCTGAGATTACAAATGAATATATATAGTTAGTCTTAATAGCTAGCAAGCAACTTTCCTACCCTATTTTAGTTTTTGATCATTCTTTATACTAAAAACATCCAATTCTAAGAGGAGTCACTAGCATTGCTGCTTCCACTGTCATCATCATCACTACCACTGCCACTGTCATCACTACCACTGCCACTCTCAGAGGTTTCCTCTATTGTAGCTCTGTCTTTGCCCTTCCTCCAGGTAGGCAGTTCCCATGCTTCTTCTGTCGCTCTCTCTCTCTCCCTTGTTGCAGCCTCTTCCGCCTCTTTCTGTGCGCGTGACGCTGCTTCTGCTGCTGCTGATGCTGCAGCGCGTCTCTTCTGGTGGTGGGACCGCCGTCTCTTCAACGGGCGTGATCCTTGAGCCATGACCACCTCACGAGCCGGCCGCCGCTTCTTGCTGGCATGCCACCTCTCCACCAGCTCCTCTGCGTCCAGCTCGTAATCCAGAAGCGACATCGTCATCAGGTCGCCCAGTGTCGTGTCGCACAAGTTGCCGCGCACCCAGCTTTTAATGATGTTCTGACGGCTGAATCCGCGCTCACACTCAACAGTGCTGAGTGGGAGCACGGCAACAGCTATTCAAAGGCGACCGAGGTTCGGAAAGGCCGACTCCCAATCCGGCGTTGAGAGCATCTGCGAAAGGCTGTCGTGGAATGAGAGGTCTTCGTGGTGGGTGGAAAGGATTTTGGTGAAGCTGGTGAGCTCCTTGGCAGCTTTGCCCCAGTCGACACCTGATGGGGTGGGGAGGGGAGGGGGTACATGCGGTAGCGAAGCAGAATGAGGAAGCAGAATGAGCAAACAAACACCACGGAAGTGACCAACATCATATACAGAGATGCTTAGCAAGTAAAAAATGAAAGTCGTCTACCAGGAAGGGTGTCTGGATGTTGAGGTTTCTTCTTGAACAGGTTGCGCACAGACTCAAGCCATAGGGGAAAACGACGCGCTCTCTTAGCACGCGAACGAGGGTACCGTCCCTGCCGAAACAGACGGCTCCCATCCAATGACTTCAGGCTCTTCATGCGGTCGTCGATGAAAAAACCGTCCTCGCAGCGAACGCCAATGCCACATTCACGCACGACGCCAAGTTCCCCCCAAATTTTTCCTGAGCGATGTAGTCCTCGTGCAGCACGTAGGTGTGAGTCACGGGTGTTCTCGCGCTGTCGATCCCTTCGACCTTCACCTCGCGATGCTCTAGGCTCCCGTGCTTCTTCAGGAAGGTTGCGAGCCGACCACTGTTGTCGCCGAAGGTGGAGCCGTACTCCACGTAGCGACTGGTCAACGTCAGGATGGTGTGTTGCACCATCGGCAGAACCTGCGTCACATCAAGCTGCACATATAAAACGGAAAGCCGAATTAGTATAGGCACGTAAAACCAAGGGGAGACTATGCGCAACACCTCCTTACCTGTCGTCGCTGAAATTTGAGATTGAGGCTGTTCAACTCCTGAAGCACATCAACCAGGAAGAAGAGAAAAAACTGAAACTTCAAACTGGTTACAAGGGTGTATGAAGCCCGGTCGTATTCATACAGCAGGACGATGGCAGCAGGCAGCACGTCAGCAAAGCGCTCGATGGCGTCCCTGCGTGATAGCCACCGGACGTCCTTGATGCCTTGCATCTCCAAGTTGGTGCGAGTTATCACCTCCTGCAGCAGCTTGAATCGCGCATGTTGCACGATGGAGCGGCCGAGAATGTCCGCGAAGGCTCTGACGACTTTGTCAACGACGTTGAACTCGGGGAACTCGAGAGCGGCATCCTTAGCAGCCAGAGCCTCCCTGCAAAAATAACACGCAACGGAATAGTGAGCAAGATGCGAGAGAAAAAAACACAAGCTACAACCCGACGCCTGTACACCACCTGTGGGCAACGCAATGGCACGGAACGATGTGCGGGACCCGTGTGCGTAAGCGCGCCACGAGGCCTGTATTACCGCTCGTCATAACACTCGCGCCGTCCGTGGTCATGACGCTGATCTTGGACAGCTCGAGGCCGCAAGCAGCTAGGTGTGTAAGGAGCACGGCCTCAAGCGACCCGGCGTCGCACTTCTCGACAGATAAGTTCGCCATGAACTCGGTCACCACCGCCGTCCCGCGGAGAAACGTGGCATACACAATCATGTGTTTGCCACGCCTTCTGTCGGTGCTTTCGTCCAGCTGAAGGCCAATGAAGGGACTTGCGCTGATGTGCTGCATCTGCTTCACCTTCAAGTAGCACACCAGCGTCTCGACCAACTGTTTGAAACCGTACCTGCGTCAAACAGTAGAACAATATATTAGTATATATGGTTGGTCAAATAAAGCATTGAGGTAAACATTCTTCACTTACGTTGTACAGTAAGTGACTTGGTCCTTCACTGGCATATCTGGCGTTCCCATCTCCGCCATGAACTGCACGAGTGTCATGAACAAGGCTATGGGGGTGTCAGATTTGCAAATGAAACGCACAGTCAAAAACAATTTGATCAACCGCCGCGCTTTCGCACTCTTATCCCCAAAGTTGGAGATAGTAGCCTGCTTTGTCTGCGTGCCTTCACGCTGCTCCAACCGTCCCTTCGCCGCCCGGTGCCGGATGCTCCACTGGTGTTTCCGCATCGTTTGCTTTTGTATATCGATGCCTCCCTCGTCCCGCGCGCCGTACTGCGATTCTGAATCTGCGTACACCATGCAGATCTTGCACCTCATGCAAGGACGACCTTCAGAATTGTCGCTGATGATAAGCCAAGGGAAGTGGCGATGCCACTAGTCCTTGGCTTTAAGCTGCAGATCCTCCAGCGTCAGAATCGGGGGACCGGGCTTCTCTGCTTCTCGGCTCGCCCGTCCATCGTCCGTAGTAGCGGGTTTCCCTGCAGGAGAAGGGCTTGGGCGCTTCGAAAAAGAAAGCTTATGTTGCACATATTTAGTCTTGCCCGGAAACCGCGGCGGAAGGAACGGCGAGCGAGATTTGAAGGGATTGCTTTCAGCAGGTAAAGCAGACCCGACAGGTTGAGCTGATGACGATCCTCCAGGGAGGCTCGTTGAGCTTGGTGATCGAACGGGAGAAAACGGTATAAGCGGCTCGGCATCCATCTCAGCGAAAGGGTAAGCCTGCTCGGGAGATTCTGGTTTCTCATTCTCATCGACCGAAGGAGCAACATGAGCAGCCGAGACTGGAATTGTGGGGAAACACCCCCCGGTAAGGAAATCAAGCCCAGTGCGTGGGCGTGGCAACGCGCTGGAAGGTGGCGGTGAAGCATGCAGAGTGGATGCTGGAGGGGCCTCTGTGCGAGAGACAGAGGCCATCGTGGTGGAACAACACACTGGCTGGCTCTCTCTTGCCCACGAGGGTAAAATGAAGGACCCCACAAGACGAGGGGAGTGTGGGGGGATCGTCCGAGCCGCATGCATGAACGTCCCCATCTCTGCTGGAAGCTGCCATGCCATCCATCTCCTGAACTCGACGCGCACTGAGGGCTGTTTGTGCTGCAAATGCAGCTGTCTGCCGTGCACTGGCACGTATATGCCAAAAGATTTGGCAAGATTCATGCCAACGAGGTGAGTCCGGCGCATTTGACGTGCGGTGTTGGCACCGACCAGAGGCAACGTACAACCTGGCGGTGGCAGCACGATAACGCGGCGGGTGGCTAGACTAGTCGGGGACAGTGGGCAACAGGGCATGTGGGCAACTAGCCAGGTGGGCAACTGGCCAGGTGGGGGAATTTGTCGGTTTCAGACGAGAAAAGACTCGATGTCTGCAGTCTCAGATGAACTGTATAAGGATGTCTAAGAATTCAGATAAATATAGATACCTTTGTCAAATGTTAATGTTATGATAGGCTGCAGTGAGGCACTCCCTAGAGGGTACAACATTTGTAGGACTCCTATTTGTATGCTTGCAAACCCTAATCCCAATCATTCCGTTGCATGTAGATTCTGAGATGGTATCACGAGTAGGTATCGATCCTCCCTCCCCGCCCTAGCCGTCGCGCCCTCCGTAGCGCCTAGCGCCCTCCGCGCCCTCCGTCACGCCTAGCGCCCTCCGCGCCCTCCGCGCTCCTAGCGCCCTCGCGCCCCTTAGCGCGGCCCTCAGCCCGCCCCACGTCGCGCCCCTTAGTGCGCCCCTCGGCCCGCTCTCCGTCGCGCCCCTCGGCCCGCCCCTCGTCGCGGCCTTAGCGCGGCCTCTCGTCGCGCCCTTAGCGCGGCCCTCGCCACGCCCTTAGCGCGGCCCTCGCCACGCCCTTAGCGCGGCCCTCACCCCGCCCTCCGTCGCGCCCCTTAGCGTGCCCCTCGGCCTGACCTTAGCGCGGCCCTCCGCCCCCCCTTCGTCGCGCCCCGTAGCGAGCCCCTCCGCGCGTAGCTCGCGCCCTCCGCGCCGTCCGCTCGCGCCCCAGCTCGTCGCGCCCTCCTCCCCGCCCCTTCCTACCGTCGGAAAACGCGCCTCCTCGCCCCTTCCCACCGTCGCGCCCACGCTAGCCCACTCCGCACCCGCACTAGCCGCGTGGCCCGGGCCCGCACTGTTCCTCCTGACCCTGGTTTCGTCCTCAGCGGCTGGCAGCCGCTCCTCTCTCCGATAGCTACCCTTAGCGTCGTGTTGTTCCTAGATCCCAGCCTACGTCCCTGGCGTTCCTAGCAGTTTCACGCATAGAATCAGTGGTGTCCTCCTCTCTCCGCTAGTTCGCTGGCACTCGTAGGTCTCCTAGCTCCGCCTCCGTAGTGCTCCAGCCGCCTCCTCCGGCCTCTAGCATGGCGTCGGCTCTAGAGTCCCGTCGCCTCCGTTTCGACGCGGAGGGACGCCCGATAGAGTTTAGCACCTGGCAGCGCCAGACCACGCGCTTCCTCACCAGCCAACGGCAGGACGGCGCCACTCTATGGGCTCACGCGTCTGGTGCCCTACAGGCCCCCCCGTCCCCCACCGCCCTACCGACCGCCCCGGAGCCGACCCCTACAGCACAGGCGGACTACGACCGTCGGATCCTGGCCAGGGACGTGTGGCTCTCGCGAGACGCAGCCGCCGCTCTCACTCTGTCGGAGCTTCTCCCCCCGACTGAGGCCGCCCACTTTGACCAGGTGGAGACTGCACAGGGGGTTTGGGAGGCTATTGTTGCTCGCTACTCCACCCCCTCCTCTGCCTCCCTTAGTCGCCTCCTCATGCCGTTTGTGTTTCCCGACCTAGGCTCGTTTGCGACTGTTTCCGACCTAGTGACTCACCTCTGCTCGCTTGACGCCGGTTTCCGCGCTGCCTGTACCGACGCACAGCTTCTAGTTGCTCCCCCCCCCATGTGGCTCACTGTTCACTGGTTAGTCACCCGCCTCCCTGACCGCCTTGCCACTGCCCGCGACGCGCTTCTTCAGAAGCACCCCACTGAGCTCACTATCGACCTCCTAGCGACTGCTCTAGGGACCATCGAGAGCAGTCTGCTCACCGTTGCCTCCGCCACTGATGCGGTGGCCCCCCGTCTCTTTGCGGGGTGTGCCGCCCCTCAGCTTCCCACTTTCACCGCTACCCGCGCCTCTGCTGATGTGTCGGTCTCTGAGGACACTGCTGCCGTTTCTGCCGCAGACTGGCAGAAACGGGGTAAGAGCGGCAAGAAGGGCGGAAAGGGGGGAGGTGGGGGCGGAGGCGGCAGCGGTGGAGGGGGCGGTGGAGGAGGCGGTGGAGGTGGGAGCGGCAGGGGTGGAGGTGGCAGCGGCGGCGGTGGTGCACCGGGAGGAGGGGGCCCTGGAGCGGGCGCCGGACAGCCGGGCCCTCCCACTGGTGGAGGCCCACAGCAGCAGCAGGCACAGCGGTACCCACAGCACCACCCGCCACAGCATGGACAGCAGCAGCAGCAGCAGGGACCGCAGCAGCAGCAGGCACCCCAGCAGTGGGGGCCCCCGCTGCAGTGGGGTCCGCAGCAGCACTGGGGTCCCCCGCCGCAGTGGGGTCCGGGCGGCCCTGGGAGCACCAGCCGCAGCAGCAGTACTTCCAGCTGGGCCCCTCGCCCCCCTCGCCGTGACGCTGGCCCGTGCACCTACTGGTGCGTCACCGGGCCGGGTAGCCCCTGTCTCTGTGGTCGCGACGACCACTCTGCCGCGCGGTGCTTCCGCCGCCTCGACGACCTCTACCGGGCTCGTTGGGGCCCTCTGGTGGTCACACCTCGCTGGTCTCGTCTGTTAGCCCGTAAGATTGATGTCTTTGACTTGTCCATGGACGATGCGCGTCAGCATGCTTTGTATGCTGATGCTGACTTTAGTGCTGATGGATCTGTGTGCTCGCGTGTTCGTAGGTTAGCCTGCTTGCCTCCTGCTAGTGTAGCCTTGTGCCTGCCTAGCTTAGGTGCTTGTGTTGCTGCTCTAGGTGCTTGTGTAGCGACTGGGTCAAGAGACCCTCCGGCTGAGGCCTCTCTGTCGTTCACGCTGGACTCGGGCGCGTCTCAGTGTTTCTTCCGCGACCACACGACCCTTACGCCACTCCTCACACCTGTGTCGGTGGCTCTGGCTGATCCTACCTCTGGACCAGCCGTTGCGCATAGCTCCACCACCCTCCCGTGCCCTGTGGTCCCCTCTGGTGTCCTGCGTGGCCTCCACATCCCCTCGTTCACTCGGAACTTGGTGGGTGTTGGATACCTCCAGGACAGGGGGATCACGGTTACCTTCGTGGGGGGTGGGCGGACTGCAGTCTGCACTGACGCTACCACAGGTGCTGTTCTGGCCACGTTCACCAGGGAGCCCCGCTCCGGTCTCTACGTTCTCCACACCGAGCGCTCCCCGGTCGCGTCCTCCCCTCAGGTCGTTGCGTCCCCTCCGGCCCAGGTCCCCAGTCCAGTTGCTGCGTCTAGCCAGGTAGTCGTGTCCAGTCCGGTCACTGTGTCCAGTCCAGTCGCTGCGTCTTGCTCATGTCGCTCTCTCGCCCACCGCACCGTCCTGTGGCACCACCGTCTTGGCCACCCGTCGATCCCTCGCCTTCGTGGCATGCTCAGTCAGGGACTAGTCACAGGTCTCCCACGCACCTTTCCGTCGCTCCCTCTCTCGCTTGCCCCTCCTTGCTCTCCGTGCGTCGCCGGTCGCTTACGTGCCACTCCCCACTCCTCCTCCCTTCGTCCGGCCACCGCTCCCTTCGAGACTCTCCACTTGGACGTCTGGGGCCCTGCCCCGACGCTGGGGTCTGGGAGGGAGCGTTACTTTCTGGTGGTCGTCGACGACTTCTCCAGGTACACCACAGTGTTCCCTCTTGCGAAGAAGTCCGAGGTGACTGCTACGCTGATCAGGTGGCTTCTAGCCACTGAGGGCACTCGTGGTCGTCGAGTCAGTTGTCTCCACTCCGACCGTGGGGGCGAGTTTCGCTCCGGCATTCTCGGCGGATTCTGCGGCGAACAGGGCATCACCCAGTCCTGGACGCTGCCAGAGTCCCCACAGCAGAATGGGGTTGCTGAGCGCCGCATAGGCTTGGTCATGGACATCGCCCGCACGTCCATGATCCATGCCCGTGCGCCCCATTTTCTGTGGCCCCACGCGGTTCGCTACGCCGCACACCAGCTGAACCTCCAGCCGCGTGTCTCGCGGCCCGAGGTTTCACCGACCAGTCTTTGGACTGGTTCCCCTGGTGTTGGGTCGGCCTTTCGAGTCTGGGGCGGCCTTGCGCAAGTCCGCGACACCTCTGCGGACAAGTTCTCGGCACGCGCCGTCGACTGTGTCTTCCTTGGTTTCCCGGTCGACTCTGCTGACTGGTCCTTTTACCACCCGCCCCTCCACCAGTTCCTCGACTCCCGTGACGTCAGGTTCGACGAGTCCGTGTCCTACTACACCCGGTACCCCTGTCGAGGTCTCCCGGTACCCCCTCCCCCTCTTTTCCTCGCACCCTCTCCTCCTCCTGCTCCCGCTCCTCCGGTACCCCCGCCCCCCCCTGGTCCTGCCCCGTCTGGTGTGTCCCACGCTACCCCTCTACCCTCGGTCGCGCGTCAGGTAGCGTCTCCCTCCCCGCAGTCCTCCTCACAGTCCCCTCAGCAGCCTTCGGCACTTCCGCGACAGGTTACTGTGGACTCGGTTGGTGTTGGAGCTGGAGGTGCAGCCGCTGGCGGTGCTCGGTCTGGGGGTGCTCGGTCGCGGGGTGCTGGGGGTGCTGGAGCTGGAGGTGCTGGCGCAGGTGGTGCTAGTTCTGGGGGTGCTGGAGTTGGAGGTGCTAGCACTGGAGGTGCTAGTTCTGGGGGTGCTGGAGTTGGGGGTCCTGACACTGGAGGTGTTGGTTCTGGGGGTGCTGAGTCTGAGGAGACTGGAGCTGGAGACCCTGGTTCTGCGGAGTCCACTCCGCCTCCCCACCGCCACGACACGCGTCTCCAGGCTGCCCGTCGGCGTGAGCGTGAGGAGCAGGAGCGGTTGGAGCGGGAGCGGCAGGAGCTGCGGGTGCTGGACCTTCTGGAGCAGCAGCGGCAGCAGCAGCAGCAGCAGCAGCATCAGCAGCCGCAGCCGCCGCCGCAGCCGCAGCAACAGCAGCCGCAGCCGCCGCCGCAGTCGCAGCTGCAGCAGCCGCAGCCACCACCGCAGTTTCCCTTGGAGCGGCAGTTGTTCCCACCTGTGAGTGGCCTGCGGGCCCTTGGCTTTTCCTCCTCTCCTCCTGTCCGCTCCCAGTCTCCTCCTGTGTTTGTTCCTCCGTTGCCTCCTCCTGACGACCGTCCAGCAGTCTGGTTTTCTCCTCCTCCTCAGTCTCCTCCTCCTTCGGTCCGTCACGACTTGATCACTCGTTGTCCTCCGCGTGCTCGTCACTCGTCCCCTGTTACTGACCTCCACGCTGCCCTCCTTTGTACGTCTCGTCGTCGTTCTCCTTCTCCTGTGTCCGTTCTCCCGTCTCCTCCTCCGTCCTCTCTCCCAGCCCTCCCCACTCCTATCACTGACTACTACCGCACTGTTCGTCCTGTTGCCGCACGTGTCCTCGCCACTCTTGTCACCGACTCTCGTTTCCCTCCGTCGTCGGTCTCTGCTCTTACTGCCGCTGTCGCTGAGTTTGCTGCCGCCAGCCGCCTTGACTACGCCACCCGTGTGGTGCCAGCTCCTCCCTACCGTCCTCTGTCCGTCGGGGGTGAGTCTGCCCTTGGCTGTGACGTCCTAGAGGACAGAGAGTCTGAGCTGGAGTACTGGGCAGCCGCTTCTCCCTCTGTGTGTGCCATGCTGCTCTCCCCTGAGGGAGACCCCGACGCCCTTGACATACCGACTCCTCGCACTTACCGCGAGGCAGTGTCAGGGGCGTGGGCCTCTCAATGGAAAGCGGCTATGGACTCAGAGTTGGCGTCTTGGAGATCCACAGGCACCTACGTCGGCGCAGTTCCCCCTCCCAGGGCGAACGTAGTCGATGGCATGTGGCTCTTCAAGGTGAAGCGGCCGCCTGGAGCACCGCCGGTGTTCAAGGCGCGCTACGTGGCTAGGGGCTTCAGTCAGCGTGAGGGAGTTGACTTCTTCCAGACCTTCGCCCCGACCCCGAAGATGACTACTCTTTGGGTGTTACTCCACATAGCAGCGCAGCGAGACTACGAGCTGCACTCCCTCGACTTCTCCACTGCGTTCCTCCAGGGTCGACTGCACGAGGAGATCTGGCTGCGCCGTCCTCCTGGCTTCACTGACACCTTCCCACCTGGGACCCAGTGGAGCCTGAGGCGACCAGCCTACGGTCTCCGCCAGTCGCCCCGTGAGTGGCACGACACTCTTCGCTCCACGCTTCGTGACCTTGGGTTCAGCCCGTCCTCCGCCGACCCGTCGCTGTTTGTTCGAGCGGGTTCTACTCCTTTCTTTATCCTTGTCTACGTTGACGACTTGGTGTTTGCTACAGCAGACAGGGCAGCCCTGGCTCAGGTGAAGTCCGAACTGCAGAAGAGACACAAGTGCACTGACCTGGGTGAGCTGCAGCGTTACCTTGGCTTGCAGATCACCCGGGACAGAGCCGCTCGCACCATCACACTGACGCAGTCACACATGGTGCAGCAGGTCCTTCAGCGGTTCGACTTCCAGTTCTCCACCACTCAGCCCACTCCTCTTGCTGTTGACCAGAGACTCACGGGCCCCTTTCCTGACGAGCCCTTTGAGTCCAGTGGACCCTACGCAGAGCTGGTGGGCTGCCTCATGTACCTGATGACTTGTACTCGGCCGGACCTCGCCTTTCCCCTCAGCATCCTTTCTCGCTTTGATGCGACTAGGAGACAGCGTCCTGTCCACTGGACAGCTGCTGTGAGGGTGGCGAAGTACCTGGCGACTACATCAGGCATGGGGCTTGTGCTTGGAGGGACTCAGCCAGTGGCGTTGACTGGTCACTGCGACTCTTCCTACGCTGACGACGTGGAGACTCAGCGCTCGACTCAGGGTTACTGCTTCAGTCTGGGAGCTGGTGCTGTGTCGTGGAGGTCTACACGGTCGTCATCTGTGGCTACTTCCAGTGCAGAGGCAGAGATCTACGCTGGTGCCATGGCGGCACAGGAGCTTCGCTGGTTGACCTTCTTGCTCGCCGACCTTGGTGAGCGGCCTCGCTCTGCACCGACCTTGTACGCTGACAACAAGGCCATGATCCTCCTGTGTCGAGAGCCTCGACTGGAGAGCAGAGTGAAGCATATTGACGTGAGGTACTTCCTCCTGCGAGAGCTGCAGTGACGCGGCCAGGCACGCCTGGACTTTGTGGCCTCAGAGGCCAACACTGCAGACGTCTTCACCAAGACCTTGGCGCTTGGTGACCACCACAGGTTCTGTGTGCAGTTGGGGCTTGTTGAGGTAGGCCCTAGGTTGCTGTAGTCCTGTTGTTTCCTCTGCTTGTTGTGCTTTGTATTTATATCCTAGTGAACTCTTGAACTGGCCTTGTGGCCGCTTGCTTGCGCTCGGAATTTGTGTGGTGTCCTTGAGATCCACCCTGAGCTTGTCTTGCCTTGACTGGTCTTGTGACCGTTTGTTTCACCTTGCTTGCCCTGGTGTCCCTCACTTAGCCTATGGGGGTGTGTCAAATGTTAATGTTATGATAGGCTGCAGTGAGGCACTCCCTAGAGGGTACAACATTTGTAGGACTCCTATTTGTATGCTTGCAAACCCTAATCCCAATCATTCCGTTGCATGTAGATTCTGAGAACCTTGTCTAAAAGAACAGATGAATTTAAGGGACATGACTAGGCCATCATCTGAATCATAAAAAGCGTGTCTGAAATTCAGACAAACAGACAAAAAAAATCTGATAACGTTGTTGGAAACAATCAGTCTTAAGCGCCTCTGTCGTGTCGAAACACCAAGACACAAGCGAAGCAAAGCATATCGAGGCACCAGCGAGTCAACCCTCGGAGGTTGAAGTAACCGCTGGAGGTTACGCGAAAGTCAAAGGTCAGCGACCTTTGACCTGACAAGTACAGCGCGACAGCAATGACACACAACTGACTCGCTACAGAGCAGTTGCCCGAGTCGTCACTGTATCGAACCGCAACAGCAACAGTAAAGTAGTTACAACCGTGTCTCTTCGTATTCCTTGTACTCTTATATAATCTTGTATCTCTTTGCTTTAATCAATCGACTTTGCCCTCACATACTAGCGCAAGGTGGTTCACAATCTCTTCACAAAACGCTTCCGCTATTACAATCCTACCCAGAGTTCATCCCTGCAAAGATCCTAAGGGCTTTTCTCAGCCCAACAAACGCTGCATATGGCGGGAGGGAGGTGTGGCTGTCAGAGGAGAGCTGCTGGAATTCCGAGTCTCGCTCGAAAATAATTGAGTGGGGTGAGACCGCGAGAGCGTCACAGATCTGGCGGGAGGCAGCAGTGGTTGTCGGTCAGTCAGTGCAGAGGTGCTCCAGGGTTGTGCGTTGATGTCGCTGCGTGGTGTGGGTGGGAGAGAACGCTCTTCCCGCAGCAAGAATGCCCTCATTGATGACTTCAGTACACTTTGGAGTACACAAATGCGTATATATTAAACATTTACAAATTATATTTGAGCTTGAAAATTCTGTACATAATTCAGTATAACAGTTGAAATTAGCTGTAGAAATGTAATCACATTCAACTTAAATGCATGTTCAGTTTATTGTTTTATACGTTCCATTCCAGACAAGAACCTACAAGTTTCATTACAGCAGCACACCTAATCCATCTAGTGAGCAGCCTGGAAGTCCTTCATGAGCTTCACCAGCTTCTCCACGCCAGCACGCGGCATGGCGTTGTAGATGGACGCACGCACGCCGCCCACACTGCGGTGGCCCTTGAGCTGCACCATGTGCTGCGCCGCGGCTGCCTTGAGGAACTCTGCCTCCAGCTCTGGCGTGGCCATGGTGAAGGGCACGTTCATGAGTGACCGCACTGCAGGCGCCACCGGGCACTTGAAGAACCCATTGCTGCTGTCAATGGCCTGCGGAAGAGCCCAGGGGGGAATGGGGGACAAATGGAAGTGAGGGAGGGGGTTAAGGGTGGGGACGGGAGGCGAGCGGATGAAGGAAGAGGCTTAGAGAAAGGGGAAGGGATGGGGGGAGGAGTAGTATGCGGAAGAATGAGTAGCGGGATTCAGGGTTTCTGGTACAAATGTTGCTTAGGAACTGGTGAGTGGGTGGCCACGGAATGTGAGAAGGGAGCAAGACAAGCAAGGAGCAGCAACACAGAGCTGGCGACTCAACAAGGCAGTGCCATTCACCCGCAACACGCAGAGCAGAAGCCACTCACATCGTAGAGCAGCGCTGCCTTGTCCTCGTTGCGCTTCTGCACGCCTGCGAGCCCGCCCTGCTCCAGCAGGTCCGCGAACACGAGCCCGCACATGTAGATGGGGTAGCACGGCGGCGTGTTGTACATCGACTCGTTCTCCGCATGAATCGCGTAGTCCATCATCACAGGGGTCGACGGCTGCGCCTTGCCCAGCAGATCCTTCCTTAAAATCACAATCGTCGTGCCGGACGGCCCCACGTTCTTCTGCGCGCCCGCGTAGATCACGCCGAACTTGGACACGTCCACGGGGCACGAGCAGAAGTGCGACGACATGTCCGCCACCAGGAGCGTGTCCTCGCCGCACCCCGCCTTAATCGCCGCAACAACATCGTCATACGCCTTAAACTCCACCCCCTGGATCGTCTCGTTGGAGCAGATATGCACGTACTTGGCGCCCTTCGTCAGCTTCCACTCCGCCGGCGGCGGCACGTCCGTGTACTTCCCGGGCTTTCCCGTGGCGGCGAGATTCGTCTTGCAATACTTCCCCGCCTCCTTGTAAGCCTTATCGCCCCAGGAGCCCGTGACGACATAGTCCGCCGTGTCGTCGGGCGTGCAGAGGTTGAGCGGGATGGCGGAGAACTGCGAGGAGGCGCCGCCCTGCAGGAAGAGCACGGCGTAGGAATCGGGGATGGCGAGCAGCGCGCGCAGATCCGCCTCCGCCTTGCGGATGATGGACAGGTACTCCTTGCCGCGGTGACTCATCTCCATCACGCTCATGCCGCTGAACGGGGAGCGCGGGAGGGAGTGGGGGTGGGAGGCGGGGGAGTGGGAGCGGGGGATGAGTGGAGGGCGGGGGATGGCGGACTGCGGAGGGTTGGTAAACATGCAATTGAGCCGTGTTGGAGCCGTGTTTCACATGAAATTGAGTAAACTGAGAAAAAAGAAGACTTTTTAACGTTTGGGCAAGATACTGAATCCAGCAAGGGTGCTGAAGAAACTGGCAGACTCTTGCAAATGAAATCGTGGTACAGATCTCCTCGGCCAGAACGATCTAGATCAGAACATATTATATTTTTGAATTCGAGTGCAGTGAATCTTGAACGACAGAGGAGTCGGCGCACCTAAACAAAAAAAAAACAAGAACCTTTTTTTAACGTTCATTCACTTAAACTGCTCACCTGCCATTCCAGTCAACAAGCTCTGCCTGGGCCTTCTCCAGCACGTTACGCGGCAGCGTAGCGGGTCCAGCGGAAAAGTTGTACACGCGGCTCTCGTCCGACGTGGCAGCCGCCGCCTTGGTGTCAGGCGCGGTCGCTGTACACGTCACCGGGGTCGTCGCCGCCTTGCCTCTGAGCGACACGGAAGAGGATGTGAAGGACTGAGGCAGCGGCCGAAACTGGTGGCTTTGGGACAGATCCGATGCCCTGGAGGCGAGAGATCCGGACAACGCGGTGACAGTCGACATCGCGAGAGTACGTGCGGCCATTGTTGCGTCGCGGCGCTGGCAAGAGAAAAAGAAGGGATGGCCTTTACGGAAAGGTCGCACGGACTTGAATCTTTCTAGACGATCGGCTGTGGCGACGAAGAGCGACGGGTGGCTCACAAGGGTTCAGGGGAGACCGGACAGGAGCTTCAGCACGGCGACCCAGATCCACTGAATGGGAGTGCAACCTTCAAGGAGGCAGTGGAGTTGTTCTGACAGCAGAACGAAATGGCTTTGATCAATAGCAGTCGCGCGTGATATGTGATGCGAGCGCAGTGGAGCGAGAGTGGATTCGGCGCGCCGTGAGCTGGAGATTGGCGCGGGTCATTGACACGAGGCTGGAGGACAAGATACAAGTTGAGGAGGATCACCCTCAACCCCCAACAGGGTCACTAAGTCAGGATTTGGACACGGCTCGGTTAGTTCTAATCAGATACCAGAAGTTTTTAGTACGGTGAGAGGCTAACAGGTAACCACGGCCTGAGTTCTCCTTGTGACACGTAGACCCGACCGCGTCTTGTCGGTTCTGGTGCGATCCCTCAGCCCCAAGCCTCGCGGGATTCCCTAAATTGCAGAAGAAGCCTCATTGTTATGTGTTCGTATGGATCCACCGACGATGTTGCGAAAGTGCACCACTTTGTTCACATTTTACAATCGAATCTGCTACAGAAGAGAGCACTCGGCCCCAAATTGTGTCGACGCGGCATGTTCTTGATCACCCAACTATTCTCAAAAACAGCACACGATTGGATGCTTTTTCCCGCGACTGTGTTCAGTCCGCTTTCGCTTTCGCTTGTGTGCCAGGGAGGGAGATTCCCGTTCTCCACCGAATGAGCAAGGGCAAGAGACTCGTTCATTGGATTCAACTCACTCCCATTTTACAACATCATTCCCCATTTCCCTAGTCACTTCCGAAGCCGAAGCACCAGTGACGCAGACCCGTCTTCCAGCAATGGCTCTCGCGCAGATTGGTTCTCTTCGCCCCTGTTCGCGTCCATATGAGTCCGTGTTCATATCTGCTTCGAATTCCAGAGATTCTTCATTTCGTCGTCCAACCTCGACCACTCCACTTGTTCCACGCTCCAGCAATCGCCCGCACGCCGTTAACCCGTCGTCACGTGGCCTCGAATTCCACTGCTTGCGAGTTACCGCTATTTCTGCTGCCGCCAAAAGCGTCGAAACCTCAACGGACAATTGCTTGGTTGACCATTTCGCGACGGACGACCGACCCATCGTGCTTTACGACGGTATTTGGGCTTCTCAACATATTTGCACTTTCTTTAGACTGCTCACTGTTCCCGTGATATTATGATAACGCTCACGATTGATTTTTTCAGCTACGGATACCAAGTCGTGACGTATCATTGATTGCGTTTGTCTAGAAACTCATGAACTCTGCCTGTTTCCCGCCACACGCCGCCTATCCTCTGCTGGAAAGTACACGGATTCATCAAACTCATCGTGCCATACCCTGCGTTATCCAGCACGCGCCGCCTTATTCCTTGCCTTATTCCCTTCCCTGTGCAGGCGTGTGCAACATGTGCAATGGCGGGGTCAATTTCGCCCTTGATGCATATCCACAGGGGTGAGTGCACGGGTAGCAGTCGCAGGTTCTGATCCATGTTCAACTTGTAACGACCATTTTCTAACTTCTAGTGGCAATTTAACCCCGTGTTAGGTCCTCCTCAGCTAACATTTTCCTTGGCTCCGCTTAATCGTCGTGCTGTCTGCTAAACCTTTACCTCTGCCCCAGCCCCGTCCGTCCCCTCAACCAACTATGCCGTGCCTAACGTTGCGCTACTCCAACCCATACTTTGTCGCCGTTTCAGTCGTCTCCGGTTCGCAGCATTGCAGAGTGAGGCTGGGCGTTCATTGCTGGCTCGTTCCGGACGTTCACCAGAAGACATCAGCAGTATAGTGCTGGTCGAGAGGGATGGGTGAGTTTCCACCATGGCTGCTGTGTTTCTTCCTAGACAACCAGAGCAACTGCTGCTTTGTCCTGCTTTCTTCTAAGCACTATCCACACGCACTCACCGTGTCTGTCTCTCCCATGTTTTCCCATGTTTTCCCACTGCCCATCCACCCTCTCTCCTATACCCAGGGCTTACATAAAATCAGACGCAGTGTTGAGGATTGCTCGCCTTCTTGACCTCCCATACCCACCATTGGCCTTCCTCGCCTCACTTGCACCCAAGTAATGGCTTGAACCTGTCCTAGCATGCGCTGGAATCATGTTTGCGTGTCTCCCGTTTTGCCCAGTCTTACCGTATGAGGTGCTAGTTACTGTTTTCATTCTGCCTGACTCACCTCCTCTCCTTTCCTATCCCTGACGCATCGCTTCACAGGCCACTGCGGGATGTGGTGTATGATGGCATCGCAAACAACAGATACTCTATCCTTAGCATGCGTGATGTATGTAGACTGTCTGATGGTAGATACGAAGATAGGTTTATCTCTTAATCTGAGGATGTCTAACACACTTAACAACTCTAGGGATGCATAAAGCCTGCATTTGCATGTAGTGAGCATGTATAGTACGAATCCTCCGTCCATATATCAGACAAAACTTTGTTTTGCTTCCACCTTATATTCATGAACTTTGGTTTGTCAATACTTGTCAACAATTTAGTTGTAGACTATAAGCGACATAGTTTTGTATAGCGTGCCTGACTGTCACTATGGTACATTATGTATTGGTGGAAGTATTTGCGATTTAGCACTAAGTGCTCAAGTGAAATATCATATATCTGATGAGCTTGCCCACCTGTCAGATAATTTCGGTGATGCAGCTTTCATGAAATCAGGCCGAGTTTGGCGGGTGTTGTCGATGATCTCAACTGGGGCACATCTCACCTCACCCCTGTCACCGCTTGGCCAATCTGGTGTTTCCTACAGTATCCTGTCCGCCGTTCGATCCATCACTCTGCATCATCCGAACTGACTCGACCTGAGCGAAAAGTTTCAGAAGTGACCGGGAGTGGCACAGTACTGTACAGTAAGCGCCAACGTGGCTGTGCGCTGACTGGGCAGTTCATTGATTGTCTCCAGAGGGCTCAGACCAGGGTCCTCCCACTCCACTTCACCACCCCGTCGCCCCCCCAACACCCTCGAGAGTCGAGACTGCCATGTCCTGCTGCTCCGCCCTTGGTTTCTGCTCCCACGTGATCCTAGGCAGGTCAGGGTCGGGCAGCTCAGGTCAGCCATTCTCTCAAGCAGTCCTTGTTCGAGTCGAGCCCCCCCTCCTCTCCTCATCTCACCCCTCCTCCCCTCTTCCCGCCACACAAACCGAACAGTTCCTTGGTCCCTGAATCAGGACCTGCATGCATGCTGTAATTGCGAGTGGAAAAGGCTATGTGGATAGAAACCTGCAATGTTTCACGAGATCTGTGGGAGGCAACATTTGTCTCCTCGTCATGGGCGTTTGAGAGGCAATCTCGGATTTAGAAAGGTTGATAATTGCTAGTCCGTCTCAGCTACATGATTCTAGTGCCAGGCCAGTTCCTTGATTACAACCTGGCCCCGTGGATTAGTTAGTATTTATGTGTGGACGGACTCCCCCATTGCACCAGTGAACAAGGTAACTAATCGCATCCGTATGAGACTCGGTGAACAGACTTTCGGCTTACTGCTTGCTCATTTCTTGCACTTTCCCTGGCGATGCTTCAGTGTGCCTCTCCTCCTCTTGGCACGTACACACATTCATCGTCTCCTTTCCACCTGCATTCACCGCTCGTCGCCGTTATTCCCGTTATCTCTCCTCCTTTCCTTTCCCTCCCTCTCATCCCCCTTCTTGTTCCCAAGTCGCCATCGTGTCCCTCTCCGCCCTTACTCGCTCGTTCGTCAGTTCCCTTCAGAGTCGTTACAAAATGCTCGTCCCTTTCATTCGGTTCGCTTTCCTGTCGTTCGCTCTCAATCCAGAATGTATTCCGTAGCTTGAACCAGTGTTTCGCCTCGTGCACCACCTTTGTCGTCTCGCACTTTCAGCGGTCCCACCCTGATTCCATTATCATTCGATTCCGTTACTGTCTTAGGCGGTTCTGTTTGTCTTGAAAAGCTGCGAAACGCGTGAAAAAGTATCATGAGTGGAAACGCGGCAAGCGTTTCACTTTTCGAAGGGACTGAATGATGTGTCGACTCTGTTTGAACTGCGATATCGACGAACCGTGGCTACCCTATCGCACCCGTCCATTGAACTCGCTCCTGCATTTCTGGTCTACTCCTCATTCTCTTCAGTGATGTTCAACCCACTCCTCCCGTCGGATCCGCAGATATATCGATCCCGCCCAGCTCTCCACCAGTGAAAGCCAGCAGCTGCACTGGTATCAGCCCAGCTCATCGGGCGTCTCTCGCTCACTGGCCCAGCGCTGCGATCTGCCCTTAGGAGCAGAGAGGAAGTAGCGCTGGGGTAAAGAGAAAGGCGAACTGGAGTAGGATAGGGGTTCGCAATGCAAGGCTGGGCGAGTGCCATATCGGCGGCGCGGGACTGGGTGGATACAGCCACACGTAGGGATTCGCTGGGCGGCCCCGAAGAACTGACCAAAGAGTAGGTTAAAATATCCCAAATGTTTTTTTTCTTCACCCTTCTTGAGGGTTTCTTCATCCTGCTGCGAGTCAGGCTAGGTCTCGTCCGCCTTCCGAAGCCTCACGTTTTTAGCTAGAGACCGTGTTCGTTGGATGGGTGTGTTAGCGTTACCGCGCCCGCCTCCCGAAACCTAATGCCAATGCAGCGAAGCGCACGTCGGCTCTAGTCCGGGGCTAGGGCTACGCGCGCCGACGTAGTTAACGATGTGGTCATATCATCTGAGCGCTGCCAGAAATCCGCATTAGGGTTTGCCCGATGTCGAATTTGAAAGAGCGCGTTGCGGTTCCTGGTCTGTCTGGCTGACGTCGTTTCCGGTTCTGCTTCGCAGGGAGGAGCAATGGGCCGCGGATTTCAGAAGGCTATGGGAGATGTTCAGGAGCTCGCACTCCGAAGGGGTAAGCTATCCTCTCGTTTCTCCCCCGCTTTCCTCTCCCTCCACACCCCCCCCTCCCTCGCTCCCCCTTTCGTTGACATTCGTCGGCGTAAAGCTGAAGGGTCGAGCAATGAGCGACTCGCAAGCAGTTCTGAGTGTTGTGCGTCTTTCTCCTCGTGGTGCGCGCCGTGGTTACAGGAGCGCATGACTGCCTTGGTGATGGCTCTCCGGCTCTTCTGCAAGCTGCTCGACGACAAGAACCACGTCGCGGAGATCGTCCACTAGTGAGTAGTAGTATACCCGCACCGCACAGCCTACCCGCCTTTCCTCGCCTTGCGACCCCCCCGCCCGCCCTCCCCCTCTCCTTCTCGGCCCGCCTCGCCCTTGCGCCTGGTCTCAATCACTCTCAATCTCATTACCCAGCGTGTTGTTGAGAGGTTCCTCTCGGCGACAGTCGTAATTTTACTTCCCCTCCTTCCCTCTTTCCCCGTTACCCCTCCCCCCCCCACCCTCCCTCTCCGAACCCACCTATTAATTTCTATCCATCACCCCACCCTGTGTTGCGCGCGCGCATCAGTCTTGTGGACGTGCGGCCGTTCCAGTTTGTGGTGGCGCGGCTGTTCTGCGAGGAGATTAACACGCGCCGCCGAGCGCGCGGGGCCAAGGGCTTCTTCCCGCGCAAGGAGATCATAGAGCTGCTCTCGTACGACGACCAGGTGAGTTGCACGCTAACGCGAACGTGAATGCAATGCGCGCGCCTTAGTTTAAATGCTGATGCTGAGAGCCCTTGACACCACACCGCACGCATATTGCTGCGGGGAGAGCATTGCTAGTCCGTCCGTCCGTTCCGCTCACTCATTCCGCATTCCGCGCTGGTTCGCTCTCTCCCTCCCTGTTCGTCTCTGCCCTTCGCCCACAGGAGGATGTCAAGCTCTCGGGCGCAGTGCTGTTCAGAAGCCTCGAGCATCTCGTCTCCCCGGTACGCCCTCTTACCTCTTTTCTTCCCACCGCATTGCACTCCACTCGATCCCTCTCTATGAATGCCCTCTTCCCTGCCCCACAACATCACCGTCCCCTGCTTGCCTCCCGTCCATCCACCTCGTTGCTTGCCATGACGCCCCTCTCTCCAGTCCTCCACTCCTTTCAACCCCTCTCCCTGTCCGTCTCCCTTATCAACCAATCAATCCCCGCGTTTCCTCCCCTCCTCCCGCCCCACCACCCTTTCTCGCCATCTTCCCCCCTCCCCGCTCTTCCCATCTCCCCCATCCCTCCTCTTCCCTCGACCTCCTTCCCGCCAGCCCCTGGAGGTGCAGGGGCTGTTGGATGCGGGGCTGCTGTCGATGCTGGTGTCCATATTCACGGAGTTCTGTGTGCCGGACGACGACTCCGCGTCCTTCAACGGCGCTGACGACCTAGGAGAGGACGACCCGCTGCTCGACCCTCGCGGCACACAAGTCGAGGTGTGTTGGTTTGCGTTTTTGCTGAGGGGCCTCGGGAAGGGGATATGTTAGGCGGCTAACATGGGAATGAAGCGGCGTGTCTGTTGGTGTGTGTGGGGATGGGGTTAACGGGTGATAATATCGAGTACGCTACACAGTGCCGAGATAATACAACCGTATACGTGTCACGCAATCACGCACCAATAAAGAGTGCTTGCAGTCATTTCTGTTGTTTGGATTCGTCCTACCAAACTGTGTTCCCTTCCCTCCCCTCCACTTCCCCCATCACCCCTACATCCACACATTCTCGTAAATCACCTCTCTCTCCCATACCCCACGCCTCTCCCATACGGGTCATTCCCCACCCACACCTCTCTCACAACCCACGCCTATCCCAACAACCACATCTCCCCCGGCGGCCCTCCATATCTGCGACACCAGGACCGTGTGATAGAGCTGATGAAGGGGCTGGCGGTGCACAGCGGGGCGGCCGTGAGTCTGATAGAGGACGACTCGCTCAAGAAGATGTTCCGCGCTGCAGCAGGGCTCTTCTCGCCCTCCTTCAGCTACATGGGGGATTACTCGGGCGCTGCTGCTGGCGCCGCTGCTGCCAACCTCGAGCTCGACCCCAAGCTGCGCAATGCAGCAGCAGAGGTGCGTGCTTGCCACAGTTCTTTTCTTTTTTGCTATTTGACTTGGTGTGGCGTGGAGTGCGAGGTCATGGTGTGGTGTGACTCTCAATGCGCTCCTCGTCCCCATGAAATTTCCACTGCAAAAATCCATTCTTGCCTATCCGTGGGTACTTGCTCGCTCGTGCAATATTAGGGCCGATCAGTCCTTGACCTGTGGTGTCTCGTCTCCTCTTTCCTGTCACCTCTTTCCCTTTTCTTCCCCATGCTCCTCATGCACATCCTGTCAGATTCTGGAGCTGTCTCTGGCGAGTGACACTGGTGGTGTGGCACGCTATATCCACAACCACAACCTTGTAAGTTAAATGGTCGGTTTTACTGCTTCCTGTTACTCTCCCAACCTCTCTGTTTTGAGGTATGTCAACAAAATGAGTAGGCAATCCAGGAACCACTAAGAATAAGCTAACTGGCAAGGGTGCTTGTCGTATTGGTGTGCATGTGTGTGTGTTTGTGTGTGTGTGTGTGTGTGTGTGTGTGTGTGTGTGTGTGTGTGTGTGTGTGTGTGTGTGTGCATGTGTGCATGCGTGCATGCATGCATTCATGGTTGCATGTGTGGATGTATGCATGCATGCATTTATGAGTGCACGGGTGCATGGGTGCATGCACGCATGCATGCATTCACGGGTGCATGTGTGCATGTATGCATGCATTCACGGGTGCATGTGTGGATGTATGCATGCATTCACGGCTGCATGTGTGCATGTATGCATGCATGCATGCATGCATTCACGGGTGCATGTGTGCATGGGTACACGTGTGTGTTGCATGCATGTGGTGCACAGCTGGAGGTACTGCTCAAGGCGGTGATACAGTACGAGGTGGACTCGGGGGACTCCCACCATGTGCTGCTGCTCGTCAACGCCCTCATTGAATGCCTGCGCCTCGCCTTCCGCCCAGGCATGTCCCATGATCCCATCCCACGCAACATCTCTGCTAATACGCCTACAACCGTCCCTTGCTGCAATTCTCACCACAACATTGCTTTTCTTCTCACACTTCCACCTCCATTGTACCACTCTGTTTCTCGCCACCCACGCTCACACTCACACTCTCTCTCATTCCTCCCCCCCACCCTTCCCTTACCCCGCTCTCCGCATTCAGACGCGGGTCCTGTGAAGCTGAAGGAGGACTTTCGCTCTCTGCGGGGCTACTTCTGGCTGGGCCAGCTCGTGCTCAAGCTCACCTTCGCCGCTGACACACCTGCTGACCCCACCCCAGTCGCACAGCTCCACAACTCGCCCTCCCCTCTCCTGCAGCAGCCGCCTCTCTCCCCCGCCCCCTCCCCGCTAGCCCCTCTCCCTGGCTCGGGCACAGACCCTGATGAAGCTGCAAGGGAAGACAAGAGGGAAGAGACAGAGAAAGGGGAAACGGCCGAGGGGGAGGGGGAGGATGGTGGGGAGGGAGAGAGTGAGAAACGAGGAGGGTCGAGCCCAGAGGAGGCAGTAAAGCCTGCAGAGCCAGCAGTACCGTCGTCTCTAGTAAAGCTACTCGATGCTCTTGTGGCCATGGCACAGACTGTCGGCGGCGACCCTCCTCGGCTGCACACCACCGGCACCCGCCCGTTCTTCCGGTCTCCATCCGGGCGGCAGAAGGACCTGTCCTGCCTGCCAGGCGCACAGGTGAAGTCGCTGGAGTCCCTGCGAGTGAGGGATCCCGACGCAGTGCTCGTGCTGCAGAACGTCTTCCTGGAGACGAACCAGCTGCCCGTGCAGCTGCTGGTGCTGGAGCGCCTGCAGAACCTCTACGCGTTCTTCCCAGAGAACTACTCGGTGATTCAGGAGCTCAAGACGTTCCAGATGCTGATTCGCAACATAGGCCAGTACCCGCGCATGCTGCAGGAGCAGCTGCTGAAAGTCCTGGAATACACAGTGATAGTGCTCAACATAGTCCCAGAGCAGGAGCTTCTAGCGCTCTGCATCGAGCTACAGAAGCCCGTGCCGACGTCCCTCTCCCGCTCTGCACTTATATTCTTCAACAAGCTGCTGTCGTTTGAGCAGAACTTTGTGGAGGTGCTGCGGGACGTGGGGCTCGTGGATATCCTTGTCACGGACCTTAGGAAGTGCTCGCCTCCAGAGTCCACGCCTGTGCTTGCTGATGGCTCCGTCCCCTCGGTCTTCTTCACGCCACAGTCCTCAGCTGCTGCGTCACTCGCTGCTGCTGCTGGTGGTGGTGGTGGTGGTACACAGGGTGGTGCTGGAGGGGCCGACTCTCCCTCCTCCTCTGCCTCCTCCCGTTCCTTCCCCCAGTCACCCTCGTCAACCTCCTCCTCCTCCTCTTCTCACCTCTCTCTCCCTGCCTCTGCTGAGTCTGGTGACTATCCGCACTCCCATCCCCACCCGCACAACCAGCCGCCCATGTCTCGTGTCATGAAGAGCCGCATGGATGCCATGCGCGCGTCCTTGGGCCGGCGTCTCTCGTCCGATTCAATCGGCGGCATGGGCCCGGGCGGTGGCATGGGTGCAGCGCAGTCGTACTTCTTTGATGAGGAAACTACATGTCAGGCAGCGTGGGAGTGTGTGCTGGCGCTCATGACTCACAGCCCTGCCAACCAGAAGGTCCTGAGGCAGAAGCGTGGGCTGCAGACGGTGCTGCCGCTGCTCGCGTCCTCCCGCCATCGCCCCTTTGCCCTGCGCCTCCTTACTATCCTCATCTCCGAGGATCTGGCTCAGGTGATGCGCCCTCTCCTGTGCTAGCCCGAGGTTTTGGCCCATCCAAGAAGCTTTGAACGTTTTACTTCTCTCGCCTTCCGTTTTTCTCGTCTCCTCACTCGTTCAACCTTCACTCATTGCTGTGCACTCAATCCGGACTCCCCTACCCTTTCCCAACTCGCAATTCTCCATTTTCCCTTACTCTTCCTTGCAGACCAATCCGGACGAGGTGGCTGGGCTGGTGCAGGTGGCGCGGAGGGGAGTGGCAGGGTCGCCGGGCGGCAGGATGTGGCGGCTGGACATAGCAGCGCGCACAGAGGTGCTCTGGACGCTCTCGCACGTGCTCTCCGCCAACCCTGCAGTGCAGGAGACGTTCCTCAAAGTCGATGGCTTCTCACTCGGCCTTGCTGTCATTGCCAGCATCAAGGGCTCCAGCTCTCTCGACCAAAGCTCCTCTAAGCCTGCCGCTGCTGCTGCTGCTCCTGCTGCTGGGAAGCCGCCGGTAAAGGGATCTACGGGGGTTGCTGCTGCTGCTGGGGCAGGTGCGGCTGGTGCTGCGTCGGCTGCAGCAGCAGGGTCGGCGTTATCCCTGGGGGGCGTGGGTAAGGGGTCGCCAGTGACAGGGCGGTACCAGATGATGATGTCCAAGGCAGCCCAGCTCGCAGACCTAGGCGAAACGCCCCTCGCCCTCAAATTCGAGTTTGTCGACGCGCTTCTGAGCGTGCTGCTGAGAGCAGTCAGGGCCAACCCCGCAGGCCGCCTGGCCCTGCGGCGTGTGATCAAACCAGAGGAGTTTTCCCGGCAGCTGCCCCACACGGGGCTCCTCGCCCCGCCGTACGACGTGCGGCTGATTCGCTCCCTGCTGGATCTCGCCACAGAGACCCTTCGCAGCACCAGCCTGCCTCAAGTTCTCGTACCCTCCTCGCCGTCGCCCACGCCTGTTAAGGGCTCCCATGCTGCTCCGCACTCGGGGCATGACGACAGGGGGTTGGAGAGTGAAGCGGGCGGGTCAGCAGGGAGGCTGTCAGGGAAGGGGTCCGGGAGGAGGGAGAGCATGGGGGGAGGCGCGAGCGGGAGTGCAGGAGGGGGTGGGAGCCCGTGGGGGCCGTGTGAGTGGGTGGTGGATGAGGTGGGGGTAGTGCGGGACAGGGAGGGCGTGACGGTGCACAATGCAGTGGTGGTGCAGATGCTACTGGACTCGCTTCACCTGCTCGCCACCCCCACAGTGGAGCGACTGCTGGCTGCTGTGCTTGTGCTCGCCAAGCTCTCGCCCCGCAATGCAGAGGCGCTCAGTAGCATTCGTGAGTCTGGCGATGGTGGTGGCTGGTGTGATGAGTCGGGACAGTGTGGGCACGGACTGTATGCTGTATGCTATGACGGTGATAGGATGGATGGATGCAGAGGAACGAGCTTTTAAAGGGGAACCCGTCTTTTGTTTCTGTGTTGCTGGTCTCGACGCTGTGTTGCCTTTTCTGTTGACGTTTTGTTTGCGGTGTTTGTGCTCTTGTGCGTTGTGCTGTGTGTGTCTGCATGTTGCAGACGTGGTGCAAGTGCTGCTGGAGCTCTTCATTCACAAGTCGCACACCCTTGCAGAAGGAACCATCGACACCATTCTGCAGACGGTTGAAATCGTTGGGACCTTCAGGTGCGCCTCTGGTTCTTTCCTGCAGCCAGCACCATCTTTCGTCTCCATTCCATCATTTCTCCTCTCGTCACCCGAAACCCTACATGTGTTCCCCTCTTTTCCCTCCTCCACCCCCTTCAGAATCTCACCCACGGAGCTGCGGCTGATGGCATTGCGGCTAAGGCAGCCAGCGGACGCCCCTCATGACCCCATGGGGCTGCGCTTCCTGCGCATGCTCTGCCGCATGGCCGCCGCCTCCTCCGGCTCTGCTCAGAGCGTAGCCGTCTCCTCCTTTGCCGACCTCAGCATGCGCCGCGTGGGGTACGCGGGCGCTCACGCCATTATAGGCGAGCGCCCCTGGCCCCCGGCTGGAGGGTTCTCCTTGGCGTGCTGGCTCCGGTTCACTGGGCTGCGCGGCGATGGAGATGATGGGGAGAGCGCCGAGGAGAGTGAGGTGCGGGCGAGGCTGAGCTTTGGGTCGCAGCGGGGTGGGAGTGATAACGGCAGGCTGGGCAGGGCCAGGCGGTTGCAGGTGTTTACTGTGGCGCCGGCAGGAGAGCCGCATGAGTGTTGCGCAGACCTGTTTATTGATGAGGACGGGATACTCACTCTGGCTGCTAACACCAACTCGGGTACTGGTGGCAGTGGGAATGCGGGCGGGTCGGTCACTGCAAGTGCGTCTGGTGGCAGCAGTAGCGGCGGCGGCAGCAGTGGCACGAGCAGCAGCAAAGTGCGGTTCTCAAACGTGCAGCTGAAGGAGGGATCGTGGCACTTCATAACTGTGGTGTTCCGGCAGCCGTCCGCCCTCTCTGGGTTCTTCCATGTGGACTCCGCGTCGCTCTACATCGACGGGCTGCTGCAGCAGACGGGCAAGCTCTCCTTCGCCCCGTCGCCCCAAGGCAAGCTGCTGAGAGTCACACTGGGAACAGGCAGCGAGGCGGCCTGTGTTAGTCCCCTCACGTGGCAGCTGGGCCCTACCGTGCTGTTTGAGGAAGCCGTTTCGTCCTCTGCGGTGCTCTTCATGTACCTGCTTGGCCGAGGGTACCGCGGGGTGTTCCAGGACCCGGCCATCCGCCAGTTCCTGCCTTTGGAGGCCAGCAGCGCTCGCAATCTGCTGCTAGTCGAGCGCATCGAAGCAGAGGCGGCCGCACAGGGAGGAACCCCGACGGGGCTGTGGGTGAAAGGGGACGACTCGTCGATCTTCCATGACATGGCTGCTGCGGCTGCGAGGGCAGGCGAGGGCGAGCTGTGCCCAGTGGTGTGGGATGCAGAGAAGCCTACAGCGGCGGCGGCGGCGGTGGCGAGCAGGAAGATTATATTCAAGTTTGATGGGTCCACGGTGGAGCTGGAGGAGAATGGGGAGCTGTGCCCCGCGTCTCTGGCGCGTACCATGGTGAACCTCGTGGACCTCAGCCATGGCTCTGCCTCGTCCCTTGGAGGTCAGCTGTGTGTTGGGTGTGCGGTGCGCTGTGTGCTGTGTGCGGTGCGCTGTGTGCTGTGTGCTGTGTGCTGTGCGCTGTGTGCTGTGTGCGGTGCGCTGTGTGCTGTGTGCGGTGCGCTGTGTGCTGTGTGCTGTGCGCTGTGTGCTGTGCGCTGTGTGTGTGGCATGGGTGCACGACTGAAGGCATGCGTACACTTGCGTGCTGTGGCACCTACCTGCATATCCAGCCCTCATCTATACCACATCGTTTCAGAGAACCTTCCGAGCACTCCACCCACTCACACCTCCCCTCCTGCCTTCTCCTCCCCATGACGTGCCCCTCCCTCTCTCCCCACACACACCAGGTCCCAAGATGGCCGCTCTATTCGGCGACATCCAGCTGTGCTGCCCTAGCAGCGTAGCCGACGGCCTACGAGTCATAGGTGGCATGTCAGTGCTGCTCGCACTGCTTGACATGGCAGATACATCCGAGCGCCTGCACCTCGCTCTCTCCCTGCTCACGTCGTGCCTGCGTGAGAACCCCCGCAACCAGGAGGAGATGCGGCGCCTGCGCGGGCACCACATGCTCGCCATCTTCCTGCACCAGCGCATGCCCCTCGTCACCCCCGCGTCTTTCGCCCTCCTGCTCTCCCTCGCCGCGCCCGCCACCCACAAGCCCTCGTCTCTCCTTCTCGCAGCAGACCCCTCTGCTGCTGCCATAAGCGTCTCGAGCGCGAGTCACGAGGCGGAAGAGGCATCAGAGGTGGTGTTATGCAGCCCAGGGCTAGTGGTCCACGTGCTGCTGGACTGGACCATCTGGTCTATCGCCCCCTTGCAGCTGCAGCACGACCTCCTCGACTTCCTCCATCTCGTCGTCACCCGCAGTCGCTTCCGCCGCCACAACGTTGCGTTTCTGCGGCGCCTGGACGTGGTGCCTCGGCTGCTGCTGGCGCTGCAGCACACTGAGCTGGACCCGGAGGTGATAAGGAAGCTTGTGGGGGTGCTGGGGGGCGTGCTGGGAGCGGGGTTCCTGCCTGCAGAGACCAAACAGGTGTCGGATTTTGTGCTGATGACGTTCAGGGGAGGAGCGGCAGCAGGGGCGGGAGGGATGGCAGCAGCGGGAGGAGCAGGAGGAGGAGGAGGGGCGGTGGTGGTAGCAGGCGGGGCAGGGGAGGTGTCGTTAAGGAGGAGCAGCAGCAGCAGCGGCAACGCAGGATCCGGGGCACCACCAGTCACCTGCAACACTGGCTCCGTGGCAGCGAGAGAACCCTATGGGCAGCACGTAACCACGCGGAACGCGCTCCTAGAGATGCTCATTCACCTGCAGCTGCGTCTGGGCCTCACTCCCTCGGACGAACGCCTGGACCTGTGGCAGAGAGCAGTTGCCACCAAGATCACCACCCTGCTGCTGGACCCGCACCTGCACGAGTCCTCTCTCAAGCGCGTGCTTATCCTGCTCGCGGATTCCCTCCGCTCGCCCACGCAGTTCGCCACGCGGTTCCGCCAGGCAGGCGGGTTCTACTCGCTCTCGCGCGTGCTCGCGTCGTACCACGGCGAGCCAGACATGTTCCTAGTGCTCTTCACTGCTCTCTTTGGCGCGGACCCCAAGCCCGCCCTCACTGAAAGGGAGGACGTGCGTCTGTTGGACCTACACGCCCTGCTGCCGCTCAAGGCCAGCCCAGGGGAGGACCTCTTGTTCCCTGAGCTCTTGGATTCTGTTCTCGCCATGCTGCGCTCTGCCTTGCTCTCTGCTGTCCCCGCTGAGAGGAAACCCCCTGTGGGGGCAAGTCCGATCGGGTATACTGGGGAGGGTGGAGCGGAGGGGGAGGGAGGCAGGGATGCGGCGAGTCAGAGTGGGGACTGGAGTGGAGGGGGGCGGCAGGCGCTGGTACAGCCGTTGAGAAGAGGGGCGGAGGGGGCAGCGGCGCTGGTGGTGGGGGTGCTGCGGTTCTGGCTGCATGGGGTGCATTGCCCGGGGCCCACTGCGCTGGCTGCTGCTACTCGCCGTCCCGAGTGCCTGGAGGGCCTGTTGGATCTCTTCTTCGTGTGCCTGCGGTACGTGCTGCTGCCCCCGTCCCTCATACGTTCCCTCCACGTTCTCTCGCGTTTGCTAGACTGAGACGGGTATTTTGTCAGGTCCTCCATCGTCACCAGTCCTTTCCCCCTCCTTTCCCAACACCCCCTCCCCCACCTCCCCCCCCTCATCCACCTCCCCCCCCTCATCCACCTCCCCCCCCTCATCCACCTCCCCTCCCCTTCATCCCCCTCCCCCCATGCCATGTCCGCAGGCACTGCGCGGAGGCAGCTCGCAAGGCCACTGCGCAGGCCCCCTCCCCGCGCCCCCCATCCCGTGCTCCTCCCCGCAAGGCCTCCCGCACCGCCTCCCTTGAAGCCATCGCTTCAGGTGGGGACAACGAGGGGGACGGGGAGGAGGACCAAGAGAGCGTTGAGTGGAAGGAGGGACAGGGGGAGGAGGATGATGATGATGATGATGAGAGAGACGAGGTGGGGAATCGGGCCGTGTATGGGGTTGACGCGGATAGGAAGGGCGCCCGGGTGCGTCTGTCTGGATCAGCAGATGCTGCTGTGGGAACTGCAAGCCGGCCTGCCATCTCTGCGTCTGGCAGTGCGGGCTCTGTGCTAGGTTACACAGGGGGGCAAATGGGACAGCCAGGGCTGGCAGGGCAGGCAGGGCCGTTGGGAGCTCAGTCGGGATCACCTTCGTACAACTCCCCACTCGCGCGCCACCTCAGCGTCACCGCTGCCTCCATGATGACGTGGCTGGGCGGCGCGAGGGAATCATCGGACGAGATTGCATCCAGTGGGTTTTCCTCGCTGGGGAAGACGGGCAGTGGCAAGCTGGACGGGGAGATGATGGGGGGGGGAGGGGACGAGCACGCGGATGGGCTCACAGCACTCGTCCCAGAGGCTCTCTTTCTCGTAGACGCGGAGAGCATGAAAGGGAACGTGGCGGCGGTAGCGGCAGGGATAGTGCTGGATATTATCGGGGAGGTGGTGGCAGGTGCGCTTCTGGAGGTCCCTAAGAGTGCGCCGCTGCTAGATGCAGTGCAGGACGCAGTGCCAGGGGATATCCCTGCTGACGTTGCAGCGGTTTTCACAGGGCAGTGGCTGCAGCGGGTGCTGCTGGTTCTCGAGCGGTGTCTGCTTGCAAGCAGCGTAGAGGCCAGCAAGCTGGACCGTGCGCGCTGGGGGCCCAATCTAGAGGCGCTGGCGCCTGTGCTGGCTGATGCTGCCTTCTGCGGGTCGTTTGCCCGGCCTAAGTCGTGCAAGCAGGTGCTGCAGTTCATGCTGCAGCTGCTCCAAGCCGCCAACACCAACGGGCTGATTGAAAACGCCCAGCCGGCCACCAGAGGGCTGCTCATCCGCACTCGCGGCACGTTCCTAGAGCCGTACATTCTCGCGCTGCTTAAAGCCTGTGGGCGGCTGGTGCTGTACTCGTTCCTGCCTTCAGACATGGTGGGGGTGAGAGCTGTGACAAGCGGGGAGGACGGGGACGAACTGACAGGGTCGGTGCGAACGAGTGGCACGTATGCTGCGGAACCGTGGGTGGGGGAGAGGCGCATGGTCCCTGCTCTCGATCCCAGCCTGGACCGATCAGACTCGCTGCACCTGCTGCTTGCAAACCATGGCATTATCCTGTCTAGCGTGAGTGTGGATCTAGAGCTGGTCGCATGCCTGTGCCATAACCTTACTTATATGATTCTCCAGCTCCCGTCCTCCCAGTCGCTGCCGCAGCAGCAGCAGGGCGGGGGAGCGGGGCACGAGCGGGAGTCGCTGATTCAGCAGCAGCAGCAGCACGTGGCGTTAGCAGCAGAGGCGTGGAAAGTGCTGGTGGCACACCGGGCTAAAGAGCTAGAGGATTTACTCACCTTCCGCACGCCGAGAGGCGATATGGTGGATCTGTTCCATGGGGGGTTTGACACGGTGCTGCAGAACGGAGAGGCGTCTCTGGTGCACTGGCTGGTGGGGTCCCAGGCGCTGGTGGTCGAGGTGCTCGGGCAGAAGGCTACCCCTGCTTGGCGCGACGCTGTGCTTGCTGCTGCTCGTGCCGCTGACGGCAGAGTGAAGGTGCTGGAGGTGAGGCGGCGGAAGGAGGCGCAGCGGCGGGCGAGGGACAGCCTGAGGTCCATGGCGAGGTATGAGGAGCAGCAGGGAGGGAATGTGGGGACGGCTGAGAAGGTGCGGTTTGGGATTGCCAAGGAGCTGCTGGTGAGGCGGCAGGATAAGTTTGGATGGGTGCTGCAGGCTGAGAGGGAGTGGCAGGGGCATCTGCAGCAGCTGGTGCATGAGAGAGGGATCTGGCCGGCTTGGCCTGGGGGGCTGGATACGAAGCAGAGGTCTAAGTGGGGCGAGGAAGGTGGGGAGAAGGAGGGCGAAGGCGGGGAGGAGGCAGAGGGAGAGGAGGAGGGAGCGGGGACGTTGCAATGGCAGCTGTGCTCGACTGAGGGGCCGTTCCGTATGAGGAAGAAGATGAGAAGGAGTAAGGTGCAGGTGGACTTGCGCCAGAAGCAGTGCGTGACTTGTATTGAGCCGGAACCGATTCCCATTGTGGAAGGGGCAGAGGAGGAGGCACGGGAAGCGGAGAGACGCAGCAGGGAGAGCAGCAAGGCTGAGAGCAGCAAGCCGGCAGCAGAGGGTGGTGCTGGGGATGCGGAGGGGAAAGGCGGGGAGAAGAACGGGGAAGGAGCGGCGAAGGGAAAGGAGGAAGCTGCGGGGGCTGGGAAAGGCAAGGAGGAGGGAGGCAAGGAGTCGTACCTGCAGCTGTCAGTGAGTGACGGTACCCCGCCTCGCATATACCGAGCCCACTCCACCATGGTTGACTTGGATGATGAGGGTGGTAGCCTGGCGGACCTGGTTGCTTCGCATATGGAGGCATTGGCAGAGGAGGAGGCGGAGGAGCAGGGCAATGACGCTGCGGAGGAACCAGCTGGGAAGGATGAGGGAAAGGGGGGTGCAGCAGCAGGTGGTGCGACTGATGGTTCCAAGTCCGATGCAGCGAAATCCGGGAGGCTGAGCGCAAGTGCTAGTTCTGGTGCTGGTGCTGGTGCAAGCGGGGCGGCTGCAGGGCGGGGGATAGAGGCGAGCAGCAGCGGCGGCAGCAGCAGCACGGACCCTGCAACGCGCAGCAGCAGCAAGCGCATGGGGTACGACCTGGGTGCTGACTGCCTGCGAGGCGGAGCAGGGGGAGGCGCAGAGAGCGACGACGGGGAGTACCTAATCCGCCCGCACTTGGAACCTGGGGAGCGAATCCGGTTCCGGTATAACTGCGACCGCGTGGTGGGGCTGGATAAGCGTGATGGGATCTTTCTGATAGGCGAGCAGTGCCTGTATGTTATTGACAACTACTTCATAGACAGCACTGGGAGGTTTCGGGAGAAGGAGGCTGAGGGGACGGTGTCTGTACTGGATCAGGCGCTGGGGATGAAGCCGGGGAAGCCGTCAGGGTTCACAGCAGCAGCGTGCGGGGCGAATCCGATGAAACGGCACGGAGTGGGGCTGGTTGGTGGGTGGGCGGAGACGGTCGCAGCGTGGCGAGCGACGGGAGGCGGCGGGGGGGAGAACTCGGGGGAGTTGGCAGGAGGGGAAGGCGGGGAGGAGGATGAGGAGGCGGCAGCGGAGGAGGCGGTGCTGTCGCACGAGTGCAAGAAGTGGAAGCATGAGGAGGTGCATGAGGTGCTGAAGCGGCGGTACCAGCTGCGGCCCGTGGCCATAGAGCTGTTCTCCATGTCGGGCAACAACGAGTTGCTCGTGTTCCACCTCAATGAGCGCGACGAGTGCTTCAAGAACCTGCAGGCCATGAACCTCCCCAGGAACAGCCTGTGAGTTGGGGGTAGTGTTGGTTGGCAGTCATCTGGTGAGGACTTCCTTCCATTTGTTGCCAGTCGATCTGCAGTGCAGACCCACTTCTCAATGCCTTTTCTATCGATTCACCGCCTCTCACCCTCCTCTTTCTTCCCCTTCTCCCCACCCCTCCCTTTCCCCCCTTTCCCCACCCTACTTGGCAGGTTGGACTCTACAATATCAAACGCCACTGAGGCAGCAGCAGCACCCCACCGGCTGTTTCGGAGACAACTCAAGGGCACCCCTTCTTCCGCACCCTTCCCCACACCCCTCACTTCCCCACCCCGCCCACCAGGCTGGACTCCACAATATCCAACGCCACAGAGGCAGCGGAGCCGCACCGGCTGTTCAAGATGATGGCAAAATCCCTGGGCAAGCGGTGGCAGGCGGGCGAGATCAGCAACTTCCACTACCTCATGCACCTCAACACGCTGGCGGGCCGCGGGTACAACGACCTCACACAGTACCCCGTCTTCCCCTGGGTGCTCGCGGATTATCTGAGTCAGGAGCTCGACTTGAGCGATCCCACCTCGTTCCGCCCGTTGAATAAGCCCATGGGGTGCATCACTCCGGAGCGGGAGAAGGAGTTTGTGCGCAGGTGCGTGGGCGGGCGGAGGGAGGGGGGAACGGGGGGCGGGGGGGGGGCTGCTTGCTTGCCTGGAGGGAATCGGGGTTTGACTTTGACGGTTGTTGTGCACATGTGGGTGGGTGAACGCGGTCTGTCACTTGAGTGTGGTAGTGTGTCCGCTCTCGTGACAGTCATCTGCCATTCTCGTGACAGTCGTCAGCCAGTCACCAGACACACATCGTGGCCCGTATTGCGTGCTCCCAAACCCCTTTCCCCTCCACACCCCTCCCACCTTCCCCCTCCCCATCCCCGCCTCCCTCCCCTTCCCCATCCACCCACCCACCCACCCCCAACCCTCCCCCACCATCCCCCCACCGCCCATGGGACGACAAATATCCCGCACTTCCACTAACAGGTGCTCCCAAACCCTTTCTCCCCACCTCCAACCCCCTCCCCCCGCCCACCCCCCAACCCCTCCCCTCCCCGCCCTCCTCCTCCCCCACCCCTTCCCAACCATCCCCCGCCACACACACCAGGTACAACACGTGGGACGACCCAGACATCCCGCGGTTGCACTACGGCTCGCACTACTCGAGTGCGGGCACGGTGCTCTACTATCTCATGCGCCTGCCGGCCTTACCTCGTGGCCCGTATTGCGTGCTCCCAAACCCCTTCCCCCCCACCGCCCCCCTCCTCCCTCCCCCTTCCCCCCCACCAACCCCGCCCCCCCTCCCCCCCTTCCCCCTCTCCCCCCACCCCCTCGTCCACCTTGCACACACCAGGTACAACACGTGGGACGATCCGGACATCCCGCGCTTCCACTACGGGTCGCACTACTCGAGTGCGGGCACGGTGCTCTACTATCTCATGCGCCTGCCGCCGTTCTCGCGGCAGAACATGCAGCTGCAGGGCGGGCACTTTGACCACGCGGACCGCATGTTCTACTCCATCCAGGAGACGTGGAAGAGCGCCAGCACGGGGCATACAGCTGATGTGAAGGAGCTCACGCCCGAGTTTTATTATGTGCCCACGTTTTTGGAGAACCGGTTTAATTTGGACCTGGGGGTCAAGCAGAGCGGGGAAGGGGTGAGTATGTGGGGGTGGGGGTGGGGGTGGGGGGGTGTGTGATTGTGGGTGTGGGGATGTATGTGGGTGGGGTGGGGAAGGAGTGGGTTGGAGCAATGATTTGTTAATACGCCCTTGCTCTCGCATGTGCACTTCCCTTCCCAGCTCCCTCCCGACCTCCCGCCCCCCCTCCCTTTCCCCCTCCCTCAGCTTCACCACCCACCTGTGTTCGCCCCTCTCCCCCAAACCCCATGCCATCACATGCACAACCTGATCACTCTTGACACGTCTCAGATATCACCTGTGCTCACTCACCCCTCTGCCCCTTCCCCACTACCCCTGTGCCGCCAGGTAAACAACACAATCCTGCCTTTTGAGGCGGCCCCAAAAGACGTCTCAGAAATCACCTGTACTTTCCTTTCCCTCTCTCCCGGCCCCCTTCCCTCCCGTCAACCCCATGGCACCAGGTGGACAATGTGATACTCCCCCCGTGGGCCAACGGCAGTCCCGAGGAGTTTATTCGCAAGCACAGGGAGGCGCTGGAGTCACCGTATGTGTCGGAGCATCTCAACGAGTGGATCGACCTCATCTTCGGCCACAAGCAGCAAGGCCCCGTCCGTGCCTCCCCTCCACCCCGCCCCCTCATGTCGCCTCTCTCCGCGCCTCTCCTCGCCTTTCCTTTCCTCCCCACCACTGGCCTATTGCTACCACCCCTTTTACCAATGTGCACTTTGGGCCATGCGCGCTGCTTACACACAACCTGCGCTCATGATCTTTTCACAGAATGGTGCTTTTGCTTGTCGCTTTCAACACACATCCAAACCCAACCCCCTTCCCCCAACCCCCATGTCCCATCCCCCATCCACTGTTTCCCATGCACCATCCCCCAAACCCTGTCTTCCATCCCCATCCACTATTCCGTATCCCCCAACCCCCATCTCCCGTCCCCCATCTCCAATCCCCCACTTCCCATCCCCCATCCCCATCCCTCGATCCCCCCTTCCCTCCCCCCCCCATGTCAACAGGCGTCAGTGGAGGCAGTGAACGTGTTCTTCTACCTCACATACGAGGGCTCAGTGAACATAGACGCCATCACCGACCCCTCCACCAAGGCCTCCATCCTCGCGCAGATCAACAATTTCGGCCAGACGCCCCGCCAGCTCTTCCTCAAGCCGCACCCCAAGAGGGAAACCCACCAGCGGCCCCCGCTCGTCAACTGCCTTCGCTACCACGATCTTGTTCAGATGGAGGAGTCAAGGAATGTGCGCCAGATGGTGACTCAGATCCTCATGGTGAAGGATAAGGTCGGGGTGCTTGTGGGGAACTCTCTGATCAAGGGCACGTCGAATGATCGGCGGTTGCTCTGGGGGTTCCCCGATGGGAGCCTGAGAGTGGTTTCTACTGATCAGGATAAGCTGCTCGCCACGCACGAGGCGTTGCACGACAACGGGCCGATTCAGTGCGCTGCTGTCAGCCGCGACGGGACTTTCATCGCAACAGGAGGGTCCGATGGAGTGGTGGCGATCTGGAGGTCTCTGGGGGATGGGCCTCCTGGCCGAGGTGCTCCGTCTCAGTCCCAGAGTCAACCCGGGCAGGCGCAGCAGCAGCAGGCGCAGGCGCAGCGGCAGCTGCAGCTGCTGCGGCGTTTGTGTGCGCACACCCAGGCTGTGACGTCCCTGGCTATGAGCCAAGCGTGGGGGCTTGTAGTGACAGGGTCGAGCGACCACACGGTTATCCTCTGGGATCTCAACTCATTGGATTTCGTCCGTCAGCTCCCGGTGATGCCTGCGCCGGTGTCTGTGGTGTATGTGAGCGACAGCACAGGGGACGTTGTGGTGGGCGCGGGGACACTGCTGAGTGTGTGGACGGTGAATGGGGACTGCCTGGCCAAGGTGAACACCTCACATTCCATGCTGGAGGCTATCACGTGTGTTACCACGCCGTCGCACTCGGATTGGATGGACACGGGGTGGTTCCTGACGGGGCACAGAAACGGGAGCATCAAGATGTGGTGCATGGACTGGTGCGTGCCGGCGAACGTGTCTGTGAAGAGAGCAGAGCATGAGACTGTCAGTGGTAGCAGCAGCAGCGGTGGTGGCGGCGGCAGCTTTAGGGAGGCAGGAAGTGGAACGAGTGGGGTGAGCGTTCAGCAGACGAATACGGAAGGCAAGGAGCAGCAAGAGCAGGGAGACAAGGACGAGGGCGGCAGACAGGCAAACGGAGATGCAGCAGCAGGAACCACCCAGCAGCAGCAGAATCAGAATCAGTTGGCAGTCGTCGTGCCGGGCCGTGAGCAGCAGGCGGGCAGTGGCAAGCACAGACGGAAGGTGCTGGTGCCAGGCACGTTCACCTCGCGCATGGACCCAGAGTGGAAGCTTGTGCTGTGCCGCGAGCTAGTGTGGCACAAGGAGGCCGTCACAGCGCTCTTCCTCACCCCGGAGCTGCGGCAGCTGTTCTCGGGGGACATTGCGGGCCACATTGCATGCTGGGCGATTCCGGACGGTGATGCTGAGAACATTGTGATGCATGATGCGCAGGTGAGTGCTCCTCCTTAGCTCTACTCCCTCGATTTCTTGCCCCGTCTTGCACATTGCTTCCTGCTGTCCCTCCCTACCTGCATCCTTCCCTCACCTTCCTCCCAGCCTCCTTCCCTCTCCATCCGTTTCCGGCCCTTGTTTAACACGCCAACTCCCTGCATCCTCGGCCCCTGGTCCTCTACCCTCTCCCCATCGTCCTCTACCCGCACCCCCCTCAGGTGTCAGTCTGTGCAGGGGCATGCAGGAGGCGCTTCACAGTGGGAGAGCGGCGCTTTGAGTGTGTGACGTGCAAGAAGGTGGTGTGTGGGCAGTGCGGAGGCAGCAAAATGGTGGTGGACCGATCAGGCCACTATGCACAGCGCTGGGTCTGCTCCTCCTGCCAACACCAATCCGATGCCGCTGCCGCTGCTGCCGCTGCCGCCGCCGCTGCTGCTGTCGCTGCCGCGGCAGAGGCAGGGGCAGCGGGGGCGGCGGCAGGGGGAGGAGGTGGAGCAGGAGGAGGGATGGGGGTGCGGTCTAGTATGGTCCGTGGCATGTCGGTTGCAGCGCCTCAGAGCACGGGCGGCATGGGCGGGGCAGGGGGAGGGGGGCTTGCAGGAGCGGGGGAGGGAGGAGGGCAGGCGCATGGGGGGGAGAGGGTCGGGCCTGGGGCAGGGCCGGGGCAGAGGGCGTTTGTGGCGATGCCACGCATTTCGAAGCAGACGGGGGGGCTGCCGCAAGGGGGGATGAGACGAGGAGGGAGCACTAGCATGCCCCGATCCACCACCTCTTCTTAGGCTCCCTGCTGGGCTGCTGTGCCGCTGTGCTGTTGCGCTTCTGTGCCTTCCCTCCAGGCCCGTCTGCCCTGCAGCCACTGCACTGCAGTTTGCTGCCTGACAGGGTGTGCTGGATATATTGCCCCAGTGCCGTAACTGGGGTTTTTGTTTGACTGAAGGATGATCAATATCTTCTGCCTAGTACATTGACAGGGGTAGCTTATACCATACCATCTGGGTTACGGTACGACGAAAAGTGAGAAGGCGCATGCGGGTACTTGAGAGGCATTTGTATCGAGGGAGGGGTCCGTCTGTAAGAGGCATGTGAGCCGCACAGCATTTTCCAAGTCATGACTTCTGACTGGTATCAGGTCACCCATGATATTTATTATATACCTGGCATTACCTGGCGTTAATGTTTGTTTTGGACCGTACCGTAGTAACTTCATGGTGTGAAGACTTGATTTATTAATGAATGAAAGTATATGTGTGACATGGCGTGAAACAGCAGGCCTTGAGCCCTGTTGTGAAGTGCATGAAGCAGCAGGTCTTGCTACTTGAAGTCATGTATTGAGGCTATACTTGTATTTGCACTTGGTGCACTCGTAGAAAACTGTCTGCCCTTCATCCGCTGACCGCAACTGACACGCACGAGAGGAAAGGGCGAGTGCGAGGAAGCGGGAATCGGAGTTGATATTACAGCACATGGAAACACCTTGACAGGATGATGAGAATGGGCAAGGTCAAGGACTGATGCGGATGTGTGAGATGTGTGAGGAGTGTGAGGAGTGTGAGGAGTGTGAGGAGTCTGGGTGAGGGAGGCAGGGGCGCGGCAAGGAGCATACCTGCATGGTATAGTACTCCATCTCCTTGTTGCCACACTTGGGACATATCTCGTTCACCTGAAGTCACACAGTAAACAGATGGCACAGGGGGCACATTGAGCACACCGGGTGAGTGGGCACGCTAAAGGAGGATAAAAATGGTGCCGAGAAGGGATGGGCACCAGCGCAAGCATTAAAGCATTACTGCGCATTGGAACAACGCCAACTGTCGACGGGTTGGAAGGTTCATTCTGTTGGAAGTGTGCGTGGGAGGAGAGGCGGGAGAAGCAGAGCAGGTGAGGCATTGACAGGCATTGACCGGGCAGCGTACACAGCCCCGCCGGCATGTGTGGCACGCCCCCCCCCCTGTCTGACTAGTCAGTACATGATAATTCTCAAAAACCATCGAGCTCGCGGCCAGCATGTCTAGCTTGCACCCCTCCCTCCCTGCCTCAGCTTGCACCCGTCCCTCCCCCCCCGCACCTTGGCGCGCTCCTTGATGCTCTCCTTGCGGGTCCCGCCCCCCATGTCCGAGTCCAGTGGCACGATGGGGTCCACGCCATACCGCCGCATCAAGTCCTGCGCGCCCGCACACGCCCACGCGCCACACGCGCCACACGCGCCCATTCCGAACATACGCATGCGAAGTTTGCAGGGAAATGCGCCGTCCGCGCAGAGGGGAGGGTGTGAAGGGGAATGAGGGCGCGGGGGAAGGTGGGATTGATATGGGGGAAAGCAGAGGCGGGATGTGGTTTCAGGATAAGCAACCTGGACTGCGGGAGAAGCACGCAAGGGCCTCAAGAAAAGGCGTATCTCGGCACAGCAGCGCACGTACCTGCGGACCGCTGGTTGTGGTAACGCCAAGCGACGGCCAATCTGGGGATGGGGAGGGGGGATGCGCGGCGCATGATTTTGACAGCTGATCAACGCGCAAGGCGGATCACGTGCGATGAGCACATGGAATCACGGGATATCGGGAGGGGAAGGAGCAGCGGAGGAGGGAAGAGGCAGGCGAGGCGAGGCGAGACGAGGCGAGACGAGACGAGACGAGAACCAGAAATGGCGGGGACGGAAACGGCTGGAAACGGTCAGGAGCTCTAGACTGCAGAAATAAGGGCGAGCACCTCGTAGGTTCTGCGGCGTGGCGCAGAGAGCGCACTGCGCGACGCTACCGACCGAGGGCATGTCCAGCAGCGTGCCGCACAAGCAGCAGAAGCGGTACGCGTTGGCAGGCACCGCCGCTGCCACGCCCGACCCTCGCATAGCTAAATAACGGGCGTGCGCGCTTCTTGCTGGTGACACCTCGTGGATAATGGCCGACGCTGGAGGGAGTTACGGGCAATCGCGGTGCGGGGTCCCTGGTAAGAGTTCGAGTGAAGGGGAGGTGTCGCGGGAATGGTTCAAGTGGAGTTTGGTAGTGGTAAAAATTTGGGATTTTGGTGTTTGGTTTTGAGGGTTGTGGGGGGGTTTTCGCGAGTTACGTTTTGTTGTATTTGCAATAGGAATGTTTCTTGCGGTTTCCATTCAACTCATGGCAAAGTTGATTTTTCAAACGCGGGGACTACAATCGAGCAATGGAGCTGGTTTTGATTCGCATTTGTCGCCAACCATCGTGATGACCTGACAGCTGGGACACGAACCTTTCGCTATCTGTCGCAGCTGTTCGTCATCGCATCCAACCCCCTTTCCCATCTTGTTCCCCCCTCCCTCCCACTCATCCTTCGCACTACCCAACCACAGCAAGCAGAACTAGTGGTGGGAGGGAAACCAGAGGTATAGACATCACACACATCAACTGCAACATTCATTGTCAGCTGGTGGTGTGGGAAGCGATACTCGTTGCTATGGCTCCCAAGAAGAGGAAGGCAGCTGCAAGCGCAGCGCCGGCTAAGAAGCCAGCCACCACGAGAGCACGCTCTGCGAAGGAGGCTGTTGCGGTCGCCGTCGAAGCGACAACCAACGATGCTGGGAATGCGCGAACTTTGATCATCGAAGCCTGGTACATACTCTTTTCGCCTTTCCATCGTGTAGTTATTTAAATTTGCAGATAAAGAGTATCGTTATCGTATCGCGCGTGACTGTAATTGTTGACTGGTCAGAACGCTTAATCTGTAATACTTGTCCGCGTCAAACCTGCAGCAAGTCCTGAGGAGCGTTTAAGACGCGCGCGGCGAAGCTGGAGAAGCTGATAAAGGCAGCACTGCCAGACGTGACCGTCTCCATCAACCCGGAAAAGGTGGGCCTCGTGACGAACCGATGCTGACAACCGCTCGTTGGCTTCAAGAAGGAATTCAGTGCTGACGCTTGTTGACGTTGCTTCTGATTTGATCCCTCGGTGCTGCATTGTATCTTGGTGCTTGCTCATGTCCAATCAGCCTCGCAAAGGATGCTTTGAGGTGCGACTGGCTGACGGTTCATCCACGTTCATCTCCCTTCTGGTGAGCTGCTCTCCCTCCTCTCCCCACACCTCCCCTCTCCCTCTCCTTCCCCTTCTCTCTCTCTCTCTCTCTCTCTCTCTCTCTCTCTCTCTCTCTCTCTCTCTCTCTCTCTCTCTTTCTCGTTCTCCCTCTCCTCCCCTCCCTCCCTCCTCCCCCTCCCCCTCTCTCTCGTTGTCATAGCACCTCTCCATTCTGATGCCGCCTTCTCTTGACCCACTTGCTGCTTAACGACTTCACCTGTGTTTCACAAGGCAATTTCACGTGTTTAGAAGTTTGTGTTTGTGTCACTCTTCTAACGTTTTCACTACAATCCAATCATGATGTGCTTTATATGCAGTCCATGCCGCGTCCGTTTGGGAAGCTGAAAGCGTTGGACATAGATGCTGAAGCAGAGAAAATAGTGAAACAACTCCAAGAGGCTGTGAAAGAGGCCAGCGACCCTGATGCAGAGGACGTGCAGGAAAAAGAGTAAGCATGAAGGCTTGTGTTGATAAAATTACGAAGTAGCCATGGAGGTCACGTGCTGCCTGGAGGGATGAGAAGACTGCGGTGCTATCATGACCTGCATAGGGCAAATGCTTTCGGCAACCCTAGTGTGGCGACCTCCAGCATTGTTAGTCTTTCCCCACTTGTCTGGCATGTTCAATTCCATGGTTATCTTCTCAAAACTCTATTCGCTGTTAGACTCAGGAGTTTACACTGGTACCCTGTTAGAAATAAAAAGTTGGTAGCCGTCCTTCATTATGTATCAATATGAAAGGGGAAGTATGTATGGCAAGATGGGACACAAAGTGCGTATGATAACTTTTTACTCACATGACTAAACCGTTGGACTGGTAATGGCAAAGAGGTGGGGGGGAGGGGGGTTGTGAGGGTGTGATGTGCAGGCTCTGGAGACAAGGATGGTTATTTGGTCGACTCAATACAAAACACCAGTATGTGACGGTAATAAGTTTCAAGGTAACAAGAAGATGCTGTTAGACGGCATGGATAGCATGTCATGGCAGTGTGAAGATGACAGTGTGGCGCGGCGAAACACAAGTCCTGAATCTCCACTCCTTCCCTCCCAGGCTCCCACCAAAGAATCTTCTTTGCCTTGAGCTGCGCCCAGTGCCCACTTCCTTCCAGCTGCTGCATCATATCCTGCCAGTGGCATGATGCATGCCGTAACAGCACAGCACAGCCCAACATACCACACCACCTCACCTCATGCCGCAACAGCACAGCACCAGCACAGCAGACAACACCATACCACACCACCTCACCTCATTACCTACCCATCCATTTTCCACATCTCACCACTCACTCTCACCAACTCACCACCAACTCGCACCACAATTACCACACAGAGACTGCAACAAATCACTGTCACCTATTGAGAATTTTAAAAAGTCACCTCACTGTCGCCTCAAACCTACTAGTCCCTTCAAACCTATGAGTCACCTCAAACCTACTAGTCCCTTCAAACCTACGAGTCACCTCAAACCTACAAGTTGCAGCGTGAAGCTCACCAGTGCAGCGTCAGGTTTGACGTCAGGTTTGAGGTCAGGTTTGACGTCAGGTTTGAGGTCAGGTTTGAGGTCAGGTTTGAGGTCAGGTTTGAGGTCAGGTTTGAGGTCAGGTTTGACGTCAGGTTTGACGTCAGGTTTGCGGTCAGGTTTGAGGTCAGGTTTGACGTCAGGTTTGACGTCAGGTTTGACGTCAGGTTTGACATCAGGTTTGAGGTCAGGTTTGAGGTCAGGTTTGAGGTCAGGTTTGACGTCAAGTTTGACGTCAGGTTTGAGGTCAGGTTTGAGGTCAGGTTTGAGGTCAGGTTTGACGTCAGGTTTGAGGTCAGGTTTGACGTCAGGTTTGACGTAAAGGTTTGAGGTCCGGTTTGAGGTCAGGTTTTACGTCAGGTTTGATGTCAGGTTTGACGTCAGGTTTGCGGTCAGGTTTGAGGTCAGGTTTGACGTCAGGTTTGACGTCAGGTTTGACGTCAGGTTTGACATCAGGTTTGAGGTCAGGTTTGAGGTCAGGTTTGAGGTCAGGTTTGAGGTCAGGTTTGACGTCAGGTTTGACGTCAGGTTTGAGTTCAGGTTTGAGGTCAGCTTGAGGTCAGGTTTTGAGGTCAGGTTTGACATCAGGTTTGACGTCAGGTTTGAGGTCAGGTTTGAGGTCAGGTTGAGGTAAGGTTTGACGTCAGGTTTGAGGTCAGGTTTGACATCAGGTTTGACGTCAGGTTTGAGGTCAGGTTTGACATCAGGTTTGAGGTCAGGTTTGAGGTCAGGTTTGACGTCAGGTTTGACGTCAGGTTTGATGTCAGGTTTGACGTCAGGTTTGCGGTCAGGTTTGAGGTCAGGTTTGACGTCAGGTTTGACGTCAGGTTTGACGTCAGGTTTGACGTCAGGTTTGACATCAGGTTTGAGGTCAGGTTTGAGGTCAGGTTTGAGGTCAGGTTTGATGTCAGGTTTGAGGTCAGGTTTGAGTTCAGGTTTGAGGTCAGGTTTGAGGTCAGGTTTGACGTCAGGTTTGAGGTCAGGTTTGAGGTCAGGTTTGAGGTCAGGTTTGACGTCAAGTTTGACGTCAGGTTTGAGGTCAGGTTTGACGTCAGGTTTGAGGTCAGGTTTGAGGAAAGGTTTGACGTCAGGTTTGAGTTCAGGTTTGAGGTCAGGTTTGAGGTCAGGTTTGACGTCAGGTTTGAGTTCAGGTTTGAGGTCAGGTTTGACATCAGGTTTGACGTCAGGTTTGAGGTCAAGTTTGACGTAAGGTTTGAGGTCAGGTTTGAGGTCAGGTTTGATGTCAGGTTTGAGGTCAGGTTTGAGGTCAGGTTTGAGGTCAGGTTTGAGGTTAGGTTTGAGGTAAGGTTTGAGGTCAGGTTTGACGTCAGGTTTGAGGTCAGGTTTGAGGTAATGTTTGACGCCAGGTTTGACGTCAGGTTTGATGTCAGGTTTGAGGTCAGGTTTGACGTCAGGTTTGAGGTAAATTTTTAGGTAAGGTTTGAGGTCAGGTTTGAGGTAAGGTTTGACGTCAGGTTTGAGGTCAGGTTTGACGTCAGGTTTGACGTCAGGTTTGAGGTCAGGTTTGAGGTCAGGTTTGCGGTCAGGTTTGAGGTCAGGTTTGAGGTCAGGTTTGACGTCAGGTTTGACGTCAGGTTTGAGGTCAGGTTTGACGTCAGGTTTGACGTCAGGTTTGACGTCAGGTTTGAGGTCAGGTTTGAGGTCAGGTTTGAGGTCAGGTTTGACGTCAGGTTTGACGTCAGGTTTGACGTCAGGTTTGACGTCGGGGTTGAGGTCAGGTTTGAGGTAAGGTTTGAGGTCCGGTTTGACGTCAGGTTTGAGGTAAGGTTTGAGGTCAGGTTTGAGGTCAGGTTTGAGGTCAGGTTTGAGGTAAGGTTTGAGGTCAGGTTTGAGGTCAGGTTTGAGGTAAGGTTTGAGGTCAGGTTTGAGGTCAGGTTTGACGTCAGGTTTGAGGTCAGGTTTGAGGTCAGGTTTGACGTCAGGTTTGACGTCAGGTTTGACGTCAGGTTTGAGGTCAGGTTTGAGGTCAGGTTTGACGTCAGGTTAAACGTCAGGTTTGACGTCAGGTTTGAGGTCAGGTTTGACGTCAGGTTTGACGTCAGGTTTGACGTCAGGTTTGAGGTCAGGTTTGACGTCAGGTTTGACGTCAGGTTTGAGGTCAGGTTTGACGTCAGGTTTGAGGTCAGGTTTGACGTCAGGTTTGAGGTCAGGTTTGAGGTCAGGTTTGACGTCAAGTTTGAGGTCAGGTTTGACGTCAGGTTTGAGGTCAGGTTTGAGGTCAGGTTTGACATCAGGTTTGACGTCAGGTTTGAGGTCAGGTTTGATGTCAGGTTTGAGGTCAGGTTTGAGGTCAGGTTCGAGGTAAGGTTTGACGTCAGGTTTGACGTTTGGTTTGACGTCAGGTTTGAAGGTCAGGTTTGAGGTAAGGTTTGAGGTCAGGTTTGAGGTCAGGTTTAACGTCAGGTTTGACGTCAGGTTTGAGGTCAGGTTTGAGGCCAGGTTTGAGGTAAGGTTTGAGGTAAGGTTTGAGGTCAGGTTTGAGGTCAGGTTTGAGGTCAGGTTTCACGTCAGGTTTGAGGTCAGGTTTGACGTCAGGTTCGAGGTCAGGTTTGACGTCAGGTTTGAGGTCAGGTTTGACGTCAGGTTTGAGGTCAGGTTTGAGGTCAGGTTTGACGTCAGGTTTGACGTCAGGTTTGAGGTCAGGTTTGAGGCCCGGTTTGAGGTCCGGTTTGATGCCAGGTTTGATGTCAGGTTTGAGGTCAGGTTTGAGGTCAGGTTTAACGTAAGGTTTGACGTTAGGTTTGAGGTCAGGTTTGACATCAGGTTTGAGGTCAGGTTTGAGGTCAGGTTTGACGTCAGGTTTGAGGTCAGGTTTGAGGTCAGGTTTGACATCAGGTTTGACGTCAGGTTTGAGGTCAGGTTTGATGTAAGGTTTGAGGTCAGGTTTGAGGTCAGGTTTGAGGTAAGGTTTGACGTCAGGTTTGACGTTTGGTTTGACGTCAGGTTTGAAGGTCAGGTTTGAGGTAAGGTTTGACGTCAGGTTTGAGGTCAGGTTTAACGTCAGGTTTGACGTCAGGTTTGAGGTCAGGTTTGAGGCCAGGTTTGAGGTAAGGTTTGAGGTCAGGTTTGAGGTCAGGTTTGACGTCAGGTTTGAGTTCAGGTTTGAGGTCAGGTTTGACATCAGGTTTGACGTCAGGTTTGAGGTCAAGTTTGACGTAAGGTTTGAGGTCAGGTTTGAGGTCAGGTTTGATGTCAGGTTTGAGGTCAGGTTTGAGGTCAGGTTTGAGGTCAGGTTTGAGGTTAGGTTTGAGGTAAGGTTTGAGGTCAGGTTTGACGTCAGGTTTGAGGTCAGGTTTGAGGTAATGTTTGACGCCAGGTTTGACGTCAGGTTTGATGTCAGGTTTGAGGTCAGGTTTGACGTCAGGTTTGAGGTAAATTTTTAGGTAAGGTTTGAGGTCAGGTTTGAGGTAAGGTTTGACGTCAGGTTTGAGGTCAGGTTTGACGTCAGGTTTGACGTCAGGTTTGAGGTCAGGTTTGAGGTCAGGTTTGCGGTCAGGTTTGAGGTCAGGTTTGAGGTCAGGTTTGACGTCAGGTTTGACGTCAGGTTTGAGGTCAGGTTTGACGTCAGGTTTGACGTCAGGTTTGACGTCAGGTTTGAGGTCAGGTTTGAGGTCAGGTTTGAGGTCAGGTTTGACGTCAGGTTTGACGTCAGGTTTGACGTCGGGGTTGAGGTCAGGTTTGAGGTAAGGTTTGAGGTCCGGTTTGACGTCAGGTTTGAGGTAAGGTTTGAGGTCAGGTTTGAGGTCAGGTTTGAGGTCAGGTTTGAGGTAAGGTTTGAGGTCAGGTTTGAGGTCAGGTTTGAGGTAAGGTTTGAGGTCAGGTTTGAGGTCAGGTTTGACGTCAGGTTTGAGGTCAGGTTTGAGGTCAGGTTTGACGTCAGGTTTGACGTCAGGTTTGACGTCAGGTTTGAGGTCAGGTTTGAGGTCAGGTTTGACGTCAGGTTAAACGTCAGGTTTGACGTCAGGTTTGAGGTCAGGTTTGACGTCAGGTTTGACGTCAGGTTTGACGTCAGGTTTGAGGTCAGGTTTGACGTCAGGTTTGACGTCAGGTTTGAGGTCAGGTTTGACGTCAGGTTTGAGGTCAGGTTTGACGTCAGGTTTGAGGTCAGGTTTGAGGTCAGGTTTGACGTCAAGTTTGAGGTCAGGTTTGACGTCAGGTTTGAGGTCAGGTTTGAGGTCAGGTTTGAGGTCAGGTTTGAGGTAAGGTTTGAGGTCAGGTTTGAGGTCAGGTTTGAGGTAAGGTTTGAGGTCAGGTTTGAGGTCAGGTTTGACGTCAGGTTTGAGGTCAGGTTTGAGGTCAGGTTTGACGTCAGGTTTGACGTCAGGTTTGACGTCAGGTTTGAGGTCAGGTTTGAGGTCAGGTTTGACGTCAGGTTAAACGTCAGGTTTGACGTCAGGTTTGAGGTCAGGTTTGACGTCAGGTTTGACGTCAGGTTTGACGTCAGGTTTGAGGTCAGGTTTGACGTCAGGTTTGACGTCAGGTTTGAGGTCAGGTTTGACGTCAGGTTTGAGGTCAGGTTTGACGTCAGGTTTGAGGTCAGGTTTGAGGTCAGGTTTGACGTCAAGTTTGAGGTCAGGTTTGACGTCAGGTTTGAGGTCAGGTTTGAGGTCAGGTTTGACATCAGGTTTGACGTCAGGTTTGAGGTCAGGTTTGATGTAAGGTTTGAGGTCAGGTTTGAGGTCAGGTTCGAGGTAAGGTTTGACGTCAGGTTTGACGTTTGGTTTGACGTCAGGTTTGAAGGTCAGGTTTGAGGTAAGGTTTGACGTCAGGTTTGAGGTCAGGTTTAACGTCAGGTTTGACGTCAGGTTTGAGGTCAGGTTTGAGGCCAGGTTTGAGGTAAGGTTTGAGGTCAGGTTTGAGGTCAGGTTTGACGTCAGGTTTGAGTTCAGGTTTGAGGTCAGGTTTGACATCAGGTTTGACGTCAGGTTTGAGGTCAAGTTTGACGTAAGGTTTGAGGTCAGGTTTGAGGTCAGGTTTGATGTCAGGTTTGAGGTCAGGTTTGAGGTCAGGTTTGAGGTCAGGTTTGAGGTTAGGTTTGAGGTAAGGTTTGAGGTCAGGTTTGACGTCAGGTTTGAGGTCAGGTTTGAGGTAATGTTTGACGCCAGGTTTGACGTCAGGTTTGATGTCAGGTTTGAGGTCAGGTTTGACGTCAGGTTTGAGGTAAATTTTTAGGTAAGGTTTGAGGTCAGGTTTGAGGTAAGGTTTGACGTCAGGTTTGAGGTCAGGTTTGACGTCAGGTTTGACGTCAGGTTTGAGGTCAGGTTTGAGGTCAGGTTTGCGGTCAGGTTTGAGGTCAGGTTTGAGGTCAGGTTTGACGTCAGGTTTGACGTCAGGTTTGAGGTCAGGTTTGACGTCAGGTTTGACGTCAGGTTTGACGTCAGGTTTGAGGTCAGGTTTGAGGTCAGGTTTGAGGTCAGGTTTGACGTCAGGTTTGACGTCAGGTTTGACGTCAGGTTTGACGTCGGGGTTGAGGTCAGGTTTGAGGTAAGGTTTGAGGTCCGGTTTGACGTCAGGTTTGAGGTAAGGTTTGAGGTCAGGTTTGAGGTCAGGTTTGAGGTCAGGTTTGAGGTAAGGTTTGAGGTCAGGTTTGAGGTCAGGTTTGAGGTAAGGTTTGAGGTCAGGTTTGAGGTCAGGTTTGACGTCAGGTTTGAGGTCAGGTTTGAGGTCAGGTTTGACGTCAGGTTTGACGTCAGGTTTGACGTCAGGTTTGAGGTCAGGTTTGAGGTCAGGTTTGACGTCAGGTTAAACGTCAGGTTTGACGTCAGGTTTGAGGTCAGGTTTGACGTCAGGTTTGACGTCAGGTTTGACGTCAGGTTTGAGGTCAGGTTTGACGTCAGGTTTGACGTCAGGTTTGAGGTCAGGTTTGACGTCAGGTTTGAGGTCAGGTTTGACGTCAGGTTTGAGGTCAGGTTTGAGGTCAGGTTTGACGTCAAGTTTGAGGTCAGGTTTGACGTCAGGTTTGAGGTCAGGTTTGAGGTCAGGTTTGAGGTCAGGTTTGAGGTAAGGTTTGAGGTCAGGTTTGAGGTCAGGTTTGAGGTAAGGTTTGAGGTCAGGTTTGAGGTCAGGTTTGACGTCAGGTTTGAGGTCAGGTTTGAGGTCAGGTTTGACGTCAGGTTTGACGTCAGGTTTGACGTCAGGTTTGAGGTCAGGTTTGAGGTCAGGTTTGACGTCAGGTTAAACGTCAGGTTTGACGTCAGGTTTGAGGTCAGGTTTGACGTCAGGTTTGACGTCAGGTTTGACGTCAGGTTTGAGGTCAGGTTTGACGTCAGGTTTGACGTCAGGTTTGAGGTCAGGTTTGACGTCAGGTTTGAGGTCAGGTTTGACGTCAGGTTTGAGGTCAGGTTTGAGGTCAGGTTTGACGTCAAGTTTGAGGTCAGGTTTGACGTCAGGTTTGAGGTCAGGTTTGAGGTCAGGTTTGACATCAGGTTTGACGTCAGGTTTGAGGTCAGGTTTGATGTAAGGTTTGAGGTCAGGTTTGAGGTCAGGTTCGAGGTAAGGTTTGACGTCAGGTTTGACGTTTGGTTTGACGTCAGGTTTGAAGGTCAGGTTTGAGGTAAGGTTTGAGGTCAGGTTTGAGGTCAGGTTTAACGTCAGGTTTGACGTCAGGTTTGAGGTCAGGTTTGAGGCCAGGTTTGAGGTAAGGTTTGAGGTAAGGTTTGAGGTCAGGTTTGAGGTCAGGTTTGAGGTCAGGTTTCACGTCAGGTTTGAGGTCAGGTTTGACGTCAGGTTCGAGGTCAGGTTTGACGTCAGGTTTGAGGTCAGGTTTGACGTCAGGTTTGAGGTCAGGTTTGAGGTCAGGTTTGACGTCAGGTTTGACGTCAGGTTTGAGGTCAGGTTTGAGGCCCGGTTTGAGGTCCGGTTTGATGCCAGGTTTGATGTCAGGTTTGAGGTCAGGTTTGAGGTCAGGTTTAACGTAAGGTTTGACGTTAGGTTTGAGGTCAGGTTTGACATCAGGTTTGAGGTCAGGTTTGAGGTCAGGTTTGACGTCAGGTTTGAGGTCAGGTTTGAGGTCAGGTTTGACATCAGGTTTGACGTCAGGTTTGAGGTCAGGTTTGATGTAAGGTTTGAGGTCAGGTTTGAGGTCAGGTTTGAGGTAAGGTTTGACGTCAGGTTTGACGTTTGGTTTGACGTCAGGTTTGAAGGTCAGGTTTGAGGTAAGGTTTGACGTCAGGTTTGAGGTCAGGTTTAACGTCAGGTTTGACGTCAGGTTTGAGGTCAGGTTTGAGGCCAGGTTTGAGGTAAGGTTTGAGGTCAGGTTTGAGGTCAGGTTTGACGTCAGGTTTGAGTTCAGGTTTGAGGTCAGGTTTGACATCAGGTTTGACGTCAGGTTTGAGGTCAAGTTTGACGTAAGGTTTGATGTCAGGTTTGAGGTCAGGTTTGATGTCAGGTTTGAGGTCAGGTTTGAGGTCAGGTTTGAGGTCAGGTTTGAGGTTAGGTTTGAGGTAAGGTTTGAGGTCAGATTTGACGTCAGGTTTGAGGTCAGGTTTGAGGTAATGTTTGACGCCAGGTTTGACGTCAGGTTTGATGTCAGGTTTGAGGTCAGGTTTGACGTCAGGTTTGAGGTAAATTTTTAGGTAAGGTTTGAGGTCAGGTTTGAGGTAAGGTTTGACGTCAGGTTTGAGGTCAGGTTTGACGTCAGGTTTGACGTCAGGTTTGAGGTCAGGTTTGAGGTCAGGTTTGCGGTCAGGTTTGAGGTCAGGTTTGAGGTCAGGTTTGACGTCAGGTTTGACGTCAGGTTTGAGGTCAGGTTTGACGTCAGGTTTGACGTCAGGTTTGACGTCAGGTTTGAGGTCAGGTTTGAGGTCAGGTTTGAGGTCAGGTTTGACGTCAGGTTTGACGTCAGGTTTGACGTCAGGTTTGACGTCGGGGTTGAGGTCAGGTTTGAGGTAAGGTTTGAGGTCCGGTTTGACGTCAGGTTTGAGGTAAGGTTTGAGGTCAGGTTTGAGGTCAGGTTTGAGGTCAGGTTTGAGGTAAGGTTTGAGGTCAGGTTTGAGGTCAGGTTTGAGGTAAGGTTTGAGGTCAGGTTTGAGGTCAGGTTTGACGTCAGGTTTGAGGTCAGGTTTGAGGTCAGGTTTGACGTCAGGTTTGACGTCAGGTTTGACGTCAGGTTTGAGGTCAGGTTTGAGGTCAGGTTTGACGTCAGGTTAAACGTCAGGTTTGACGTCAGGTTTGAGGTCAGGTTTGACGTCAGGTTTGACGTCAGGTTTGACGTCAGGTTTGAGGTCAGGTTTGACGTCAGGTTTGACGTCAGGTTTGAGGTCAGGTTTGACGTCAGGTTTGAGGTCAGGTTTGACGTCAGGTTTGAGGTCAGGTTTGAGGTCAGGTTTGACGTCAAGTTTGAGGTCAGGTTTGACGTCAGGTTTGAGGTCAGGTTTGAGGTCAGGTTTGAGGTCAGGTTTGAGGTAAGGTTTGAGGTCAGGTTTGAGGTCAGGTTTGAGGTAAGGTTTGAGGTCAGGTTTGAGGTCAGGTTTGACGTCAGGTTTGAGGTCAGGTTTGAGGTCAGGTTTGACGTCAGGTTTGACGTCAGGTTTGACGTCAGGTTTGAGGTCAGGTTTGAGGTCAGGTTTGACGTCAGGTTAAACGTCAGGTTTGACGTCAGGTTTGAGGTCAGGTTTGACGTCAGGTTTGACGTCAGGTTTGACGTCAGGTTTGAGGTCAGGTTTGACGTCAGGTTTGACGTCAGGTTTGAGGTCAGGTTTGACGTCAGGTTTGAGGTCAGGTTTGACGTCAGGTTTGAGGTCAGGTTTGAGGTCAGGTTTGACGTCAAGTTTGAGGTCAGGTTTGACGTCAGGTTTGAGGTCAGGTTTGAGGTCAGGTTTGACATCAGGTTTGACGTCAGGTTTGAGGTCAGGTTTGATGTAAGGTTTGAGGTCAGGTTTGAGGTCAGGTTCGAGGTAAGGTTTGACGTCAGGTTTGACGTTTGGTTTGACGTCAGGTTTGAAGGTCAGGTTTGAGGTAAGGTTTGAGGTCAGGTTTGAGGTCAGGTTTAACGTCAGGTTTGACGTCAGGTTTGAGGTCAGGTTTGAGGCCAGGTTTGAGGTAAGGTTTGAGGTAAGGTTTGAGGTCAGGTTTGAGGTCAGGTTTGAGGTCAGGTTTCACGTCAGGTTTGAGGTCAGGTTTGACGTCAGGTTCGAGGTCAGGTTTGACGTCAGGTTTGAGGTCAGGTTTGACGTCAGGTTTGAGGTCAGGTTTGAGGTCAGGTTTGACGTCAGGTTTGACGTCAGGTTTGAGGTCAGGTTTGAGGCCCGGTTTGAGGTCCGGTTTGATGCCAGGTTTGATGTCAGGTTTGAGGTCAGGTTTGAGGTCAGGTTTAACGTAAGGTTTGACGTTAGGTTTGAGGTCAGGTTTGACATCAGGTTTGAGGTCAGGTTTGAGGTCAGGTTTGACGTCAGGTTTGAGGTCAGGTTTGAGGTCAGGTTTGACATCAGGTTTGACGTCAGGTTTGAGGTCAGGTTTGATGTAAGGTTTGAGGTCAGGTTTGAGGTCAGGTTTGAGGTAAGGTTTGACGTCAGGTTTGACGTTTGGTTTGACGTCAGGTTTGAAGGTCAGGTTTGAGGTAAGGTTTGACGTCAGGTTTGAGGTCAGGTTTAACGTCAGGTTTGACGTCAGGTTTGAGGTCAGGTTTGAGGCCAGGTTTGAGGTAAGGTTTGAGGTCAGGTTTGAGGTCAGGTTTGACGTCAGGTTTGAGTTCAGGTTTGAGGTCAGGTTTGACATCAGGTTTGACGTCAGGTTTGAGGTCAAGTTTGACGTAAGGTTTGAGGTCAGGTTTGAGGTCAGGTTTGATGTCAGGTTTGAGGTCAGGTTTGAGGTCAGGTTTGAGGTCAGGTTTGAGGTTAGGTTTGAGGTAAGGTTTGAGGTCAGGTTTGACGTCAGGTTTGAGGTCAGGTTTGAGGTAATGTTTGACGCCAGGTTTGACGTCAGGTTTGATGTCAGGTTTGAGGTCAGGTTTGACGTCAGGTTTGAGGTAAATTTTTAGGTAAGGTTTGAGGTCAGGTTTGAGGTAAGGTTTGACGTCAGGTTTGAGGTCAGGTTTGACGTCAGGTTTGACGTCAGGTTTGAGGTCAGGTTTGAGGTCAGGTTTGCGGTCAGGTTTGAGGTCAGGTTTGAGGTCAGGTTTGACGTCAGGTTTGACGTCAGGTTTGAGGTCAGGTTTGACGTCAGGTTTGACGTCAGGTTTGACGTCAGGTTTGAGGTCAGGTTTGAGGTCAGGTTTGAGGTCAGGTTTGACGTCAGGTTTGACGTCAGGTTCGACGTCAGGTTTGACGTCGGGGTTGAGGTCAGGTTTGAGGTAAGGTTTGAGGTCCGGTTTGACGTCAGGTTTGAGGTAAGGTTTGAGGTCAGGTTTGAGGTCAGGTTTGAGGTCAGGTTTGAGGTAAGGTTTGAGGTCAGGTTTGAGGTCAGGTTTGAGGTAAGGTTTGAGGTCAGGTTTGAGGTCAGGTTTGACGTCAGGTTTGAGGTCAGGTTTGAGGTCAGGTTTGACGTCAGGTTTGACGTCAGGTTTGACGTCAGGTTTGAGGTCAGGTTTGAGGTCAGGTTTGACGTCAGGTTAAACGTCAGGTTTGACGTCAGGTTTGAGGTCAGGTTTGACGTCAGGTTTGACGTCAGGTTTGACGTCAGGTTTGAGGTCAGGTTTGACGTCAGGTTTGACGTCAGGTTTGAGGTCAGGTTTGACGTCAGGTTTGAGGTCAGGTTTGACGTCAGGTTTGAGGTCAGGTTTGAGGTCAGGTTTGACGTCAAGTTTGAGGTCAGGTTTGACGTCAGGTTTGAGGTCAGGTTTGAGGTCAGGTTTGACATCAGGTTTGACGTCAGGTTTGAGGTCAGGTTTGATGTAAGGTTTGAGGTCAGGTTTGAGGTCAGGTTCGAGGTAAGGTTTGACGTCAGGTTTGACGTTTGGTTTGACGTCAGGTTTGAAGGTCAGGTTTGAGGTAAGGTTTGAGGTCAGGTTTGAGGTCAGGTTTAACGTCAGGTTTGACGTCAGGTTTGAGGTCAGGTTTGAGGCCAGGTTTGAGGTAAGGTTTGAGGTAAGGTTTGAGGTCAGGTTTGAGGTCAGGTTTGAGGTCAGGTTTCACGTCAGGTTTGAGGTCAGGTTTGACGTCAGGTTCGAGGTCAGGTTTGACGTCAGGTTTGAGGTCAGGTTTGACGTCAGGTTTGAGGTCAGGTTTGAGGTCAGGTTTGACGTCAGGTTTGACGTCAGGTTTGAGGTCAGGTTTGAGGCCCGGTTTGAGGTCCGGTTTGATGCCAGGTTTGATGTCAGGTTTGAGGTCAGGTTTGAGGTCAGGTTTAACGTAAGGTTTGACGTTAGGTTTGAGGTCAGGTTTGACATCAGGTTTGAGGTCAGGTTTGAGGTCAGGTTTGACGTCAGGTTTGAGGTCAGGTTTGAGGTCAGGTTTGACATCAGGTTTGACGTCAGGTTTGAGGTCAGGTTTGATGTAAGGTTTGAGGTCAGGTTTGAGGTCAGGTTTGAGGTAAGGTTTGACGTCAGGTTTGACGTTTGGTTTGACGTCAGGTTTGAAGGTCAGGTTTGAGGTAAGGTTTGACGTCAGGTTTGAGGTCAGGTTTAACGTCAGGTTTGACGTCAGGTTTGAGGTCAGGTTTGAGGCCAGGTTTGAGGTAAGGTTTGAGGTCAGGTTTGAGGTCAGGTTTGACGTCAGGTTTGAGTTCAGGTTTGAGGTCAGGTTTGACATCAGGTTTGACGTCAGGTTTGAGGTCAAGTTTGACGTAAGGTTTGAGGTCAGGTTTGAGGTCAGGTTTGATGTCAGGTTTGAGGTCAGGTTTGAGGTCAGGTTTGAGGTCAGGTTTGAGGTTAGGTTTGAGGTAAGGTTTGAGGTCAGGTTTGACGTCAGGTTTGAGGTCAGGTTTGAGGTAATGTTTGACGCCAGGTTTGACGTCAGGTTTGATGTCAGGTTTGAGGTCAGGTTTGACGTCAGGTTTGAGGTAAATTTTTAGGTAAGGTTTGAGGTCAGGTTTGAGGTAAGGTTTGACGTCAGGTTTGAGGTCAGGTTTGACGTCAGGTTTGACGTCAGGTTTGAGGTCAGGTTTGAGGTCAGGTTTGCGGTCAGGTTTGAGGTCAGGTTTGAGGTCAGGTTTGACGTCAGGTTTGACGTCAGGTTTGAGGTCAGGTTTGACGTCAGGTTTGACGTCAGGTTTGACGTCAGGTTTGAGGTCAGGTTTGAGGTCAGGTTTGAGGTCAGGTTTGACGTCAGGTTTGACGTCAGGTTCGACGTCAGGTTTGACGTCGGGGTTGAGGTCAGGTTTGAGGTAAGGTTTGAGGTCCGGTTTGACGTCAGGTTTGAGGTAAGGTTTGAGGTCAGGTTTGAGGTCAGGTTTGAGGTCAGGTTTGAGGTAAGGTTTGAGGTCAGGTTTGAGGTCAGGTTTGAGGTAAGGTTTGAGGTCAGGTTTGAGGTCAGGTTTGACGTCAGGTTTGAGGTCAGGTTTGAGGTCAGGTTTGACGTCAGGTTTGACGTCAGGTTTGACGTCAGGTTTGAGGTCAGGTTTGAGGTCAGGTTTGACGTCAGGTTAAACGTCAGGTTTGACGTCAGGTTTGAGGTCAGGTTTGACGTCAGGTTTGACGTCAGGTTTGACGTCAGGTTTGAGGTCAGGTTTGACGTCAGGTTTGACGTCAGGTTTGAGGTCAGGTTTGACGTCAGGTTTGAGGTCAGGTTTGACGTCAGGTTTGAGGTCAGGTTTGAGGTCAGGTTTGACGTCAAGTTTGAGGTCAGGTTTGACGTCAGGTTTGAGGTCAGGTTTGAGGTCAGGTTTGACATCAGGTTTGACGTCAGGTTTGAGGTCAGGTTTGATGTAAGGTTTGAGGTCAGGTTTGAGGTCAGGTTCGAGGTAAGGTTTGACGTCAGGTTTGACGTTTGGTTTGACGTCAGGTTTGAAGGTCAGGTTTGAGGTAAGGTTTGAGGTCAGGTTTGAGGTCAGGTTTAACGTCAGGTTTGACGTCAGGTTTGAGGTCAGGTTTGAGGCCAGGTTTGAGGTAAGGTTTGAGGTAAGGTTTGAGGTCAGGTTTGAGGTCAGGTTTGAGGTCAGGTTTCACGTCAGGTTTGAGGTCAGGTTTGACGTCAGGTTCGAGGTCAGGTTTGACGTCAGGTTTGAGGTCAGGTTTGACGTCAGGTTTGAGGTCAGGTTTGAGGTCAGGTTTGACGTCAGGTTTGACGTCAGGTTTGAGGTCAGGTTTGAGGCCCGGTTTGAGGTCCGGTTTGATGCCAGGTTTGATGTCAGGTTTGAGGTCAGGTTTGAGGTCAGGTTTAACGTAAGGTTTGACGTTAGGTTTGAGGTCAGGTTTGACATCAGGTTTGAGGTCAGGTTTGAGGTCAGGTTTGACGTCAGGTTTGAGGTCAGGTTTGAGGTCAGGTTTGACATCAGGTTTGACGTCAGGTTTGAGGTCAGGTTTGATGTAAGGTTTGAGGTCAGGTTTGAGGTCAGGTTTGAGGTAAGGTTTGACGTCAGGTTTGACGTTTGGTTTGACGTCAGGTTTGAAGGTCAGGTTTGAGGTAAGGTTTGACGTCAGGTTTGAGGTCAGGTTTAACGTCAGGTTTGACGTCAGGTTTGAGGTCAGGTTTGAGGCCAGGTTTGAGGTAAGGTTTGAGGTCAGGTTTGAGGTCAGGTTTGAGGTCAGGTTTGAGGTCAGGTTTCACGTCAGGTTTGAGGTCAGGTTTGACGTCAGGTTCGAGGTCAGGTTTGACGTCAGGTTTGAGGTCAGGTTTGACGTCAGGTTTGAGGTCAGGTTTGACGTCAGGTTTGACGTCAGGTTTGAGGTCAGGTTTGAGGTCAGGTTTGCGGTCAGGTTTGAGGTCAGGTTTGAGGTCAGGTTTGACGTCAGGTTTGACGTCAGGTTTGACGTCAGGTTTGAGGTCAGGTTTGAGGTCAGGTTTGAGGTCAGGTTTGACGTCAGGTTTGACGTCAGGTTTGACGTCAGGTTTGACGTCGGGGTTGAGGTCCGGTTTGAGGTAAGGTTTGAGGTCCGGTTTGACGTCAGGTTTGAGGTAAGGTTTGAGGTCAGGTTTGAGGTCAGGTTTGAGGTCAGGTTTGAGGTAAGGTTTGAGGTCAGGTTTGAGGTCAGGTTTGAGGTAAGGTTTGAGGTCAGGTTTGAGGTCAGGTTTGACGTCAGGTTTGAGGTCAGGTTTGAGGTCAGGTTTGACGTCAGGTTTGACGTCAGGTTTGACGTCGGGATTGAGGTCGGGTTTGAGGTCAGGTTTGAGGTAAGGTTTGAGGTACGGTTTGAGGGAAGGTTTGATGTCAGGTTTGACATCAGGTTTGAGGTCAGGTTTGCGGTCAGGTTTGAGGTCAGGTTTGAGGTCAGGTTTGAGGTCAGGTTTGAGGTCAGGTTTGCGGTCAGGTTTGAGGTCAGGTTTGAGGTCAAGTTTGACGTCAGGTTTGAGGTCAGGTTTGAGGTCAGGTTTGACGTCAGGTTTGAGGTCAGGTTTGACGTCAGGTTTGAAGTCAGGTTTGAGGTCAGGTTTGACGTCAAGTTTGAGGTCAGGTTTGACGTCAGGTTTTAGGTCAGGTTTGAGGTCAGGTTTGACGTCAGGTTTGACGTCAGGTTTGAGGTCAGGTTTGATGTCAGGTTTGACGTCAGGTTTGACGTCAGGTTTGAGGTCAGGTTTGAGGTCAGGTTTGCGGTCAGGTTTGAGGTCAGGTTTAAGGTCAGGTTTGAGGTCAGGTTTGAGGTCAGGTTTGAGGTAAGGTTTGACGTCAGGTTTGACGTCAGGTTTGAAGGTCAGGTTTTAGGTAAGGTTTGAGGTCAGGTTTGAGGTCAGGTTTAACGTCAGGTTTGACGTCAGGTTTGAGGTCAGGTTTGAGGTCAGGTTTGAGGTCAGGTTTGAGGTCAGGTTTGACGTCAGGTTTGAGGTCAGGTTTGAGGTCAGGTTTGACGTCAGGTTTGACGTCAGGTTTGAGGTCAGGTTTGAGGCCCGGTTTGAGGTCCGGTTTGATGCCAGGTTTGATGTCAGGTTTGAGGTCAGGTTTGAGGTCAGGTTTAACGTAAGGTTTGACGTTAGGTTTGAGGTCAGGTTTGACATCAGGTTTGAGGTCAGGTTTGAGGTCAGGTTTGACGTCAGGTTTGAGGTCAGGTTTGAGGTCAGGTTTGACATCAGGTTTGACGTCAGGTTTGAGGTCAGGTTTGATGTAAGGTTTGAGGTCAGGTTTGAGGTCAGGTTTGAGGTAAGGTTTGACGTCAGGTTTGACGTTTGGTTTGACGTCAGGTTTGAAGGTCAGGTTTGAGGTAAGGTTTGACGTCAGGTTTGAGGTCAGGTTTAACGTCAGGTTTGACGTCAGGTTTGAGGTCAGGTTTGAGGCCAGGTTTGAGGTAAGGTTTGAGGTCAGGTTTGAGGTCAGGTTTGAGGTCAGGTTTGAGGTCAGGTTTCACGTCAGGTTTGAGGTCAGGTTTGACGTCAGGTTCGAGGTCAGGTTTGACGTCAGGTTTGAGGTCAGGTTTGACGTCAGGTTTGAGGTCAGGTTTGACGTCAGGTTTGACGTCAGGTTTGAGGTCAGGTTTGAGGTCAGGTTTGCGGTCAGGTTTGAGGTCAGGTTTGAGGTCAGGTTTGACGTCAGGTTTGACGTCAGGTTTGACGTCAGGTTTGAGGTCAGGTTTGAGGTCAGGTTTAAGGTCAGGTTTGACGTCAGGTTTGACGTCAGGTTTGACGTCAGGTTTGACGTCGGGGTTGAGGTCCGGTTTGAGGTAAGGTTTGAGGTCCGGTTTGACGTCAGGTTTGAGGTAAGGTTTGAGGTCAGGTTTGAGGTCAGGTTTGAGGTCAGGTTTGAGGTAAGGTTTGAGGTCAGGTTTGAGGTCAGGTTTGAGGTAAGGTTTGAGGTCAGGTTTGAGGTCAGGTTTGACGTCAGGTTTGAGGTCAGGTTTGAGGTCAGGTTTGACGTCAGGTTTGACGTCAGGTTTGACGTCGGGATTGAGGTCGGGTTTGAGGTCAGGTTTGAGGTAAGGTTTGAGGTACGGTTTGAGGGAAGGTTTGATGTCAGGTTTGACGTCAGGTTTGAGGTCAGGTTTGCGGTCAGGTTTAAGGTCAGGTTTGAGGTCAGGTTTGAGGTCAGGTTTGAGGTCAGGTTTGCGGTCAGGTTTGAGGTCAGGTTTGAGGTCAAGTTTGACGTCAGGTTTGAGGTCAGGTTTGAGGTCAGGTTTGACGTCAGGTTTGAGGTCAGGTTTGACGTCAGGTTTGAGGTCAGGTTTGAGGTCAGGTTTGACGTCAAGTTTGAGGTCAGGTTTGACGTCAGGTTTTAGGTCAGGTTTGAGGTCAGGTTTGACGTCAGGTTTGACGTCAGGTTTGAGGTCAGGTTTGATGTCAGGTTTGACGTCAGGTTTGACGTCAGGTTTGAGGTCAGGTTTGAGGTCAGGTTTGCGGTCAGGTTTGAGGTCAGGTTTAAGGTCAGGTTTGAGGTCAGGTTTGAGGTCAGGTTTGAGGTAAGGTTTGACGTCAGGTTTGACGTCAGGTTTGAAGGTCAGGTTTTAGGTAAGGTTTGAGGTCAGGTTTGAGGTCAGGTTTAACGTCAGGTTTGACGTCAGGTTTGAGGTCAGGTTTGAGGTCAGGTTTGAGGTCAGGTTTAACGTCAGGTTTGACGTCAGGTTTGAGGTCAGGTTTGACGTCAGGTTTGAGGTCAGGTTTGACGTCAGGTTTGAGGTCAGGTTTGACGTCAGGTTTGAGGTCAGGTTTGAGGTCAGGTTTGATGTCAGGTTTGAGGTCAGGTTTGAGGTCAGGTTTGACGTCAGGTTTGACGTCAGGTTTGAGGTCAGGTTTGACGTCAGGTTTGACGTCAGGTTTGTGGTCAGGTTTGAGGTCAGGTTTGAGGTCAGGTTTGACGTCAAGTTTGAGGTCAGGTTTGACGTCAGGTTTGAGGTCAGGTTTGAGGTCAGGTTTGACATCAGGTTTGACGTCAGGTTTGAGGTCAGGTTTGATGTAAGGTTTGAGGTCAGGTTTGAGGTCAGGTTCGAGGTAAGGTTTGACGTCAGGTTTGACGTTTGGTTTGACGTCAGGTTTGAAGGTCAGGTTTGAGGTAAGGTTTGAGGTCAGGTTTGAGGTCAGGTTTAACGTCAGGTTTGACGTCAGGTTTGAGGTCAGGTTTGAGGCCAGGTTTGAGGTAAGGTTTGAGGTCAGGTTTGAGGTCAGGTTTGAGGTCAGGTTTGAGGTCAGGTTTCACGTCAGGTTTGAGGTCAGGTTTGACGTCAGGTTCGAGGTCAGGTTTGACGTCAGGTTTGAGGTCAGGTTTGACGTCAGGTTCGAGGTCAGGTTTGTGGTCAGGTTTGAGGTCAGGTTTGAGGTGAGGTTTGACGTCAGGTTTGACGTCAGGTTTGACGTCAGGTATAAGGTCAGGTTTGAGGTCAGGTTTGAGGTCAGGTTTGACGTCAGGTTTGAGGTCAGATTTGAGGTCAGATTTGACGTCAGGTTTAAGGTCAGGTTTGACGTCACGTTTGAGGTCAGGTTTGAGGTCAGGTTTGAGGTCAGGTTTGAGGTCAGGTTTGAGGTCAGGTTTAACGTCAGGTTTGAGGTCAGGTTTGACGTAAGGTTTGACGTCAGGTTTGAGGTCAGGTTTGACGTCAGGTTTGACGTCAGGTTTGAGGTCAGGTTTGACGTCAGGTTTGACGTCAGGTTTGAGGTCAGGTTTGACGTCAGGTTTGAGGTCAGGTTTGAGGTCAGGTTTGACGTCAGGTTTGAGGTCAGGTTTGAGGTCAGGTTTGAAGTCAGGTTTGAGGTCAGGTTTTACGTCAGGTTAAACGTCAGGTTTGACGTCAGGTTTGAGGTCAGGTTTGACGTCAGGTTTGACGTCAGGTTTGACGTCAGGTTTGAGGTCAGGTTTGACGTCAGGTTTGACGTCAGGTTTGAGGTCAGGTTTGACGTCAGGTTTGAGGTCAGTTTTGACGTCAGGTTTGAGGTCAGGTTTGACGTCAGGTTTGATGTCAGGTTTGAGGTCAGGTTTGACATCAGGTTTGACGTCAGGTTTGAGGTCAGGTTTGATGTAAGGTTTGAGGTCAGGTTTGAGGTCAGGTTTGAGGTAAGGTTTGACGTCAGGTTTGACGTTTGGTTTGACGTCAGGTTTGAAGGTCAGGTTTGAGGTAAGGTTTGAGGTCAGGTTTGAGGTCAGGTTTAACGTCAGGTTTGACGTCAGGTTTGAGGTCAGGTTTGAGGCCAGGTTTGAGGTAAGGTTTGAGGTCAGGTTTGAGGTCAGGTTTGAGGTCAGGTTTGAGGTCAGGTTTCACGTCAGGTTTGAGGTCAGGTTTGACGTCAGGTTCGAGGTCAGGTTTGACGTCAGGTTTGAGGTCAGGTTTGACGTCAGGTTTGAGGTCAGGTTTGACGTCAGGTTTGAGGTCAGGTTTGAGGTCAGGTTTGACGTCAGGTTTGACGTCAGGTTTGAGGTCAGGTTTGAGGCCCGGTTTGAGGTCCGGTTTGATGCCAGGTTTGATGTCAGGTTTGAGGTCAGGTTTGAGGTCAGGTTTAACGTAAGGTTTGACGTTAGGTTTGAGGTCAGGTTTGACATCAGGTTTGAGGTCAGGTTTGAGGTCAGGTTTGACGTCAGGTTTGAGGTCAGGTTTGAGGTCAGGTTTGACATCAGGTTTGACGTCAGGTTTGAGGTCAGGTTTGATGTAAGGTTTGAGGTCAGGTTTGAGGTCAGGTTTGAGGTAAGGTTTGACGTCAGGTTTGACGTTTGGTTTGACGTCAGGTTTGAAGGTCAGGTTTGAGGTAAGGTTTGACGTCAGGTTTGAGGTCAGGTTTAACGTCAGGTTTGACGTCAGGTTTGAGGTCAGGTTTGAGGCCAGGTTTGAGGTAAGGTTTGAGGTCAGGTTTGAGGTCAGGTTTGAGGTCAGGTTTGAGGTTAGGTTTCACGTCAGGTTTGAGGTCAGGTTTGACATCAGGTTCGAGGTCAGGTTTGACGTCAGGTTTGAGGTCAGGTTTGACGTCAGGTTTGAGGTAAGGTTTGAGGTCAGGTTTGAGGTCAGGTTTGAGGTCAGGTTTGAGGTCAGGTTTCACGTCAGGTTTGAGGTCAGGTTTGACGTCAGGTTCGAGGTCAGGTTTGACGTCAGGTTTGAGGTCAGGTTTGACGTCAGGTTTGAGGTCAGGTTTGACGTCAGGTTTGAGGTCAGGTTTGAGGTCAGGTTTGACGTCAGGTTTGACGTCAGGTTTGAGGTCAGGTTTGAGGCCCGGTTTGAGGTCCGGTTTGATGCCAGGTTTGATGTCAGGTTTGAGGTCAGGTTTGAGGTCAGGTTTAACGTAAGGTTTGACGTTAGGTTTGAGGTCAGGTTTGACATCAGGTTTGAGGTCAGGTTTGAGGTCAGGTTTGACGTCAGGTTTGAGGTCAGGTTTGAGGTCAGGTTTGACATCAGGTTTGACGTCAGGTTTGAGGTCAGGTTTGATGTAAGGTTTGAGGTCAGGTTTGAGGTCAGGTTTGAGGTAAGGTTTGACGTCAGGTTTGACGTTTGGTTTGACGTCAGGTTTGAAGGTCAGGTTTGAGGTAAGGTTTGACGTCAGGTTTGAGGTCAGGTTTAACGTCAGGTTTGACGTCAGGTTTGAGGTCAGGTTTGAGGCCAGGTTTGAGGTAAGGTTTGAGGTCAGGTTTGAGGTCAGGTTTGAGGTCAGGTTTGAGGTTAGGTTTCACGTCAGGTTTGAGGTCAGGTTTGACATCAGGTTCGAGGTCAGGTTTGACGTCAGGTTTGAGGTCAGGTTTGACGTCAGGTTTGAGGTCAGGTTTGACGTCAGGTTTGACGTCAGGTTTGAGGTCAGGTTTGAGGTCAGGTTTGCGGTCAGGTTTGAGGTCAGGTTTGAGGTCAGGTTTGACGTCAGGTTTGACGTCAGGTTTGACGTCAGGTTTGAGGTCAGGTTTGAGGTCAGGTTTGAGGTCAGGTTTGACGTCAGGTTTGACGTCAGGTTTGACGTCAGGTTTGACGTCGGGGTTGAGGTCAGGTTTGACGTCGGGTTTGAGGTCAGGTTTGACGTCAGGTTTGAGGTCAGGTTTGAGGTAATGTTTGACGCCAGGTTTGACGTCAGGTTTGATGTCAGGTTTGAGGTCAGGTTTGACGTCAGGTTTGAGGTAAATTTTTAGGTAAGGTTTGAGGTCAGGTTTGAGGTAAGGTTTGACGTCAGGTTTGAGGTCAGGTTTGACGTCAGGTTTGACGTCAGGTTTGAGGTCAGGTTTGAGGTCAGGTTTGCGGTCAGGTTTGAGGTCAGGTTTGAGGTCAGGTTTGACGTCAGGTTTGACGTCAGGTTTGAGGTCAGGTTTGACGTCAGGTTTGACGTCAGGTTTGAGGTCAGGTTTGAGGTCAGGTTTGAGGTCAGGTTTGACGTCAGGTTTGACGTCAGGTTTGACGTCAGGTTTGACGTCGGGGTTGAGGTCAGGTTTGAGGTAAGGTTTGAGGTCCGGTTTGACGTCAGGTTTGAGGTAAGGTTTGAGGTCAGGTTTGAGGTCAGGTTTGAGGTCAGGTTTGAGGTAAGGTTTGAGGTCAGGTTTGAGGTCAGGTTTGAGGTAAGGTTTGAGGTCAGGTTTGAGGTCAGGTTTGAGGTCAGGTTTGACGTCAGGTTTGACGTCAGGTTTGACGTCGGGATTGAGGTCGGGTTTGAGGTCAGGTTTGAGGTAAGGTTTGAGGTCCGGTTTGAGGGAAGGTTTGATGTCAGGTTTGACGTCAGGTTTGAGGTCAGGTTTGCGGTCAGGTTTGAGGTCAGGTTTGAGGTCAGGTTTGAGGTCAGGTTTGAGGTCAGGTTTGCGGTCAGGTTTGAGGTCAGGTTTGAGGTCAAGTTTGACGTCAGGTTTGAGGTCAGGTTTGAGGTCAGGTTTGACGTCAGGTTTGAGGTCAGGTTTGACGTCAGGTTTGAGGTCAGGTTTGAGGTCAGGTTTGACGTCAAGTTTGAGGTCAGGTTTGACGTCAGGTTTGAGGTCAGGTTTGAGGTCAGGTTTGACGTCAGGTTTGACATCAGGTTTGAGGTCAGGTTTGATGTCAGGTTTGACGTCAGGTTTGACGTCAGGTTTGAGGTCAGGTTTGAGGTCAGGTTTGCGGTCCGGTTTGAGGTCAGGTTTAAGGTCAGGTTTGAGGTCAGGTTTGAGGTCAGGTTTGAGGTAAGGTTTGACGTCAGGTTTGACGTTTGGTTTGACGTCAGGTTTGAAGGTCAGGTTTTAGGTAAGGTTTGAGGTCAGGTTTGAGGTCAGGTTTAACGTCAGGTTTGACGTCAGGTTTGAGGTCAGGTTTGAGGTCAGGTTTGAGGTCAGGTTTGAGGTCAGGTTTGACGTCAGGTTTGAGGTCAGGTTTGAGGTCAGGTTTGACGTCAGGTTTGAGGTCAGGTTTGACGTCAGGTTTGAGGTCAGGTTTGACGTCAGGTTTGAGGTCAGGTTTGACGTCAGGTTTGAGGTCAGGTTTGAGGTCAGGTTTGATGTCATGTTTGAGGTCAGGTTTGAGGTCAGGTTTGACGTCAGGTTTGACGTCAGGTTTGAGGTCAGGTTTGACGTCAGGTTTGACGTCAGGTTTGAGGTCAGGTTTGACGTCAGGTTCGAGGTCAGGTTTGTGGTCAGGTTTGAGGTCAGGTTTGAGGTGAGGTTTGACGTCAGGTTTGACGTCAGGTTTGACGTCAGGTATAAGGTCAGGTTTGAGGTCAGGTTTGAGGTCAGGTTTGACGTCAGGTTTGAGGTCAGATTTGAGGTCAGATTTGACGTCAGGTTTAAGGTCAGGTTTGACGTCACGTTTGAGGTCAGGTTTGAGGTCAGGTTTGAGGTCAGGTTTGAGGTCAGGTTTAACGTCAGGTTTGAGGTCAGGTTTGACGTAAGGTTTGAGGTCAGGTTTGAGGTCAGGTTTGACGTCAGGTTTGAGGTCAGGTTTGACGTCAGGTTTGACGTCAGGTTTGAGGTCAGGTTTGACGTCAGGTTTGAGGTCAGGTTTGAGGTCAGGTTTGACGTCAGGTTTGAGGTCAGGTTTGAGGTCAGGTTTGAGGTCAAGTTTGAGGTCAGGTTTGACGTCAGGTTAAACGTCAGGTTTGACGTCAGGTTTGAGGTCAGGTTTGACGTCAGGTTTGACGTCAGGTTTGACGTCAGGTTTGAGGTCAGGTTTGACGTCAGGTTTGACGTCAGGTTTGAGGTCAGGTTTGACGTCAGGTTTGAGGTCAGGTTTGACGTCAGGTTTGAGGTCAGGTTTGAGGTCAGGTTTGACGTCAAGTTTGAGGTCAGGTTTGACGTCAGGTTTGAGGTCAGGTTTGAGGTCAGGTTTGACATCAGGTTTGACGTCAGGTTTGAGGTCCGGTTTGATGTAAGGTTTGAGGTCAGGTTTGAGGTCAGGTTCGAGGTAAGGTTTGACGTCAGGTTTGACGTTTGGTTTGACGTCAGGTTTGAAGGTCAGGTTTGAGGTAAGGTTTGAGGTCAGGTTTGAGGTCAGGTTTAACGTCAGGTTTGACGTCAGGTTTGAGGTCAGGTTTGAGGCCAGGTTTGAGGTAAGGTTTGAGGTCAGGTTTGAGGTCAGGTTTGAGGTCAGGTTTGAGGTCAGGTTTCACGTCAGGTTTGAGGTCAGGTTTGACGTCAGGTTTGAGGTCAGGTTTGACGTCAGGTTTGAGGTCAGGTTTGACGTCAGGTTTGAGGTCAGGTTTGAGGTCAGGTTTGACGTCAGGTTTGACGTCAGGTTTGAGGTCAGGTTTGAGGCCCGGTTTGAGGTCCGGTTTGATGCCAGGTTTGATGTCAGGTTTGAGGTCAGGTTTGAGGTCAGGTTTAACGAAAGGTTTGACGTTAGGTTTGAGGTCAGGTTTGACATCAGGTTTGAGGTCAGGTTTGAGGTCAGGTTTGACGTCAGGTTTGAGGTCAGGTTTGAGGTCAGGTTTGACATCAGGTTTGACGTCAGGTTTGAGGTCAGGTTTGATGTAAGGTTTGAGGTCAGGTTTGAGGTCAGGTTTGAGGTAAGGTTTGACGTCAGGTTTGACGTTTGGTTTGACGTCAGGTTTGAAGGTCAGGTTTGAGGTAAGGTTTGACGTCAGGTTTGAGGTCAGGTTTAACGTCAGGTTTGACGTCAGGTTTGAGGTCAGGTTTGAGGCCAGGTTTGAGGTAAGGTTTGAGGTCAGGTTTGAGGTCAGGTTTGAGGTCAGGTTTGAGGTCAGGTTTCACGTCAGGTTTGAGGTCAGGTTTGACGTCAGGTTCGAGGTCAGGTTTGACGTCAGGTTTGAGGTCAGGTTTGACGTCAGGTTTGAGGTCAGGTTTGACGTCAGGTTTGAGGTCAGGTTTGAGGTCAGGTTTGAGGTCAAGTTTGAGGTCAGGTTTGACGTCAGGTTAAACGTCAGGTTTGACGTCAGGTTTGAGGTCAGGTTTGACGTCAGGTTTGACGTCAGGTTTGACGTCAGGTTTGAGGTCAGGTTTGACGTCAGGTTTGACGTCAGGTTTGAGGTCAGGTTTGACGTCAGGTTTGAGGTCAGGTTTGACGTCAGGTTTGAGGTCAGGTTTGAGGTCAGGTTTGACGTCAAGTTTGAGGTCAGGTTTGACGTCAGGTTTGAGGTCAGGTTTGAGGTCAGGTTTGATGTCATGTTTGAGGTCAGGTTTGAGGTCAGGTTTGACGTCAGGTTTGACGTCAGGTTTGAGGTCAGGTTTGACGTCAGGTTTGACGTCAGGTTTGAGGTCAGGTTTGACGTCAGGTTCGAGGTCAGGTTTGTGGTCAGGTTTGAGGTCAGGTTTGAGGTGAGGTTTGACGTCAGGTTTGACGTCAGGTTTGACGTCAGGTATAAGGTCAGGTTTGAGGTCAGGTTTGAGGTCAGGTTTGACGTCAGGTTTGAGGTCACATTTGAGGTCAGATTTGACGTCAGGTTTAAGGTCAGGTTTGACGTCACGTTTGAGGTCAGGTTTGAGGTCAGGTTTGAGGTCAGGTTTGAGGTCAGGTTTGAGGTCAGGTTTAACGTCAGGTTTGAGGTCAGGTTTGACGTAAGGTTTGACGTCAGGTTTGAGGTCAGGTTTGACGTCAGGTTTGAGGTCAGGTTTGACGTCAGGTTTGACGTCAGGTTTGAGGTCAGGTTCGACGTCAGGTTTGAGGTCAGGTTTGAGGTCAGGTTTGACGTCAGGTTTGAGGTCAGGTTTGAGGTCAGGTTTGAGGTCAAGTTTGAGGTCAGGTTTGACGTCAGGTTAAACGTCAGGTTTGACGTCAGGTTTGAGGTCAGGTTTGACGTCAGGTTTGACGTCAGGTTTGACGTCAGGTTTGAGGTCAGGTTTGACGTCAGGTTTGACGTCAGGTTTGAGGTCAGGTTTGACGTCAGGTTTGAGGTCAGGTTTGACGTCAGGTTTGAGGTCAGGTTTGAGGTCAGGTTTGACGTCAAGTTTGAGGTCAGGTTTGACGTCAGGTTTGACGTCAGGTTTGACGTCAGGTTTGAGGTCAGGTTTGACGTCAGGTTTGAGGTCAGGTTTGACGTCAGGTTTGACGTCAGGTTTGAGGTCAGGTTTGACGTCAGGTTCGAGGTCAGGTTTGTGGTCAGGTTTGAGGTCAGGTTTGAGGTGAGGTTTGACGTCAGGTTTGACGTCAGGTTTGACGTCAGGTATAAGGTCAGGTTTGAGGTCAGGTTTGAGGTCAGGTTTGACGTCAGGTTTGAGGTCAGATTTGAGGTCAGATTTGACGTCAGGTTTAAGGTCAGGTTTGACGTCACGTTTGAGGTCAGGTTTGAGGTCAGGTTTGAGGTCAGGTTTGAGGTCAGGTTTGAGGTCAGGTTTAACGTCAGGTTTGAGGTCAGGTTTGACGTAAGGTTTGACGTCAGGTTTGAGGTCAGGTTTGACGTCAGGTTTGAGGTCAGGTTTGACGTCAGGTTTGACGTCAGGTTTGAGGTCAGGTTTGACGTCAGGTTTGAGGTCAGGTTTGAGGTCAGGTTTGACGTCAGGTTTGAGGTCAGGTTTGAGGTCAGGTTTGAGGTCAAGTTTGAGGTCAGGTTTGACGTCAGGTTAAACGTCAGGTTTGACGTCAGGTTTGAGGTCAGGTTTGACGTCAGGTTTGACGTCAGGTTTGACGTCAGGTTTGAGGTCAGGTTTGACGTCAGGTTTGACGTCAGGTTTGAGGTCAGGTTTGACGTCAGGTTTGAGGTCAGGTTTGACGTCAGGTTTGAGGTCAGGTTTGAGGTCAGGTTTGACGTCAAGTTTGAGGTCAGGTTTGACGTCAGGTTTGAGGTCAGGTTTGAGGTCAGGTTTGACATCAGGTTTGACGTCAGGTTTGAGGTCAGGTTTGATGTAAGGTTTGAGGTCAGGTTTGAGGTCAGGTTCGAGGTAAGGTTTGACGTCAGGTTTGACGTTTGGTTTGACGTCAGGTTTGAAGGTCAGGTTTGAGGTAAGGTTTGAGGTCAGGTTTGAGGTCAGGTTTAACGTCAGGTTTGACGTCAGGTTTGAGGTCAGGTTTGAGGCCAGGTTTGAGGTAAGGTTTGAGGTCAGGTTTGAGGTCAGGTTTGAGGTCAGGTTTGAGGTCAGGTTTCACGTCAGGTTTGAGGTCAGGTTTGACGTCAGGTTTGAGGTCAGGTTTGACGTCAGGTTTGAGGTCAGGTTTGACGTCAGGTTTGAGGTCAGGTTTGAGGTCAGGTTTGACGTCAGGTTTGACGTCAGGTTTGAGGTCAGGTTTGAGGCCCGGTTTGAGGTCCGGTTTGATGCCAGGTTTGATGTCAGGTTTGAGGTCAGGTTTGAGGTCAGGTTTAACGAAAGGTTTGACGTTAGGTTTGAGGTCAGGTTTGACATCAGGTTTGAGGTCAGGTTTGAGGTCAGGTTTGACGTCAGGTTTGAGGTCAGGTTTGAGGTCAGGTTTGACATCAGGTTTGACGTCAGGTTTGAGGTCAGGTTTGATGTAAGGTTTGAGGTCAGGTTTGAGGTCAGGTTTGAGGTAAGGTTTGACGTCAGGTTTGACGTTTGGTTTGACGTCAGGTTTGAAGGTCAGGTTTGAGGTAAGGTTTGACGTCAGGTTTGAGGTCAGGTTTAACGTCAGGTTTGACGTCAGGTTTGAGGTCAGGTTTGAGGCCAGGTTTGAGGTAAGGTTTGAGGTCAGGTTTGAGGTCAGGTTTGAGGTCAGGTTTGAGGTCAGGTTTCACGTCAGGTTTGAGGTCAGGTTTGACGTCAGGTTCGAGGTCAGGTTTGACGTCAGGTTTGAGGTCAGGTTTGACGTCAGGTTTGAGGTCAGGTTTGACGTCAGGTTTGAGGTCAGGTTTGAGGTCAGGTTTGACGTCAGGTTTGACGTCAGGTTTGAGGTCAGGTTTGAGGCCCGGTTTGAGGTCCGGTTTGATGCCAGGTTTGATGTCAGGTTTGAGGTCAGGTTTGAGGTCAGGTTTAACGAAAGGTTTGACGTTAGGTTTGAGGTCAGGTTTGACATCAGGTTTGAGGTCAGGTTTGAGGTCAGGTTTGACGTCAGGTTTGAGGTCAGGTTTGAGGTCAGGTTTGACATCAGGTTTGACGTCAGGTTTGAGGTCAGGTTTGATGTAAGGTTTGAGGTCAGGTTTGAGGTCAGGTTTGAGGTAAGGTTTGACGTCAGGTTTGACGTTTGGTTTGACGTCAGGTTTGAAGGTCAGGTTTGAGGTAAGGTTTGACGTCAGGTTTGAGGTCAGGTTTAACGTCAGGTTTGACGTCAGGTTTGAGGTCAGGTTTGAGGCCAGGTTTGAGGTAAGGTTTGAGGTCAGGTTTGAGGTCAGGTTTGAGGTCAGGTTTGAGGTCAGGTTTCACGTCAGGTTTGAGGTCAGGTTTGACGTCAGGTTCGAGGTCAGGTTTGACGTCAGGTTTGAGGTCAGGTTTGACGTCAGGTTTGAGGTCAGGTTTGACGTCAGGTTTGAGGTCAGGTTTGAGGTCAGGTTTGACGTCAGGTTTGACGTCAGGTTTGAGGTCTGGTTTGAGGCCCGGTTTGAGGTCCGGTTTGATGCCAGGTTTGATGTCAGGTTTGAGGTCAGGTTTGACGTCAGGTATAAGGTCAGGTTTGAGGTCAGGTTTGAGGTCAGGTTTGACGTCAGGTTTGAGGTCAGATTTGAGGTCAGATTTGACGTCAGGTTTAAGGTCAGGTTTGACGTCACGTTTGAGGTCAGGTTTGAGGTCAGGTTTGAGGTCAGGTTTGAGGTCAGGTTTAACGTCAGGTTTGAGGTCAGGTTTGACGTAAGGTTTGACGTCAGGTTTGAGGTCAGGTTTGACGTCAGGTTTGAGGTCAGGTTTGACGTCAGGTTTGACGTCAGGTTTGAGGTCAGGTTTGACGTCAGGTTTGAGGTCAGGTTTGAGGTCAGGTTTGACGTCAGGTTTGAGGTCAGGTTTGAGGTCAGGTTTGAGGTCAAGTTTGAGGTCAGGTTTGACGTCAGGTTAAACGTCAGGTTTGACGTCAGGTTTGAGGTCAGGTTTGACGTCAGGTTTGACGTCAGGTTTGACGTCAGGTTTGAGGTCAGGTTTGACGTCAGGTTTGACGTCAGGTTTGAGGTCAGGTTTGACGTCAGGTTTGAGGTCAGGTTTGACGTCAGGTTTGAGGTCAGGTTTGAGGTCAGGTTTGACGTCAGGTTTGACGTCAGGTTTGAGGTCTGGTTTGAGGCCCGGTTTGAGGTCCGGTTTGATGCCAGGTTTGATGTCAGGTTTGAGGTCAGGTTTGAGGTCAGGTTTAACGTAAGGTTTGACGTTAGGTTTGAGGTCAGGTTTGACATCAGGTTTGAGGTCAGGTTTGAGGTCAGGTTTGACGTCAGGTTTGAGGTCAGGTTTGAGGCCCGGATTGAGGTCCGGTTTGAGGTCAGGTTTAAGGTCAGGTTTGAGGTCAGGTTTGAGGTCAGGTTTGAGGTCAGGTTTGACATCAGGTTTGACGTCAGGTTTGAGGTCAGGTTTGACGTCAGGTTTGAGGTCAGGTTTGACATCAGGTTTGACGTCAGGTTTGAGGTCAGGTTTGAGGTATGGTTTGAGGTCAGGTTTGAGGTCAGGTTTGACGTCAGGTTTGAGGTCAGGTTTGAGGTCAGGTTTGACGTAAAGGTTTGAGGTCCGGTTTGAGATCAGGTTTCTGGTCAGGTTTGAGGTCAGGTTTGACGTTAGGTTTGACGTCAGGTTTGACGTCAGGTTTGACATCAGGTTTGACGTCAGGTTTGAGGTCAGGTTTGAGGTCAGGTTTGAGGTCAGGTTTGAGGTCAGGTTTGAGGTCAGGTTTGACGTCAGGTTTGAGGTCAGGTTTGAGGTCAGGTTTGAGGTCAGGTTTGAGGTAAGGTTTGAGGTCCGGTTTGAGGTCAGGTTTAAGGTCAGGTTTGAGGTCAGGTTTGAGGTCAGGTTTCACGTCAGGTTTGAGGTCAGGTTTGACGTCAGGTTCGAGGTCAGGTTTGACGTCAGGTTTGAGGTCAGGTTTGACGTCAGGTTTGAGGTCAGGTTTGACGTCAGGTTTGAGGTCAGGTTTGAGGTCAGGTTTGACGTCAGGTTTGACGTCAGGTTTGAGGTCAGGTTTGAGGCCCGGTTTGAGGTCCGGTTTGATGCCAGGTTTGATGTCAGGTTTGAGGTCAGGTTTGAGGTCAGGATTAACGTAAGGTTTGACGTCAGGTTTGAGGTCAGGTTTGACATCAGGTTTGAGGTCAGGTTTGAGGCCCGGTTTGAGGTCCGGTTTGAGGTCAGGTTTAAGGTCAGGTTTGAGGTCAGGTTTGAGGTCAGTTTGAGGTCAGGTTTGACATCAGGTTTGACGTCAGGTTTGAGGTCAGGTTTGACGTCAGGTTTGAGGTCAGGTTTGACATCAGGTTTGACGTCAGGTTTGAGGTCAGGTTTGAGGTAAGGTTTGAGGTCAGGTTTGAGGTCAGGTTTGACGTCAGGTTTGAGGTCAGGTTTGAGGTCAGGTTTGACGTAAAGGTTTGAGGTCCGGTTTGAGGTCAGGTTTGTGGTCAGGTTTGAGGTCAGGTTTGAGGTCAGGTTTGAGGTCAGTTTTGACGTTAGGTTTGACGTCAGGTTTGACGTCAGGTTTGACATCAGGTTTGACGTCAGGTTTGAGGTCAGGTTTGAGGCCAGGTTTGAGGTCAGGTTTGAGGTCAGGTTTGAGGTCAGGTTTGACGTCAGGTTTGAGGCCAGGTTTGAGGTCAGGTTTGAGGTCAGGTTTGAGGTAAGGTTTGAGGTCCGGTTTGAGGTCAGGTTTAAGGTTAGGTTTGAGGTCAGGTTTGAGGTCAGGTTTGACGTCAGGTTTGAGGTCAGGTTTGACGTCAGGTTTGAGGTCAGGTTTGAGGTAAGGTTTGACGTCAAGTTTGACGTCAGGTTTGAGGTCAGTTTTGAGGTCAGGTTTGACGTCAGGTTTGAGGTCAGGTTTGACGTCAAGTTTGACGTCAGGTTTGAGGTCAGGCTTGAGGTTAGGTTTGACGTCAGGTTTGAGGTCAGGTTTGAGGTCAGGTTTGAGGTCAGGTTTGAGGTCAGGTTTGAGGTCAGGTTTCACGTCAGGTTTGAGGTCAGGTTTGACGTCAGGTTTGAGGTCAGGTTTGACGTCAGGTTTGAGGTCAGGTTTGACGTCAGGTTTGAGGTCAGGTTTGAGGTCAGGTTTGACGTCAGGTTTGACGTCAGGTTTGAGGTCAGGTTTGAGGCCCGGTTTGAGGTCCGGTTTGATGCCAGGTTTGATGTCAGGTTTGAGGTCAGGTTTGAGGTCAGGTTTAACGAAAGGTTTGACGTTAGGTTTGAGGTCAGGTTTGACATCAGGTTTGAGGTCAGGTTTGAGGTCAGGTTTGACGTCAGGTTTGAGGTCAGGTTTGAGGTCAGGTTTGACATCAGGTTTGACGTCAGGTTTGAGGTCAGGTTTGATGTAAGGTTTGAGGTCAGGTTTGAGGTCAGGTTTGAGGTAAGGTTTGACGTCAGGTTTGACGTTTGGTTTGACGTCAGGTTTGAAGGTCAGGTTTGAGGTAAGGTTTGACGTCAGGTTTGAGGTCAGGTTTAACGTCAGGTTTGACGTCAGGTTTGAGGTCAGGTTTGAGGCCAGGTTTGAGGTAAGGTTTGAGGTCAGGTTTGAGGTCAGGTTTGAGGTCAGGTTTGAGGTCAGGTTTCACGTCAGGTTTGAGGTCAGGTTTGACGTCAGGTTCGAGGTCAGGTTTGACGTCAGGTTTGAGGTCAGGTTTGACGTCAGGTTTGAGGTCAGGTTTGACGTCAGGTTTGAGGTCAGGTTTGAGGTCAGGTTTGACGTCAGGTTTGACGTCAGGTTTGAGGTCTGGTTTGAGGCCCGGTTTGAGGTCCGGTTTGATGCCAGGTTTGATGTCAGGTTTGAGGTCAGGTTTGAGGTCAGGTTTAACGTAAGGCTTGACGTTAGGTTTGAGGTCAGGTTTGACATCAGGTTTGAGGTCAGGTTTGAGGTCAGGTTTGACGTCAGGTTTGAGGTCAGGTTTGAGGCCCGGATTGAGGTCCGGTTTGAGGTCAGGTTTAAGGTCAGGTTTGAGGTCAGGTTTGAGGTCAGGTTTGAGGTCAGGTTTGACATCAGGTTTGACGTCAGGTTTGAGGTCAGGTTTGACGTCAGGTTTGAGGTCAGGTTTGACATCAGGTTTGACGTCAGGTTTGAGGTCAGGTTTGAGGTAAGGTTTGAGGTCAGGTTTGAGGTCAGGTTTGACGTCAGGTTTGAGGTCAGGTTTGAGGTCAGGTTTGACGTAAAGGTTTGAGGTCCGGTTTGAGATCAGGTTTCTGGTCAGGTTTGAGGTCAGGTTTGACGTTAGGTTTGACGTCAGGTTTGACGTCAGGTTTGACATCAGGTTTGACGTCAGGTTTGAGGTCAGGTTTGAGGTCAGGTTTGAGGTCAGGTTTGAGGTCAGGTTTGAGGTCAGGTTTGACGTCAGGTTTGAGGTCAGGTTTGAGGTCAGGTTTGAGGTCAGGTTTGAGGTAAGGTTTGAGGTCCGGTTTGAGGTCAGGTTTAAGGTCAGGTTTGAGGTCAGGTTTGAGGTCAGGTTTCACGTCAGGTTTGAGGTCAGGTTTGACGTCAGGTTCGAGGTCAGGTTTGACGTCAGGTTTGAGGTCAGGTTTGACGTCAGGTTTGAGGTCAGGTTTGACGTCAGGTTTGAGGTCAGGTTTGAGGTCAGGTTTGACGTCAGGTTTGACGTCAGGTTTGAGGTCAGGTTTGAGGCCCGGTTTGAGGTCCGGTTTGATGCCAGGTTTGATGTCAGGTTTGAGGTCAGGTTTGAGGTCAGGATTAACGTAAGGTTTGACGTCAGGTTTGAGGTCAGGTTTGACATCAGGTTTGAGGTCAGGTTTGAGGCCCGGTTTGAGGTCCGGTTTGAGGTCAGGTTTAAGGTCAGGTTTGAGGTCAGGTTTGAGGTCAGTTTGAGGTCAGGTTTGACATCAGGTTTGACGTCAGGTTTGAGGTCAGGTTTGACGTCAGGTTTGAGGTCAGGTTTGACATCAGGTTTGACGTCAGGTTTGAGGTCAGGTTTGAGGTAAGGTTTGAGGTCAGGTTTGAGGTCAGGTTTGACGTCAGGTTTGAGGTCAGGTTTGAGGTCAGGTTTGACGTAAAGGTTTGAGGTCCGGTTTGAGGTCAGGTTTGTGGTCAGGTTTGAGGTCAGGTTTGAGGTCAGGTTTGAGGTCAGTTTTGACGTTAGGTTTGACGTCAGGTTTGACGTCAGGTTTGACATCAGGTTTGACGTCAGGTTTGAGGTCAGGTTTGAGGCCAGGTTTGAGGTCAGGTTTGAGGTCAGGTTTGAGGTCAGGTTTGACGTCAGGTTTGAGGCCAGGTTTGAGGTCAGGTTTGAGGTCAGGTTTGAGGTAAGGTTTGAGGTCCGGTTTGAGGTCAGGTTTAAGGTCAGGTTTGAGGTCAGGTTTGAGGTCAGGTTTGACGTCAGGTTTGAGGTCAGGTTTGACGTCAGGTTTGAGGTCAGGTTTGAGGTAAGGTTTGACGTCAAGTTTGACGTCAGGTTTGAGGTCAGTTTTGAGGTCAGGTTTGACGTCAGGTTTGAGGTCAGGTTTGAGGTCAGGTTTGACGTCAGGTTTGAGGTCAGGTTTGACGTCAGGTTTGAGGTCAGGTTTGAGGTAAGGTTTGACGTCAAGTTTGACGTCAGGTTTGAGGTCAGTTTTGAGGTCAGGTTTGACGTCAGGTTTGAGGTCAGGTTTGACGTCAAGTTTGACGTCAGGTTTGAGGTCAGGCTTGAGGTTAGGTTTGACGTCAGGTTTGAGGTCAGGTTTGAGGTCAGGTTTGAGGTCAGGTTTGAGGTCAGGTTTGAGGTCAGGTTTGACATCAGGTTTGACGTCAGGTTTGAGGTCAGGTTTGGCGTCAGGTTTGAGGTCAGGTTTGAGGTCAGGTTTGACGTAAGGTTTGACGTCAGGTTTGAGGTCAGGTTTGACGTCAGGTTTGAGTTCAGGTTTGAGGTCAGGTTTGACGTCAGGTTTGAGGTCAGGTTTGGCGTCAGGTTTGAGGTCAGGTTTGAGGTCAGGTTTGACGTCAGGTTAAACGTCAGGTTTGACGTCAGGTTTGAGGTCAGGTTTGACGTCAGGTTTGACGTCAGGTTTGAGGTCAGGTTTGACGTCAGGTTTGAGGCCAGGTTTGAGGTCAGGTTTGACGTCAGGTTTGAGGTCAGGTTTGAGGTCAGGTTTGACGTCAGGTTTGAGGTAAGGTTTGACGTCAGGTTTGAGGTCAGGTTTAACGTCAGGTTTGAGGTAGGAGGAAAGAGGAGACGGAAGCGAAGCAGGAAGGAGCAGGAGGGAGGAGGGAGGGGCTACTAGAGGCCAGAGGGGGACAAGGCACAGGGAGAAGGAGATGCAAAGGAAAAGGATTGGCCTCGGAACTTGAAATGAATGGGAGCAGCAAGAACGTCAAGGTGGCAATAGAGCAGAAGCAGTCAAGAGCGAGCATTGAGAAACTTGAAAATGGAGCATAGCGAAAAAGGAGTGGTTGATTCGTGGTGGGAGGGGGAACGGGGAAGGCGCATGGCGACAGTGGCCCACAGCACTAGAGCAGCGAGCTGAGCCAGCGAGGGGGCACTGGGGGACGCACGCATGGCATGAATGCACTCCCTCTCCACTACTCTATTCCACCACTCCCACTACACTGCACTCTACATGAGCTCTGCTGCCATAGCACCACGGAGCACCACCACCATGCGCCAAGGGACGAATGTGCCTTGAGATTTGCCAAAAATGAAAGAGACGGATGGGGAGCGATGGAGGATGGGGCCCGGAGAGGAAACTTAGCTAAGGAGAAGCGTGGAGGCTGATAGTGACTCGTCCCATTCATGCCATGCGCGAGCTCCAGTCAGTGACTGGAGCTCACTGACTGGAGCTCACTGACTGGAGCTCACTGACTGGAGCTCACTGACTGGAGCTCACTGACTGGAGGTCACTGACTGGAGGTCACTGACTGGAGGTCACTGACTGGAGGTCACTGACTGGAGGTCACTGACTGGAGGTCACTGACTGGAGGTCACTGACTGGAGCTCACTGACTGGAGCTCACTGACTGGAGCTCACTGACTGGAGCTCACTGACTGGAGCTCACTGACTGGAGCTCACTGACTGGAGCTCACTGACTGGAGCTCACTGACTGGAGCTCAGTGACTGGAGCTCACTGACTGGAGCTCACTGACTGGAGCTCACTGACTGGAGCTCACTGACTGGAGCTCACTGACTGGAGCTCACTGACTGGAGCTCACTGACTGGAGCTCACTGACTGGAGCTCACTGACTGGAGCTCACTGACTGGAGCTCACTGACTGGAGCTCACTGACTGGAGCTCACTGACTGGAGCTCACTGACTGGAGCTCACTGACTGGAGCTCACTGACTGGAGCTCACTGACTGGAGCTCACTGACTGGAGCTCACTGACTGGAGCTCACTGACTGGAGCTCACTGACTGGAGCTCACTGACTGGAGCTCACTGACTGGAGCTCACTGACTGGAGCTCACTGACTGGAGCTCACTGACTGGAGCTCAGTGACTGGAGCTCACTGACTGGAGCTCACTGACTGGAGCTCACTGACTGGAGCTCACTGACTGGAGCTCACTGACTGGAGCTCACTGACTGGAGCTCACTGACTGGAGCTCACTGACTGGAGCTCACTGACTGGAGCTCACTGACTGGAGCTCACTGACTGGAGCTCACTGACTGGAGCTCACTGACTGGAGCTCACTGACTGGAGCTCACTGACTGGAGCTCACTGACTGGAGCTCACTGACTGGAGCTCACTGACTGGAGCTCACTGACTGGAGCTCACTGACTGGAGCTCACTGACTGGAGCTCACTGACTGGAGCTCACTGACTGGAGGTCACTGACTGGAGCTCACTGACTGGAGCTCACTGACTGGAGCTCACTGACTGGAGCTCACTGACTGGAGCTCACTGACTGGAGCTCACTGACTGGAGATCACTGACGGGAGGTCACTAACTGGAGGTCACTGACTGGAGGTCACTGACTGGAGGTCACTGACTGGAGCTCACTGACTGGAGCTCACTGACTGGAGCTCACTGACTGGAGCTCACTGACTGGAGCTCACTGACTGGAGCTCACTGACTGGAGCTCACTGACTGGAGCTCACTGACAGGAGCTCACTGACTGGAGCTCACTGACTGGAGCTCACTGACAGGAGCTCACTGACTGGAGCTCACTGACTGGAGCTCACTGACTGGAGCTCACTGACTGGAGCTCACTGACTGGAGCTCACTGACTGGAGCTCACTGACTGGAGCTCACTGACTGGAGCTCACTGACTGGAGGTCACTGACTGGAGGTCACTGACTGGAGGTCACTGACTGGAGGTCACTGACTGGAGCTCACTGACTGGAGCTCACTGACTGGAGCTCACTGACTGGAGCTCACTGACTGGAGCTCACTGACTGGAGCTCACTGACTGGAGCTCACTGACTGGAGGTCACTGAATGGAGGTCACTGACTGGAGGTCACTGACTGGAGGTCACTGACTGGAGCTCACTGACTGGAGCTCACTGACTGGAGCTCACTGACTGGAGCTCACTGACTGGAGCTCACTGACTGGAGGTCACTGAATGGAGGTCACTGACTGGAGGTCACTGACTGGAGCTCACTGACTGGAGCTCACTGACTGGACCTCACTGACTGGAGCTCACTGACTGGAGCTCACTGACTGGAGCTCACTGACTGGAGCTCACTGACTGGAGCTCACTGACTGGAGCTCACTGACTGGAGCTCACTGACTGGAGCTCACTGACTGGAGCTCACTGACTGGAGCTCACTGACTGGAGGTCACCGACTGGAGCTCACTGACTGGAGCTCACTGACTGGAGCTCACTGACTGGAGCTCACTGACTGGAGCTCACTGACTGGAGCTCACTGACTGGAGCTCACTGACTGGAGCTCACTGACTGGAGCTCACTGACTGGAGCTCACTGACTGGACCTCACTGACTGGAGCTCACTGACTGGAGCTCACTGACTGGAGCTCACTGACTGGAGTGGAGCTCACTGACTGGAGGTCACTGACTGGAGGTCACTGACTGGAGGTCACTGACTGGAGCTCACTGACTGGAGCTCACTGACTGGAGCTCACTGACTGGAGCTCACTGACTGGAGCTCACTGACTGGAGCTCACTGACTGGAGCTCACTGACTGGAGCTCACTGACTGGAGGTCACTGACTGGAGCTCACTGACTGGAGGTCACTGACTGGAGGTCACTGACTGGAGGTCACTGACTGGAGCTCACTGACTGGAGCTCAGTGACTGGAGCTCACTGACTGGAGCTCACTGACTGGAGCTCACTGACTGGAGCTCACTGACTGGAGCTGACTGACTGGAGCTCACTGACTGGAGCTCACTGACTGGAGCTCACTGACTGGAGCTCACTGACTGGAGCTCACTGACTGGAGCTCACTGACTGGAGCTCACTGACTGGAGCTCACTGACTGGAGCTCACTGACTGGAGCTCACTGACTGGAGCTCACTGACTGGAGCTCACTGACTGGAGCTCACTGACTGGAGCTCACTGACTGGAGCTCACTGACTGGAGGTCACTGACTGGAGGTCACTGACTGGAGGTCACTGACTGGAGGTCACTGACTGGAGGTCACTGACTGGAGGTCACTGACTGGAGCTCACTGACTGGAGCTCACTGACTGGAGCTCACTGACTGGAGCTCACTGACTGGAGCTCACTGACTGGAGCTCACTGACTGGAGCTCACTGACTGGAGCTCACTGACTGGAGCTCACTGACTGGAGCTCACTGACTGGAGCTCACTGACTGGAGGTCACTGACTGGAGCTCACTGACTGGAGCTCACTGACTGGAGCTCACTGACTGGAGCTCACTGACTGGAGCTCACTGACTGGAGCTCACTGACTGGAGATCACTGACGGGAGGTCACTGACTGGAGGTCACTGACTGGAGGTCACTGACTGGAGGTCACTGACTGGAGCTCACTGACTGGAGCTCACTGACTGGAGCTCACTGACTGGAGCTCACTGACTGGAGCTCACTGACTGGAGCTCACTGACTGGAGCTCACTGACTGGAGCTCACTGACAGGAGCTCACTGACTGGAGCTCACTGACTGGAGCTCACTGACAGGAGCTCACTGACTGGAGCTCACTGACTGGAGCTCACTGACTGGAGCTCACTGACTGGAGCTCACTGACTGGAGCTCACTGACTGGAGCTCACTGACTGGAGCTCACTGACTGGAGGTCACTGACTGGAGGTCACTGACTGGAGGTCACTGACTGGAGCTCACTGACTGGAGCTCACTGACTGGAGCTCACTGACTGGAGCTCACTGACTGGAGCTCACTGACTGGAGCTCACTGACTGGAGCTCACTGACTGGAGCTCACTGACTGGAGGTCACTGAATGGAGGTCACTGACTGGAGGTCACTGACTGGAGGTCACTGACTGGAGCTCACTGACTGGAGCTCACTGACTGGAGCTCACTGACTGGAGCTCACTGACTGGAGCTCACTGACTGGAGGTCACTGAATGGAGGTCACTGACTGGAGGTCACTGACTGGAGCTCACTGACTGGAGCTCACTGACTGGACCTCACTGACTGGAGCTCACTGACTGGAGCTCACTGACTGGAGCTCACTGACTGGAGCTCACTGACTGGAGCTCACTGACTGGAGCTCACTGACTGGAGCTCACTGACTGGAGCTCACTGACTGGAGCTCACTGACTGGAGCTCACTGACTGGAGCTCACTGACTGGAGCTCACTGACTGGAGCTCACTGACTGGAGGTCACCGACTGGAGCTCACTGACTGGAGCTCACTGACTGGAGCTCACTGACTGGAGCTCACTGACTGGAGCTCACTGACTGGAGCTCACTGACTGGAGCTCACTGACTGGAGCTCACTGACTGGAGCTCACTGACTGGAGCTCACTGACTGGACCTCACTGACTGGAGCTCACTGACTGGAGCTCACTGACTGGAGCTCACTGACTGGAGTGGAGCTCACTGACTGGAGGTCACTGACTGGAGGTCACTGACTGGAGGTCACTGACTGGAGCTCACTGACTGGAGCTCACTGACTGGAGCTCACTGACTGGAGCTCACTGACTGGAGCTCACTGACTGGAGCTCACTGACTGGAGCTCACTGACTGGAGCTCACTGACTGGAGGTCACTGACTGGAGCTCACTGACTGGAGGTCACTGACTGGAGGTCACTGACTGGAGGTCACTGACTGGAGCTCACTGACTGGAGCTCAGTGACTGGAGCTCACTGACTGGAGCTCACTGACTGGAGCTCACTGACTGGAGCTCACTGACTGGAGCTGACTGACTGGAGCTCACTGACTGGAGCTCACTGACTGGAGCTCACTGACTGGAGCTCACTGACTGGAGCTCACTGACTGGAGCTCACTGACTGGAGCTCACTGACTGGAGCTCACTGACTGGAGCTCACTGACTGGAGCTCACTGACTGGAGCTCACTGACTGGAGCTCACTGACTGGAGCTCACTGACTGGAGCTCACTGACTGGAGCTCACTGACTGGAGGTCACTGACTGGAGGTCACTGACTGGAGGTCACTGACTGGAGGTCACTGACTGGAGGTCACTGACTGGAGGTCACTGACTGGAGCTCACTGACTGGAGCTCACTGACTGGAGCTCACTGACTGGAGCTCACTGACTGGAGCTCACTGACTGGAGCTCACTGACTGGAGCTCACTGACTGGAGCTCACTGACTGGAGCTCACTGACTGGAGCTCACTGACTGGAGGTCACTGACTGGAGCTCACTGACTGGAGCTCACTGACTGGAGCTCACTGACTGGAGCTCACTGACTGGAGCTCACTGACTGGAGCTCACTGACTGGAGCTCACTGACTGGAGCTCACTGACTGGAGCTCACTGACTGGAGCTCACTGACTGGAGCTCACTGACTGGAGCTCACTGACTGGAGCTCACTGACTGGAGCTCACTGACTGGAGCTCACTGACTGGAGCTCACTGACTGGAGCTCACTGACTGGAGCTCACTGACTGGAGCTCACTGACTGGAGGCTCACTGACTGGAGCTCACTGACTGGAGCTCACTGACTGGAGCTCACTGACTGGAGCTCACTGACTGGAGCTCACTGACTGGAGCTCACTGACTGGAGCTCACTGACTGGAGCTCACTGACTGGAGCTCACTGACTGGAGCTCACTGACTGGAGCTCACTGACTGGAGCTCACTGACTGGAGCTCACTGACTGGAGTGGAGCTCACTGACTGGAGGTCACTGACTGGAGGTCACTGACTGGAGGTCACTGACTGGAGGTCACTGACTGGAGGTCACTGACTGGAGCTCACTGACTGGAGCTCACTGACTGGAGCTCACTGACTGGAGCTCACTGACTGGAGCTCACTGACTGGAGCTCACTGACTGGAGGTCACTGACTGGAGGTCACTGACTGGAGGTCACTGACTGGAGGTCACTGACTGGAGGTCACTGACTGGAGCTCACTGACTGGAGCTCACTGACTGGAGCTCACTGACTGGAGCTCACTGACTGGAGCTCACTGACTGGAGCTCACTGACTGGAGCTCACTGACTGGAGCTCACTGACTGGAGCTCACTGACTGGAGCTCACTGACTGGAGCTCACTGACTGGAGCTCACTGACTGGAGCTCACTGACTGGAGCTCACTGACTGGAGCTCACTGACTGGAGCTCACTGACTGGAGCTCACTGACTGGAGCTCACTGACTGGAGCTCACTGACTGGAGCTCACTGACTGGAGCTCACTGACTGGAGCTCACTGACTGGAGCTCACTGACTGGAGGTCACTGACTGGAGGTCACTGACTGGAGGTCACTGACTGGAGGTCACTGACTGGAGGTCACTGACTGGAGGTCACTGACTGGAGGTCACTGACTGGAGCTCACTGACTGGAGCTCACTGACTGGAGCTCACTGACTGGAGCTCACTGACTGGAGCTCACTGACTGGAGCTCACTGACTGGAGCTCACTGACTGGAGCTCACTGACTGGAGCTCACTGACTGGAGCTCACTGACTGGAGCTCACTGACTGGAGCTCACTGACTGGAGCTCACTGACTGGAGCTCACTGACTGGAGCTCACTGACTGGAGCTCACTGACTGGAGCTCACTGACTGGAGCTCACTGACTGGAGCTCACTGACTGGAGCTCACTGACTGGAGCTCACTGACTGGAGCTCACTGACTGGAGCTCATGACTGGAGCTCACTGAATGGAGGTCACTGACTGGAGGTCACTGACTGGAGCTCACTGACTGGAGCTCACTGACTGGAGCTCACTGACTGGAGCTCACTGACTGGAGCTCACTGACTGGAGCTCACTGACTGGAGCTCACTGACTGGAGCTCACTGACTGGAGCTCACTGACTGGAGCTCACTGTCTGGAGCTCACTGACTGGAGCTCACTGACTGGCGCTCACTGACTGGAGCTCACTGACTGGAGGTCACTGACTGCGGCTCACTGACTGGGGGGCTGTGAGGCAGAGGCGCCCCTGTTATGGGGGGTTGTGAGGAGCAGCCAGCAGCAGCAGACAGAAGCGAAGGAGAGAGCGGATGCAGTGAAATGGAGGAGTGAAAGAGAGAACTGGTGGGAATCACATGCAAGGAGAGTGCCGGTACAGATAAAGAGATGCATACCTGCCATACTGGCAGCGATGGCAGCGGTGCCGAGGACTGGAGGTGACTGGCGTTGACTGATGCTGACTGCCGTGCTGCTGCTCTGCTGCTGCTCTGCCGCCTGCACCCCTTTGCCTGATGGGGGGAAAGGCACGGCGAGAAGGGAGATGCGAAGAGATTGGCCTCGGGCAGACGGCAGAGGGCAGAGGGCAGAGGGCAGAGGGCAGAGGGGAGAGGGCAGAAGGCAGGCAATGAAGTCGGAATGAATGCAGCAGAAAGCGCAGCAAGGAAAGGAGTAGCATTGGAGGCAAAAACTGAAAGCAGGTCAAAGTGGCCAATCGAGCAGAGAGCAAGAGCGAGAAACTTGAAACTTGAGTGGTGGAGGCAAGAGCTTCAAGAGGACTTGACAAGACACGTAAGGTAGGAGGAAAGAGCAGGATGGAGGGGGGATGAGGAGACGGAAGCAGAAGCAGGAAGGAGCAGGAGGGAGGAGGGAGGGGCTACTAGCGGGTTCGGTCGTGCGGGTTCTGTCGTACCATGACGGCAGCGATGGCATGGGCGTGGGTTTCGAGGACTGGCATTGACTGGCGTTGACTGGCGTTGACTCGCGTTGACTGCCATGCTGGTGCAGCCAGCGCTGTGCGGCTCTGCCCCCTGCACTCCGTTCGCCCTGAGGCCAGAGGGGGGATGAGGAGACGGAAGCAGAAGCAGGAACATAGCATGCAATATGCGAATGCCCGCTTGACCGAAAAGACAGAAAAGGAGTGGCAAGTGAGACTAAACTGACGGGCAGCCGGAGGAGCTTACCACATTGTGTCTGCCCTTCGGCTCCCCATTTGCTGTCTCACCTTGCTGACCTCGCCTGCTGGAAGAGAGACAGGGAAAGGAAGAGTGGTGACAGGGAAGAAAATAAGGAGAGAAGGGCGAAGTGCAGTCATACAGAACGGAATGGGGGAGAAGGGGGGGGGGGGGGGGAGGGGGGGGAGAAGAGAGTGGGAGGCAAGGAGGCAACTGCAAAGGATGAGATTGACAAAAAGGTGAGAGTGAGGCGGAGCAGTAACACGTAGCGATGCGTAGAGGATCAAAGGAGCAGGCCACAGCGAATTCGAGGGAAATTGATCCGTCAGAGGAGACTCGCGACATCAAAGATCTTCTCTCTCACGCTCCTTTATCTCTGCACCCACTTGGTTCCTCCCTCTGCGTCCTCCTCTGCTCCCGAACACAGGAGATGAACAAGGAAAACAACAAGGAAGGAGGGCGATCGAATAAAAGCAATAGTCAGGCTACGGCGAGGAGAAGAGGAGCCGTACAAGAGAAGAACTTCAGGACATGGAAATCGAGACTAGGGAACTTCAGGAGACTAGGGAAATCGAGAACAAGATGACGGAAGGAGGACAACAGAAGGGGAAGACCAGACAGCGGGAGCTGCTGACCAAAGAGATCCATGAGCCGGTGTTGCATGACCAGTGCCATCAGACTGATGGCATCAGCAGCAGCGCCAGCACTATCAGCACGAGCAGCAGCAGCACTGCATGCGCCATCACCATCACCACCAGGGCAGCAGGACCGTCACCAGCAGCACTCGCACCCTGCTACACCCACTGCATTCTTGCTGTTGGGATGAAAGAAGGAGAAGCGCAGAGAGATAGGTGAAAGAGGCAGGGAAAGAAAGTGAGTCCGCAAAAGAAAGGTAGAAAGCGCTAACAGCAGTTTTTTCCTTTCTTGAAGTGAGAAAGCGCTAACGGCAGGGACAAATGCATGAGTGAGAAACGAGAGAGCAAACTGTCGAGTGGAGATTCCTTTCTTGAAGTGTCAGCTTGGGGAGCTATCACCTGCGGAGGGTCCGTTGGTGAGAACGCAGGAGCAGTTGGAGGAGGAATGAGCGGCGGCGGGAGGAGGGCAGCAGGCGGGTGGAGAAGATGGGTGCAAGGCGCTGCTCCTCCCATGTTGCCCCCAGTGGTTGCACTTGCAGCAGCACCCCTCGCAGCAACACCCATCTCAGTAGTACCCTTTCCAGTGGCTGCCTCTGCTGCCCCTTGCTGCTCGCACTCCCATGGCCTGTAACAAGCGATAGAGTTGAGGATAGGGATAAGGACACGGGATGCAGGAATGAAGTCCAAGGATGGAAGGCAGCAGTGAAACAGGAATTGAAAGCGGGGAAAACTGGAGACGGTAGTTAAGTGAAAATCATGTGGAAGGATGGAGTGGAAACAGAGAGGCGATGGTAGCACACAGCACTAGGGCGCCGAGCTAGCAGGCAAATTAGGAAGGGACGCAGCATGATTATGAATGCATTCTACTCTAACCCCCTACGACTCTAGTATGAGCTCAAGCCGCCCCAGTGCCATGCGCTACCATCGCCAAACGCCGCTCATCTCTCACTCAACTTTTGATCGCTCCCATTCGAAAATGGGCTCATTTGTTTTGAGCACGCGGTGACGGAAGAATGCGGTACAAAAATGGGCAATGATAAACACGAAGCAGAAGCGGTAAGGATGGCAAGGGCGAAGGGAGAGGGAACTTAGCCGTATGGGGGTGCTTGCAGGACAGTGGCGTGAGGCTTCCAGGAGGCTCGCACACCGCTGTGACTGCCTGCCGTGCGTCATCCCACCGCCCTCCCTCCACGCACCACGCTGCCATAGCACCGGACGAGATGGGAAGGAGAGCAAGAAAACAGAGCAGGGGAAAGGAACCCAAGTAGTCAGTAGAAGGATGAAAGTAGTGGAATGCATGCACGGAGGCAGAGATGACAAGAACGATGAGAAGAGGAAACGAAAGTTGAAGATAAAATCACGTGGCACTGTGACGCTGTGAAAGGGGAGGCGATGGTAGCACACAGCACTAGGGCGCCGAGCTAGCAGGCAAATTAGGAAGGGACGCAGCATGATTATGAATGCATTCTACTCTAACCCCCTACGACTCTAGTATGAGCTCAAGCTGCCCCAGTGCCATGCGCTACCATCGCCACGCGTCAGAGAACCCCCAACTCAACTTTTGACCCCTTCCCAAGCGGAAATCAAGTTTTAGTTCGAGCATGCAGTGAGAGAACAATGCGCTACGGGAATGAATAAAAGAAAGAAAGCGATATGCGTGGCAATGGGGTGAGTAAAGGGGTTAAGAGGGGACTTAGCAGCGGTACGACGGGTTGAGCGACGGAAGCAGCAGCAGCTGTTGCCAGCAGCAGAGTGACTCCCATCATCAACGGCACTCCTAGCAGCAGCCCTCCCAGCAGCAGCAGCGCCGTGAGGGAGTGGCGTGGTCAGCAGGGCATGCAGGACTCAGGCCGTGCGTCATCCCACTGCCCTCCCTCCGCTGTGACCCTGGGACAAGGAAATGGGTTGGAGAGAGAAGGCAGAGAGGAAGGGAATAAAGAATCTGGTCCAGTAGGAGCAAGCATTGAAAGGAAGGCAGAAACAATTATGAAAAACAAGAATTCCTTTAGCGAAAAATGCAGAAGAAAAGCAAGCAAGCTGAACAACACGAAAGGCAATGGTAGCACAAGGCACTGGGGCAGCGAGCTAGCATGCGAGGGTGGACTGGGGTAAGAGAGAGACGCGAGCATGTGTATGAGTGCATTCTATTCTAGCCCCCTACAACTCTAGTCTAGTGTGAGCTCAAGCCGCCCCAGTGCCATGCGGTACCATCGCCATGCGGAATTGACGTTTTGATTTCGAGCACGCGCCGAGAAAGCAAAGCGACAAGAAAATGAACCAAAGACAGAAAGCGATAAGGATGGCAAGGGGGTGAATAGAGGGGTTATGAGGGGACTTAGAAGCGGAACGACGGGTTGAGCGACGGAAGCATCAGCAGTTGTTGCCAGCAGAAGAGTGACTCCCATCGTCAACGGCACTCCCAGCAGCAGCCCTCCCAGCAGCAGCAGCGCCGTGAGGGAGTGGCGTGGTCAGCAGGGCATGCAGGACTCAGGCCGTGCGTCATCCCACTGCCCTCCCTCCGCTTTGACCCTGGGACAAGGAAATGGGTTGGAGAGAGAAGGCAGAGAGGAAGGGAATAAAGAATCTGGTCCAGTAGGAGCAAGCATTGAAAGGAAGGCAGAAACAAAACGAAAAATGCAGAAGAAAAGCAAGAAAGCTGAACAACACGAAAGGCAATGGTAGCACAAGGCACTGGGGCTGTGAGCTAGCATGCGAGGGTGGACTGGGGTAAGAGAGAGACGCGAGCATGTGTATGAGTGCATTCTATTCTAGCCCCCTACAACTCTAGTCTAGTGTGAGCTCAAGCCGCCCCGGTGCCATGTGCTACCATCGCCATGCGGAATTGACGTTTTGATTTCGAGCACGCGCCGAGAAAGCAAAGCGACAAGAAAATGAACCAAAGACAGAAAGCGATAAGGATGGCAAGGGGGTGAATAGAGGGGTTATGAGGGGACTTAGCAGAGGTACGACGGGTTGAGCGGCGGAGCAGCAGCAGAGTGACTCCCATCATCAACGGCACTCCCAGCAGCAGCCCTCCCAGAAGCAGCAGCACATCGTTCGGAGATTCCTCAGCAGCGGTCGAAGCTGCATGCACGCGTCTCGTCCTCCTCGCTGGCAGCGCTGTGTCGCTCCCTCCCGCTCCTTGGCGTCACCCAAAGGGCGCAGGGCGGGAGAGCACGCATGGAGGAAGAAATCATGGGGGTTGCCGCCAGCAGCTCCGCCTCCTCGCCTCGCGTGCTGCCAGCAGCCTTGCCCAAAGCGCTCCGCCTGCAATGTCTGCCTCGTCCGCCCAAGCGGGTGGTCAGCAGGGCAGTAGCAGGCAGCCACATGCCAGTGGCTGCCAGCCGTGCGTCATCCGGCGGCGCGCACGCCCAAATGCTCTCCCGTTGCATGTGCTCCCGTTGAGTGAGCTGTTGAGACTTAGCCACAGGAGAAGTGTTGAAGCTGCTTCTGGGACGTGGTATGATCATTGGCGCATCGTCGCATCCGGTTTGTCACCAGCATCCGCTCAGTGTCGCGCTGTTGGTCGCCGTCTTCCGCACACGGTCGCACGCGGCTCGTCCCCAACATCCGCACAACGTCGCACGCGGTTCGTCGCACGCGGTTCGTCGCATGCCGTTCGTCGCACATCGTCGCATGCGGGATGCCCCCAGCATACGCACAACGTCGAGGAACGTCGCACGCGGTAAGTAGCCATCATCCGCACACCGTCGCACGAGAAACGTCGCACGCGGTTCGTCTCCAGCATCCGCACAATGTCTCACGCGGTACATCGTAGGCCGTTCGTCGCAAATCGTCGCAGCGCCAGCATCTGCACGCCGCACGCGGAACGTCGCACGCGGTTGGCAACCGTCTTCCGCACACAGTCGCACTCGCCATCATTCGCACACTGTCGCACAGGGAACGTCGCACGCGGTTCGACGCCGTCTTCCGCGGAACGTCGCACGCGGAACGTCGCATGCAGTTCGTCGCCGTCTTCCGCACACTGTTGCACGGGAAACGTCGTGCGCGGTTCGTTCTCAGCATCTGCACAGCGTCGCACGCGGTACGTCGCATGCCGTTGGTCGCACATCGTCGTGTGCGCCATGTCGCCAGCATCCGCTCAACGCCGCACGCGGAAAGTCGCCGTCTTCCGCAGACGTTCGCAGGCGGTAAGTCGCCATTGTCACATAGGAAACGTCGCACGCGATTCGCCGCCATCTTCCGCACATCGTCGCATGCGGTATGCCGCCAGCATCCACACAACGTCGCACGCGGAATGTCGCACGCGGAACTTCGTACGCGGTTGGTCGCCATCACCCGCATGGTTGCTCGTGGTTCGAGAGCCGCTCGCCGATTTCCGCGCACGTTACTACTAGTCGCTCACTGTTCGTCACTAGCCGTTCGACGTTCGCTGCTCACCGCTCGCCATTCGACAGTCGCCGATCGCCGCTATCCGCTCTACTTTCGCCGGTCAACTCAGGTCCCGACCACGGCCTCGCACCCTCTTACTCGGCGACGACGGTCCCCGTGTCGCCATGAGTCAGCGTGACGCCGGATGCCGGTCGCCTTGATACGTGAACTTCACTGGCCGAACTATCCTCGAAGAGCGCAGTTAATCGCTTGTCATAATATCACTTATGCAGGCGACGAATCCGCGAATGGAGTTTCAACGGGTTTTATTGCAAAGATTCGAGTTCCGCCAAGAAGACCGACATCAGTAGCATCGCAAACACCTGCTTCCGTCGTCCGAAATGCTTCTCGTATCGCTGATGATGACACTCGTAGACCACTACGGAGCTATTCTGACGTGAAAACTGTCGATGCTGTGAGCAAATGCTGTTAGAAGATTTCGTGCTACTGCTGCTACCTGAAGATGCTAGCAGCAACCGCTCGTATTTCATTCCTGACACAGCTTAACGTCCTGACACAGCTTAACGTCCTGACACAGCTTAGAGTAGCAGACTTAAATCGCCGACGGCGTTTCTTCACGTATCATGATGCAAGATTCAGGTGGCCTTGACTTAGCGTTCAGCTATCGGCGACTCATAGCAGCCATCGGCCGAGTAGTGCTATTTCGGGACGAATCTTAAACGTAAGAAGAGACATACGCTCTAACTAAAGCGTTTGGAATCGTATCAGGAGAAGATTATCACTGGCAGGGATCATGTTGCTGAGCTAAGAATTACGGTAACCTTTCAGCCTATCATAATCTAACCGCTGTAACACTACGGAAGTAACATTCGCGGCAACTAAAACGTTGGAACTTCCTTAGCGGTTACGAATTGTCAGTACCGTGGTTATAAGCTAACGATCAGCTTATCCGAAGCTAGACGCTGACACGCCTTACTACTCCCACTGTCATAGCTAAGCCTGACAATACTTATCGCGATGTGCTGCTACTGTCATAGCTAAGACTAACAATATGCGCTTAGTAACAAACGTAGTATGCGACTAGCTACATCTTTGAGGAATTTCGACAGCAGCCATGGAAAGCTGAGGAAGCCATGGATGGAAGGATGAGCTAACGCTGGCTAAGGAATCAAGTGACTGGAAGTTGGCTGAGGTGAGGTGACTGGAATGGCCTTGGGAATGTCCCCGTTGACCTGGTCTCGGGAAGGCTGCAAAACAGAGTCTTCCGCTGCTGATAGGAGTCGCCAAAACAGAGTCTTCCGCTGGTCTCCGCCTGCCTCAGGACAGCGCCAACCTTTCGTTAGCGAATGACAACAGAGATTTAGACAATTTTCGCCACCAGAACGGAGTCCATCGCAGCCGCTGAAGCTGCGATGGGGTCTATCCGGACGAAGCGCAGTTTTTGAATGTTCCGCGCGGGAGACTTCAGCAGCAGGCGCTCTGAAAATTTGTTCGGCCCAAATCTGCTGGGCCATCGCCGCATGTTTCTTATCTATCATCAGCGACCACTTGACAATCGGAATGTGTAGACACGATTCTGGCCCCGGTCGGCACACGAAACAAACAGACTTCATATTACCGAAAAAGTTGCATATTCTTAAGCATTTACCCTTGAAAAAACTCCAGCACACCCCTGACAACCTCACTGCACGATGATGGAGTTGGACACGTGGAGCACATCGGCAGGTCTCTCAGAAGTCCACAGACAACCCAACTTCTTGTGAGATTATGTTATGGAGCAACCAGATTCCGTTTCGTGACGACGAAGTCTGGTGTTGGCGGCAAGGCGGCAAGGTGGCAAGGGGGGCATTTGAAGGTGGGTTTACTTTCGCTGCAGTCACTGATTTTTTTTGTCTCAAGACCAGCATAACAATACAGTGCATGCAACATCACTTTCAATACAAGAAACCCCTCAACCAATGACAATGACAGCTCCGCCATGGATTCCGCCTGATGGCTTTAAAGAGCTCGTTCGTGAAGGCCATGTGTCAGTTGGTAACATTGAGCATAGATTCGGAATCGCCTCGTTATTACGAAGCTACTGGTACACTTCTCGTGTCCAACTGACGGACATTGTACCTATAGCATTATGGGGTTCTGTTTCCATGTCAGCTGCTAACTTCAAGGTCCCACGAGACTCTCCACGGCTGCTCAACGCGTTAATATCTAGGAGCTCCACCTGTTCATTCAATCGTCAACAAGCGATCCAGAGTGGATTCCTAACCCAACATTCATTGGTCGCTTATGGACATCCAGATTACGGAAGCAGACTATTTTCAAGGCTCCCGTGTTCCAGGTGTTTCAAGTTCAAACCTACATATACTGCTAACAATGGTGCAAGTGCTGTGCTCAGACATTGGTTTATACCTCAAGAAGGTTTTCGTTTCAAACCGTATCATCACCGCACGATGTCCAGGATGACGACCAGGAACGAGGGAGTCCGCGTCAGTGATAATGCTGCTGGTGTTCCCTTGGACAAAATCAAGGAGGTGCCGGTGGTTGTTGATCCTTCAGCTACTTCGGCTGTTAAGCGTACGGCTGACTTGTTTACGGAAGCAGACAAGGAAGCCCTCCAGCCTGAAGGGTCGACACATGAAGTAAAGGAGGCAGCTCGCGACTTGATCAGTGATAGCAGTGGTGGAAAGCTGCCGACAGAGGACAATGGTGCTAAGGCTGATGCTACCAGCGGTGGTCCTAGCAGTACTCTGCAAGCGGAGAAGGATGCGGCGTCAAACATTTTCTCAAAGGGTGCTGAAGATGACGAGGACGACGGATACCCCAGTGATGATCCAGAAGAACGCTACGATGCGCAGGTGAAGAGTGAAGTCGCGCAGCGGATTCGCTTCGCTATCGTCCTGCTGATTCCGATCGCCTTCAAGCCGGAGACCACGCGTGTGCAGGCGACGCTTCGCGCGCTCTTCAATGTGTGGAAGAAAGACCTGAACATGGAGATTCAAACGACGACGAAATTTCAGGAGCTGACGGCGGTGTTCCTGAACTAGAAGCAGTACTGGAGGCTGCAGGTTACCTTCGATCGAGCTCGTGATGCCAACTTCGTGTGGAAGCATGGGATTGTGCACACCTGTGTTGACGGGAAGCGGATTAACCTGGACTGGCAACACCCGGTGGACCCGGCTTACGTGAAGGCACGTGCGGCTGATCCGCTGCTGGTTGAGGTTCTGTTCAAGGGAGTGGATGCAGTGATTACACCGGAAATGCTCTGTGATATGCTGGTGACGGTGAAGCTGGAGAAGCGTGGCCGATCGGCTTTCAAAGAAGGGAGCTGTTTCCACCGTGTGGTGAATCCTGTTACAGGGATGGACACCGACAAGGTCAAAGGGCTGGTCAAGCAGCATGTGGGGGACAAGTACCGCTGGCGTTATATGATTGAAGACCCGACTTCTCATGATAAGCAGCTGCTGGTGCACTACCCATCGCTGAACTGTGTTTACTGCTCGGGGTATCACATGACGAGGTATCATGATGAGTATGTGTCGGACAGACAGAACAACATCAGCAACTGGAGCCTGTCGCTGGGACGGGTCCATGGAATCAATGGTAATAGAGGGGGTGCGTTTTTGACTTATCTGTTGATTTCTTGCTCGCTGTCTCCACGGTGTTGCGGTGCTAATGTTGTGGGTGTGTCGACTACGCGCAGCCGCCTCAGTCAGGATCACAGATCTGACCAGGCTCATTCTGAAGGACCCTGCCGTCGTGTTGATCTCAACCGGGGGGAATCCCGAGGAGTGGATCTGCGTCCAAGAGAACTGCGAGAAGGCGAATGGGGTGACTTTCGCGCAGGCTGCGGAGCATGTGGTTTCTCAGCGGCACAGCGATGGCTTGGTGTCAGGCTTGGCTACGCGCAGTTCCAAGGCAGGGGTCAACCTGACTGCGGCGAAGAAGGAGTTTGGTGTGTGAACGAGAGGCTTGATCCTGCGGTGGAGGAAGTGTCTGTTGGCTACGAAGGGGAGGAAGCACAACGAGGAGTTAGGCGTAGGTGGAGTTGCAACATGTACTGTATCAATGGGTGTAAAGAGCCACTGAGAGTTGTTGTATCACCGCCCTGTGGATGCGTGGGGGCAACGACAGAGGTTGAATAATGGATAACACCAACCGGCTAACAATCCTGTCCCTGAATGTCAACGGCCTGGGAAGCGTAGGGAAGCAGCAAGCAGTAAAACGATGGATCAGGACATCAGCAGATATAGTGATAATGGCGGACACTAGAATAGCGGAATATCATAATTTCTGGACTGATCTGCGGCCCAGCAGCATGGTCGCGGTGGCAGCACCTACCAGAGCGGGTGGGTTGGCCGTCCTAAGCTTCAAAGACGGAGTACAGATAGAAGACGTACAGCGTCACTCTTCGGGGAGATTGTTGCATGCGCGGCTACGGTGGGGAACGAGGGTGTTGAGGGTGCTGGCGGTGTATTTCCCTGCGCAGCCGCCACCGAGGGGGAGTTTCCTGGGTACCGCTTTCAAGGATGTCACGGACAGCCTGCCAAGGGGGGAGGATCTCGTGGTAGCAGGGGATTTCAACATGATTGAGGATCCCATACTGGATAAATCAAACAGACAGGGGGTGACAGGCGACAACTGCCGTATGATGCAGATGTTAGCGGATTTCCACGCAAAGGATGTGTTTCGGGAGCTGTATCCGGATGAGAGACTGTTCACTTTTTACTGCAAGTCGGCGAAAGTCAGCTCGAGGATAGATAGGGTGCTGATCTCCCAGTCCATGCTGCACCTGGTGGCGGGGGTGAAGCACAAGAAGATACCAACACGGATCACTGATCATAAGTTTGCGGTGAGGTTGAGGCTCGGGTGGAGGGGCCCGCGTGAGTCAGGACCGGGGTTATGGTGCTTTCCAGCGAGGCTGTTGAAGCGTCCAGGGGTGGTGAAGGCGATCGCGGAATTGGCTCGGAAGCATCGTGAAGGAGGCAGCGGAGACTTTGACAGGTTAACGAGGAGCTTGACTGCGCAACTGAGGAAATACGACAAAGAGGAGAGGAGGCGGGTGAAGCTTACGAGGTGTACTCTGGAGGAGCAAGTGGAACGGCTACAGCACAAGGCGATGGCTGACCCTTACGATGACGAGGTGCAGGCGCTGTTGTCCAGCCGGGAAGCGATGCTGCAAAGATATTGGGATGGGAGGAGGAACTTGTTGCAGTTAAGGACCGGGCTCAAGGTACAGCTGGAAGGGGAGGCACCAACGAGTTTCCTGACGGCGTTGGTCAAAAGCAGGAAGGCGAAAACGGGGATTAAAGAGCTGGTGAGAAATGGGGTTAGCCACACAGAGGCACGTGAGATATTGGAAGTGGCTACGTGTCATTTCAGGGAGGCCTTTGATGAAGCGCCGACAAGCGGTGCTGAACCGAGGTTGGAGTGGTCGCCGAGGAAGACGTTGGACGAGGCGGCTGCAGAGGGCCTGGCAAAGGATTGGTCGGAACAGGAGGTTAAGCAGGCGCTCAAAGAGCTGGCCAACGACAAGTCGCCGGGACGGGACGGGCTGCCCAAGGAGTTGTTCCAGCGGCACTGGGAGCTGCTACGGGAGCCGGTGATGAAGATGATTAGGGAGTTCGCCGCGACAGGGAAGCTGCCTGATGTGGCAAATGAGGCGGTCACAATTTTGTTGTACAAGAAGGGGACGGAGACAGATATTAAGAATTACAGGCTGATTACGTTGCTTTCAGGGGTATACAAACTTCTGGCGAAGGTGGTGGCGACGAGGATGAAGGCGGTGTTGGGACAAGTTATCTCAAAGGAGCAGTACGGTTTTCTATCCGGGAGAAGGTTATCGGACGCAGTATCGATGGTGGCTGATATGATTGAGGCAGGCCGGAACGAAAACAGCGACTGGTACTTACTTCTGATTGATTTTGAGAAGGCGTATGATTCAGTGCGCAGGGGCTTCATGGTCGAGACGGTCGCCAAGCTGGGTTTCCCACCACGGTTCATAAGGTGGATAGAAGCCCTGCACAGTGACGTTCACACAAGGGTGTGTGTTAACGGCTGGATAGGAGAGCAAATCACGATGAGGAAGGGGGTGCGGCAGGGTTGTCCACTGGCGCCGTACCTTTTCTTGTGCGCGGTAGAGCCGTTGTGCCGGCTAGCAGAGGAGAGGAAATTGGGAATCGGAGAAGGCAGCTGCGACAGGCTGTCGTATGTGGGGTACGCAGATGACACGACCTTGTTGCTGGAAGGAGAGCAGCAGCTGAAGGATGCGGGCGTGCTGTTGCAAGAGTACGCGGAGGTGTCAGGACTGAGGGTGAACAAGGGGAAATCTGCGGTCCTGCCGCTGGGGAGGAACGTGGGGGTACAGGCGCCGCATGGTACGGAATACAAGTGGGAGGGGGCAAACGAAGTTGAAAGGCTTCTTGGAGTATGGTTATCTCCTGGGGGTGACGCAGAGGCAACGTGGGAAAAAGCCTTTGACAGGGCAGCAGGAGAGTTGAGCAAGTGGAGCACCAAATATCTTACGACTGGAGCGCGCGTGACCATCATCAACAGTTACGTTCTGCCGATCTTCCTTTTTCAGGCGCAGGTCTACCCGCCGGACGACCTGCTGTGGCGAAGGGTAGAGAAGCTGATTGAAAATTTTGTATCCGGTAATCACGCAGACACGGAGCGGCACTTCAGGCTCTGGAGTGGGGACCTGATATACACGCCAAGAGAGCAAGGGGGACTGGGGGTGATAGATCCGAGGGGGAGAATCGACAGTGTGGCTATGAGGTGCGCGGGACTGGCGCTGAAGCAGGAGTGTTCGCTGAGACGGGGTTTGTCGGAGAAAGCGGCGGGCCTACCTCTTGGGTGGGCGACGCTGTATGCGCACAAGGCGGTGCTGAGAGGAGGCCTGTTTAAAAGCCGGAGGTGGGCGAGGCTGTGTAAAACAATTCTAAAATCAACGGTGGTGGCAGTACCAGAGGTGGCGTCCAGGTGGGAAGCAGAAGGGGAGTTTTTGTGTTAAAAAAAAAAACATCATTCATCGCGGAAATGCCCCGTTTGGTGGGCAGAAGGGCACGGAGAAGCTAAGAACGTGGCGAATGTGCGATATGGTGCTGAGGAAATGGGACGGTACACGGACGCTTAAGCCGGAGGTGACACTGGCAAGGGAGCTGGGCGGGAAAAAGGAGGCGGAGATGGCACTGAAGGCGTTTAACGCGGCACCGGAGCGGTGGCGACAGTGGGTGCTGGCGCCTCTGACGGCAGAGGAGATTGCTGCTGAATCGTCGGTGGTAAGCACCAGGCTCCCAAGCGGGCAGAGGTGTCTCTGGGAAATCTGCGGCAAGATGGGCAGGAAGGTGGAGCTTCGGGGGCTCAGCGGTAGAGGAGAGCGCACGGCATGGGATGTTAAGATAGTGCTTTGCTGCGACAGTGTGGTACCGGCGAAGCTGTCTCGAGAGCGGGCGGTACGGGAAGCTGGGGATCCAAGGGTGCGGTTGCTTAACTCGACGCTATTCAAAGAAGAGGTGGTGGCCCCAGTGAGGGAACTCAGGGAGCCGAGCAAGGGGTTAGAGGCGGTGGAAGTGAAAAGGTCGAGCTGGGAGGCCCGGGCGAGCAGGAAAATTAACTGGGAGAGGAGCAGGAAGATACGGGACTCTTTGGTGGTTCCGGCCAAAGCGAGAGATGTGCTCCTCCGCGTGCACAATCTCAACCTGCAGGTGGGGGAAAGAGTTCCGTTCGTGAAAGGTGGGGCGACATGCCCGAACTGCGGTCAGGAGGAGACGCTGGAACACTGCTTGCTGGAATGCAGGTGTGTGGCACCAGTGGCTAGCGCTGTCAAATCGGAGCTCAGCATGATGCAGCCAGCAAGGCGGGTGGACAGGCTGGCAGACCTCGTTTTTGGGGAGGAGGGGACGAAGTCTGGCTTTCCCGAAGCTACCATGGTGGCAGTGGCGCTGCACCAGGTATGGCTGGGAAGGTGTGATGTGTCGCTCCGTAAGGCGAAGAAGTTCCAGGCACGGAAGGTGCTCCGGAGGATCAACGTAGAATTCAACAGGCATGCGAGAATCTACTGTGGCAAGCCGAGCAGGCAGGCAAGGAAGGATAAGGCGAGGTGGAACTTGGCGGAGGATGAGGCACGTGTCATGCGGCAGATATGCGTCAATGAGGCGGTGGGGCTGAAGTGGCAAGGAAGCTTTCAGTCTATCTGGTCGAACCCGAGAACCTCCGTGAAGCCACCGTAAAGCTGTGGGGAGGGCCAGGCGTAATTTTGCCAGCCTGATCCCAGTTCATCAGTTACGACTGAAGTGTTTTGCTTGTACAGTATTGTGTAAGCTTTCACTAAAAACTAACAAGACACATTATAGCTCATCATTAAAACATGAAAACGGCTGGAGAAAACGAGGGATCCATGGACCTGCTTGACAATTTCCCTCACGAGATGGAAGGTTGACGCTGGACAGCGATACTGATTGATGTGTCAAACATATATTTATATATCATAGTTTAGATAGGCTTTAGTGGGGTACTCACTGTGGGGTACAACCCCTTAGGTTTCACTCTTGTACCAAAACCTTCTCGATAGTTGAATCATCCCTACCACCCTACTCTAACATGGTATTAAGAGCCCTTAGGTCTTAGGACCTAGTTTCCTAGTGGGCCCACCGTTACCTCTCTTTTTTTTTAGGGTTTCCCCTGCCTGTCGAGCTGCCCCACCCGTCGCGCCGCCCTGCTGGCCGCGCGACGCGCGTTTATTTTCATTTTTTTTTCTTCGTTTTTTCTCGTCACGCCGCCCTAGGGCCCGGCCCCGCCCGTCGCGTCGCCTTAGGGCCTTCGCGCCGCCCACGGGAGCCAGTCGCGCTGCCCTGCTGGCAGCGCGCGACCCCGCCTGGCCCGTCGCGCACCTGTAGGGCCCGCGAGCCGCCCGTCCCTGCCCGCCGCGCCGCCCCTTCTTGGCAGCGCGCGGCTCGGCCCCGACCTCGCGCACCCCTACGGCCCTCGTGCCGAGCTCTACCCGCTATTGCGGCCCCGCCCTGCCCCAACGTCGCCCCCAGAGCAGCCGCCCCTGGCTCCTGCAGCAGCCGCCCCTAGTGCAGCCGCCCCTGGACTCTGAGCAGCCGCCCCTGGACCGAGAGCAGCCGCCCCTGGCCCCTGGTGCAGCCCCACCTGAACCCAGAGCAGCCGCCCCTGGCACCTGCAGCAACCGCCCCTGGTGCAGCCGCCCCTGGACCGAGAGCAGCCGCCCCTGGCCCCTGAAGCAGCCGCCCCTGGTGCAGCCGCCCCTAGACCCTCGAGCAGCCGCCCCTGGACCCAGAGCAGCCGCCCCTGGCTCCTACAGCAGCCGCCCCTGGTGCAGCCGCCCCTGGACCCTGAGCAGCCGCCCCTGGCCCCTGCAGCAGCCGCCCCTGGTGCAGCCGCCCCTGGACCCTCGAGCAGCCGCCCCTGGACCCAGAGCAGCCGCCCCTGGCTCCTACAGCAGCCGCCCCTGGTGCAGCCGCCCCTGGACCCTGAGCAGCCGCCCCTGGCCCCTGCAGCAGCCGCCCCTGGTGCAGCCGCCCCTGGACCCTTGAGCAGCCGCCCCTGGACCCAGAGCAGCCGCCCCTGGTCCCTGAAGCAGCCACCCCTGGTGCAGCCGCCCCTGGACTCCGTGCAGCCGCCCCTGGACCCCGTGCAGCCGCCCGCCGAGCGCCGGCCCTGCTCGCCCGGCGAGCGCCTGCTCTTCCCGCCACTGGTGAGCACCTGCCTTGTTAGCGCACTGCCTGCCTGCCTGCCTGCCACGCCTGCCCTGCCCGCCTGCCTGCCTGCCTGCCGGCCTGCCTGCCTGCCTGCCTGCCTGCCTGCCTGCCTGCCTGCCTGCCTGCCTGCCTATCGGCCTGCCTGCCTGCCTGTCGGCCTGCCTGCTTGCCCGCGCTGCTACTGCTACTGCTGCCGCTACTTCTGTTACTGCTGCTAGGCTGCTGCTGCTGCTACTACTGCGATGCAGCTCCAGCGCCGTCCGCGCGAGTCTCTCACGCCCCAGCAGCTTCGTGAGTGGTACGGTAGTTGGGGTTGTGGCGGTAGCCGTCGTGGCTGTAGCCCTGGAGCTGGTCCGTTGGGAGCGTCTGGCAGTGGCCAGCCGCAGCTGCAGCGGCGTTCGCGAGAGACACTTACGTCCCGGCAGCTTCACGAGTGGTACGCTCAGAGTAGAGGGTCTTTGAGTCCAGTTCGCTGCCTGTACGTCATTCGCACAGGTGATCGGACTGGTCAGCCTTGCGGGACGCCTGGTCACACACAGTCCCGCTGCTTCGCCCGTCTGAGCGACGCCTGGCGTACCGAGTTTGGCGACGAGGCTGAGCTCCCCACCTGGCTGGAGCTGCTTGGACAGAGGGTAGATATCTTTGCTCTTGACTATGATGCTATTCTCACTGCCATGTATGCATTGCCTACTAGTGCCGACCGTGCCTGTTACCTGTGCGTACCACCTGACCCAGGTATAGAGCCTGCTGCTCTAGGTGCTGGTGAGGCTACTGCTCTAGGTGCTAGTGCGTCTCCTGCTCTAGGTGCTGGTGAGGCTGCTGCTCTAGGTACTGGTGAGTCTGCCCTCTCTGGTACTGCGCCTACTGAGGCCTTGTACACCTTCACACTTGACTCCGGTGCCTCTCGCTCTTTCTTTCGTGACAGCACCACCCTCACGCCGCTCAGTCGGCCGATTCCAGTCTCCCTGGCAGACCCCTCTGGGGGTCCAGTCCGTGCGACCTCCTCCACTGTCCTCCCTTGTCCTGCTGTCCCGTCCGGCACACTGTCGGGTCTTTACCTCCCCTCGTTCTCTACGAACTTGGTGGCGGGTTCCGCGCTCCAGGACGCGGGTGTTCACCAGTTCACCCCTGCCTACGAGCGTGTGACACACTGCACGTGTGCTCAGACTGGTCGTCACCTGGCTACCTTCACTCGGCAGCCGGGGTCGGGCCTGTACACACTGACCACTGAGTTCCCTCAGGTAGCTGCATCTGCGTCTGCGTCAGGTCAGTTGTCGGCCCCCTGCTCGTGTCGTGCCTTGTCGCACCAGACCCTCCTTTGGCACCACCGCTATGGTCACCCCTCGGTGCAGCGCCTTCGCAGCATGCACCGCCGTGTCCTTGTCTCTGGTCTTCCCAGGGTTCTCCCTCCCCTCCCATCCTCGCCTGCTCCTCCCTGTCTTCCCTGTGTCGAGGGGCGGCAGCGCGCCGCTCCTCACTCCTCCTCGTTCCCTCCCACAGAGGCTCCCTTGCAGACTCTCCACCTGGACGTGTGGGGCCCAGCCAGGCTGTAACGGAAGACCAGTAGACGACGGGAGGCTAAGAACCTGACGAAGTACGGAGTCAGGCGGTGGCAGAGACGACGGAGACGGTGGAGCAAAGAACAGGCGCGGCTGTGCAGTGCCACCAGCACCAGCAGCTCCAGCACCCTCAGCAGCTCCAGCACCTCCAGTAGCTCCAGCACCCTCAGCAGCTCCAGCACCTCCAGTAGCTCCAGCACCCTCAGCAGCCCCAGCACCTCCAGCAGCTCCAGTACCTCCAGCAGCTCCAGCACCTCCAGTAGCTCCAGCACCCTCAGCAGCTCCAGCACCTCCAGCAGCTCCAGCACCTCCAGCAGCTCCAGCACCCTCAGCAGCTCCAGTACCCTCAGTAGCACCCCCAGAACCGGCACCTCCAGTCCCAGGGTCTCCAGCAGCTCCAGCACCCTCAGCAGCTCCAGTACCCTCAGTAGCACCCCCAGAACCGGCACCTCCAGCCCCAGGGTCTCCAGCAGTAGCACCCTCAGGCTCAGCAGCACCTCCAGCCCCAGCAGCTCCAGTACCTCTAGTACGAGCACCTCCGGGACCAGCACCACTCCCAGCTCCAGTGACGCCAGCAGAAGTACCTCCAGCGGCAGAGCCCCGAGCTCCAGAAGCGCGACCCTGACGGCGACCGTACCAGTCGTGCAGCTGCTGGGAGGTGAGAGGCACACGCGGACGAAGGCGGCTACTCCAAGGAGACCGCGCAGCAGCAGACTCAGATTCCTCAGGCGTCACACCCCCAGACTCAGTACCCCCAGGCTCCTCACGCTTAGGCTCAGCACCTCCAGACACAGCACCCCCAGGCTCAGGACCTCCAGTCTCCTCACGCTCACGCGCAGCGCCCCATGACTCCGCACCTCCCGGCTCAGCACCTCCTGGGTCCTCACGCGCAGGCTCTGCACCCCCAGGCTCAACACCCCCAAGCTCCACACCCCCAGGCCCATCACCCCCAAAGACAGCACCACCCCCAGCAGGACCTGAGTCACCAGTGACCTCAACAGGCGCAGGCACGGGAGGGTCTACCTGAGAAACACCTGAAGGAGCAGGACCTGGCGCGGGGAGGGGGTCTACCTGGGGAGGACCTGGAGCGAGAAAGAGCGGCGGGGGGGGGCGAGGGGCAGTGCGGTAGGGAAAGAGACGGTAAAAGGGGACTGACTCGTCAAAGGTGACGTCCTGAGACGGAAAGACACGGCGCGAGGCGGGGTCGTAAAACTGCCAGCCAGGCGCGTCAGGGACAAAGCCAAGGAAGACGCAGGGAATGGCGCGAGCGGAGAGCTTGTCCGCGGTGGTATCGCGGACAAAGGCACGAGCACCCCAGACTCAGAAACGCGACGCGTCGCCAACCTTCCCCGTCCACAGCAGTGTGGGCGAGGTCTCCGGCAAGGAGACACGGGGCCAAAGGTTGAGCTGATGCGCGGCGTACCGGACCGCAAACGGCCACAGAAAATGGGGGGCAGCCGCATGGATCATGGAGGTACGAGCGACCTCCATGACTAAGCCAATGCGGCGCTCAGCAACCCCATTCTGCTGCGGAGAGGCCGGAAGCGTGAAAGTCTGGCGGATGCCGTGCTCCGCACAGTAGGCTGCCAAGAGGTTGGAGGAGAACTCACCACCTCTGTCAGAGTGCAGACGCAGGACAGGAAAGTCTGACTGGAACCGCTCGCGGAGCTGGAGACGAGTAGCGCGGATCCAGGGGATCAAAACATCAGGGACCTCCCCCTTGCGCTGCAAGGGGAAGACCGTGGTGTAACGCGTGTAGTCGTCGACGACCAGCAGGAAGTACCGCTCGTGGCCCTGTCCACGGACGCGGGCGGGGCCCCACACGTCCATGTGGAGAGTCTGCAGGGGAGCCTGTGTGGGAGGAAACGAGGAGGAGTGAGGAGCGGCGCGCTGCCGCCCCTCGACGCAAGGAATGCAGGGCGGCGCAGGCGAGGGAGGGAGGGCAGGCAGAGACCTGGGAAGGCCAGAGACCAGGTAGCGAGAGTGCATGCTACGAAGGGGAGGCAGGGAGGGGTGACCAAGGCGGTGGTGCCACAGGAGAGTGTCGTGCGACAGGCTGCGACACTCACACTGGGTAGCTACCTGAGCAGACGCGTACAGCTGGGGGGACAAAGGGGTGTAGCGTGACGCAGTGGTGAGGGTGTACAGACTAGACCCAGGCGCACGTGTGAACGTGGCCAGGTGCCGACCGGTCCTGGAGCACGTGCAGATCGCCACACGCTGTCCTCCAGGAGTAAAGGTGTCAACCCAGTGATCGTGAAGGACGGCGTTGCTCACCAAGTTCGTAGAGAACGAGGGGAGGTGGAGACCAGACAGCTCACCAGACGGGACCGCCGGACACGGAAGCACAGTGGAAGACCGTGCAAGCACTGGGCCCCCAGAGGGGTCAGCCAGTGAGACAGGAACAGGTGCAGGGAGGGGAGTGACTGTGGTGCTGTCGCGAAAGAAACAGCGGGAAGCACCAGAGTCAAGTGTGAAAGTGTGCAAGGCCTGTGCGGACGCAGTACCAGGGGGAGCAGACTCACAAGCACCTAGTGCCACAGGCGCTACACCTGGGGCAATACCTGGGTCAGGCGGCACACACAAGTAGCAGTCACCCTCAGCACTAACAGTCAATGCATACATGGCAGCAACAATAGCCTCATAGTCAAGATCAAAGATAGGTACATCACGCCTAAGCAGATCTGCCCAGTTGGGGAACTCTGTAGCATCAGGAAACTTGGCGCGCCAGGCGTCGCTAAGCCGAGCGAAGCAGCGCTGCTCAGTGTGAAACCCTGTGCACGGGCGACCAGTGCGGGGACCTGTGCGGATGATATAGGGGCAGCGACCAGGACCCCCAGAAGCCCCACGCCCTGCATACCAGTCAAGAAGCTGCTGGGAAGTGGGGGTCTGGCGCTGACGCTGCTGCTGTTGCTGCTGCTGCTGCGACTGCTGCTGACCCTGACCACCACTGCCACCACCGCTCCCTCCGCCCCCACCGCCGCTGCTGCCACCTCCACCGCCCCCAGTGCCTCCGCTGCCACCACCACCACCTCCACCACCTCCACCCCCACGACCTCCTCCACCACCTCCGCCTCCCCCGCCGCCACCTCCACCGCCACCTCCACCGCCACCCCCACCTCCCCTGCCACCCTTGCCGCCCCTGCCGCTGCGACGCTTCCCACTAGGAGCGGAAGCAGCCCCGACCTCCTCAGCACCAAGGTAGTCGTGAGCAGCAGCTGCGGAGGCGTAGGAGGGGGTGAAAGGGGAGGGGGAGCACCCCTCAAAGAGGGGAGAGCGAGGAGTGCCACGAGTAGCACCTACAGCGAGGATGGTCTTCTCTGCTGCAAGGAGGTGCGTCTCGAAGTCGTCGACAGTGAGAGTGGGGGGGTCTAGCGCTAGGAAGTGGTCCCTGACGGAGCTGAGAGTGTCAGGGAGGCGGGTGACGAGGAAATAGAGAGTGAAGTACATCGGGGGGGGGGGGGGGGGGGGGGTTGGCAGCGCAGAACTCGGCTGAAAGGGCGGCACGAAAGCGAGTGTCAGTAGCGCGCAGGTGGGAAATGAGGTCGTCAGCAGTGGTGAACGAGGAGAGGTCGGGGAACAGGTAGGGTAGCATGAGCCGACCTATAATTGCAGTGGCCGGGGAGGAGTAGCGCGCAACTACAGCGTCGTACAGCGTCTTGGCAGTTTTGTGCTGGCTGAAATGCGCGCGCTCAGTAATCGGCAGATGGTTCCTAATAGCTAGGCGTGCAGCAGCATCGCGAGTCTGCCACTGCGAGCGTTCGAGAGCAGGAGCATCGGCAGCAGGAGCAACGGCAGTGCCAGACACGTAATCGAACAGTGAAACGCCCTCTTTGGCATCAGTCAGAAGGAACAATTGGAGGTCGTCTAACCACACAGCGAACTCTATGGGGCGACCGTCAGGCTCGAACGCGAGAACGTTAGGTGTCGTCATAATGACAGCAGGCAAAGGCAGTAGGCAGCAGGCAGCAGACAAGAGGCAGTAGGCAGCAGTCAGGAGGCAGCAGGCAGTAGGCAGTAGGCAGTAGCGGCCGCACGTGAGCTCCTAAAGCAGTGCGTTAGGCAGCAGCGGGCCGCTCAGGTGGCCGCCGTGACGCGTGGGCTGCTGACGCGGCGCGCGGTTCGGCGCGCGACTCGGCGGCGGGCCGCGCTGGCGACAGACGCGGCGCGCAGGGCGACGGCGGGCCGCACGCGACAGCGGGCTGCGTGCGGCGGCGGGCTGCGCGGGCTCGACGCGGGACGCGCAGACGACGCGGGCGCGAGCAGCCGAGGCGCGCGCGAAAAAGCGACGCGCGCGCGAGCAGCCAAGGCGCGCGCGAAAAAAAAAAAGTGACGCGCGCGCGCGAGCAGCCGAGGCGCGCGCGAGAAGCAGGTAAGGCAGGCAGGCAGTAGGTAACAGCGGTACGGGTGGGCCCTATTCTTAGGTCTAGAGACTTCCTGCTCTAGATACCATATCGAGACTAAGGCAAAGGAGAAGGATGATTATTAGGGTTTGGTACAAGGAGTATAACCTAAGGGGTTGTACCCCACTGTGAGTACCCCACTAACAGCCTAGCCAAACTACAACATATAGCTATATGTTTGACAAGTTTCGTGGTGTTCTACACGCTCGTCTTCAGTTCTCAGCTCCAGTTGTGAGGCTGAGATCTACGCCACAGCCATGGCTGCACAGGAGTTACGCTGGCTCACCTACCTGCTGACTGACTTGGGAGAGCGGCCTCGTTCTCCTCCAGTGCTGTACGTCGACAACAAGGCTACCATTGCCTTGTGTGAGGAGCACAGACTGGAGCACAGAACGAAGCACATCGCTCTGCGTTACTTTCTGGCTCGAGAGTTGCAGCAGCGTGGTCAGCTTCGTCTGCGTTACGTGGCCACTCGGGCCAACACTGCTGATATATTCACCAAGGCACTTCAGGCTGGTGATCATCAGCGTTTCTGCATTATGCTAGGGCTTGTGCACACTTTTCCTCACTTGCTGTAGGCCTTGCTTGTACTGTGATCTATATATATACAAAATACCTGCATGCTTGCTTTGCTAGGTAGAGATCACTGTGATGTTTGTGTTACATATATGCCTCTGCATGTGAACTCGCCTTGTGGCCCTTTGCTTGTGCTCAGTGAGTGTGGTGACGTTGTGATCCACCCTGAGCTTGCTTTGCCTTTGTTGACTGGTCTTGTGACCCCTTGCTCTCCCCCACTTTGCCTATGGGGGTGTGTCAAACATATATTTATATATTATAGTTTAGATAGGCTTTAGTGGGGTACTCATTGTGGGGTACAACCCCTTAGGTTTCACTCTTGTACCAAAACCTTCTCGATAGTTGAATCATCCCTACCACCCTACTCTAACATGATGCTGGCAGGACCATTTGGCAGCGATGGCGGTGACTGATGTGCTGTGAAAGGATCTGGAACCCGCCAATTTCTGGCGGAGCCAAGTTGAACGTGTAGAGTGCCAGGAATCTGGAGATATTCTACGGTAGCAGAGGCTTTACGGTGAATCGATTAGCGTGCACTGCTCGTGTGCATGTTATTAGTTCTGCCTGAGCACAAGCCGCTGTGACTGAACTGTACTGTATCAGAGTGCCTTGCCATCATTCCAACTTAGTAGTACGCAGTTGGTCAGTCAGTCGGTCAATTAGTGCTTGGATGGTTTCTTCCTGTCAACAAAATTCAATAAAGTGACCAGCAATTCCTGCTGTTAGTGCACTCTCTCCTGTCAATGGTCGAGTTCCTGCTGTCAGAGTGTCCCTGACTCCCTGCTTCAGTGGTTGGGTCCAGGCCCTCAGAAGTCAGGAAAAAAACGCTGATTTGCCCTTAAAACACTTTTTTTCAGGGTTTTTTTTGTGCCCTAGGCTGATTGGAAAGTGTTTTTTTCAAGGTAATGACTGATTTTTCAGGCATGTTTCTTGTACCAACACTGAAATTTCAGTGTAATTTTGGCTTGTAACGCTGATTCGAATTTACAGTATCGAACCGATTCTTGTGGGTGAAATTGCGTGGATTCGTGCGATCTGCCGAAAAAAACGCCAAAATTTCCCGCCGAAGGGTATCTTGACTTCACAGTCGTCGCAGGCACCACTGCGGGCAGCCAGAGTTCGCCAGCACGGTGACTCGACCTCGGAACCTATTCTACTGACTAGGCCAATTCATCTTTCCAATGTTTAGCGACGTTTTGCACCAACACTGATAAGAAAGGTTATTTTTTTAAGACTAACACTGATTTTTCAGGGTTTTGTTTTTAATGAACCCTGAGAAAGATTTTTTACAAGGACCAACACTGACGAATCAGCGTCCTCCAAAACCAATCTGAGGGCCTGATATCCATGCTGTGCAAGATCATTCCCTACTTATAGAGCACTCCCCTGTGTTAGCACCTGAGTTCTTGCTTTTGGAGATTCCGTGCTGTCAGTGAGTTCCTTCTTCCCCTGACAGCCCAATTCCCTTGTTTTTGCGCCTGGCACTCCCCCATCTGCACCCACCAATAAATTTTACCGTTCCTACACCATTCCCCACCCCGTACCTCTCACCTTACCCACTTCAATATACCTGGTACCATACCACAATGTTGTTCCTGCCCTACTACTAAAAGTTCCAAGCATTATGGCCTGGCTAGAGTTTCGCCTACACAAAATGTACTAGTTAGCCTAATCCTGCCAGCCCCTTGCCATGTTTTATACAAATATCCCATCCTTGTTCATCCTTCTTCAACCTTCCCTGCCATCCCTGCTTGCACACAAGGCAGGGGGCATGCAAGTGGGAGGGTAGGGAGGAGCACAGGTGGGCGTGGCAGGGTGCATGAACACGATGATAGATACGTGAACACGATGATAGAGACGTGAACACGATGATAGAGACGTGAACACGATGATAGAGACGTGAACACGATGATAGAGACGTGAACACGATGATAAAGACACGAACACGATGATAGAGATGGCAGAAGGCCCACCACCCACACCTCCTTGCTGCACCTGCACTGCTTCACCACCAAGTGCTGCTCCACCAATGGTGCTCCGGATTCAGAAGAAGGGCCTGAGATCTCAGTGCACTTCACATCACAACTCTCTGAAGGAAAATGGGTGTTGACTCACAGGAAGGAGACGGCGCTGATTCACAGACAGGAGCGGGCGTTGACTCACAAAAAGGAGGAGCGTTGACTCACAGACAGGAGTGGGCGTCGACTCACAAAGAGGAGAGGGCGTTGACTTACATGAAGGAGAGGACACACAAAAGAAAAAGTCACAAAAAAAGAAAAGAAAGGGCGTTTACTCACAGGAATGAGAGGGAATCACAGAAAAGAAAGGCTGTGTACTCACAGGAAATAAAAGAAATGAGAGGGAATCACTCACAAGAAGGTCGCTGAAAGCGAGGTCGCTGACCCACAGAAAAGAGAGGGCGTTGACTCACAGGAAAGAGACGGCGTTGACTCACAGGAAAGAGACGGCGTTGACTCACAGGAAAGAGAGGGCGGAAAGAGCGTTGACTCACAGGAAAGAGAGGGCGGAAAGAGAGGGCGGAAATAGAGACAGGAGCAGAAGGAGAGGGTCAGCCTAACGAGAAGTCATGTAGCTGGTAGTTAAAGAACCGCCTAGCTGCTGCCCCACATCCGCATTCTCTCCCCTACTGCAGCTGCGCTCCCTGCTTCTGCTGGAGCCACTGCTGCTGCTGCTGCTGCTGCTGCTGCTGCTGCTGCCTCCTCCGCTGCATCACGAGTGTGTGATGCAAATGGGTGCCGGATGGAGATGCATGCACAATGCGTCTCCTTGGACGTTAAGGAAGGATCGGGCGTACCTTGAGAGGGCACGATCAGCGATTCGTCTCCGCTGCAGTGCTGCCTCCCTCCCATACCCAATAAACCTGCATGGAGACAAGGGAGGGGTGTGGGGGAGCATCGGTAACCTTCAGTTAAGGTGAACATGCAGTGAGGGGTGAACTGCTGCTCTCTGCGAATTATGACTGAACAGCACGAGAACCTGCAGTATTGGTGAACCTGAGGCGGCTGTAAGGCCTAGGGAGGGATGAACTGGCCTTCACCCATGCAACGTCAACGGCAAACTAGAGAAGCACATGAGAAGAAGACTGCGTTGAAGTACTGAGCAGTGAGCAGCAGGCAAGGGCGAGCATAGAGGAGAAGGCAAGGCAGTTGAGAGACCAACGATGGCTGCTTTGGCATACCGCCTCTTGTTCGCTGGCGCTTGTGGCTCCCCCGCTGCTATTGCTGCCACACCTGCTGCTACTCAGTCTGCCCCTCAGCCTCCCCTGCTGCATCACGAGTGAACTGCAAGGGGGCAGAACGGAGGGAAGGCTGGCAGGCCTTGAATAGGGAAGGGCTAATAGGAAGCATAAGCGTGAAAGGGCATTCACAGACTTCATAGCAAAAGGTGAGAGCAGCAGGAAAGAGCAAACAAAAGTATATGAAAGTGAAAGTGAAAGCAAACGAGCACATGGCGGCGGGGAATGGGAGGTGCTGGGAGGAGCGTGGGAGGCGAAGGGTGTGTTGCGATGGCAGGCCATGGCAGTTTGGCAGCGAAACGAAAGTTGAAGATATAAAGCACGTGGCACTGACGCTGTGGAAGGGGAGGCGATGGTAGCACACAGCACTAGGGCGCCGAGCTAGCAGGCAAATTAGGAAGGGACGCAGCATGATTATGAATGCATTCTAATCCAACCCCCTACGACTCTAGTATGAGCTCAAGCCGCCCCAGTGCCATGCGCTACCATCGCCAAACGCTGCTCATCTCTCACTCAACTTTTGATCGCTCCCATTCGAAAATGGGCTCATTTGTTTTAAGCACGCGGTGACGGAAGAATGCGTAACAAAACTGGGCAATGATAAACACGAAGCAAAAGCGGTAAGGATGCCAAGGGCGAAGGGAGAGGGAACTTAGCCGTATGGGGTGCTTGCAGGACGGTGGCGTGAGGCTTCCAGGAGGCTCGCACACCGCTGTGACTGCCTGCCGTGCGTCATCCCACCGCCCTCCCTCCCTGCACCACGCTGCCATAGCACCAGACGAGAGGGGTGGAGCAAAGAAGAGCAAGAGAACCCAAGTAGTCAGTAGAAGAAAGGAAGTAGTGAAATGCATGCAAGGAGGCAGAGATGACAAGAACGATGAGAAGAGGAAACGAAAGTTGAAGATAAAAGCACGTGGCACTGTGACGCTGTGAAAGGGGAGGCGATGGTAGCACACAGCACTAGGGCGCCGAGCTAGCAGGCAAATTAGGAAGGGACGCAGCATGATTATGAATGCATTCTATTCTAACCCCCTACGACTCTAGAATGAGCTCAAGCCGCCCCAGTGCCATGCGCTACCATCGCCAAACGCCGCTCATCTCTCACTCAACTTTTGATCGCTCCCATTTGAAAATGGGCTCATTTGTTTCGAGCACGCAGTGACGGAAGAATGAGGTACAAAAGTGGGCAATGATAACACGAAGCAGAAGCGGTAAGGATGGCAAGGGCGAAGGGAGGGGGAACTTAGCCGTATAGGGGTGCTTGCACGACAGTGGCGTCAGGCTTCCAGGCGGCTCGCACACCGCTGTGACTGCCTGCTGCAGCACGGTTCCCCGTTCGTCCCCCGCCGTTCGCCGTGCGCACATTGCAGCACGCTCCCCGTTCGTCCCCCGCCGTTCGCCGTGCGCACATTGCAGTACGTCATTGCAACTCAGCTCGCCGTGCGCAGTGACAAAAGCGGGCCGACGCAAACCAGGTGCGAAGCGGGAGTAGCGTTCAGAGCACTTAGCCAACAAAAAGCAGCTGTTGACAAACTGGTTAGCTTCTCCTTCGACTCTCTCGTCCATCGCTCGTCCTTGAGGAGCGTCGCTCGCCGTTCGTCGCTCGCCATTTGTCGCCCACCGTTCATCGCCCGCCGTTCGTTGGTGCTCGCTGGTCAGCGTCGCAATCACGGACGTCCGTCACTCGCCATCCATCCTTCGTCGAACGCTGCTCGCCGTCCGTAACTCGTCGTCCGTCACAGATCGGCCGTAACTTGTCAGTCGTCGTCCGTACAGGTAGTCCGTCACTCGTCGTCCGTCACTTTTCAATCGTCGTCCGTCAATCGGCGTTCATCATCGGCGCCCGTCAGTCGTGGCCCGTCAACTGTCGTCCGTTTCGTCGTCCGTCATTTCTCGTCAGTCACTCGTCAATCGTCGTCCGTCATTCGGCGTCCGTCACAGGTCGTTTGTCACTCGTCAATCGTCGTCCGTCAAGACGTCCGTCACTCGTCAATCGTCGTCCGGCAAGTGTCGTCCGTCACTGGTCAATCGTCGTCCGTTTCTTCGTCCGTCACTTCTCGTCAGTCACTCTAATCGTCGTCCGTCAACTGGCGTCCGTCAGTTCTCGTCAGTAACCCGTCAATCGTCCTCCGTCAACCGGCGTTCGTCTCAGGTCGTCCGTCACTCGTCAATAGTCGTCCATCGATCGTCGTCCGTCACTCGTCGTCCGTCAATCGTGGCCGTCAATCGTCGTCCGTTTCGTCGTCAGTCACTCGTCAATCGTCGACCGTCTCGTCGTCAGTCACTCGTCAATCGTCGTCAGTAACAGGTCGTCCGTCAATCGTTGCCGTCAATAATCGTCCTTTTCGTCGTCCGTCACTCATCGTCCGTCACTCGTCAATCGTCGTCCGTCAATCCTCGTCCATCACAGGTAGTCCGTCACTCGTCGTCCATCAATCGTCGTCCGTCACGGTCGTCCGTCACAGGTCAAACGCCATCCGTCAATCGTCGTCCGTTTCGACGTCCGTCAATCGTCGTCCGTCGATAAATGTTCGTTCCTCTATTCTTCCCAAAGTTCAAGCCGATTGCAACCGCGCTCCTTTACTGCTCCGGTCAGGTTTTCACTTCCAGACGTTCAGGCTGGATCGTTGAGACTGGTGGAAACTGCAAGCGTCGCTTCTCCACGGTAACGGCTGTCGCGGACGTCTAACTGCTTTCGCCATCAGATTTGTCTCGCCTAAGGATCTGAAACAAGAGAGAGTTGCCTCTCAGCGACTAGAGTTGAGCTGGTTCAGCGTTCACGCAGAGTTGCACCAACTGAGAATAGTCGTAAGGAGCTTCAGACGATAAAATTTATGAAACGGATACGACTGAGCTAGGTTCTTCGTGCTGTTAAGTGGCACGCAAGTCAAGAGCCATAGGTGATACCGCCTGTAAGATAACATTCGACGACACTCTAGGAACACGAGGGCGCCATGGAAAGGTGCCTGATGAATTTCTGACGTTCAGGGAAGAACTGGATTCAGGGTGGTATGGTTGGGAGCAACTTTGGCAATCCTGAGGGAAGGAAGAAGGGGATTGAAGTGTCAAGCCATGGAGATTAGCGGAAACCAGGGGAGCGGAGCAGTCAATTGCCTTCCGCCGCCTGTTGTTTGCCAAACCATGGGGAACTCTCAGTTTCAGTTCCGCGAGGCGAGATGTTGGCGATGAGACAATGATTCGCCAGCGGAGGTTCACCTTTTGGCGAACGCGACATTGCTTTTTGTGAGCAAAGTTACTGAATCCGCCGAGTTTCGGTTGAGCTGGTATGGTGTGTTTGCGCGGGAACCGCCAGGCACCTGGCATACATGCCAGTGATGGCGGGAAATTTGTTCATGTATCACACACCTCACGATCAAATCCATCGAACGGCTTATTGTTGAGCTCCGAACCAAGTGCGTCTCGGAAGCCGTCGCGAACTTTGTAGCGAAAGAACAGAATCTATGAGTAAATATAACCCCATGAGTAAATAGTTTGTAAGGGGGAACAAGAAATCCCTGTGGTGTACCTCGAGGAAGTGAATCCGCTTCAATGCTCACATTCCAGACCAGATCCCCAACAAGCAACTTCGTTCTGCTCTGACAGCCACAGCTCCCACCCGCCATATCTGCCGCCAACAAACCGTTCCTCATCCTACTTTCGCCTCTAATATCCGCCGCGCTTCGGCCCGCCGCGAAAAATACCCCTCCGAGCCACCTCCTTTCGCGCTCTTTCAACCCTCACGACAGCTTAGTGACCCCCCAAGGAAAATCTGAGCTTAGTTGGCAGCGTTTGGGGTCGATAGGCAATCCACGTCACTCACTTCGGCCCCCTGGTTTGATTTCGACCGGCCATGTGGCATAGGCGCTGCTGATTCGGACGATCCCATTCAATTTTCCACCTTTTCGCGCTCGGAAAGATTCCTCGCAACGGCTTTCAACGCTACACACCCCCGGAGGGGCCCAAGTTGGGCATGCGAACGCAACGCCCGCTTGCGCCTTGCTGCCTCCACCTCTCCCTCAACATTTCGCACCTGCTATTCTCCTTTCCGCTCCTGATTTCGCCTCGCTCGCATTCAGATCGGCTAGTTTGCGTTTCTCCGTTCAGATCGGCTAGGCTACGACTCTACTGCTGCGCGCATTACCAATTCCTCAGCTGCTGCTGTTGCATTTTCAAACGACGCTTGCCATTTTTGAGGCCGTTTCAGCTGCGGTTCGATCGATCTTCACGGCATTTCCGATTCATCGTCAGATTAGGCACGCCGATGCTGATTCGTTGACCGCGGACGGACCTATTGTCGATTTTCCGTCTCGAAGAGCACATCGCGACTTTCGTTCGCCGTCACCTGCTGCCGAGATTTCACTCGACGCTGCACGTTCAATCGATCGCGCACGTGGTGCGGACGTGTCGTCGATTCGTCGCCTCCACGACCGCATCGCGACTTCAACCTGATCCGTACGTTCGTTTCCCTCCCTCTCACTCTCGCCTTCTGCTTACTGCTGTCGATTATGGTTGATCGTCGCTGAAATGTTCTTCCTCTTACCTTCGATTCGCGATCGCTTATGAGCATTATTAATTTCGTTCTTTCTTTTCCATTCCAGGCAATTCAAGCCTGAAGCGGTCTGCGAATATCGTGATCGTCATTCAAATGGCTCCACCGCTGCTGCTCTCCGTTCGCCACGCGTCGTCCATCCGTCCACCCACTGCCACGCGCCACCCCTTCGCCTGCTCCCTCCATCGCCATTCCGCGGTAAGCCGTCAACCCTTTCGTTACATCAGTTCATTTCGCCGCAATCGTACTCGTTTCGTCCATGTTCCGTCCTTTAAACATTGTCGAAGCTATTGCATTGTTCCTTGAAGCTTGTTTCTGAATAGTCGTTGTGTTTCTGTGCAGGAAGCAAGCAGCAGGCGGGTGGAAGGCAGCAGTGGGTGGCACGTGAGCAAGGCAGCGAGGCAGAAGAGAGCACGTGGCGTTCACTCGCAAGCACCACCGCTGGACGTCCCACCCCATTCGCCAATCGACTCGCCATTGAGCTGCCTCTCCCCCTGCGCGCAGATAAGCACCCTCGCCTCGCGTCTCTTCCTCTCTCCATTGCTCACCGCACACGCCACTCAATGCCAGCCCAAGGCGAACCTGCAGACCCCCCTGTCTCTTCCCCTAGGTGTGGGTTAGCATCAGCTAGGCGTCTGCTCTTGCTTAGGCGTCATGCTTAGCTGTCCGTCTGCCTGCGTCCGTCCGTCCGTCCGTCTGAGGTCTGCAGTGTGATCGCCCTGGCTGTGCACTCATGCTCATGCTCATGCTCATGCTCATGCTCATGCTCATGCTCATGCTCATGCTCATGCTCACATCATACCCACATCACGCACGCATCACCCGCATTACCAATTTCAGCTCTCACTCTCCCACCCACCCACCTCCTGTTCCTGGACTTCATCTCATTCCTCCACGCCCCCCACTCCTTCTCCTCCCTCCCCTTCCTGCCCGCCCTCACCGCTCTTCCTGCCAGCCCAGCGCAAGGCGAGCAGCTAGCAACGGGTGGGCAGCAGGCGAGGGGGCGGCGAGGGGGGCGCCAAGGGCGGGCAGCAGGGCAGCGGGGCAGCGGGGCAGCGGGGCAGCAGGGCAGCAGCGCCGGGCCTCATGGACGGTCGAGGTTGCAAGTATCGCCCCTGCCACCACACTCCACAAGGGCCCCACTTCCCCCCGGTTCAGGTTCAGGTTCAGGTGCAGGTGCAGGTTCAGGTGCAGGTTCAGGTTCAGGTGCAGGTTCAGGTGCAGGTTGGTAGGGGCTCTTGTGGGGCTGTGGGCGGCATCACATGCACCGTCGTTTCTGCACACACACTGCTGCCACGCGCTCTTCTCACTTGCAACGGCGGCTCCCTCCCACTTGCCATGCACTAACTCTCTCTCCCCCTCCTCTTCCTCGCAGGTCCTTTCTTTCAACCCCCCCTCGCCGCGCCCACTCTGCATCAACGCACCCCCTCCACCTGCACCACCACTGCTCCAACTTTCAGCTAAGTCTTTCGCCTCCTTGAAGCTTGCCTCTCAAGTGCTTTCGGTTGATTTGAGTTCTGCTTCTTTTCCTTCTTGCATTCTGTCAAATCCTGCCGCTGGTTGGGGCATGACTTGCAAGCCACAGACCCCCCTTTTCTTATTCCAGGTAAACCCCTCAGGTTCAGGTTCAGGTTCAGCCCCCCTACAGCTCAACAGCCCCTCAGGTCCCCTTGGGGGTCTGTGCCTTGTGCTTGTGCCTCAACCAGTGGCCCCTCCCTCTCATTTGCCTTGCATGCTCTGCTCTTGCACTTTCAGTTTTCCTCCCCTCGCTTCCTACTCACCAGCTCTGCGTGTGTGCGTTGCAGGTGGGGGGGAGGGGCGTGGGGGTCAGCACCGCCATTCCGCTCCGCACACCTCTCCCCGGTGGCCGTGCAGGGAGGGACGCACACGGGAGGGCTGGGAGGAGGGCTGCCGGGAAAGGAGTCACCTGGTGCTGCTGCAGCTGCCCTGTGCTCGCTCTCACGCCTTACAGCTAAGTTCCCTCAACCCCTTGCCTGCCTCGCCTTGTCTTGTGTACTTTGCTGGCATCTCGTGTTTGCATGCGCTTTCGCACCTTCCTCTTGAAACAGTGCCACTGGTTGAGCCCGCCTCACATGCTGCAGACCCCCTTACTTCAGGTAACCCTCTCAGGTGCAGGTACCCCCTCAGGTGCAGGTGTGCAGGTACCCCCTCAGGTGCAGCCCTTGGGTCTGCAGTTTGTGACTTGGCCTCCACCAGTGGCCCCTCCCCTCTCCCGCCTTGCAAATGCCGTTCCCTCGCTTGCACTTTCACCATTCATCCCCTCGATGCCCACTGACCAGCTCTGTGTGTGTGCCTTGCAGGTGGAGGGGAGGGGCGGGGGTCAACACCGACGCTCCCCCACGCCCCTCCCCTGTGGCCGTGCAGGTACCCGTGGGGATGGGAGGGAGGCAGCACTGCGAGTCGCTGCCACAAGGGAGAGTATCGGGGTGGGCTTGGCCTCTCAAGGTACGTGAGCCTCTCTCTTGCCCTCATCCCTCTCCCATTCTGCTCTTCAATTCCGCCTTCTCCTTTTTCTCAGCTTCAGTTTAATTTCTTGCTAGTCATGCCAACTCACTTGCTCTTCCTTCCCCCTTGTCTTCCCCCCTTTTCAGGTCACTTAACTTGGAGTGAAGACTGCAGTGGTGCTTCAGCTGCCCTCTGCTCGCTCTCACACAATCAGAGTGTCCTTTCCTCCATGCCCTCGCCCTTGCTGCTGCCATTTCGTTTGTCGCATCTGCTTTCGCACCCTTCCTCTTGAAACAGTGCCACTGGTTAGGTCCGCCTCACGACCCCCCAACTCCAGGTAACCCCTCAGGTGTAGATCAGGTGCAGGTAACCCCTTCAGGTGCAGGTAACCCCTTGAGGTGCAGGTACCCTCTCAGGTTCACCCCTTGGGGTCTGTGCTTTGTGGCTTGGCCTCCACCAGTGGCCCCTCCCTGCTCTCGCCTTGCAAACTCGCTTCTCGCTCTTGCACTCTCACCCTTCCTCCCCTCGCTGCCCACTGACCAGCTCTGAGTGTGCCTTGCAGGTGGAGGGGAGGGGCGGGGGTCAACACCGACGCTCCCTCACGCCCCTCCCTGGTGGCCGTGCAGGTACCTGTGCGGATGGGAGGGAGGCAGCACTGCCAGTCGCTGCCACAAGGGAGAGTATTGGGGGTGGGCTTGGCCTCTCAAGGTACGTCAGCCTCTCTCTTGCCCTCATCCCTCTCCCATTCCGCCTTCTCGTTTTCATCAGCTTCAGTTTGATTTCTTGCTAGTATTCTAGCCAACTCCCTTGCTCTTACTTCCCCCCTTTCCTCCCCCCTTACCAGGTCTGGCATCGAGTGAAGACTGCAGTGGTGCTTCAGCTGCCCTCTGCTCGCTCTCACACAATCAGCTAAGTGTCCCTTCCTCCATGCCCTCGCCCTTGCTGCTGCCATTTCGTTTTTCGCATCTGCTTTCGCACCCTTCCTTTTGAAACAGTGCCACTGGTTAGGTCCGCCTCACATGCCACAGACCTCCCAACTCCAGGTAACCCCTCAGGTGTAGATCAGGTGCAGGTAACCCCTTCAGGTGCAGGTAACCCCTTCAGGTGCAGGTACCCTCTCAGGTTCACCCCTTGGGGTCTGTGCTTTGTGGCTTGGCCTCCACCAGTGGCCCCTCCCTGCTCTCGCCTTGCAAACTCGCTTCTCGCTCTTGCACTCTCACCCTTCCTCCCCTCGCTGCCCACTGACCAGCTCTGCGTGTGCCCCTTGCAGGTGGAGGAGAGGGGCGGGGGTCAACACCGACGCTCCCCCACGCCCCTCCCCTGTGGCCGTGCAGGTACCCGTGGGGAGGGGAGGGAGGCAGCACTGCCAAGCGCTGCCACAAGGGAGAGTATCGGGGTGGGCTTGGCCTCTCAAGGTACGTCACCTCCCCTCTTGCCCTCATTGCTCTCCCTTTCTGCTCCTCAATTGCGCATTCTCATTTTCTTTAGCTGCAGCTGTTGTTTTTCCTGGTCATGCCAACTCAATTACTGTTACTTTCCCCCCTGTCTGCTGCCCCTACCAGGTCACTTGGCATTCAACAGGAGACGCACACTGGAGGAGGAGGGGAGGGGAGCAGGGACGAGGCAACAGCTCCCTCGAACGTTCTCCATCTGCCAGCTAAGTTCCCTCAACCCCTTGCCTGCCTCGCCATGTCTTGTGTACTTTGCTTGTATCTCGTGTTTGCATGCGCTTACGCGCCTTCCTCTTGATACAGCGCCACTGGTTGGGACCGGCTCACATGCTGCAGACCCCCTTACTTCAGGTAACCCTCTCAGGTGCAGGTACCCCCTCAGGTGCAGGTGTGCAGGTACCCCCTCAGGTGCAGCCCTTGGGTCTGCAGTTTGTGACTTGGCCTCCACCAGTGGGCCCTCCCCTCTCCCACCTTGCAAATGCCGTTCCCTCGCTTGCACTTTCACCATTCATCCCCTCGCTGCCCACTGACCAGCTCTGCGTGTGTGCCTTGCAGGTGGAGGGGAGGGGCGGGGGTCAACACCGACGCTCCCCCACGCCCCTCCCCTGTGGCCGTGCAGGTACCCGTGGGGAGGGGAGGGAGGCAGCACTGCCAAGCGCTGCCACAAGGGAGAGTATCGGGGTGGGCTTGGCCTCTCAAGGTACGTCACCTCCCCTCTTGCCCTCATCGCTCTCCCTTTCTGCTCCTCAATTTCGCCTTCTCATCTCTTTTAGCTGCAGCTGTTGTTTTTCCTGGTCATGCCAACTCAATTACTGTTACTTTCCCCCCTGTCTGCTGCCCCTACCAGGTCACTTGGCATTCAACAGGAGATGCACACTGGAGGAGGAGGGGAGGGGAGCAAGGACGAGGCAACAGCTCTCTCGAACGTTCTCCATCTGCCAGCTAAGTTCCCTCAACCCCTTGCCTGCCTCGCCTTGTCTTGTGTACTTTGCTGGCATCTCGTGTTTGCATGCGCTTTCGCACCTTTCTCTTGAAACAGTGCCACTGGTTGGGCCCGCCTCACATGCTGCAGACCCCCTTACTTCAGGTAACCCTCTCAGGTGCAGGTACCCCCTCAGGTGCATGTGTGCAGGTACCCCCTCAGGTGCAGCCCTTGGGTCTGCAGTTTGTGACTTGGCCTCCACCAGTGGGCCCTCCCCTCTCCCGCCTTGCAAATGCCGTTCCCTCGCTTGCACTTTCACCATTCATCCCCTCGCTGCCCACTGACCAGCTCTGCGTGTGCCTTGCAGGTGGAGGGGAGGGGCGGGGGTCAACACCGACGCTCCCTCACGCCCCTCCCCAGTGGCCGTGCAGGCACCCTTGGGGATGGAAGGGAGGCAGCACTGCCAATCGCTGCCACAAGGGAGAGTATCGGGGTGGGCTTGGCCTCTCAGGGTACGTCACATCCCCTCTTGCTCTCATCTCGCTCCCTTTCTGCTCTTCAGTTCTGCCTTTTTCGTTTTTGTCAGCTGCAGTTTTATTTGCTCTTTTTCTGGTCATCCCAACTCAGTTACTTTCACTTGCCCCTTTCTTCTCCCCCCCCCACCAGGTCACTTGGCGTGGAGTGAAGACTGTAGCAGATGAAGCTGAGTAGCAGACCGGCAGCAGCAGTTGCAGCAGCAGCAGCAGTGGGGGTTGGGGGGCTAGGGGGCAGACTAGGTTAGGTCGAGTCATGAGCGAGGTATGGTAACAGGTGAGGTGTGGTAACAGGTGTGTTGTCTGATTCCCTCCTCTCTCTTTCTCGCCCCCTCCCCTTCTAACAGCCTGAAGGAGGGAGGGAGCATGGCGAAACAGAGGCATTCCTTCTCTAATCTCCCCCCCCCCTTCGCTCCCTCGTCCTCCCACTTCCCAACAGCCTTGGCATCATGGCACTCTGAACGGCTATGGTAGGTACAGGTAAGGAGGCATGGGGTGAAGGGATGGGGGTGGGTGGGGAGCATGGGAGCAAGTGGGCAGGTCACTGCCTTAGGGGCAGCATCCTCTGGGGTTGTGGCTTGTGGGTCGGGGTGTGGTGGGTGGAATCTGTGCGGCACGGCACTCGGTGCTCAAGTAACCGATATGGCGTTTAAGGCCTAATGGACACCGTCAGAGCCGACCGGCCGGCGGCTCTGGTTCGCGTCAGCTCTGGCTACGTCAGGGGTGGGATTTGAGTCTTGGGCTGGAAGCAATTTTCCACTACCACACTTCGCCCCACAAGGCACCGCTCCTGGGCGTGCTGTTTCCTAAAGGAAGTGGGCTTTCTGCTGCTCCTACTGCTGGCAAGTGAGTGTGGGGATGGGCTGGGTGGGTGGGTGAGAGGGAAGGGGGCCTGAAACCCCTTGGGTGGTGAGTGGGGCCTGAATCCCCTTGGGTGGTGAGTGGGGCCTGAAACCCCTTGGGTGGTGAGTGCGGCCTGAACCCCCTTGGGTAGGTGAGTGGGGCCTGAAACCCCCCAGTGTGAGTTGAGTGAGGGGCAATGGTGGGGGCCTGAATCCCCCAGGGTAAATGGAATGAGAGGGCGAGGAGAGAGGGGGGATGGAACCCAGGGTGAATTGATTGAGGGGCAATGGTGGGGGCCTGATAAGGGGGTTGAAACCCCAAGATGAGTTTTTGTGAGGGGCGATGGTGGGGGTCTGATTCCCCCAAGGTAAGTGGAGTGAGAGGGCGAGGAGTGGGGGCTAAAACCACTTGGGTGGGTGATTTGGTGAGCGGGGCTGAAACCCCTTGGGTGGGTGAGCGGGGCTGAAACCCCTTGGGTGGGTGAGCGGGGCTGAAACCCCTTGGGTGGGTGAGCGGGGCTGAAACCCCTTGGGTGGATGAGCGGGGCTGAAACCCCTTGGGTGGATGAGCGGGGCTGAAACCCCTTGGGTGGATGAGCGGGGCTGAAACCCCTTGGGTGGATGAGCGGGGCTGAAACCCCTTGGGTGGATGAGCGGGGCTGAAACCCCTTGGGTGGATGAGCGGGGCTGAAACCCCTTGGGTGGATGAGCGGGGCTGAAACCCCTTGGGTGGATGAGCGGGGCTGAAACCCCTTGGGTGGATGAGCGGGGCTGAAACCCCTTGGGTGGATGAGCGGGGCTGAAACCCCTTGGGTGGATGAGCGGGGCTGAAACCCCTTGGGTGGATGAGCGGGGCTGAAACCCCTTGGGTGGATGAGCGGGGCTGAAACCCCTTGGGTGGATGAGCGGGGCTGAAACCCGTTGGGCTCAGACCTCTTGGGTGGGTGATTGGGGAGGTAAGGAGGCTGAAGCCCCTCGATTTGTTGAGTGGGAAGGCAAGTGCCTGAAACCACTTGGGTGGTGAGATGGGAGCGAAAGGGGCTGAACCCTTTGGGGACTGAGTCCTCTAGGGCGGTTGAGTGGAAGGGAAAGGGGCTGAACCCTTTGGGGACTGAGTCCTCTAGGGCGGTTGAGTGGAAGGGAAAGGGGCTGAAACCCATCCCATGCCATGGTATGGGGGCAATGGCCGCCCTGGCATGGCATGGGGGCAATGGCTGCCTTGGACCGCAGTTAACCCCAGATTCACTTGGGCTATTAGCTGGGTGATTGATAGGTTCAGGTGATGGCAGCAGGGAAGTGATTCATATCATCAAACCCTTTTTTCAGAAGCAGTTTCGCTCTTGTGTGGGTCATGGCATCAATTCAAGAGAGGCAAATACTCATGGCCAGTGTGCCTCATCGTGATTCTTCTCTCCCTCCTACAAGCATAAAGCATCTCCCTCCTACAAGCATGAAGCAGATGCTCGTTGTGGTTGCTGTTTAAGCACCAAATGCCTTCAGAAAAGTGCAGGGGAGAGTAAGATTTCAGCGATACTGGGAGGATTTCTGCAGCTAATTCGGAATGGCCCTGTGAGTTTGGCTATTTCATGTCTACAACACCTCTCTTCCTCCCCCTCACTACCCCTCCGTAGAAATTTCTGGGCACTTTTACTTCTGCTTGCATTTACTGGTGATAAGGATCGATAGGCAAGTTCTTGGATTATTTGGTGGTGGTGGTGGTGCTGCTGCTGCTGCTGCTGCTGTTGCTGCTGCTTTTAAGGCCCTCCCAGGCGGCTTTATGAGCTGGTGAACATGTGAGCATGGTGCTCGGTGGCAGAGTACCACAGTAGCAGCTGCACCAGACCTGCTGAGCCGGCAGCAGAGGGTTGAATGATGGCAGCAGGGGGACACTACTAAGTGCCTTCCAACCAAAACATTTGAGTGTTTTTTGTGCTCTTGACGAACATCAAAAGTGAGATGCTTAAGATGAGATGTTTAATGATATGGATTTGTTTCCTTGTGAATAAGTTAAATTACGCTTGTAGCATCAATAGCGGATTGGTACGGTTCGCTGTATCCAGTATTAAATTATTCCGAAGCATATTCCTTGATCCTGACGCTCCAGTTCCGTAGGAGTATACGTGGCAGGTCCAGTGGACTTGCCTTTCAGACTTGGGAAAGTGAGCCTGCTGGTGGAATTTAGAAAACGCCCTCCCCTAATTCCGCCGCTCTCCTCCACCACATGCCTCCGTGACCCCGTCATCTAGCAGCCCCGTCGACCGTAGAGTGCAAGCCGCCATCGAACAAGCAGCAGGATCCGTTCCGTTGGTGTACAGAATTGAATGTTCTCGAGATTGCCTTGCCTGCAGGCCATGTGTGGCACCTTCACGGAAGGGTGAATGATAAGGATTGCGCAATGAATCTGGCTCAAAAATCAGTCGAGGGAAATTCGACTGTCTGGTCCTTCTCTAGGGGCCTTTTTATGATCGGGGCCACACCTTCTAATCCGTTTCCAGCCACACATGAGCAGAGCCTTCGTTAGACCCACACGCACATCGACCACGACTGAAGTTAGTGAAATACCGGAGGTAGATATACGCGGATACCATCGCCTCTTGATGAGTCGAATGTCAACGCCTTACACATTACCGAAACAATTTCCCTTCCGCAGCTAGCTATCTGCCATACGTACCCTAGGAGAGAAACATACGACACAGGACGACACAGAAAGTCACAGGACGACACAGGACGACACAGAGCGACTCAGAGCTCAGTTATGTCCGGCGTACAACTGTCGGCCGGCGAGCTGATCATCGTGATAGCGTGCATGCTGCTCACGGTGTGCGTCTGCCTGTTTCCGTGGAGTCGAAAGACACAGGGAGGCACAAGGAGCGACGCGTTGCGGCCACGCCAGCCGGAAATTGTCAAGGTAGCGGGCTCTACCAGTGCTGCTGATCGGAAAAATGGACGCGGATAGAATCTGTAGCGTGTTAATCTGCAGAAATTGCTCTGTTTGTTTCATAACCCAATACGTACCTTGTGCTGCGGTTCTCAGGGTTTGCCGGAAGACTTGAGGCACCAACTGTCGGTCGTTGTCATTGCGCCTCGCGATCTTGCTGACTCAGATGACCAGTGAGTTTCGAACGGTGGTAGTCAACGCGTCCCCTCCTTTCTCCTTAGCAACAAATTCATGAAGCCCACATCTCCCTCTAACCCGTCAACCCACTCTCCCTCTCGACTCATGTTATGCACTGCAACCCATCTCAATTGCCGTCTTATCTTTCCCCAACTTTCAGCGCACCCATTGTCGTTCGTCCGACCCATTCAGCATCCCGCCTGTTGATTGCTCGATGATCCCACAGGTGTCCCATCTGCCTGACGGACTACGAGGTGCATGACGTGCAGCAACGGCTACCATGCGGGCATCACTTTCACCAGCCGTGCCTCGACGCGTGGTTCACCTCACACACCACCTGCCCCGTTTGCCGTGTGCAACTCACTCTGCAACCTGATAACCCGGAGAAGGACCAGCAGGGCGCAGGCGCAAGTGCGGTAGGTGTAGCAGTGCCAGGCAGTATCACTTAAATGGAACGTCTGAAGTGGAGATGAGGTTCAGAGAATATTTATGGCGGATGGGCATGGAGAGTTTATGCAGCAGGGAGTGGAACGCACTTGGTTGACCCAGCTTCATACTGCTTTCAGCGGCTATCGGACAGAAGGTGGTAAATAAAGTTGTTTGTGAGGAATGGGTCTTTCATCAGCTTAGGCAATGTACATTAGGATGTATATATGGAAGCAGCAGCAGCAGCACCCAACCTGGCAGTATTTATTATGACGATGTACGGTACGTACCTACCAATGCCCTGAATTTGTGTTCGACACCTGCTCTACTTGTGGCAATACTGTAATCTGCTTGGGGAATGCGATCCGGTGCACCTCATTTCTTCTAAACAATGGAACATGAGCTGAGCACCTTCCACAAGTGTTTCAACCAGAATGACCAGATTGTTACCATACGGTAATGTACGGTACGGTACATGGACAGATTTGACATTTAATATCCTTCCCAAGACCTTTCTGAAGGACATGTACCGTATGTGGGGCATTTTTTTAGTTTGAAACATCAAAATCATTAAGCCAGTAACATTTATAGTACCCCATTTACACGTATTGAACTAGAAACATTAAGGTGAATCCCACCGTGAACATTACCGATCCCAAACCCATTTTATACTTCTGACCCATTTAGCGAAGCAGCCAAACCTCCACCTGCCCCCAAAGCCCATTCTAGTGCATAAGCACTTCACCATCACCACATTGCTCGGCTCCTCGCTCCCACCCATTGTCAGTAGCCCACAAAAACGACCTAGACATACTGAAATAGCGCCATGACCGGAGAAGGAGAGAACAAGGAAGTCGAAGCAGCTGCGCCAGCGGTCGAAGCCACCAGCGCAGCGGCTGTCGAGGCGGAGAAACCGGCGGAGACGCCCAAGGAGCCCGAGACCACTGGCGGTGATTCCGCGCCAGCTGGGGAGGATGCCGCGCCGGCTGGGGAGGATGCCGGGAGTAAAAAGCGCAAAGCTGAAGGGGAGGCGGGGGAGGAAGAGGGTGATGCCAAGGAAACCGAAGGGGTGAAGCCGAGCGAAGCAGGAGCCAGCGGGGACGGCGGCGATGCGCAAGGGAAGAAGAAGAGCGGGCCTGTGGTGCTGGGACCGCAGACATTCGCCACCGGGCTTCAGATGTTCAACTTCTTTCTCGACCTTCTTCGCGGCTGGCCTGTCAACCTGGATATCAACCAGGTGAGCCAGGGCTTCCAGGACGCAAACCACGTCGTCGCGTTGGGTCTATATTAACGCGCTTACGCAAACGGGCATTTCAGACGGCGTAAACCCTAGTTCACGTTCAGGTCTTGGGCTTTCTCAGGGTTTTGTTTTTAGATTCTGGTTGATTCATTCCAATGAACCTCTTCGTGGGGTCTGATCGCTTTCCGCCTAGGGCAAACTTGCATGATATGAACATGGTTTTTGAACACCGAAGGCCCACCATGTACCTCAGGAGTTTTAACAATCCCCGCTCTCCCGACCCTCTCTTCCCCCCCCCCTCCACCCCTTCCCCCCCCCTCCCTTCCCTCTTCCACCACTCCCCAACCCCCCCCATCTTCTCCCTCCCTTCCCCCCCTCCCCCCCACCCTCCTCCCCCCTTCCCTCTTAACCCTTTTTGCCCCTCCCCCGCTCTTCAGTACGAGCACATGGTGCTTCTAGACCTGCTAAAGAAGGGCCACAGCGACCCCACGTCCAAGGTTGGAGCGGGCATCCGTTCCTTCCAGATCCGCCCGCACCCCGAGTTCCACTCGCGCTGCTTCTTCCTCGTGCGCTCCGACGGCACCGTGGACGACTTCAGCTACCGCAAGTGCGTCGAAACCCTCATGGGCCTGCCGCAGGAGTTCACGCTCAGTGCTGCTAAGGAGTGGGACGGCAATGGGGAAGGGCATGGTGGAGGTGGCGGTGGTGGTGGGTGGAGAGGGAGAGGCAGGGGAAGAGGTGGAGGTGGCCGTGGACGGCCTTTTAAGAGGGGACGGGGGAGATGGTAGCTGTGCTGAGAAGAATGTCATTGTCCGTGTGAGGTGGATATTGTGTTAGCGGCTTAGTGGCAGTGCAATGTTGTAGTGCATGTGATTAGATAAGTGAAAGTTGGCATTGAGATGTACTACGTTTTGCATGGAGATGTACTACGTTTGCAAAAAGAGCTGGAGACCACCACAGTACTGTTTTCTTTTGTGCATCATAACATTCAATTCCAAAGATGCATTGTGTAGACTGTAGCGAGTCTCATTTAGAACCCCTAACCAGACGGCCACTACCGACTATGTTGCCGAACACCCTTCGCCCACCAGAATCCATTCCACTCCATCCAGTCACCGAGAGTTGTTTGATGCCTGGTTGTAAATGATAGCCGGAATGGTCCCTGTCATGCGCTGTTTGCGGGGAGTGGCGGCGTGGCCCGTGGTGGGAGTTCGAGTGTCCTCAGTCATGTCGGTAGTTCGCGGGCTTGGGACGAACAGCGGAGACGATGGTGACAGCGACTCGTTTGCTGCTGCACACACGGATATTAGCCGTGCTAATGCGTGGAAGGAGTTCCAAGCTTTGCTAGTTTGCCCTCTTTCGAATGAACCGCTGAGGCAAGCCGTTTGAGAGTGTGCCTTGAATTCCCAAGTGCGCTGTTTCGTTCACGCTACTTTGTACCAAACATCCTCCTATCCATAGCGTTCCAAGGTAGATATGTTCTGTCTGATGTGTTACCGTCACGTCCCTTGCTTATGGATGATTCTGTGCTGCGTGACGATATGCTCTGTCTCACGAGGTCTCAGGTTCGACAGCACGACATCTGAATACATTAGCGACTCAATTGGTGTAGCGTATCCTGTAAGTTAACTACTCTTTGGTGTCCTCTTCTCCATCTCCCCATGCCATTGTTCTTTATGCTATAAGCAGTACTTAATGCATGCGACTTTCCTCTCTCACATGGCACAGGTTGTGAATGGGATTCCCTTCCTTTCTCCACACCATGGAAGAATAATTGCAGAGTCTTCTCATTCCTCCGTGGGCACCCAACAATGAGCTAACTGACTCCTGGCTGTTAGTTGCCCTATGTCACTAAGGGTGCACTGGTACCGGTTGGATTCATCTGACCAGCATTTGAACATTTCTGTGCTGTCTGATTTTTCTGACAAAAATATGGATGCATTTCTTTATACCGTCTAACCCCGGATATAAGCGCCATGGCGCTTATAATAAAACATGGTTTTTTTGGGGTGGCGCTTGTAATTGAATAACGGCCATAAGCGCCGGCGCTTATATCATGGCAAAAATGAAATTGTATTTTTTTTTGTATCAAATCGAAGCCCGTAATAAGGCGAACAAGATTGTGTAACGTGCGCGTGGCATCATGCATGAAAACCCGCCGAAAACTGCCGCGCTTCGGTTTAGGGCCGCACAAAGCCCGTCCAGGAGCAGCGCACCTGCCAGCGCTGACGTGAAAGATGCCTTGCGGCCCAATCAGGCTTTCATGCGCTGGGTGGCAGCTGCAATTCACCCGAACCATCTAGAAGCGGCTGGAATGCCCTGCCAGCGCAGCATCGTGCGTGGCGCGATACCCTCCTCTCCGGGTTCAGACAGGGGACACCCGTCTCTCCACGACGAGGACCCCGTGGCGCTAGCCAGAAGGGGTCCCTTTGAATCCTTCATTTGTTCATCCTTTCATTCAGTTTCCCGTTCTTGATTCTTCATCACTCTCGCCATGCTGCGGAAGCCATGGCGGAATTCAGCGGCACGCACTTCTTGTTCAAGAAAAAGCCTACGCGCAAGCCCGCGTTTAGAGTAGACGCAGACGGGTGGTACTCCCGTGTCCCACCATCACCACCAGAGCCACCACAGCCTCCTGCGCCTCCTGCTCCTCCTTCGCCTCCTGCACCTCCTGAGCCTCCTCTTCCTCCTGTTCCCTTGTCTACTCAGGGTCCTGTGCCTCCGCTACACGCTGGAGCTGAGCCCGTGCTCACGCTGCTGCTCCCATCGGCGTTTGACGAATGGATCTCCGAACCAGAGTCTGACAAGGCGCAAGATGAGGAGGTTGAAGTGGAGTACGTGCCTGGTTCACGGTGGGGACAGCCTGACGATTGCCCGTGGGACGAATCTGCAGTCGGCGCCGACGATGATGTTGCTGAGGAAGCTGACGCTGACGCTGAGGAAGCGAGCGGCGCTTACGCCGGCGAGGGTGGCACGGAGGCGGGCGCCGGGGGAGGCACCGAGGGCGGCTCCGCTGAAGATGTTTTTCCAGAAGGCGTTCCCGGCGACGATGCCGACGACGGCGTGGAGTACTGGTCTCGCGACGGGCTTCCCGAGACCTTGCCGATACCTTCCTATCCCCCGATAAATCGCAAGCGACCCCACCCCTCTACCCAGAACCGTGATGCCCGCCCCCCCTCTCCCAGGCACAAGCTCACCGACCACAAGAGGCAAGGTTACACCGCCGCTGAGAAGTTGAAGTGGGTTGCCAAGCTTGCTTTGGCGGTGTCGGTGTGCCAATTGTCTCGCGAGAGCGGAATCCACCCCAAGTGCCTCACCAACTGGAAGCGGGCGTCTGAAATCCTCAAGGAAATTCATTCCGCTCGGAAGCGCATGCACGGCCGCGGGCGAGCGTCGTGGTACCGGCCTATGGAGTTGAAGGTGTACGAGAAACTTCTCGAGTGGCGCCGCAAGGGAACCGCCGTATCAGTCGGCCGCCTGCAGGAGTGGTCGCGGGAGTACATGAGGCTGCTGTACCCGGACAAGCCGTGGAAAGGAAGCCAGAGGTGGTCGCAGCGCTTTCGGCGTCGTTGGAATCTGAGCGTCCGCATGAAGACCCGGGTTGCCCAGAAAACCGCCGCGCGTAAGAGTTACCCCGTGTACTTTGCCCTCTGATTTTTAAATTGTTGTACTAACACCCGCCATGTGTGTCCGTCCTCCCTTCCACCGCCCTTCAGATGTCGCCGAGCAGTGCCAGAGCTTTTGGAAGTTCGTGCGTGCCAAGCGTCGGGAGCGCGGCATCGACACCGGGTGGATCATCAACGCGGACCAGACGCCGCTCTGGCTGGAGATGCCCGCCACCACCACCGTGGATGAAACCGGTGTTCGCTCGGTACCTATCAGGAGCGCGGGGTATCAGAAGCAGCGTGTGACCGTGATGTTGGCGTGCACGGCGGACGGATTGAAGCTGAAGCCGTGGGTGTACTTCAAGCGCAAGACCGTGCCTAAGGGCAATTTCCCACCCGGTAAGTCAATACGGTAGTCGCACTGCTCGTTAACTGCGCCATGCTTCCGACTGCGAATTCTAACTGGTCGAACATGATTCCTGCAGATGTGGTTGTGGCTGCACAAGAGAACGGGTGGATGGACTCCGCGGGCGTCGTTCGCTGGCTTGACGAGTGCGTCAAGCCTTTCTTGAAGCCCAAGTTCGGCAGACAAGCCAAGAGCTCGATGCTGGTGCTCGACTCTTACCGCGGTCACCTCACCCAGGAAGTGAAGGGCAAGCTCCTGGAGATGAACTGCGTGCCGGCAATCATCCCGTCGGGCTGTACGGCGGAGGTACAGCCGCTGGATGTCTCCATCAACAAGAGCTTTAAAGCGTCGGTCCGCCAGCAGTACCAGAGGTGGTTTGAGGCAGAAGGTCAAGAGCAGCTGACGGCAGCAGGTATGGAATGAGCACGGTTGTGTTTACCCCCCCCCCCCCTCCTCCCCTTGTTTACGGTATCTTTGGTTGTTTCACTAACGGGTTTCCACCGTTCTCCTTTAATGTTTCAGGGAATTTGAAGAAGCCGCCTGCGGAGGTCGTCCTGAGGTGGATATCTCAGGCCTGGAAGTCAGTGCCGGCCGAGCTGATAAAGCGATCCTTCCTCACATGTGGCATCAGCAACGCCCTCGACGGCAGTGAGGACGGCCTCGCCATGGCGCACAGGCGGAGCCAGCTGACAGCGGAAGTAGATGTCGACGATGACATCATCGCTGATGGGTTTTTTGGGAACAACTGCGAGGAGCCTGAATCTGACGATGAGTAGACTTGTTAGGTAGAAGTGATGTTGCTAGACTTGCTGATTCGGGTCACTGATGTTGTAGCTGCTGTCTAGAAGTGTCATGTAAATGATTTCAGTGTAATTGTTTCTTAAAAAACTTATAATAATTCAAGGGTGGCGCTTATAATAAGTACAGAAATCTCAGGGGGGGCGCTTCTAATCGAGGTCCGGCCATAAGCGACATGCTCCAGATAGAGGCGCCGGCGCCTATAATCGGACGGCGCCTATATCCGGGGCGATACGGTAAAGATGATTACCGTACCTTTACTAAGGGAAGATGATTTTAATATTTCAGTGTTCATCATGTTCATGCAGCCCAATCAGTAGATAACTTTTACCGGTAAAAAATGTCTCTGGTTCTAATCTCAGGAAAGCCCGCTAGCCCGCAAATACAGTAAATAATCAACAGGTAATTGTAATAAAACAGCTAAAAAAATATCCAGAACTTCTAATCGAGGACCGGATATATGCACGGTACTCCTATATAAGCGCATGCTCCTGACATAGGCCCGCACCTATATCTGGGAGGAAGCGATGGTACCGTATTGATGCTTTTGAGTGCAGTGTGCATTGTACAGTATTTCTGGGTTTGACTTCTATTCGAGTCTACGCCTTTTCTAGAACAGCATGACGTAGGGGTACGTGTTTTCGTTCGTGGGTGGGAAGTCCCTGGAAATTCACTGAAAGGTGGGTGGTTGGGCGAAACAGCTGAGTGACTCGTGGCAGAACGATGGGGCAGACAGCCATACCTTCTTGCCACGTCATTCGCTACTTGTCGTTTTTCCCTGGAGAACCACGTCGACAGGCAAAATGGGAGCATAGCCGAAGTGCATTCACTTTCGCCATAAGCCTGCCTCTTGCATCAGCACTGGGAGACTTTCGCGTGTCGTGGCAGCAGCGCGACGCGATGCGATCATCATCGGCGAAAGCCATCACTGGACCAAAGGATCCGATCATCCGAGCCATACCACCACCCCTTGAGGAAATACGCACCACCACCAACCATTTCCCAATAACAGTACCCGCACCTCCAGGCCTGGTGCGGCATGTGGTTCGGTGTCTACGATCTGTCGCCATCATTTCGGCTATCTTCGCGAAGCGTCGGTTGAGCAGGTGAGGTGGCGGCTCCAAGCCAGCACACATCATCATAACTAGCTGCAGCAGTAGATCAATGGTCGACGATTCATTTCGAAAGAATGTGGTAACAGCAGGAAAACTGCGGCGACAAACCTCACCACCACCACACCATCTTCTGCAACCTGCCTTTCTGCAAAAACGCACCGACTCCATCCATCCTCCTCCATACATAACGTCCTGTCTTGTGCTTATCTTGCTTTGAGTCTCTTTTCCCCAAGTTGTGCTCCCGTCTCTGCAGCTGCGGGCATTGCCCTTCACAGAGCTGTTTTGACGAGTGCAGGCGGGGAATAGCGGGTAGGCGCCATGGGAGAGGGTATCCGAGACACGGGTCATGATTTGCAAAATGGAGCAGACTCCGCCACTCGCGCTGAGCAGGACGCGATGATAGGTGGGGCGAATGGCGGGGAGACGGGAGGTCCTGACGAGAAGCGGACACAAGGCGGAGCAACGGATAAGGCAACGGAGGGAGGTGGAGAAGACGAGGGTCCCAGCAGCAGTAATGGACCGTCCACTTCAGATAAAGCGCAACGCCATATAGAGGCACGTGCATGCACTTGTATCTCGGTCCGTCGACCTTGTTTGCAGCCGCAACCTTCGCCCCTAGTTCGCCATTCCCTCAGCTAATCTCCTTCGTATTACAAATTTCCGCGTCGAATCTTGCAACACTCTTGTACCGCGGATTGTGTACGTCGCGACCATTACCGTTAGAAGTTATCTGTGCCGCTGGACGGAGAGCTGGTCCTTGCAGTGCCCCGACGTAGGAGCTACGAGTTGACCACTCGTCGGTTCCAAGTGTGAAGCTAGAGCTCGCTCTCGCTCGTGCGAAGCAGAAGCGTGCAAAGCACGATTATCAACGCGCCGCATGCCATGGGATGCCCAGTGGCTGCTTCAACTGGCTCGCTTTTGTTGAAGTCGACTCAGAAGTTATCCCGTCGCGACGTGCGCATGACACGCCGTGCGCGCAAAGTAGTCGAGAGAACGGTAGGGACAGCGGTAGAGAATGAGATAGAGACTGCAAGAGTGCAGGGATAGCTCCAGGTCGCAGATAAATTGGGATAAAAAGGCATGTTTGTGTGGTGAGTTGGTGCCCCCATACCGCCCCTGGAAAGGTGGGAGAGATGCCACGACGTTCCTGAGCTTATTGATTGGAGGGATTCAAGGATGAAAACGGCTGGATGACTTGTGTGTCGACTCACAAGTCATTTCCGGCCGACTTCGAGGTCATAAGCGCGGCAGCGCATCGTGACCCGGCGCGGGGTTAGCAGCTGTTCCTTGGATACAGCCTTGCCGCTGCTCGACCTGCCAATATCGTCCAGTCCTTGATCCTACTGTTTCTCGCCTCACCTGACCAGACTTCACCTCACCTCACATCGCGGCATCGTAAGAAGGACACGTGAAAGAGAACACCAGGCTGACTCTGACATGATGTGGTGTGGGGTTGTTATTTTATGCTGTGATGATGCGGTGTGGTGTGAGCAGGAGGATGAGGAGGAAGCGGAGGAGGAGCACGTGGTGGTATCACCAGAGGCGAAGGCCAATCCCTTCTCCAAGCTCATCTTCTGGTCCGTCCTAGCCGCACGGTTCCTCCTAGCCCCACTCCCCTCCCTGCCGCTCACTTACCAAATCGCACAGGCACTGACGCTTTTCCGCTCACACACAACGCACTCCTTCCCCTTCCTTCCCTCTCCCCCATCCACACGCACTCACACCCATTCGCGCGATCGTCGTCTTATTTCCGCCCCCCCTGCGCTCTTTTCCTCATGTGCGCGGCGCGTGTTTGTAATCGGCGCGCAGGTGGTTGAATCCGCTGATGAACGCGGGGTATCGCAAGCCGTTGGAGCAGGCGGACCTGCCGCCGCTTCCGCCGTGCGACGACGCCAAGACCGTTTCCGTCAAGTTCGCGCACGTGTGGGCGCAGGAGATTCAAAAGGACAAGTGCGTGCCCCCCTTCCTCCCCCCACTCTCCCCCGTCCCCCCCTCCCCCGTCCCCTCCCCCCCCTCTCCCCCGTCCCCCACCCCACCTCCGCGCGCGCGCGCCCCTCCTGCGTGCATTCGCCGCGTGCTCATGCTGTTCCGCGCATAGTGTTTCTGTGTGATTGCTGCTTCGTCCTTACTAATGCTGTTCCGCGTGTCCAGCCCTCCTCTCAACCTTCACCGCCCCTCCTGTCCCGTGTCCCCCGTGACCAATGTCCCCCGTCTCCCCTGTGTCACCGTGTCTCCGTCTCCCCTGTGTCACCGTGTCTCCGTCTCCCCCGTGTCCCCGTGTCTCCCATGTCCCCTGTTCCCCGTGTCTCCCCTGTCCCCTGTTCCCCGTGTCTCCCCTGTCCCCTGTTCCCCGTGTCTCCCTCGTCACCCTGCGCGCCGGCGCCCCTGCAGGCCGTCGTTAACACGTGCGTTGTTCCAGTGCTTCCGCTACCGCCTCATCATCGGCGCGCTCGTGCAGTTCGTCAACGTGCTGCTGCAGGCCACGCCGCCCATCTTCCGTACGCCTCCCCTCCCTCCTGCGCCCCGACCTTCTTCCCTGCTCCCTGCTCCCTGCTCTCTCCCCTCACCTCGCCGCTGTCCGCTCTCTACTCTCCTCCTCCCCCCTCCTGCTTTCCCCCCCTCCTCTCCCTCTCGTCCGCTCCTTTCATTTCTCCTCCTACACCGAGCGTGCGTGTGTTTTGGTGGTGATGGCTGTTTCGTTTCTGTGTCGTGTGTGTGTGTGGCTGATGGTGGTGAGACGTGAGTGTGCCTCGCTGCAAGCACGCTCGATTGAGTAGCCACGAGAAGGAAATCGATTGCATGCACGCTCCTCATGCGCATGCTCTCCAGGCCCTGGCCTGGCCCATGGCATGCCCAGTGTGCTGCCCGTGTTCCCGCTCTCACTCCCTCCCTCGCTGTCTCCCTCCCTCTGTGTGTGCACCATGTGTGTGTGCGAGTGCAGTGAATGCGGTGCTGCTGTTCATCCAAGGGACTCCTACTGACCATTTCATGAAGAAATTTTTTGGTACGCCCCTCATCTCCCCTCCTCTCCCCTCGCCTCCATCCCTCCCCTCCTGCTCCCCTTTCCCAACACCCCACTCCGTCCCAGTCCCCCCTGCAACATCATCCGTCATGCTGTTTCCCGCCCCACCCACCCATTCCTCCTCTCCACCCGTCATGCCCCTTTCCTCTCGCCTTCCTCGTACGCTCAATCCCCCACCCTCCCACCTAACCCCCCATTTCCCCATCCCCTTCCCTCCCCCCTTCCTCTCCCCCACCACTCCCCTTGCCGCCACCAGGGGACAACTATGGGTACTACTCGGCGGCGGCACTGTTTGTGGTGCCGACGATACGGTCTCTGCTGGATGCACAGTACAACCAGATCATGTTCCGACTCGGCGTGCATGTAAGTAGGCCACATGCGCACTCACTCATGCACGCATGCCCTCATGCACACATGCCTGCTTGCTTGCTTGTGCGCCTGCTTTCCCTCTTGCTGCATGCCCCGCCCTTGCATGCGTCATCCGTATTGCTCTTACCTATGCCGCTATGCGTCATCCGTATCATTCCCCCTCACGCCCCCTCACGCGCCCCTACGCTCCACTGCCCACTGAATGCCCCCACACGCGATTGTCTAATCCAGCGCAAGGCTTCTTGTACCACTCTTCTGCCCTGTGCTTCCCTTCCACCCCCCAGCCACCTCCCTTCTCCTTGACTCGAGTTCAATTCTCTCCATCCATGGCCTGGCTGTTCCCCCCTGCCATGGTGTGCCATGGTGGTGTGGTGTGGTGTGGTGTGGTGTGGTGTGGCGTGGTGTGGCGTGGCGTGGTGTGGTGTATCCCTTCTGAGAGCAGGTGAAAACGGCGCTGGTGGAGATAGTGTACGACAAGTCGCTCAAGCTCTCCAACGGTGCTCGCCAGGGCAAGTCAGTGGGGGAGATCGTGACGCTCATGCAGGTGGACACGGAGAAGGTGTCCATGGTCACGCCCTTCCTGCACTTCACATGGAGCGGCATCCTGCAGGTACCCTTACAGCCGCCTGCCTCTTCACTTGCCATCTCATGCTTTTTGAGAATTCTCAGAAAACCTTACAGCCGCCTGCCTCTTCACTTGCCATCTCTCACTCCCCCCCCTTATGCACCACTCTCGTTCAACTTCTCCCTCGCCGCGATTCCCCCATCCCCCCCTTCCCCTGTTTTAGTTTTTTTTTCTTTCGATCTGCAACATGCTGTCTTCAGAGCTATGCGTCCCCACCCCGTCTCCCCCACAACCTTCCCTCCCACGCTTCCTCGCTATTGTTGACTGCCGTGCCCTGCGTCTCCCCCTGTGCGTGTTTCCTTTTGCCCCACACCATGCCTGCGTGTGTGTGTATGAACGTGTAACGGCAGATATTCATCAATCTTGGCCTACTCATATACTACATCGGCTGGAGCGCTGTGGCCGGGTTTGCCATGCTCATCATCACCATCCCCACTCAGGTGCGCACTCGTCAACTCCGCACACACGTATATGCACTCACTCACCTCACACGACACGCACACATGGTTTTTGAGAATTCTATCGAACATGCACACACACTCTTAAGCGCGCACATAAACGGTGCAGGAATGGCGACTTTTTGTAGAAGCGTGCATTTTGCTTCATTCCAGCAGCCGTCCCTGCACTGGCTCTAAAACCTTCTCTTCCTTCCCCTTCCCCTTACCTTTCCCTTCCCCTTCGCCCCCACTCTTTCCCTCCTGTCCTTCCGTTCGCACCGTGTGTGTGATGCAGGGCAAGCTGGTGGGTCTGCTGCTGTCCATGCAGAGAAAGATTCTGCTCAACACCGGCAGGAGAGTCAAGGTGCGTGCACCCACGCCACCCAACCCACCACCCCACCTACCTGCCCTGCCCATCCACCACTGCGACTGTTGTTGAAGCCCCTCAGAAGAAAGATGCGCCTGGCAACACCACCCTTGTGTCCATCAGGTCCCCCTCCCTCCCCCATCAGGAGATGTACGAGTTGCTGCAGGGCATCCGTGCAGTGAAGTGCTATGCGTGTTTTTGTTGTTGTTGTTGTTGTTGTTGTTTTTTTTTTTTTTTTTTTGCAGCACATGCTCAGAGCCTAAGAATCATTGCCTCTCCTCCCTCACCCCTCTCTCCCACATTCCCCGCCCCCACACGCCCCCCCCGGCAGGTGATTAACGAGTTGCTGCAGGGCATCCGAGTGGTGAAGTGCTACGCGTGGGAGCAGCCGTTCACAGCGGCGATAGCGGGCATCCGCAGTGTGGAGCTCAAGGCCATGCGCAGCCGCGTGTGGCTGCGCGCCGTGCAGACCTGCTTCATGCTCGCCACGCCCACCCTCATCATGGTGGTACGTGCCCCGCCCTGCTCTCCTCTGCTTTGCTCCACTCTTCCCTGCCCTGCATCCCTGCTTCACCGCCGTGCAGACCTGCTTCATGCTTTGCGTTCTACGCGGAGGTGGCGCACGGCAGCATGATGGCATCCACTGTCTTCACATGAGGCACCTCAATACCCGCACCCAACCTTTCCCTCCCAACCCCGCCCCTCTCCCCTCCTCTCCCGCAGGTGACCTTTGCGTTCTACGCGGAGGTGGCGCACGGCAGCATGATGGCATCCACTGTCTTCACATGAGGCACCTCAATACCCGCACCCAACCTTTCCCTCCCAACCCCGCCCCTCTCCCCTCCTCTCCCGCAGGTGACCTTTGCGTTCTACGCGGAGGTGGCGCACGGCAGCATGATGGCATCCACTGTCTTCACATGAGGCACCTCAATACCCGCACCCAACCTTTCCCTCCCAACCCCGCCCCTCTCCCCTCCTCTCCCGCAGGTGACCTTTGCGTTCTACGCGGAGGTGGCGCACGGCAGCATGATGGCATCCACTGTCTTCACATGAGGCACCTCAATACCCGCACCCAACCTTTCCCTCCCAACCCCGCCCCTCTCCCCTCCTCTCCCGCAGGTGACCTTTGCGTTCTACGCGGAGGTGGCGCACGGCAGCATGATGGCATCCACTGTCTTCACATGAGGCACCTCAATACCCGCACCCAACCTTTCCCTCCCAACCCCGCCCCTCTCCCCTCCTCTCCCGCAGGTGACCTTTGCGTTCTACGCGGAGGTGGCGCACGGCAGCATGATGGCATCCACTGTCTTCACATGAGGCACCTCAATACCCGCACCCAACCTTTCCCTCCCAACCCCGCCCCTCTCCCCTCCTCTCCCGCAGGTGACCTTTGCGTTCTACGCGGAGGTGGCGCACGGCAGCATGATGGCATCCACTGTCTTCACATGAGGCACCTCAATACCCGCACCCAACCTTTCCCTCCCAACCCCGCCCCTCTCCCCTCCTCTCCCGCAGGTGACCTTTGCGTTCTACGCGGAGGTGGCACACGGCAGCATGATGGCGTCCACTGTGTTCACGGCGCTCTCGCTCTTCAACTCGCTGCGCATCCCTCTCATGATCTGTACGTGCGCTCCATGGGAGGCGCTCTTGAGCTGTGTGTTTGTGTGTTGTATGGGAGGCATTCTTGTATGGTGTTTGTGCTGCCACTCCGTTTCTGATTCTCGCACCTGCTTCTTCCCTTGCTGTGACATTGCTCAGCTTGCGTTAACGCCACTGACATGCTCTGTTCGTTTGGCTGTGTGTGTGTGTGTGTGTAATGTTGTGCGTGCACATCAGATCCTTTTGTCATCAACTCCGTGCTGGCTGGACATGTAAGTAGATCCCTTCATCACTCTCACATGCCTTCATCATTCTCACTTGCCCAGTCACATGTCTTCATCATTCTCACTTGCCCAGTCACATGCCTTCATCATTCTCACTTGCCCAGTCACATGTCTTCATCATTCTCACTTGCCCAGTCACATGCCTTCATCATTCTCACTTGCCCAGTCACATGCCTTCATCATTCTCACTTGCCCAGTCACATGCCTTCATCATTCTCACTTGCCCAGTCACATGCCTTCATCATTCTCACTTGCCCAGTCACATGCCTTCATCATTCTCACTTGCCCAGTCACATGCCTTCATCATTCTCACTTGCCCAGTCACATGCCTTCATCATTCTCACTTGCCCAGTCACATGCCTTCATCATTCTCACTTGCCCAGTCACATGCCTTCATCATTCTCACTTGCCCAGTCACATGCCTTCATCATTCTCACTTGCCCAGTCACATGCCTTCATCATTCTCACTTGCCCAGTCACATGCCTTCATCATTCTCACTTGCCCAGTCACATGCCTTCATCATTCTCACTTGCCCAGTCACATGCCTTCATCATTCTCACTTGCCCAGTCACATGCCTTCATCATTCTCACTTGCCCAGTCACATGCCTTCATCATTCTCACTTGCCCAGTCACATGCCTTCATCATTCTCACTTGCCCAGTCACATGCCTTCATCATTCTCACTTGCCCAGTCACATGCCTTCATCATTCTCACTTGCCCAGTCACATGCCTTCATCATTCTCACTTGCCCAGTCACATGCCTTCATCATTCTCACTTGCCCAGTCACATGCCTTCATCATTCTCACTTGCCCAGTCACATGCCTTCATCATTCTCACTTGCCCAGTCACATGCCTTCATCATTCTCACTTGCCCAGTCACATGCCTTCATCATTCTCACTTGCCCAGTCACATGCCTTCATCACACACACCCCCATGCCTTCGTCACACTCCCTTCATCTTACTCGCATCCCTGCTGCTGCACGGCACTGTGTGCGTGCGTGTGACCTGTGTGACTGACAGGTGTCCCTGCAACGGCTGGGCAAGTACCTGTCAAGTGCGGAGATGCAGCACGTGCAGAAGAATGAGGATAAGGGTGATGACCCCGTTGCTGTCTCCATCGACCATGCCAACTTCCAATGGTACATGCACACAGCCATACACGTGCATGCATGCACGTAGACACGCATGCACACAGCACCGCACACATACTGCTTCCCTCCTGCTCACCTGAATCATTTCATTTCCCGCTTCGCACGTCCCCTTTCTTCACTCCCCCTCTCTGCCCCATTCCCCCCCGCCATATCCGCTCTCGCTCTGCAGTCTCCTGCCTCATGCTCCCTACTCTGCAGCCAATTCTTCCCCCTCGGACGCCCCATTCCTGTGTCCGCACTCTCCTCTCCACCCCTGCTCGTCCTGTTTCTCCAACCTCCCTCGCCCCTTGCTCTGCCTACCCAATCCCTTAACTCCTTATGTCCCCATCCCTCCTCGCCCTTCCACCCCCCTATGCGCGCAGGTCAACAGCCAAGCCGCCAGCAGCAGCACCGTCCAAGCCAGGGGGGTCCAAGGTGGCTCCCGGCATGGGGGGAGGCTTCGGTGCGCCCATGGGCATGGGCGGAGGAGGACCCCCGGGATCCGCTCGCTCTGGTCAGTTCTGTGTGGTGTGGTGCAGTGGGGTGCGATGCGGTGGAGTGCAGTGTGATACGGTGGGGTGGAATGGAGTGTAAGTGAAGGGGTGGAAATGATGTGGAGGGATTGTGTTGCAAGCAGGGACGGAGTGTAGGGGAAAGGGTGGAAATGAAGTTGTGATAGAGGTCGATAAGCGGGTACCAGCAGCAGAGTATCTCTAATGTCCTGCCACCTGCTATCTCTAATGTCCTGCCACCTGCCATCATGCATCTCCTGCCTGGGAGACAATAGCTACATACCCTCCTGATGTTCCTCAGTAGGCGCTCTCCTCACCTTCTCCTAACCCTCATCCCACCAACCCGTCCCATGTCATTGCATCACATGCCATGCCATGCCATGCCATGCCATGCCATGCCATGCCATGCCATGCCATGCCATATACCAGCGCCAGGCAAGTCAGGCGGGGATGCGGCAAAGCGCGGGGGGAAGAAGGGGTGGTGGCGATGGGGCAAGGCCAAGGCAGAGCCTGCAGACAAGGCCAGCGCGGGGGAGAAAGGGAGCGGCGCTGAGAGCAAGGACAAGGGCAAGGAGAAGGAGAAGGAGACGCCATTCGCTTTGACTGATGTTACCGTCGCTGTGCCTCGGTAGGCTCTCTAACGTGCTTGCACCCGTCCCTGGTTGCAACCATCCCCGTGCTCTGTGTGCCCATCTTTCCTCCTCTTCCACGCATGAGAGTGTTTATTCTCGCTCGTCGCTGGCTGCTGCTCTCGCAATCGCCAGTGTCCAATGGCTGCCTGTGTTGCCCTTCCCGTGCTGAAGCCGCAGCCCTCACGTGTTCCCATTGTACGTGCCTTTCCCCATGGCTTGTTGGGTGTGATGCATGGCGTGGCGTGGCATGGCATGGCATGGCATGGGAGCAGGGGATCACTGTTTGCCATCGTGGGTTCAGTGGGCAGCGGCAAGAGCTCGCTCATATCCGCCATACTAGGCGAGATGGAAGCACAGAGGGACGAGGACGAGGGGGGTGAGGGTCGCAAGAGCTCTGACCGCAAGAGTGGGGAGAGGAGGCGGAGCAGCAGCGAGAGGAGGAGGAGCGGCAGTGAGAGGAGGAGTGAGAGTGAGGGTGGAGTGGTGGAGGGGGAGAATGAGGAGGGCAAGTGCCGTGTGACCATCAATGGCTCGCTTGCCTACTGCAGCCAACAGGTGAGGTCATGACCACCCACTCACACGTGATGTGCTGGAGCAGCCACTCACACGTTTTTCGTGTTGCGCTGTGGCTGCTGCATTGGTGGCGCTGCATAGTTGCTATGGTCTTCCTGCTACTGGTGGTGACTCTTTCGGGCCATGGCCATCCACACATTCCTGCCCCATGAGTGATGCTTCCCCATTTCCTGATTTCCTCGCACGCTGCGTCCCGACTCCCAACCCAACCACTTCCGGGTCCCCACTGTCTCTGTGTGTGCCGTGCCCCTGTGCATGGCAGGCATGGATCATGAACACGTCGCTGAGAGAGAACATTCTGTTTGGCCACGAGTACGAGGAGGATCGCTACAACGCCATCCTCGATGCATGCGCTCTCCGCAAGGCAAGCCCCCCCTCACCCCTCTCACTGCCCTTGTTGCTCTCTTGACGCGCCTCAAAAGACATTCTGTTTGGCCACGAGTACGAGGAGGACCGGTACAACGCCATCCTCGATACATGCGCTCTCCGCAAGGCAAGCCGCTTGAATTCTCTTCTCACCACTCTCACTCACCACTCTCACTCACTGCTCTCACTGCTACCGCTCTCAAAGCTCACTGCCTACCTAGCCCATCACATCACAGCACAGAAGCTGGTGTGGCCATTTCCCTGGCCCTCTATTATCCTGATTCATTTATCCCTCGACAACCACTTCCCTTTCTGCCCCTACCTCGCTCTCCCCCCTCTCCCTCCCCTTCTCTCCTCCCCACCAGGACCTGGCAGCGTTGCCAGACGGGGACAGCACGGAGATCGGAGAGCGGGGAATTAACCTGAGTGGCGGGCAGAAGCAGCGAGTGGCACTGGCACGGGCAGTGTACGCGGATACAGACATAGTGCTGCTGGACGATCCACTCTCCGCTGTGGATGCGCATGTGGGCGCACACCTCTTTGAGAACTGTGTGCACGGGATACTGCAGGGCAAGACCCGGGTGTTTGTCACCAACCAGGTATGTGTGGTGGTGTGGGTGGCCGTGGAAGTAGGTGGGATTGGGGTTGGGGGTGTCAGGAGGCTGGGTTTGTGTGCATGGGATACTGTAGGGCAAGACCCGGGTCTTTGTCACCAACCAGGTGTGTGGGTGGGTGGGTAACATGGAGACATGCTGGGGGCGGGTGCACGGCTGGGGACGGAGGTGAGGGGCAAGCAAGGGAAGGTCTGTGGAGGGTGTGGGGGAGTGAGGTGTGGTGTGTGAGTGAGTACGTGTCAGAGTGAGTACTTGTCAGGTTGCTCCCACCCATTGACCCACCCACCCACCCATGCACATGCCCATGTCTGTCTGTGCTTCATGCCCATGTCCCTGTGTCCCCCACGTGTGTGTGTGTGTGTGCCTGTGTGTGTGTGTGTATCGCAGTTGCACTACGTGCCACAGGCGGATCTGATAGCAGTGGTGGACAAGGGCACAGTGGTGGAGCAAGGCACTTACAAGGTCAGCCCAGCTGTCCCATCTCGCTCACCCTACACACCCACTCACACATGCACCCACTCACACATGCACACATGCACACATGCACACATGCACACATGCACACATGCACACATGCACACATGCACACATGCACACATGCACACATGCACACATGCACACATGCACACATGCACACATGCACACACGCACACACGCACACACGCACACACGCACACACGCACACACGCACACACGCACACACGCACACACGCACACACGCACACACGCACACACGCACACACGCACACACGCACACACGCACACACGCACACACGCACACACGCACACACGCACACACGCACACACGCACACACGCACACACGCACACATGCACACATGCACACATGCACACATGCACACATGCAAACATGCACACATGCACACATGCACACACGCACACACGCACACACGCACACATGCACATAGGCACACATGCACACATGCACACATGCACACATGCACACATGCACACACATCCGCAAACCATCAAACATCTTTGCTTCTTCACCTCGCATGCTCTCTTTGCAGTGGCAAAAGCCTTTCTGCACCTGCCAAGCACTCCCTGCACGGTGAGTGAGCAGCCTCGCACGTGCATGGTGCCTGTGTTCCCCTTTGGCTGCCCTGCAAGTCCCCTCCATCTCTAAATCTCTTCCCTTCCTCTCCCCTCCCCTCCCTCCATCCCTCCCTCGCAACTCCTCAGGAGCTGATGAGCCAGGGCGGCATGTTTGCGCGCCTCATGCTGGAGAGTGGCTCGCACAAGCACACCAACGACGCGCCCGACGCTGCTGACGCCGCTTCCTCCTCCTCCTCCTCGCCCAAGGACCTCGGCACCAAGAGCCTCAACCGCCTCATGTCTCGAGGCCGCCAGCTGGGCGGCTCTAAGGTGAACCGTGATCCCTCCTCCGCTCCGCTGCCTTGTGCCGTGCCGTGCCGTGCATGCACTTTCTCACCTTAGTGCACTTTGGCAGCCCGGCGCACGGCATGCTGCACTGCACTTGCCATGGCCCATGCATGCTGTGTCAGTCAGTCGTCACACTCGTGCTGATCTGCTTGCACCAAAAGATGGTGCCTATTCACGCTCATGGGATTCCTGCCTGCCTTTCCCTGTGAACCTTCGTAACATGACTTCTCCGCCCCTAACTCCCCTCCATCCCCCTCCCCCCTCTCTCCCTTCTTCCCCTCTCTCCCTTCTTCCCCCCTTGCCCTTCCCACCTCCCGTTCATCTCCAAATTCTTTCATGTATGCGCATCAGGCGCGCACGCGCACCATGAGCCGCAGGGCGTCCTTCTCCACACACGGAACCCTGGTGGACCAAGAGCAGCGTGCCAGAGGCATGCTCAAAATGGAGGTAACCTAACCTAACCACCCCATGCTCCACTGCCTGTGCACTGCCTGCTCGCCTCCTCCTCAACCGAACTCTATTTCCCCCGCGCTACTCATCTTTTTGTAATTGCAGCCTTGTCCTCCTCCTCCTCCTCCTCATCCTCCTCCTCCTCCTCCTCCTCCTCCTCCTCCTCCTCCTCCCCCCCCCCCTCCTCCTCCTCCTCCTCCTCCTCCTCCTCCTCCTCCTCCTCCTCCTCCTCCTCCTCCTCCTCCTCCTCCTCCCCCCCCCCCTCCCCCCCCTTCCCACCTCATCGCCGTCTGTGCACTACTCACCCTAACGCCCTCCCTCTTTCTCTCTCCTCCACCATTAGCCCTCGTCCCCCCATACTTACTCCATCTCTCCCTCACCCTCCCTTACGCACTGCAACCATGTCCCTTACGTACACTCTCCCACCACCAACACCACCCCTCTCCACCGCACCCCACTCCTGCCCCCAACAGGTGTACAAGAAGTACTGGCTGGAAACGAGCTGGATCATCCCGGCGGGCGTGCTGATGCTGTTTGTCATCGTGCAGTGTGTGGACGCCTTCACGCGCTACTGGCTCGCCTACTGGACCAAGAACCAGTTCAACCAGTCTGCTGGCTTCTACCTCGGTACGCACACATGCTTCTCTTCTACAGACGTCAAAAGAATCGTCTCCCTTTTGAGAAGTCTCAAAAGGCTACTGGCACGCCTACTGGACCAAGAACCAGTTCAACCAATCTGCAGGATTCTACCTCGGTACGCATTCTGCCCCACGTCAGTAGGGCTGCCACCTGGGTAGGGCTGCCTTCTTTCTCCCCGCAGCCAACTTTCGTTCATCCCTAGCCACGCACTATTCACGGCTGGTATACTGGCTGGGCTAGGCATGGTCTTCCTGGGACTGTTCACGCCCAAGAAGCTGTCCCTCTCCCTCTGCTCCCTGCCTCCTCCTCCCTTCCCTCTCCCCTCCCTGTCCCCGCCGTCCCTCCCATCCAGGCATCTACGCGGCCCTGGCCATGGTCTACACGGTGCTGATCTACTTCCGCACGCTGGGCCAGGCGTTCCTGGGGCTGTGGACGTCTGAAAAGCAGCTTCCCTTCTCCCTCCCTTCCATCCCCCCACTCTCTCCCCGCCCTCCCCCAGGCATCTACGCGGCCCTGGCCATGGTCTACACAGTGCTCATCTACTTCCGCACCTTGGGGCCAGGCGTTCCTGGGTCTGTGGACGTCGTAGGAGAAGCTTCCCCTCTCCCTCCCTTCCCTCTCCCCTCCCTGTCCCCGCCGTCCCTCCCCATCCAGGCATCTACGCGGCCCTGGCCATGGTCTACACGGTGCTCATCTACTTCCGCACGCTGGGCCAGGCGTTCCTGGGGCTGTGGACGTCCAAGAAGCTGCACGAGGGCATGCTGGCGTCTGTGCTGCGCGCGCCCATGTCCTTCTTTGACACCACGCCTGTCGGCCGCATCCTCAACCGCTTCAGTGCGGATCAGGCAGGGGTGGACGAGACTCTGCCCTTCTCCTGGTCCACCTTCCTCAACATCCTCTTCCAGGTGCCATCTCATGCTGTCCGATGTAGATGTAACGAGGTGACTTTTGAGCTGACTCAAAGTTCCGCTGTCCGATGCTGCCTCCCTCCCTGCTGTTGCTCCGCTTGTGTCGCTTTTGAGAGTTCTTAGAAGCGGCATCAGCTCTTCTAGCCTCTATGTTGCCTGCCTCCCTGTCTTTGCTCCCACGCTCCCACGTCTTTGCTCACTGTCGGCTGCCACTCACTGCCACAGCTCTCCTCTCTGCCTTGTTGCGACACACTTGCTGGCTAATTTAGATTGGCACCACCAGCTCCCACCAAGTGTCACTCCAGTTCACATGACATCACACCACACCACACTAAACCACACCACATCACATCACATCCCGTCATGCCAAGCTACTCTCACGTTCTGCAAGCTCACTCGCTTTGCGCACACACCTTCCCCCTCCTCTCCCCCTCTTGTCACATGCCCCCTTGATCACGCACAACCAGGTGTTTGGCACCATCATAGTGGTCACCATCGTCACATGGGAGTTCATTGTTTAGTCGACTCAGAAGTCTAACCCTCGTCCTCTTGTCACATGCCCCCTTCATCACGCACAACACAACACAACCAGGTGTTTGGCACCATCATAGTGGTGACCATCGTGACATGGGAGTTCATCATCGCATTCGTCCCCGTTGCCTGCCTCTACTTCTGGGTGCAGCAGGTCAGTCCTCTCACCATGCCCCTACCTCCTCTCACCATGCCCCTACCTCCTCTCACCATGCCCCTACCTCCTCTCACCATGCCCCTACCTCCTCTCACCATGCCCCTACCTCCTCTCCTCTCACCATACCCCTACCTCCTCTCACCATGCCCCTACCTCCTCTCCTCTCACCATACCCCTACCTCCTCTCACCATGCCCCTACCTCCTCTCCTCTCACCATACCCCTACCTCCTCTCACCATGCCCCTACCTCCTCTCACCATGCCCCTACCTCCTCTCACCATGCCCCTACCTCCTCTCACCATGCCCCTACCTCCTCTCACCATGCCCCTACCTCCTCTCACCCTGCCCCTACCTCCTCTCACCATGCCCCTACCTCCTCTCACCATGCCCCTACCTCCTCTCACCATGCCCCTACCTCCTCTCACCATGCCCCTACCTCCTCTCACCGCTCCCCTACCTCTCTCCGCTCTCCTCATACCTCCTCTCCCCCCCCCCCCCCCCCCCCCCCTCCCCCCTCCCTTTTCCCCCCTCCGTCTCCCAACTCTTTTCCCTCTTTCACATCTCCTAATCCCCGGTTCCTTCTCCCACCTCCAAATGTCTCCCTCGCCCTTTCCCCCTCCAGCCCCTCCTTCCCTCCCTCTCATTTTTGTTGTTGGTTTTCCCTCTCGCCTTTGGGTGCATGTCTCTTTGTGTATCTCCGTCCATGGAACACCTCACATACCCTTCATCATAAACCATCCCACCACTCCTCTCCCTTCCCTCACCTCCCCTTCCCACCCCTCGCCCTCCCTAATGGGCCCACCAGACATACCGCAAGACGGCGCGGGAGTTGAAGCGGTTGGATGCGGTGAGCAAGAGTCCGGTGTACCAGCAGTTCACGGAAACACTCAACGGGCTGCCTGTCATCCGCGCCTACAACCAGGGGGAGCGCTTCCTGCGCATGTGTGACGGTGCGTGCTGCTCATGGGGCGCATGTGTGATGATCAGTGCTGCTGGGTGATGTGTGACGAGTGCTATGCCATGTGAGAGTGCTGGCTGTGAATCGATTAGAGCTTCGGCTGTACCGTCCATTCACCCAGTCGCTGTCCTCCCAGCACTCATACTGTACACTCCTCATCCCGCAACCTTCCGCTCACCCTTATCCCACTCCCTCGCACCTACCCATCACACGTCCCCCTTGCTTGCGCATGTCCCTCTTATCGGAGCAGACAAGTTGGACGCCAACAATCGCGCCTTCTTCCTGCTCAAGTGCTGCGACCGCTGGCTGTCTGTGCGCCTGGAGCTCATGGGACGATGTTTTAGGCGCCTCAAAACTCCCTCCTCCCCCTCGTGTCCCTGTGTTTGGAGCAGACAAGTTGGACGCCAACAACAGGGCCTTCTTCCTGCTCAAGTGCTGCGACCGCTGGCTGTCTGTGCGCCTGGAGCTCATGGGACGATGTTTTAGGCGCCTCAAAACTCCCTCCTCCCCCTCGTGTCCCTGTGTTTGGAGCAGACAAGTTTGACGCCAACAACAGGGCCTTCTTCCTGCTCAAGTGCTGCGACCGCTGGCTGTCTGTGCGCCTGGAGCTCATGGGACGATGTTTTAGGCGCCTCAAAACTCCCTCCTCCCCCTCGTGTCCCTGTGTTTGGAGCAGACAAGTTTGACGCCAACAGGGCCTTCTTCCTGCTCAAGTGCTGCGACCGCTGGCTGTCTGTGCGCCTGGAGCTCATGGGACGATGTTTTAGGCGCCTCAAAACTCCCTCCTCCCCCTCGTGTCCCTGTGTTTGGAGCAGACAAGTTGGACGCCAACAACAGGGCCTTCTTCCTGCTCAAGTGCTGCGACCGCTGGCTGTCTGTGCGCCTGGAGCTCATGGGACGATGTTTTAGGCGCCTCAAAACTCCCTCCTCCCCCTCGTGTCCCTGTGTTTGGAGCAGACAAGTTGGACGCCAACAACAGGGCCTTCTTCCTGCTCAAGTGCTGCGACCGCTGGCTGTCCGTGCGCCTGGAGCTCATGGGCAACACTCTCGTCTTCGCTGCCGCCATCTTTGCTGTCAGTTACCTTCTCCCCTCACACACCCTTTCTTTGAGACGTTACAAAACTTGTCCGCTGGCTGTCCGTGCGCCTGGAGCTCATGGGCAACACTCTCGTCTTCGCCGCTGCCATCTTTGCTGTCCGTCCCCTTGTCGCACACACACTTTCTTCTCCTCCCCCCCCCCTCTCCCCTCCCCCCCCCCCCCACCCCCACTCGCACCCTTGTGTGCTCATGCCACCTCTTCCTCGCTCGCATTTTCGTGTGTTCTCCACCACTCACTCTTCCCTGTGTTGTTCGTTATTGTAACGCGTGCTTTGCTTATCCCGCTTATCCCTGTCACCCTTCCCTGCCATGCGAGGTCACTTGTGAGAGTTCTCCAGAGTGATATCCGTCACCCGTTCCTGCCACACAATGAGACTTGCGAGTCCGACTCAAGATTCCGTGTCCCCCGTGCCTGCCATGTCTCTAAACTCTCATCGTGTGTTGTGCAGGTGGTGAACCGGGGCAGTGTGTTTGCGGGGTTTGCGGGGATCAGCATAGACTATGCGCTGCAGATCACGGCAGCACTGGGCATGCTGGTGCGACAGATGACCGACACGGAGAACCAGATGAACGGCGTGGAGCGCATCCTGGAGTACCGTGATAAGATCGACCATGAGGTGGGTGGCTTGGGGTGATGTGAGGGGTTAGGGAGGAATGTGGGGTGCAGGGTGGGGGGGTTGAGGGGTGGAGGTGGTGGTCAAGGGTGAGGGTGAGGGGCGTGGAGCGCATCCTGGAGTACCGTGATAAGATCGACCATGAGGTGGGTGGCTTGGTGGGGGGGATGGTTGAAGACATGGCTTGGGGAGGAATGTGGGTTGGAGGGTGGGGGGGTGTGGTGTGGGGTGAAGGATCTGGGTTCGAGAGTGTGAGTCTTAGGGTGAGAAGGATGAGGACGAGGAGGAATGGGGGGTTGAGTGGGGATTGATTTGATGTTAGAGATACTCGATCGCAGGTGGTGGAATATGGAATAGGTGATTGCAGCATGATTTTGTCGCTTCATGCACGCTCACTCCTAGTCGTTTCCGTCTTGTTTAACCTTACCTCTCACACACACGACATAGCCATGCACACACTTATCTAGCCATTTCCCGCACGCACCATCCTTTTACATGTCTCTGCCTGCGTGCATGTGCACGAACACTCTGGTGCTTTAAATTTCCACTAATCTGAACGTGTGTGTGCTGTCGTGCATGTCTCTCATTCATGACCGTCCTGAACGTGTGTGTGCATGGCAAGCAGGCGCCAGCAGTGATCAAGGACGCGGATCCGGGCCCCGAGTGGCCGGGTAAGGGAGAGATTCAAGTGGAGGAGATCTCCATGCGCTACCGCCCCAACCTGCCCCTCGTGCTCAAGAACGTGAGTCTCGTCTTGTCTGGCCCTTGCGTAAGGAAGAACAGGGAGGAGTGGAGCAGTGCTGGTGGTGTCAAGGGGGAGGGGGGGGTGCCGATGCATCATATAGAAGCACTTGCCGTATCACTTTGAGAATACAAACAAATAAAGAAAGTCGCCTCTGCTCCACTCGTCAACCCTCACTCCTCCGCTCCCTGCCTTCCCTTCCCACTCCTCCTAATCCCCCCTCTCTAACCCACCTCTCTGGAAGTCTTAATCCAAGTATCTAAGTAAGGCCTTCAAGTAAATCTAAGAAATCTCTCCCCCTCCCTCTCCGTCCCACCCCTTCTCCAGGTGTCTGTCTCCATCCAAGGGGGCGAGCGTGTGGGCATCGTCGGCCGAACAGGCTCCGGAAAAAGCTCGCTCATGCTGTGCCTGTTCCGCCTGATCGAGCCCACGGAGGGGCGAATCCTGATAGACGGCACGGACATCGCAGGCATGGGCCTCACGCAGCTGCGCTCCAGACTCTCCATCATCCCTCAGGACCCCGTGCTGTTCAGCGGGACTGTGCGGAGTAACCTGGACCCGTTCAACTGCCACTCGGACGATGATGTGTGGACGTCGCTCAGCCACGCACATCTCAAGGATAAGGTGGGCGGGGAGAGAGGGTGCGGGAGAGGGGGAGAGCGTGGTGTGCGTGGCTTGGATCGTTTTTTGTATAGGAATCGAAGCGAAGGTTTTCTAGAGAGAAAAGTATGCCGAGCAGAGTAGAGCAGGGTAGGGATGGGGCAAGGGGTGGAGTATGGAAATGCCTGCTGCTGAAAGGCAGCTCTGTGTCAATCTCCGTGTCCTAATGTTTTCCCGTGGGTGTGGTGTCTGTATCTCTGTTACTGCTTCTGCTGCTGCTGCTGCTGTTGCTGTGTGGTGCGCGCATGGGCAGGTGGGGGCGCTGACAGGGAAGCTGGAAGCATCAGTGGCGGAGTATGGAGAGAACTTCTCCGTGGGAGAAAGACAGCTGCTGTGCCTCGTGAGTCACACCACCAGGTGTATACATTAATGCCTGTCCACCTGCCTGTCTTTCTCACCTCCTGTCATCTCCTCTTCTGCCATCGCATCTCATGTAATCGTATCTTGCCCGTTTCCCACTCTCATCTCCCCTCTCACATCCGCTTTCTCTGCCTGCCATGTGTGCGCACCCCTCTTCTCTCCTCCCTGCCCTGCCCGCGCTCTGCTCGTGACAACTCGCCCCTCTTCCCCAGGCGCGTGTGATACTGCGGAAGAATTGTATTATGATCAAGGACGAGGCCACTAGCAACGTCAACTTTAAGTTTCGAGACCTCTCGAAACCCCTCTCCTTTCCCCTCCCCCACTCATCTCCCCCTCTCTCTCTCTCCCCCCCAGGCGCGTGTGTTGCTGCGCAAGAACCGCATCATGATCATGGATGAGGCCACTAGCAGCGTTGACTTTGATACTGATCGCCTCATTCAGGTGCGCTCCTGCCTGCCTTAATACACACTCCACGTGTTGATGTCTTGCACTAACGCCATGTCATCCCATGCCACCACTTTTGTATGTTCCTGTGCCATGACAACGTCCCTGTTTGTTCCACCTGCACACTGCATTACCATCACAAACCTACCAAATGCTCACTTCTCCCACCCGCACACCCCTCGCACCTCTCCCTTACTCCCTTCTGTCCCTTCCCCCTTCCCCGCATCCTTGCTGTGTGCAGGCCACCATCCGCACGCACATGCAGGACAGCACGATGCTCATCATTGCGCATCGCATTAACACCGTCATCGACGCCTCTCGCATCCTCGTGCTCAGCCATGGCGAGGTGCGTGCCATGCCATGCCATGCCATGCCATGCCATGCCATGCCATGCCATGCCATGCCATGCCATGCCACCACTCCTGCATCCTTGTGCTTCCGTCAGGAGCTATCATCACGCTCACCCATGGCGAATCCCAACTCCATGCTGCTGCTCGCACGCCTGTGATATCACCACCCTCTGTTGATGCTCCATTTCCCATCCCCCACCCCTCCAGATCATGGAATATAACACACCAGCTTCTAGACAGTTCCCTTCTCGAGACAGCTCAAGAAACCCTCCCTTTCCCACCTCCCTGCGCTTCTACCTCTCCCCTTCCCCCCTCCGCCCCCTCCCATGCAGGTGATGGAGTATGACACGCCAGCAGCGCTGCTGGACAGTCCTGAGGGGCAGTTCTCATCGCTGGTGGAGGACACGGGCGAGCAGACAGCCGCGCACCTGCGCAAGATAGCACGCGGGGAGCTAGACTTCTTTGCCGCCTACTCCAAGATTGTCAAGGCCGAGTGACATGGCAGGGAGGGTTGGATTGGATGCATGGCTCGTGTGTATACTAGCCTTTGTAGGCTAGCATTGGTGCACGGTCCTCATTGGTTGACACACGGGACGGGTGTGCAATAAATATGTTGATGTGGATGATTTCCTAAAGCTTCTTTTTGTTGTTTCTTTGTGAGTGAAAAGTTACATTGAGCTCCAACCGTAACGGTACCATTCTCTGTCAAAGCAGCGGTGGTAGTCATAATAGTAATGTCTTCTCCTACACAAGCGAAAAGCAACCAGCAAGCCAGCACAACCCTATAGGGTAAATCTTTTACACCCCCATCCCTCCCCACCCCTGCTCTACACGCACTCACACCATCCTCACTCTTCCAGTAACGGTGGCGCCTCAACCACCCTCACATAGCCATTCAGCTCCGCACCTCTCCGCAGCTTCTCCTGGATCAACCTTGCCATCTGAGACCGCGGCTGGGCGGCAGTAGCAGCTTCAGAGGGGGAGGAGGAGTCTAGGAGAGCAGCAGGGGGGGCGAAGGTCTTGGAGCCCCAGGCAAAGACAAGGTTGGAGAGGAGGGTGAAGAGCAGTAGGGCACCGCCGGAGTAGGCTAGGAATGGCGTGTCAAATTCCGGCCATCCCTCCGCACTCGCCATTCGCCCCACTTGCAAGGCTGCCCTTGGGGACGAGTTGAGGGGGGGAGAGGTGGGGTGGGGAAGAAGACAAAAGGGAGAAGGGGGAGTGCGGTGGGGGGGGGCCGGGGGGAGGAGAATCTGTGGTGAGGGGGCTGGGGTGGTGATCGCGTGGGCAGAGGGGGGTGTGGTATGTGGGCATGGAATGCATAGAGGGCATGTAAAGCAGAGCAAGTAGCAGGTTGCACTGCGCGCGCAATGCGCATTTGCAAATCCCATGCGCATTCACCCATGTCCCTGCCATTCCTGCCTGCGCCCCTCCACCTCTTAGCTCAGCCTCTGCCGTGGCGCACCCAGCCCTGTGCGTGTCACAGCCTACCTGGCTTCTCGTTGCTGCTACTGGGCCCTGAAATGGCCGGCCCAGCCGCGCCCTCTCTCCTTGCGCCATCGCTTCCCCCACTCCCCATCCCTATCCCGCGCTTTTGCCGCTCCTCCCGTGCCAGCTCCAGCAGCTGCGCGTCCAATGCGCGCAGCGCAGCGGCGGCGCCCGCCGACGGCGCCGCGGCCGGCTTCGAGGACGAAGCTGACGACGCGCCATTGGACGGACCGCTAGTGGACGAGTCGGTGCCGGCGAGATTAGGGTTCCCGACATTCCCCGAGCGACCGGTCAAGCTGCCATTGCCGCTTGACGGCTGCTCGCCGCCGGCTAAACACCGCACTGGTTTGGCAGACCTTGGGAATTTCACCTGTTTAGACTGACACGGTTTGGCGTGAGGTAAGGCGGACGAGGGGAGGGAGACTGGTGCCCTTGGCGGTGCGAGGAAGGCCATGAGACGAATTGCACTGGCATGCATGGACGAGTGCTTCTGGCAGGAAGTTCAGGAATGGGTGGTTTGTGGGCATTGGGATCTACTTTGACGCGTACAGAAGGCCACCTCGTTGCACCTACAAGACGCTAATTCGAACTCGTCATTTATTTGCCTATTTATGGTAGAGTTTCGAATTGGGTGCTTCTCATGCATCAGCAGCGATCATATCATACATAGATATGGTAAACTAGCTAAAAAAAAAACAGTGTGACTGTTCAATTAATTGGTATTTAAAATTCTATTCTGTCTTTTGTGTTGTTAGTGGTGTCCCAAGATTGTTTCTGCTGGGAAATTTATTTACGGCTGCAGTGTATTGTATATACTCGGTAAGAGAATGTCATTCTAAGGAGGATATCAAGGTGGTTCACCACCAAACCAGACACCAAGCAAATTCGCGAATGACGAAAGTGTTTGATTTCGCCTACATCAACAAGCCTGTTGACGAAGGGATGCCTGTGCCTTGCGCCTTCGCTGAACGAGCTATGGCTGCAGGGGGGCAGCAAGGTTCAAGTCCCCCACCGCCTACTAGGGCGTTCTTTTCCCAACTCGACCAGAGGTAAGCAGGATTCGGGTAGGGGGAGTAGGTGCCACGTGTCAGGCAGCACCGTGAATCAAGCTAGGAAGGATAGTAGGCAGCGCCGGCAGGAGATTGTGACGTCTTAGGGCAGAGCAGAGGTAATTAATATCTAGAAAACGCAGCTTGAGGTGCTGTTGGGTGCTGTCGCGAGAAGCGCCCGCGTATTGAGCGGGACTGGAGACGAGACGCGGAAGATTACGAGCCAGTAGCGGGGTTAGGTTAGAGAAGTTGCTAAGTCTTGATCGACCAATTGTTCATGAAGTGTATCGGCTATGTAGGCAGGTTTTACATCTCAAACTTTTCTTTTCAAGAAATCCTTATAGACCGTCGTTGCACGGGTTGCGGAATGCTAACATCATACGTCGCCTTACCCGCTGTCCCTGCCGTTCCCCTCTCCCCCGCACCTCCTCCGTCTCTCGTGCTCCTTCCCGGATCCGTCTCTCTCGTCCTGCTTCCTGGATTGCAGGAAGGGACCGTTTGGCTCGTAAACTCCTGCACAGCCAGTCGCGATGGGTCGCGTTATTCGCGCACAGCGTAAGGGTGCGGGTTCCATCTTCGTGTCGCACACGCACAAACGCAAGGGTGCGGCTCGGTTCCGGTCTCTGGACTATTCGGAGCGTAACGGCTACATCAAGGGCGTCGTCACCGAGATCCTCCACGACTCGGGCCGCGGTGCTCCCCTCGCTAGGGTAAGTCGTCCCTCATGAGCGTCGATCTTGTGTGCGCTAGGGTACAAGCGTGCTCTTGCGCATATGGAAACAGCACAGCACGTTGTTTTCGATCCTTCCGATCTCTCACTCCAGTCATCTACGCTTGTTCCCACTCCCCTCACTCACCTCCTCCGCACACCTTCTGTGATGTGTACATGCATTCCCGCCTATCCCCGCTACAGGTGCAGTTCCGCCACCCGTTCCGTTTCAAGCACCAGAAGGAGCTAATGGTGGCGGCGGAGGGCATGTACACGGGGCAGTTCGTGTACTGCGGCAAGAAGGCCACGCTCAGCATCGGGAACGTGCTGCCCGTGCGCGCCATGCCCGAGGGTACCGTCTGCTGCAACCTCGAGCAGCACGTCGGTGACCGCGGCGCCATTGCCCGCGCGTCCGGGGATTACGCGATCGTCGTGTCGCACAACCCTGACAACGGCACCACCCGCGTGAAGCTCCCGTCTGGCTCCAAGAAGGTTATCCCCTCGTCTTGCCGTGGCATGGTGGGCCAGGTCGCGGGCGGTGGTCGTACTGAGAAGCCGATGCTCAAGGCCGGTAACGCGTACCACAAGTACCGCGTGAAGCGCAACTCGTGGCCTAAGGTGCGTGGTGTGGCCATGAACCCCGTGGAGCATCCCCACGGTGGTGGTAACCACCAGCATATTGGTCACGCGTCCACTGTGCGCCGCGATGCCCCTGCCGGGCAGAAGGTTGGTCTCATTGCTGCCAGGCGTACTGGTCGGCTCCGCGGACAGGCTGCCGGGTCGCTCAAGATGGAGAAGGCCGCTTAAGTCAGCTGAGGAATGGTGGCCGGGGAGCAGTGTTTTTGGAGGTGGTGTGGTATGTGCCGAACTGCTGCTGCAGGGATTGTGGTGGCGGATGGAGAGGTGCTTTTCTGGATGCTGCTGGCAATGGTGGTGTTTTATGCGTTTGTGCTTGTTTCATACATTGTAATCAAATTCTTGATGATAAGCACATGGTTCGAGATCGATGCCAACTCTTTCCAGCAAATTCTGTGTGTCCAGCTTGCTGCTTAAGAAAAGTAGCAGTGTAGAACTGGGGTTGGGGGGTTGTGTACTGCTTTGTGGCTTCTGATCAAGAAACGTTTGACCTCGGAAGTGGAAATGCATGGAGTTAGAGGTGGTAGGTTGCAAATTATTAGGTATGGTTTCTTTATTCATTCTGCTCTTTGACGGAGTCCTGCTTTATCGGAGGACAGAAAAAATCTCTTGCTGGATTGGAGCATCTTACCCCGCGCCTCCGCACCAACAGAACAGTACTCGCAATTTTTGGCGAATCCGGACGCAGCTCGACCTTGAATGCCCACACGCCCATTCGCTTTTGCGTTGTTTCACCGCACTTCCTCTCTCCATCCTTGGATTTGCCCCCTGGGCTGTCTCGCCATGTTTCGCGATCCGGGTTACCCGTCGTGCAGTGCCCAGTTCCACCGACCCCATCACCTACCCAGTCTGTCCTTTCATATCAAAAGCAGGAAAAAGGGGGAAATATCTCGCACTCTCAATTCTTCCTTTCAAATAACATTTTGCCGCTACTCTGCTTTGATCCTGTTCTGTTCTTTTGTGGGGAGAGACGAAGAGCTCACATACACTCACGGACTAGGCTAGCGGGCGAGCAGGCAAGCGGTGTTGCACTGCATGATAAACGGAATGGAGGTGCCCATGATGCGATCATTGGGCGACGGCGACGGCGACGACGACGAGTACGACTGGGAGGGTGAGAAGCGGCGCCGGGAGCGCAAAGAACGGCGCGAATGGGCGCGGCTGGTGAGCTCCGCGGAGCATATGGAAGCTTCGCGGAGGGTGAAGGCGCAGAAATGGTCGCGCAAGCTGCGCTCGAAGCTGGAATATCAGCGGTCTATGCGCGGCAAGATCGACGTGTCAGAAATCGAGGATCTCGACGTTTTCGACATGCCCGCGCACACCGGAGACGTCGACATGGAAGCCCCGCCTCCCACGCCCCAACCGCCGCCGGATCTTGATCGCGCGTCGCGCGCGTGCAAGACGAAGATCGTGTGCACATTAGGGCCAATGTCTCGCAGCGTGGACGTGATCGAACGGCTGCTACGCGCCGGCATGAACGTGGCGCGATTCAACTTCTCCCACGGATCGCACGATTATCATCAAGAGACGCTGGATAACCTTCGGGCAGCCATGGGGAACACTGGCATTCTCTGCGCCGTGCTGCTCGATACCAAGGTGCGCTCTTTCACATTATCTTTCCACACGACACTCTGTGACGATCTTAAGAACGTAACAAAATGCTTCATTTTTTCTCTATCCAAGCGGCGAAGTACCCGCATTTTACGTCACCCTCCGCCTCACATCCTTCCCTCCCCCCATTCCCCTCCCTCCCTCCCCCCGACTCTCCACCGGCCCCTTCCTCCCTCCCCCCCCCCCCCTCTCTCCTCTCCGCACTCGCGCGTTATAATCGCGCGCCGGGCGTGCCGGCGCAGGGGCCGGAGATCCGCACGGGCATGCTTCAGGACGGCAAGGCGGTGCAGCTGGAGAAGGGGCAGACGATCACGGTGACCACGGACTACAGCATTCAAGGCGACGCCACCACCATCGCCATGAGCTACAAGAGCCTCGCCAAGCACGTGCGCCCTGGAGGGCAGATTCTCTGCGCCGATGGCAGCATCACGCTCAACGTGCTCGCGTGCGACCCGGACGCAGGGTGCGTGCGTGCGTGTGCGAAAGTCCGTGTGCCTGCAGATTTCAGTGCTGCGTTCGTCGCGGAGTTTTGACACACCCCTCTCCCGTCCCCAAGGCACCCTTTCCACACCGTGCCATTCCATTCCACTCCTTACCTTCCTCGATTTTATGTCTCCGTGTATGCGCATTGATCGTTTCGTATTTACCGTTGCGCGTTTACTGTTTTTGTAGATTATCTGCGTCTAACTCCTCCCGTTCTCATTCTGCATGGTTGGCTGCATTGCTGCATTGCTCATGTGGTGGGGAGGGTGGACGTGTTGGGGTATGGCTGTTGGAATAACATCCGTGTTACTCTGGTGGTGCGTGGTGATGGGTCCCACTTTTGATGATTGGTGCTTTGTGCTTGCTTGCTACTTGGCGGTTGGTGCATGGTGTTTGATATGGGGTGCGTGCATGATGCATGGCGGTTGTGTGCGGTGCATGGTGTGTGCATGCAGCACGGTGACATGCCGGTGTGAGAACACGGCAATGCTAGGCGAGCGCAAGAACGTGAACCTGCCAGGAGTAATAGTGGACCTGCCGACAGTGACAGACAAGGACGAGACGGACATCATGGGGTGGGGCGTGCCCAACGGCATTGACTTCATTGCTGCGTCCTTTGTGCGCAAGGGCTCCGACCTGCGCATCATCCGCAAGATGCTGGGGGCCAAGCTCTGCGAGCGCACCAAGATCATCTCCAAGGCATGTTCCCCTGGCCTGCTCCTGCTGCTGCTGCTGTTGCTCTTTGTGGATGTGGGGCGCACAAGCACAAGTGCAAGCGCATGCGAAAACAAGCACATGCACAAGCGCAAGGATATGCTTGCACTGGTATATGCGTGCGTGCACATGCGCGCGTGTAGACCTTGCAAGTGTGGTTTGTTGGAAACCCCTTTGCCTGTGTCGGTGCATGGGCAGCTTGAGAGTTAGCCAGGAGAGGCTGGGTAACTCTGATAGTATCCTGCTAGAGAGTGGCTTGAAACTTCTTGTAAGCTCATGGTACCTTCGGCTCTTGTTGCCCTGTATGTTGTGTCTTGAACTCTCCCAACAGGTGGAGAACCAGGAGGGGCTGGTCAACTTTGATGACATTCTGAGGGAGTCGGACGGCATCATGGTGGCGCGAGGGGACCTGGGCATGGAAATTCCCATTGAGAAGATCTTTCTCGCTCAGAAAATGATGATCCACAAGTGCAACGATGCAGGTCAGCCCCCCCTCTCTCACTCTCACATGTGCTCTCGCTTGTTTATTCTAGAGTAGCTGCACTCACACACAGGCCCCAAGGGACCACCTACCTGCACGGCATTTCCGTGTTACTGAAACAGACAGCATCTAGTCCAGCATGTGTGCGTCAACTGCCCATATTGCCTGTCCCTTCCGCATGCTAATCTCCTGCTCCCACGCCACTGCTCAACTCCTTCTTGTCTCCCTCCGTGCTGCTCCCTGCCCGTCTCCTCCCTCCCACCAGGCAAGCCTGTGATCACAGCCACGCAGATGCTAGAGTCGATGGTCAAGTCCCCGCGCCCCACCAGGGCAGAGTGCACAGACGTGGCCAACGCTGTCATCGACGGCACAGACGCAGTCATGCTGTCGGGGGAAACAGCCGCTGGGAAGTATCCTGTGGAGGCGGTATCTGTGATGGCTGCCATTTGCCGCACAGCAGAGGCGGGGCTGGATTACGAGTCGTCGTTTAAGACGGTTATGGCTGCTGCGCGCCTGCCGCTCAGCCCTGTGGAGAGCCTGGCGTCCTCTGCTGTGCGCACTGCCAACAGCGTAAGTGCATGCGCTGTGGGGCAGAGTCTTTGAATTTGGCAGTATACCGTCCGTCCCTGCCGTAATGTCAGTGCATTGCTGGTTTTCTTCTGTTTCCGTTCGTTGTTTTTCCTCTTTGGAGCTGAAGAGCCGCTGACTGGGTTTTGCATTTGCTGCTGGGCGCAGGTGGCTGCGAAGCTGATAGTGGTGTTGACACGCAGTGGAAGCACAGCAGGGCTTGTGGCCAAGTACCGGCCCTACATGCCTATCCTGTCCGTGGCTGTGCCTGTGCTCGAACCCACCGACTCCCTCGAGCTCTTTGTGGAGCCCAGTGATGCTGCTCCTGCTCGCCATGCGCTGCTGGTCAGAGGGCTTGTGCCGATTCTGGCAGAGGGAGGGGCGCGATCCACTGACTCTGATACTGTCTTGGACATCATATCGACCTCCTTGGACAAGGCTAAGGCCCGTGGACTCATCACTTCTGGCGATACCGCTGTGGTGGTGCACCGCATTGCAGGGTCTGCTGTTATTAAGATCATGCAGATTCCCTAGGCTGGATATTCTTATGAACATAATGATATGTGGGTGACTTGTCACACTGTAATTTGTAACTTATTATGCCAGTATATTCGAGTCATGCTAATATACCAGCTAGCGTACTGCATATTATGGTCGATGAGTTTTGCGTCTGACGAAACGCGGACCTTTCGGGGTTCGCTATGTGTGTCGGTTTCTGTCGGAGTCGCCCACCGGATGGCACACTAGGACTAAAACTGGCGCGTCGCGAATTCGACCCAAAACATTTTCTGCAAATTGTACGGCTCGACTTTTTCCTCTCGCGTCTTGACGGTTTAGCTATTCGTTTCCCACCCTCTCTCCTCTCCACCCTCAAGCAGCCTTGGTTGTGGCTTGGCTGGTCACATCAATCAATCCGTTGTTCCGGATCCATTTTCCACACGCCTCAAGACAACCACGTAACTTGATGTTTCAGCCGTTGCCATCTGCTTTTCCGTACGGCACTTAATTCTTTCATCCTCAAGACAACCACGTAACTTCAACGACGCGTAGAAGGCACCAAGCCATGGCGAGACGGGCTATTGCGCTCACGCTGAGCACGGCCCTGATCGTTATAATAAGCGCGTGCGTAGCGCAGGCCGCCTCTAGACCCGCTAGTCTGCGGCTGGTGAAGCTGGGAGGAAGCGCGCAGGACCCCAAATGCCTAGATGGCAGGTGAGTTCAGTGCACGGAGGTGATACCGAGCACTTGGAGAACGGGTTCCTAAGATAGTCTTTCAGTAAACCAACTGGATCTATGAGCGGCTGTTTTGAGCGATCAGATCAATGCATTCACCCAAGTAGGCCACAGCTGCCGCATACCCTCGAATATTCAGTGTGAATGTGTGTGCCAAAAAGAATGTGCGCCACGAACATTGCGAGAAGTATTTTTGCATTACCGGAACGGACCCCACCTATTTTTGCGTTCCAGCAAGTAGATCCAATGCGTAAGCGCTCCGACTCACCGAAACGCGCAACGCCCTGTCTCGTCGGCTCTGGCCTCCTTCTCGCCCCATCATCCCCCATCACCGCCAGTCCTCCCGCCTACTTTCTCCGCGACGGCTATGGCTCCGGCGTCAACAACTGGCTGGTTTACTTGCAAGGCGGCGCGTGGTGCACGAGCAAGGCGGAGTGCGCGCAGCGCGCCACGACGCCGCTGGGCTCCAGCAAGTTCTGGCCCGAACCCAGTAGCGCCTCGTTCGTGCGCGTGGTGAGCACGCAACGCGCAGCGCGCAACGGGCAGCCCGCAACATGCAATGCCCAACGCGCAATATGTGATGCGCAAACAGCCAAGAGCATGCTGCCTGCCTACGCCTGCCTATGCCTGCCTGTCTATGCTTCCGGTTCTCCTTCTTCCTTCTTCTGTCTTCCGGTTCTCGATCTTCTCCGTCTTCCCCGACTCGCCCCGCCTTCTGTTTCCCACGGCTCATTCTCTTCCCTTCACTCCTCTTGCGCATGGCGACGACGACGCATGGCGGCAGATGCGGAACTTGAACAGCCAGTTCACGGGGCTGCTGAGCAGCAGCGAGGTGCAGAACCCCGACTACTACAACTGGAACACAGTCATGGTCGTCTACTGCGACGGCGGCGGGTACGCCGGCACGGCGGGCGCCGTCAAAGTAAACGCCTCCACCACCATCCACCTGGACGGCCGCCGCATCCTCAAAACCATCGTCGCAGGTCCGTGCTGCTCCTTCTGCTCCCCTCGTGCTTCTCCTCCTCTTGAGTCCCTCCTCCTCATCCTCCTCCTCCTCCTCCTCCTCCTCCTCCTCCTCCTCCTCCTCCTCCTCCTCCTCCTCCTCCTCCTCCTCCTCCTCCTCCTCCTCCTCCTCCTCCTCCTCCTCCTCCTCCTCCTCCCCCTCCTCCTCCTCCCCCTCCCCCTCCCCCTCCCCCTCCCCCCTTCCGCTTCCTCTTGCTCTCCTTCCCCTCAGGTATGTGTACCGTATGTCTATATTTATGTACTTATGTGATGCCCTCTACTGCTGCCCCGCAGACCTGGCTAAGCGAGGCATGGCGACCGCGAAGCGCGTCCTGCTGACTGGGTGCTCCGCGGGAGCGCAGGCGGTGTCCACGTCGTGCGATGACGTGGCGGCGGCAGTGCCGGCCGCCAGCACCAAGTGCCTCATGGACGCTGGCTTCTTCCTCGGTGCGTCCTCGCTCCCTCGCTCTCTCGTCCCTTCCCTCGCTCTCTTGCTCTTTCGCTCTCTCGCTCCCTCCATCCCTCGCTCCCTCCCTCGCTCTCGTCCTCTCTCGCGCTCTCTCTCCCTTCCTCGCTCCCTCCCCCCCTCGCTCCTTCGCTCCCTCGCTCTCTCGCTCTCCTGCTCCCTCTCCCCTCGGTGCGCACCACCGGGTAGTCTCTCTCGCGGCTCAGAAGCGTTCCATTCGTCCTTACAATAACACTCATCTTCAACTCTGAATCGCCTCAACGTCTCATCCTCAAACGTAGATGCATCCGCACAAGCGCTCATCCGTAAAGGGCTCTTCCACTCGGTCTGACCTCCAGCGTGTACCCCCGGCTCCGCCATTACCCCACCCCAACCCCCCCATGTGATGACCCGGGATCAGATGGGTGGGACGAGAACGGCACCCCTGCGTTCCGCACCATTGCACAGAAGCTGGTGGACATCCACCAGGCGCAGTATGACGCCGACTGTATTAAGGGTGAGGCCGCCTGCTGCCGTGCACGCACCCGCGTGCAGAGCACATGCACATCACATGAACAACACATCACATGCACAGAGCACGTTACACATGAGCACGTTCACACAGGGCCCTCTGGCTCTGCCACTGTATGTGGCTCGCTTCCTATCGACCCATTACAATCTCGCCTCGTTTCTTCCTTCTTTCTCACCCTCTCTCTCCACACTTCTCTTCTCTCTTTCTCACTAAGCCTCTCACTCGGTTCTGCTTGTTTCCTCTCCAACACTCCCCCCCCCCAACCCTTTTTGCTCATGGTCTCCCTTTCCCTCTCTCTCTCTCTCTCTCTCTCTCTCTCTCTCTGCCTCCCAACCCTTATCCCCAGCAAACCGCAAGGTGACTCAGTGGAGGTGCTTCTTCCCGCAGAACAACCTGGAGTTTGTGTCAACACCCGTATTCATAATCAACTCTATCAACGACTATACAGCAATGGATATCCTTAACTCCGCAAACAAGGCATCCAATGCGTCCTCCTCCAACGTCCTCCTGTGCCTGGACGAGCTTCGGCCGTCCGGAGGCACGGCAGGGTACGTTCCCAAGGGGGTGAAGCAGCCGCGGCGCAAGAATGGCAACGCCACGTGCTCGGCAGCAGCGCGTGATGCGCTCAAGCGGTACTCGGAACGGCTGCAGAACCGCATTCAGAGCCTGGCCAGGTGGCGGCCGAACACTGGCACGTTCCTGCTGGGCTCAGTGGCGCACTGCGTGACGATATACCCCACTTGGCTCAGCGTCCAGCGCAAGGGGTTTTACATGCGTGGCGAAGTCTCGAATTGGCTGATGAAGAACCAGAGCGTTCAATTAAGACAGCGCCGTGGTGGAGGGCACCGTGTATAGCACCGTGCAGCTCATATGTTGCAACTCACATGATACTCGTGTAGGTTCGTAGGCGGTATGCTAATTCTTGCCAGACCATAGCTGCACATGAAGGCGTCCCCTCCAGGCGCACATACCGTACATGTGAAAGAAGCATTCGCACGTTAGTTCCGGTGTTAGAATTCTGGTGGGCATTGCCATCAGGATTTAGGACGTCGGTTGTAGTACACACACACACTCTTGTGTTCATAGCAATTGTTGATGCCAGGCCTCTATGGGTTTTATCTACCCCTTCTTATGGTACTGTACCCAACCGGGCATTGTGAAAGTAACTAAGATGTTTAGTTGGTAGTGGGCAAGTTTTACAGAGCACCAGGGTCACTCACGTAGCAATGAAGCAGAAGTTACAACACTCAGATTGCCTTTTCTTTTTCCAAGGCATGTCATCTCCCTTTTATAAATCTCAAGATCGGTTGACACCTTTCAGTTGTCAGAATCAAGAGACAGGAATGAATGAACTATGAAGAAGGTGGGTACAAGTATGAAACCCTAACAGGGGCTGTGCCCCATATTGGCTACCCCACTACAGCATATACTTTGACACACCCCCATAGGCAAAGTGGGGGAGAGCAAGGGGTCACAAGACCAGTCAAGAGAGGCAAAGCAAGCTCAGGGTGGATCACAACGTCACCACACACTCTGAGCACAAGCAAAGGCTCACACAGCCAGTTCACATGCAGAAGCATATATGCAACACAAACAGCACAGTGATCTCTACCTAGCAAAGCAAGCATGCAGGTATATATATGTAGATCACAGTACAAGCAAAGCCTACATCAAGTGAGGAAAAGTGGGCACAAGGCCTAGCATAGTGCAGAAACGCTGATGATCACCAGACTGAAGCGCCTTGGTGAATATATCAGCAGTGTTGGCCCGAGTGGCCATGTGACGCAGACGAAGCTGACCACGCTGCTGCAACTCTCGAGCCAGGAAATAACGCAGAGCGATGTGCTTCGTTCTGTGCTCCAGTCTGTGCTCCTCACACAAGGCAATGGCTGCCTTGTTGTCGACGTACAGCACTGGAGGAGAACGAGGCCGCTCTCCCAAGTCGGTCAGCAGGTAGGTGAGCCAGCACAACTCCTGTGCAGCCATGGCTGTGGCGTAGATCTCAGCCTCACAACTGGAGCTGAGAACTGAAGACGAGCGTGTAGAACGCCAAGAAACCGAACCAGAGCCAAGGCTGAAGGTGTAACCCTGTGACGACCGCTGCGTAGCCTGGTCGTCAACCCAAGAAGCGTCTGAGTGGCCAGTGAGGACAACGTCGCTCCGTCCTCCAAGCACGAGCCCCATGCCCGATGTACTGCACAAGTAGCGTAGTACCCTCTTAGCAGCATCCATGTGCACCTTTCGGTGCCGACCAGGAGCCACGTAGCGAGCCAGAAGGCCAAGAGGGTACGCAAGGTCAGGACGAGTGCAGGTCATCAGGTACATGAGGCAGCCCACTAGCTCTGGGTAAGGACCACTCGGCTCTACGCACTCGTCCGAAGGTGGAGCTAAGAGCGAGTGACCTGTAGCTAGAGGAGTGTGCTGTGCCGAGGACCAGGTGAAGCCGAAGCGCTGAAGGACCTGCTGCACCATGTGTGACTGAGTCAGTGTGATGGTGCGGCGTGCTCTGTCCCGGGTGATCCGCAAGCCAAGATAGCTTGTCAGCTCACCCAGGTGAGTGCACGTGTGTCTCTTCTGCAGCTCCGACTTCACCAGGGCGAGAGCCTCCGTGTCAGCAGTGGCAAAGACCAAGTCGTCGACGTACACGAGGATGTAGAACGGCGGCAGCGAAGTGTCGGTGCGTAGAAACAGCGACGGGTCAGCAGTCGACGGAGCAAACCCAAGAGCCGCAAGTGTCGTCCTCAGTGTGTCGTGCCACTCACGTGGCGCCTGGCGGAGACCGTAGACCGGCCGCCTGAGGCTCCACTGGGTACCAGGAGGGAACGACCCAGTGAAGCCAGGTGGGCGGCGCAGCCAGATCTCCTCGTGCAGGCTGCCCTGTAAGAAGGGTGTGCTGAAGTCAAGAGAGTGAAGCTCATAGTCACGCTGAGCGGCAACGTGCAGCAGCACCCGAAGAGTGGTCATCTTCGGGGTGGGGGAGAAGGTCTGGAAGAAGTCTACTCCCTCTCGCTGACTGAAACCTCGTGCAACGTAACGCGCCTTGAAGGCAGGCGGAGAACCTGGCGGCCGCTTCACCCTGAAAATCCACATGCCACTGACGATGTTCGCCCCAGGTGGGGGAACCTCGTCGACGTAGGTGCCTGTGGACTTCCAGGATGCCATCTCTGCGTCCATGGCTGTCTGCCACTGAGAGGAGTACTCACCCGCGATCGCCTCAGCGTAAGAGCGCGGGGTCGGGATGTCTGGAGCATCCGGGTCTCCCTCAGGGGCAAGCAGCATGGACACGAGATGAGGCGCAGCGGCTGCAAGACACTCAAGGTCCTCCTGCCTGTCCTCAAGGACGTCCATGCCAAGAGCACACTCACCCCCGACGGACGGAGGACAGACAGACTCAGACTCAGCAACAAGACTAGCGGCGTAGTCTAGACGACAGGCAGCAGCAAAGTCAACAAGCTCAGCAACTAAGGCAGACGTAGCAGCAGACTCAAACGACGGGTCAGTGACAACAGTGGCTAGCAGACGCGTGACAGTAGGGTGCTCAGCACGAAACCGGTCAGACTCGGGGTCCGCAACGACAGGCAGAGAAGACGCAGGAGGGGACGGCAGAGGCACACGCTGTGGAGGAGAGGAAAGACGACGGACTACGAGGTGGGTGTCGGGGACAGCCGGCAGACGCGGACGAGGAACACGACGACCGGAACGACCAGAACAGACAGGCGAGACAGGACGCGACGCAGGCTCACGACGCTCAGTAAGACTCCCTAGCTGCTCAGTGTAAGGAGAAGGAGCAGGCAGCGGTGAACCAGGCTGCAACGGAAGACCAGTAGACGAAGGGAGACTAAGAACCTGGCGAAGCACAGAGTCAGGCGGTGGCTGAGACGACGGAGACGGTGGAGCGAAGAACAGGCGCGGTTGTGCAGTGACACCAGCACCAGCAGCTCCAGTACCTCCAGCAGCTCCAGAACCTCCAGCGCCAGCACCCTCAGCAGCTCCAGAGCCTCCAGCTCCAGCGCCACCAGCGGCAGTACCACCAGCAGCTACAGAACCTCCAGCGCCAGCTCCTCCAGGACCAGCTCCACCAACAGCAGCACCCCCAGAACCGGCACCTCCAGTCCCAGGGTCTCCAGCCTCAGTGCCTCCTGTAGCAGCACCCTCAGACTCAGCACCTCCAGCCCCAGCAGCTCCAGTACCTCCAGTACGAGCACCTCCGGGTCAGCACCACTCCCAGCTCCAGTGACGACAGCAGAAGTACCTCCAGCGGCAGAACCCCGAGCTCCAGAAGCGCGACCCTGACGGCGACCGTACCAGTCGTGCAGCTGCTATGAGGTGAGAGGCACACGCGGACGAAGGCGGCTACTCCAAGGAAGCCGCGCAACAGCAGACTCAGAACCCTCAGCGCCAGCACCCTCAGCAGCTCCAGAACCTCCAGCTCCAGCGCCACCAGCGCGAGTACCTCCAGCGCCAGCGCCACCAGCGCCAGCACCTCCAGCAGCTCCAGAACCTCCAGTGCCAGCACCCGCAGCTCCAGAACCTCCAGCTCCAGCGCCACCAGCGCCAGCACCTCCAGCAGCTCCAGAACCTCCAGTAGAAACAACTCCAGTGGCAGAGTCACCAGCTCCAGCGCCTCCCGCACCAGGGCCCCTAGCTCCAGCAGCACGACCCTGACGGCCAGCGTACCACTCAAACAGCTGCTGTGGGGAGAGAGGGAGTCGACGACGAGAGTGCAGTGGCGAGGCACCAGCGGAGCAACTACGGAGACGGCCGCTCTCGGGAGACTGCTCACCAGACGCCTCAGCGCCCCCAGGCTCAGCACCCCCAGACTCCTCACACCCAGGCTCAGCACCTCCAGTCTCCGCACCCCTAGGCTCCGCACCCCCAGGCTCCGCACCCCCAGGCTCAGCACCCCCAGGCTCAGCACCCCCAGGCTCAGCACCCCCAGGCTCCGCACCCCCAGGCTCCGCACCCCCAGGCTCAGCACCCCCAGCAGCAGCACCACCCTCAGCAGCACCTGAGTCACCAGTGATCTCAACCTGAGGAGGAGGGTCTACCTGAGACACACCTGAAGGAGCAGGACCGGGAGCGGGGAGGGGGTCTACCTGGGGAGCACCTGGAGCGAGGAAGAGCGGCGGGGGGGGGAGAGGGGCAGTGCGGTAGGGGAAGAGACGGTAAAAGGGAACCGACTCGTCGAACGTGACGTCCTGAGAGGGGAAGACACGGCGCGAGGTGGGGTGGTAAAACTGCCAACCAGGCGCGTCAGGGACAAAGCCAAGGAAGACACAGGGAACAGCGCGGGCGGAGAGCTTGTCCGCGGTGGTATCGCGGACAAAGGCACGAGCACCCCAGACCCGGAAACGCGACGCATCGCCAACCTTCCCCGTCCACAGCAGTGTGGGCGAGGTCTCCGGCAAGGAGACACGGGGCCAGAGGTTGAGCTGATGCGCGGCGTACCGGACCGCAAACGGCCACAGAAAATGGGGGGCAACAGCATGGATCATGGAGGTACGAGCGATTTCCATGACTAAGCCAATGCGGCGCTCAGCAACCCCATTCTGCTGCGGAGAGGCCGGAAGCGTGAACGACTGGCGGATGCCGTGCTCCGCACAGTAGGCTGCCAAGAGGTCTGAGGAGAACTCACCACCTCTGTCAGAGTGCAGACGCAGGACAGGAAAGTCCGAGTGGAACCGCTCGTGGAGCTGGAGACGAGCAGCGCGGATCCAGGGGATCAAAACATCAGGGACCTCCCCCTTGCTGCGCAAGGGGAAGACCGTGGTGTAACGCGTGTAGTCGTCGACGACCAGCAGGAAGTACCGCTCGCGGCCCTGTCCACGGACGCGGGCTGGGCCCCACACGTCCAAGTGGAGAGTCTGCAAGGGAGCCTCTGTGGGAGGGAACGAGGAGGAGTGAGGAGCGGCGCGCTGCCGCCCCTCGACACAGGGAAGACAGGGAGGAGCAGGCGAGGGCGGTAGAGGAGGCAGAGTCTCTGGAAGTCCAGAGACAAGGAAACGGCGGTGCATGCTACGAAGGCGCTGCACCGAGGGGTGACCAAGGCGGTGGTGCCACAGGACGGTCTGGTGCGACAAAGCGCGACACGAGCAGGGGGCCGCTAGCTGACCTGACGCAAACGCAGACGCAGACGCAGCTACCTGAGGGGACACAGTGGTCAGTGTGTACAGACTCGAGCCAGGCTCTCGGGTGAACGTGGCCAGGTGCCGACCAGTCCGGGAGCACGTACAGTGGGTCACACGCTTACCTCCAGGGGTGAACTGGTCAACCCACACATCCTGCAGGTCAGCTCCACTCACCAAGTTCATAGAGAACGAGGGGAGGTGAAGACCTGACAGGGAGCCAGACGGGACCGCAGGACACGGCAAGACCGTGGAGGAGTGCGCAAGGACTGGACCCCCAGAGGGGTCTGCCAGGGAGACTGCAACCGGCCGACGGAGCGGCGTGAGTGTGGTGCTGTCGCGAAAGAAGGAGCGGGAAGCACCTGAGTCAAGTGTGAAGGTGTACACGGCCTCAGCAGGCGCAGTACCAGAGAGAGCAGACTCACCAGCACCTGGAGCAGCAGCCTCACCAGTACCTAGAGCAGGAGACGCACTAGCACCTAGAGCAGCAGCCTCACCATCACCTAGCGCAGGAGACGCACTAGCACCTAGAGCAGCAGTCTCTATACCTGGGTCAGGCGGTACGCACAGGGAACAGGCACGGTCATCACTAGTAGGCAATGCATACATGGCAGTGAGAATAGCATCATAGTCAAGAGCAAAGATATCTACCCCCTGCCCAAGCAGCTCCAGCCAGGTGGGGAGCTCAGCCTCGTCACCAAACTCGGTGCGCCAGTCGTCGCTCAGACGGGCGAAGCAGCGGGACTGGGTGTGACCAAGTGTCCCGCAAGCCTGACCAGCCCGATCACCTGTGCGTGGGACGTACGGGCAGCGAACGGTACTCCGAGACCCTCGACTCTGAGCGTACCACTCGTGAAGCTGCCGGGACGTAAGTGTCTCGCGCGGACGCTACTTCAGCTGCAGCTGGCCACTGCCAGACGCTCCCGACCGACCAGCTCCAGGGCGACAGTCACTACGGCTACCGCCACAACCCCAACTAGCGTACCACTCATGAAGCTGCTGAGGCGTGAGAGACTCGCGCGGGCGTCGCTGGAGCTGCATCTGGCCCCCGCTAGTAGCAACAGTAGAAACAGTAGCAGCAGCAGCTCGGGCAGGGCAGGCGCGGCAGGAGTGGCAGGCAGGCAGGCAGGCAGGTAGACAGGCAGGCAGAGGGCGCTGCAGTGCGCGAACAAGGCAGGTGCTCACCAGTGGCGGGCAGGGCCGGCGCTCGGCGGGCGGCGGCAGGGTAGGCGCACGACGGCGGCGACGGCGGGGCCGCAACAGTAGCTGCAGAGTAGGGCCGCGGCAGCTGCAGGGCGGGGCCGTGTCAGCTGCAGGGCGGGGCCGCGGCAGCGGCAGGTCGGGGCCGCGTCAGCGGCAGGTCGGGGCCGCGTCCGCTGCAGGGCGGGGCCGCGTCAGCGGCAGGTCGTGTCGGCGGCAGGGCGCGGCCGCGTCAGAAGCAGTGCGCGGCCGCGTCAGGGGCAGGTGGGTCGCAGCGCGCGGGGCTGCAGCGCGACGCGCGAGCAGCGGTCGCGGCGCGCGGGACTGCAGCACGACGCGCAGGCAGCTGTCGCGGTGCGCGGGGCTGCAACGCGCCGCGCGGGCTGCAGACGTGGCGCGCGAAGCAGCAGCGAGCCGCGCGCGGGCTGTCGAGGCGCGACTCGGGCAGGGTGGGCGACTCGTGGGGAAAAAAACGAGCCGCGCGCAGGAATTAGGTCTGCGCGCTCTAAGCAGCAGCAGATCGCACAGTCAGCAGACAGTAGGCAGCAGGCAGACGGCGCGCACAGCGCAGCACGTCACAGGCACAGTCAGTCACAGTCACAGTCGTGGGGTAGCGGTAGGTGGGCCCTAAAAAAACGGACCTACTGCTCTGAAACCATGTCAGAATCAAGAGACAGGAATGAATGAACTATGAAGAAGGTGGGTACAAGTATGAAACCCTAACAGGGGCTGTGCCCCATATTGGCTACCCCACTACAGCATATACTTTGACATCAGTAGCTGGCATACTAAACGATATACTTGTTTGATGCATGATTTTTTTCAGAGTATTGTAGCCAGCAAAACCAAGGCGCTATGTTTCTGACGATGTGTTTCGGTATGGTAGTTATGTGTAAGGAAAATTCCTTTTCCTTACTTCGCGTCCCTGCTCAGCGCGTACACCACTGTTCCCACCCACAGCACCCAACAGTAATCCGTTACCACTCGCGACACTCGCTTCGACACCATTCCCGCCACCTTTCACGACGCGACCCAACCTCACGGTTCGGTTGGTAACCCGCGCCCCGGACCTCCGCCTCGACATCTCCCAACCTCGGCGCTAGGCCCGTCGCGCACCCCACTTTTCACACATTACCGTTACCACTGTAGTTTCGCTATATATTCTTCGCTCATGCCTTCGCTCATTTGTACTTTTGCTTCGATAGTGCAATTCTCGTTCGCTCACTCAATTGCACTCGTAACACTTGGTATTCAGAGCCTACGATCTCTCTCGGATCGCACCCACACCTTCGCTTCCCCGCTATCTCATTTTTTTTGGGGGGGGGTAGACGTCTCTCAGAGAACAAGCACCGCCGTTCGAAGTGCTCTCTCGTAAGCACGCACGGCCACGACCGAGGCTCTCGCTGAGTTTGCCCGACACCCCCGCCATGGCCGAAATTAATCTTGCGACATTGACGCAGGAGCAGCTCGACCGTCTCGTGCGTCAACTCGAAGATTCGGCACTCGAAATCGCAACACTCACGGCGGAACGAGACTCCGCCCGCCAACAATCAACGGTGAATGCACCAGCTCCATCACAAGCACCCGCAAATGCACCTGCGCAATCAGAAGAACCGATCGTCATCTCATCAGGCACACCGACGCAAAATGACAGCGTGGGACAGCGCTCAGGCGCAGCCAGTGATGGCGCCGCTCAATCAATGCCTGGCATGGAGAGAAATCGGGCCGCGCCAAGCCCGCGTGGACCCCGCGAAGCTCGACGGCACGTGGAGTTTGCAGCAACAAGTGGCAGCCACGACATCATGGCACCAATGCCACTCAAGCCGCAGCGCCCGCCCTGTTTCGATCCAAGCCAGCGTGGAGGTCCGACGGTTCAATCGTGGGTCTTCACGATGAACGTCTTCTTCGACGCGAATTACGTCGAGTCGGACGCAGCGAAGATTCGGTATGCCGTTTCGCTGCTAAGGGGCCCCGCCATGGACTGGTGGCGAGTCATCGTGACGTCGCCACGCGCCTACGAGCCACCGTCGCAAGAGGAAGGGCCCACGTGTCCAGCTGTCACCTGGAGTTCATTCTGCGAGACCGCCCAATACAGCACGTGGGATGCGTGGTGCGCAGGGCTTCGGACGCGCTTCGAGCCGATCGCGGCTTCTATTTCGTCGCGTCAGAGATTGCGCACTTGGCGGCAGCTCGGGTCGGTTCAAGATTACACGAGCGGTTTTCTCGCACTTTGCGAGCAGGTCGGCTACATGCACGAAGCGGAGCGGGTGGACCGTTACGTTGGAGGGCTGAAGCCGGATATCTCGCACGAGATCATGCTGCGCGGACTCTCGAACTTCAACGAGATTCTCGCGCTCGCCGAGAAAATCGACATTCTACACCGACCGAGACCGGGGTCCTACTACGGACATCGTCCTCGGGGACCGACCGAGCACGCCACTGTACACGCCGTTGCGACGAATGCAGCTGCTGCGCCGTTTAAGGGGCGCTGCTTTGTTTGCAACAGGCGGGGCCATCGCAAGAGCGAATGCCCAGAGGAGCTGAGGCGCCGCGGAGCAGAGCAGGGGAGGGAGTCTCAGAGGCAGGGAAACGCCAGCAGTCAGTAGAAGTTGGGCCAACTACTGACGAGACTGCCTGCTCGCCCAACCGCACCGACCCTCACCGAGTCACAGTACCGATTCACGCTATCGATCGGGCTCGGATGAATAAGGAGGGTACAGCGACGGATTGCCCAGTACTGATTCACGGGAAAATACAGGGAGCAGCAGTGAAGATCTTTATAGACGAAGGAGCAAGCCACAGCTTAGTTAATACCGCAACCGCACGGAAGCTGCAACTGACACTTAGTCGGTGTTTACCGGAAATAGATGCACGCTTAGTGGACGGAACGCCGCTGGCCATACGGGAGAAGGTGGAGAGAGTAAAGGTCCGCTGCGGGGGGAACTTTGGGTTTACACGGGAAATGCTCGCGACGACATTGGATGGGCACGACATTTTACTGGGACGTGATTGGCTGCGACGGTATAACCCGCGAATTGACTGGACGACGGGTAGCTGCACTGTGCGAAGTAGCGGTAACTGGGTCGTGCTACCTCGCTGGCCGTCGCCCGAGTCTTCAACGGTCCACGTCAACGCCATCACGATGAAACGGGCTGTCGCCGCTGGAGCTGACGTGTACGCAGTGGATATAGCATTGATAGGAGAAGCAGAGCAGCCGAGTGACTTTCAGAAACTGCTGGCAGCGGTACCGCCCGAACTGCAGGAACTGTTGAAACGGTACCCGGGGATTTTTCCGGATGATTTACCGGAGGGACTGCCACCTCAGCGAGCACACGACCATCGCATAGAGTTAGAACCGGGGGCACAGCCAATCGTACAGCGACAGTTCAGACTGACACAACCCGAGCTCGACGAACTGAGGAAGCAGTTAGATTACCTATTAGAGAAAAAATTCATCCGACCGAGCTCGTCACCGTTCGCCGCACCGATACTGTTCACACCGAAAAAAGATGGAGGGTTTCGCATGTGCATCGATTACAGAGCACTGAACCGGGTAACAGTCAAGTCGCGATACCCCATTCCCCGTGCCGACGAACTGATAGACCAACTGCGAACAGCACGGGTTTTTTCGAAAATAGATTTACGGGGAGGTTACCATCAGATTAGGGTCGAACCATCAGACTGCGCCAAGACAGCATTTAGGACTAGGTACGGGTCGTTCGAGTACACAGTGATGCCATTCGGTTTGACCAACGCACCGGCAACATTTCAGATGACCATGAACGAGGCGTTTAGACCGCTTTTAGATAAATGCGTGATAGTTTACCTCGACGACATCCTCGTTTACAGTCGCGACAAGCAGCAGCACTTAGCCGATCTGGAAGCAGTTTTTAAGGTTTTAGACGAGCACCGCCTACTGACCAAGGGTTTCAAGTGCGAGTTCTTCCAGGATAGGTTAGAATTTTTGGGGCACGTAATTTCGGAGGCTGGGGTTGAAATCGACCCGAAGAAGCTGGACACGGTAAAAGCGTGGCACCCCCCGACAAACATCACGGAGCTGCAGAGTTTTTTAGGGTTCGTTAATTACGTGCGTCGGTTCGTCCCCGACATGGCACAATTAACAGCCCCACTGACGGATCTGCTGCGGAAGGGGGTCACTTTTACGTGGGGGGGAGAAAGAGCATGCTGCCTTCTCTGCCCTAAAAACTGTTCTCTGTTCACCGCCCGTACTGCGCATCGCTGACCCACACCGCCCTTTCGAAGTAGTAACCGACGCAAGCGACATCGCCATTGGAGCCGTACTGCTACAGGATTTCGGCAACGGCCTACAGCCCATCGCCTACGAGTCACGAAAGCTGCATCCGCCCGAAAAGAATTACCCGATACACGGCCGCGAAATGCTCGCGATCGTGCATGCGTTCAAGGTTTGGCGCTGTTACTTGACCGGCGCAGACGTGACAGTACGGACAGACCACAGATCACTACAGTACCTCCGCGCACAGCCCCACCTCAACCCCCGACAGATCCGCTGGCTTGATTTTCTCGAGTCCAACTTCCACTACACAGTCACCTACAAAAAAGGAGCATCCAACATCGCTGACGCACTGACCCGCCCCACTGCCCAAATCCATGCGATACTACTCGCCCAGACCAGCCCGCTACTGACAGGACTATTTACCCACGGGTACCAAACGGACCCATTCTTCACAGGAGGAAATTCGGAGCAGTTCGCAGCAGCAAAGGGAGTCTATTACGTAAAAGCCGGGACCGACCGCATCTGGGTACCGGGGTACACACTGCTACGGGAATTACTGTTACAGGAGGCACACGACGGAATTACCTCGGGACATTTCGGGGTAGAGAAAACACGGCAGCAGCTGCAGCGGTATAACTATTGGCCCGAGATGCTGACCGACGTGCAACGACACGTGGCATCGTGTCCCACCTGCCAGCTCATGAAGTCGTCACGACAACGACCGGCAGGACAGTTGCAGCCGATACCACCCCCAGAGCGTGCTTGGCAGCAGGTGACGATGGACTTCGTCACGGGGTTACCGGCTGGAGCAAGTGGGAACGACGCGATCTTGGTCGTCGTCGATCGGCTGACGAAAATGGCACACTTCGCAGCATGTAAGAAATCGATCACAGCCGAAGAAACAGCTCGCCTCTTCATCGCCACCATCGTTCGTTTACACGGGATACCAGCAGCGATCATCAGCGATCGCGACACGAAATTCACCAGCAACTTCTGGCGGAACCTGTGGCAGCAGTTCGGCACACGACTGCAGTTCAGTTCATCATACCACCCCGAAACCGACGGACAGACAGAACGGACAAATCAGACCATGGAACAGCTCATCCGGGCCACGTGCGACGACCCGACCACGTGGGAACAGCAACTGCCACTCATCGAATTCGCGTACAACAACTCGCCATCCGCCACGACCCAACAGTCACTGTTTTACCTGAACTACGGACAAGACCCCACTGTACCCATGACCCCGAATCCCGACAACCCAGTCCCACGCGCGCAACAGTTCGCAGAAATACTGCAAGCAGCACGGACCCGAGCAGCAGAAGCAATAAAAAAATCAAACATCATCGCTAAACGCAACGCCGACCGCCACCGCCGGCCTGTCACTTACCAGCCAGACGACCTAGTTTTACTCGACACTCAAAACCTCCGCCTGCCCATCACCCCAAAACTCCGCCCCCGATATTGCGGGCCATTTCGCATCAGCCACATGATCACACCCGTCACCGCCCATCTCCTCCTCCCTGCTGACTGGTACGTCAGCCCGTCGTTTCACGTCAGCCTGCTTCACCCATACGTGCCATCCACCAGCCAACTACCTCGAAACCGCCCCGCCAGCATGACACGACCGCCGACTGAGCCAATCATCACGCCTGAGAAAATACTGAGCCATCGAGTACGTGACCCACGGGGAGCCCGCAGAATCGAATTCCTGATCCGCTGGAAAGACCGCACGCCCACCGAAGACAACTGGGTTCCCCTGGACAGAATCGAAAACCACCCCGTCCTCACAGAGTACCTGCGCAGCCGAAATTTCCGGGATGTACACGCGCTTTCGTAAGGAGGGCCTCCTTAGGGGGGGGGGTAGTGTAAGGAAAATTCCTTTTCCTTACTTCGCGTCCCTGCTCAGCGCGTACACTACTGTTCCCACCCACAGCACCCAACAGTAATCCGTTACCACTCGCGACACTCGCTTCGACACCATTCCCGCCACCTTTCACGACGCGACCCAACCTCACGGTTCGGTTGGTAACCCGCGCCCCGGACCTCCGCCTCGACATCTCCCAACCTCGGCGCTAGGCCCGTCGCGCACCCCAATTTTCACACATTACCGTTACCACTGTAGTTTCGCTATATATTCTTCGCTCATGCCTTCGCTCATTTGTACTTTTGCTTCGATAGTGCAATTCTCGTTCGCTCACTCAATTGCACTCGTAACATTATGGCAATATTGCAACAAATGAAACCGGGTTCCATCTGATCGGCATTACACAAACGCGAATATCTACCGTAGTTCCAGATTACAGAACCACAGCAGCAACCGCGGCGCCTGCTCGGTGTCCTAAACACGACGCGACGGTACGAACGGTTCTTTACCCGGCTTGTGTCATCGTCCGGTAGTTCTATTTCCCCCCTCCCCGTGGAAGCAAGCCTGCCTGTATCGATCAGCCGGGCCCACTACGTCCTCCGTTCACGTCCGTTCTATTCACCTCACGTCGTGCTTAGTCCGGCTCCCAGAAACCACCGCTGTCTCGCTAGTTTCCCGTCGTTGACGAGATTACCACCAGAAGCGCAGATCAATCATCGTATTGGAGACTAGCGCAACTAGCGCAACCAGCGCATCTAGCTCAGCCATAAGTGGAACGTAGCGGGAAGCGGCGCACAGGAGGGGGAGGGGGGATCTGCGCGCAGAGAAGTCAGCGCAATGGCGGGTGCGGAGGCCGCGGCGGTGGTGGATTGGCACACGCGCGCGCAGAACCCGCGCAACCCCGTGGTGTTCTTCGACGTCACGATCGGGGGCATCGCAGCGGGCCGCGTCAAGATGGAGCTATTCGCTGACATCGCGCCCCGCACCGCTGAGAACTTCCGGTGCTGCTTCGCCATGTGCCATGCCGTGACATGCCGTGCCATGCCATCCCGTGCCGTGCCATGCCATGCCATGCCATGCCGTGCCGTGCCGTGCCATTTCGTATTCACCAGACACGCTCCCCACCATCGCACCACCTCTCCTCTTGCCGCGTCTCCACAACCTCTCCCCGTATACACCTTTCTGTTCCTGCGCCCCGTGAAACCCCCTTCGCATGCTCTTGGCGTGGCCTTTTCTCTCGCGTGCGTGCAACTGTATGTGGTGGATTGTGCGGCGTGCGGTGGTGGTGCGCGGTGTGGTGCGGTGACAACAGGCAGCTGTGCACGGGCGAGATGAGGTGCGATACTGAACCGTCCATTTTAAGTCCGGGCTGATGGTTTGACAACAGGCAGTTGCGCATGTGCTATTGCCTGCTGCCGTGCACATGCGCTGTTGTCCAATGCTCTCATGCAGCAATTGCCCCACAGTGTGTGAGTATCTGCATATGTGTTGGTGCATGTGCATGAATGTGCGTGTGCGTGTGTGTGAGGGTGTGCAGGAAGAACAATATACCGCAGGGCTACAAGGGGTCAGTGTTCCACAGAGTCATCAAGGACTTCATGATCCAAGGGGGGGACTTCCTCAAGGTGCGCTCACCACAACTCACCTCACCTCATCACACCTCATCACACCTCATCACACCTCATCACACCTCATCACACCGCACCTCACCTCACTGCATCCGTGCCTGCCCCACCACACCACACCACTCTTCGCACCACCTTCTCCCTGCACCCTTGCCTGCGCCACCACTTCCCCAACCCTGCCTGCTTCTCTTCCCTATCCCGCCCACTGCTTCTTCCTCCATCTCCCTGCGCTCCGTTCCTCAGCCGTCATTCACCCACTCCTGTCCTCCTGCACCCTGCTGCTTCTCCCCTGTGCCCCTGCCCCCTTTCCGCCCCGTGCATCAGGGGGATGGCACGGGGTGCATCAGCATATACGGCTCCAAGTTTGACGACGAGCCCTTCATTGCCAAGCACACCGGCCCAGGACTGCTCTCCGCCGTATGCCCTCCTCTCCACCTCTTGCTCCTGCTCCCCACCTCTTGCTCCTGCTCCTGCTCTTTTCCTTGCTCTTGCTCTTTCCCTTTATCTAACTCACTGACTCGCATGGCCGTGCATGCCTTGCCTCTGTGACCACCATGCGATCTTGCCTCTCACCCCACTCCTCTTATCCGCCTCTCTGTCTCTCTCCACCTCTGCAGGCAAACAGTGGGCCGAACACGAATGGCTGTCAGGTGCTCCCACTCCCCCACTCTCTTTCAGGCTGTGCCTTGCTCATTTCCTGTTGCAGTTTCTCGCTCTGCATCTCCCTTTTTATGCACGAAGGAGCAGTAGGATGTGGCGAGTAGGAGCAGTGGAGTATTGGCGAGTAGTATGAGTGAAGGGGGGCTCTAAGTGGGGGCGCTAAGTGGGGCGCTAAATGGGGTGATAAGTGGGGGCGCTAAGTGGGTGGGGGCGCTAAGTGGGTGGCGGCGCTGAGTGGGTGGGGGCGCTAAGTGGGTGCGCTAAGTGAGGGCGCTAAGTGGGGGCAGGCGGTGCAGCGTATGAGAATGAGGTGCAGCGAATGAGCGGGCGGTGCAGCGAATGAGCGGGCAGTGCAGCGAATGAGCGGGCGGTGCAGCGAATGAGCGGGCGGTGCAGCGAATGAGCGGGCGGTGCAGCGAATGAGCGGGCGGTGCAGCGAATGAGCGGGCGGTGCAACGAGTGAGCGGGCGGTGCAGCGAATGAGCAGGCGGTGCAGCGAATGAGCGGGCGGTGCAGCGAATGAGCGGGCGGTGTAGCGTATGAGCGTGCGGTGCAGCGTGGGGGCGCTATGTGGGGGCTCTAAGTGGGGGCCTTAAGTGGGTGTTGGCGCTTAGCGGGGGCCCTAAGTGGTGGCGCTAAGTGGGTGGGGCCGCTAAGTGGGGTCGCTAATGTGGGGGTGCTAAGTGGGGCCGCTAAGTGGGGGTGCTAAGTGGGGCGATAAGTGGGGCCGCCAAGTGGGGGCGGGCGCTAAGTGGGGGCGCTAAGTGGGTGGGGGCGCTAAGTGGGTTCTATGTGGGGGCGCTAAGCTGGGGCGCTAAGTGGGTGGCAACAGAGATTGCAAGGCAGAGAAGGAGAGCATGAAACGCATGAGGACGTAGCAATATTTGGAAGGGGTTTAGGATGCGGTCGGTTGGACGCATGGAACAAGACCCTCTAACATGGGTAGGCATGCGTGGTTTGAGCCAACTCAAAACACCCCTGGCTCGAGGATGCCGTTGGAGGCATGGTAGGTAGAAGAGCATGTGGCAGAGACAGGCATGTAGAGGACTGGAGAGAAATGTTTTGCATGAGAGAGCGTGTAGCAGAGTGAGGAGGTGGGTGGGATGATCCCTGGTCCATGATTCATCGTTTGTGTTCCTTCGCGTGGTGTGCTTCTGTGTTGATGTGCTGGTTTTTGCTTTTTTCGTGTGTTGGTCTGTGTTGGCAGTTCTTCCTGACATGCGCCAAGTGTGACTGGCTTGATAACAAGCACGTTGTCTTTGGGGTAAGCTCACTTTCTGTTGGACTACACAGTCGTGTGCCTGTGCCTGTGCCTGTGCCTGTGCCTGTGCCTGTGCCTGTGCCTGTGCCTGTGCCTGTGCCTGTGCCTGTGCCTGTGCCTGTGCCTGTGCCTGTGCCTGTGCTTGCTATGCTGAGTACACTCATGTGTGCATCACGTGAAATGCATACCTGCTACTATGAGCTGAGTTTAGCTGGACGTTTTTCTCCATAGCTGCTCATGCCCTCTGAAGCTCTTTTGACCTTTCAAACAACTGCTCTTCGGGTCTGGCATCCTTTCTTGCATTACCTTCCGTTCCTTGCCTGTGCCCTTTCTCTTCCCTTCCCATGTTCCTGCAGCGAGTGCTAGGAGATTCCCTCCTCGTTGTGCGGAAAATAGAGAACGTTCAAACGGGCCCCAACAACCGGCCCAAGCTCGCATGTGTCATTGCCGAGTGTGGCGAGCTGTGATTTGACATCATGTTGCTACGCCATTGTTAGTGTGTGGCATTTGGTTTGCTCTGAAATATGTTCATTGGGATGCAGTCAGTAGTAGGCTGATTCCCAAACAAATATTCTGAAAGTAGAAACCCAAACATCAACTTCTAATATGTGAAAGCGTAATGCATCACCGATTCAGTCTATAGCGCGGTAATGCATGTGCGACAACTTCAATGCTCGTGTGGGATATTTTCAACGGCTATATCCAACACCCTAGATGTCAGAAGAAGTGGACCGTAGTTTGCCCAGCGTGGATTCAGCCACCATATACACTGGACTGGATACATCCTAGCTTGCATACTTTCGCAACGGTAGTTATTAGAACGTCTGCGTACTTTCCCAGCTTCCTCCATTATACGGAATCTCTGAGTGCGTACGCCATGTCAGTAAGTGGAATGTCGCTAATCTCTCCGGCGGAAGCAGCGTCGTCTTTTCGTCCTGAAACTTATCGTGCCAAGCAGCTACCCATCTCAGGGGAGCCATATCTATCCCTCTCGCCTGTTACCGCGTCCTCCGTACGCGTGTCGTCGACGACTAGACGCGACAGTGGTCGCGTCGCCGAGGTCGTCGCATGTCGCACAGGGTCGTCGCACGACAGGTCTCGCTCACTAGCAGCCTGTCGCCAGCTGCCCCGCGGCAGCGGATTCTCCGCAGCGTGGGGAGCGGAGGCGGACGCGTGGAACGCGGGTGCGCAGAAGCGGGGGGAGCGGAAGAGGGGTGAGCGCACGTGCGTCAGAGCAGGCGGGGAGTGGGCCACAGAGGCGGAGCGGGCGGATTGGGAGAAGCGGCAGGTGCGTTGAACGGGGAATGCCGGCTTAGTGAAATGAACGCAGTCAAGGGAGTAGTTGTTAGGGACGTGGTGATGGGAAAGGCAGTGGTGAATAGAATGACCGTAGTGGTTCCATAAATAGGGTGTTCGTGCGAGTGTTTGATTTGCTCATTCCCACTAATAGCCGTTGCTCTGATTCCTGGTTGACGGGAAAGCGAACTTGAGAGCGTTGTGGTAGGTCAGTCAGTACGGTCATTGACCTGGGAGGTTGCGTGTTCTGGCCGTATGCAGCGGGAGAAAGGGGAAGCATTCTTAATATACTCCCCAAAACGGGTGAATGACGTGTCGGATCGTGTGTGGTGGGTGCATGCAGCGCGAGAGCGGGGGAGGGGGTGGAGGAGGCGGCAACGTGGGCGGCGAGTGGCGGTGGACGCTGAATTGGAGTCGCATAGCGCCCGGCATCATTGTCGGCTCCTGCCCTCGCAGCCCCTCAGACGTTGTACGTTCCCTTTGCCCTCACTTTGATCTCTTTCCCTGTCGTTTCAATGCTGCAAGTCGACCACGTTTGTTTCTTCACTGCCAAGCGTGAATGCCTGCCTGGAAACCGCTACCACGTCTTGCTACCAGAAGCTGCCGCTTCTTCTCTTCATCTGTAGCCCAACTGTCATAAATCTCCCTTTCCCGCTCCCACTCCCTCCCTATCTCCTCTACGTGCTGCCTGCCTTCCACCGTGTGCATGCGCGGCAGGATCGCATAGTGGATGAGAGTGGGGCAACGGCCGTGGTAAACCTGCAGTCCGACCTCTGCTTCGACGCCCTGCAGGTATCACTCACACCCTCCCACCCTTGCACCCTTGCTCCCCTGCGTTCTTCCATCCACTGCACGCTTGGACCTTCTCCTCCAGTACCCAAACACCCGAAAGGTTTCTACTCTGTCAGTTCACACTGCACCGAACCACCGCTGACACACACCCGCACTACATTCCCTACGTACTTATTGCCTCCGAAACCTCCCCTCTCCCTTCTTCCCACTCCCGTTGTCCTCTCCCCTGCCCTTCCAGATCCCCATTGCTGCCATCCGCGAGCAGGCAGTACAGAGGGGTCTGCGGCTGGAGAGAGTACCGATCCGGGACTTTGACCATGGCGACCAGGCGTTCATGCTGCCGGTAGCAGTGCGCATGGTGAATCTCCTCATCGCTGAGGGATGCGATGTCTACATTCACTGCACCGCTGGCATCAACCGTGCCACGCTCACAGCGCTAGGCTACCTCACCTTTGTCAAGGTACATGCACGCTTGCACATGTGCGTCCGTGGGCTCTTGTGTGTTCTGTGTGTATCCGTCTGCGAGTGTCTCCTTAAACGTGTGTACAGTGCATGTGCGCACCTGCGTGCAGCTTCAGATAGCCGTGTTCACGCATGCACCAGATCTTGTCCCTTGTACTTCTTGTCCCATTCACACTGCCACCACATTCTCACTCCGCCTGCTGCTCGTCACGTGCCCGCCTTTTTCTCCTGTGCCTTCCCCCCCACAGGGAATGGATCTGGACTCAGCGCTCTCTCAAATCCGCCAGGCGCGGCCAATCGCACACCCCTACCTCGATTGCTGGCACTCTGTCAAAGGCCGCCTCCTAGGTGAGTGAGTGAGCCACTCCAATATAAGTGATCGCACCTGTCTCCAACATGTGCGCCTCTTTAACACTCCAACACATTCCTCCAATATTGTGTAGCATTCATCTCGCATCAGGTTCTTCCTTCCGTGCTTTTACCCCGCGACCATTGCCGATGCTTTTCCTGGTCAGCGCCTTTCCTGGTCCACATGTGTCCTCCTCCCCTGGTCCCCCATCCGCCGCGTCCTCGTTCTACTGTGGCTTGAGTCTGGTTCCCTCAGGTGCAGCTGCCCAGATGTCACATACTCACCTGTGTCTGCTGTTCCGCTCTGTCCGTGCTGCTGTGTGCGGTTCGTTTTGGTTATGCATGGGTTTTTCCTTTGCTCTCTGTGACTGCATGGGGAGCAGCGGGGCGGGAGGAGGAGCAGATGGCACTGGCAACGGAGATATACGAGGAGCGCAGTAGGTCAGGAGGGGGAGGCAATGCATCCGCAGATTGGCAGCAGGCACAGGTACATACAGCCAGAGGGAGTGTTGCAAGACATCCTTCACTGTTTGTTTTTTTCTCTCTGTAGGGCACATCTGTGTGAACACCCTAAACCCAGTGTAGTCTGGTTTCATGCCGTTTGGCTTTTCTAGTCTTTCAGCTGGGAAATGCATGGGTGAACCTGTGAATCTCGTCTGTACCAGCTAGTGGAGAGGGTATTTTACGGCGGTGGTGGGCATTGAGTGATGAGCGTTTTGTCACGCCTTGTGCGCATGTTAGCATAGTCATCACTTTTGCTGTGCTTCCTTTGTTACTGGCAGGCACGTGTAATCCAGAGAACGTTTGATCGATATCTGCAAGTGGATCAGGTGTGTGTTTTCCGCTCGTAATATGTTCATGCGCATGTATCCTATCACAGTATATGCCCTCTTTTATCGTCAAAATGGATTGTGCTGCTTTATCTGTTGTCTCCGTGCGCATGAATGCCAATGCACACTGTCACATCGTAATGCTTCACTGTACTTCCTTTACCATATCGACCGCACTCCCTGCAATGCGCTCTCTAAAAATCACCATTGGCAGGGGATAATCAGAAGTCACAAAGGCGTCCTCCAGTTCGCTATCAAAGAGCAGCGAGCCAAGCAGAAGGAGAAACGCCTGGGCAATCTGGCGGCCTTGGCGTCGCTGTCTCAGGAGGAGGAGCGGCTTGCAGAGCTGCAGGCTCAGGTGCGAGCGAATGCACAGACTGTGAAGCGCACACGGTGGGAAGCGCTGCGCTTGCAGTTGGAGGCGCAGAGGGTTGAGGGCCAGGCCCTGCTGCTGCAGTGTGCCAGACCAGATGGCGACGGTGCGATTGTTGAGAAACAGCTGGTTGAGTGATGGATGGCGTGGTGCTGTTTCTGAGTGCCATGATTGTAAGGAGGGGGGGGGGGGGGGGGGGTTGTCTCGTCGTTTGGCAGTGTAACGATTATTGTGTTGTGCTGTCAAAGGAGGTACAAATGCAGTAGTGAAGTCATGTGTAATATTAGGTAGTAGTATAGTTATGTGGGCCAACCTTTATTTGCAAGTAGTCGTCACATCTTCGATATAGATAGTGCAGTGAGTAGTTGATGGGATTAGGGTCTTGATGTATGTGTCCATCCAGCTGTTACTTGTTACGAGTGCAATTGAGTGAACGAGCGAGAATTGCACTATCGAAGCAAGAGTAGCAAATGAGCGAAGGCATGAGCGAAGAATATATAGCGAAACTACAGTGGTAACGGTAATGTGTGGAAAACGGGTGCGCGACGGGCCTAGCGTCGAGGTTGGGAATGCCGAGGCGGAGGTCCGGAGCGCGGGTTACCAACCGAGCCGTGAGGTTGGGTCGCGTCGTGAACAGTGGCGGGAATGGTGTCGAAGCGAGTGTCGTGAACGGGTAACGTTCATGGATGGGTGCTGATGGCGGGAACGGTTATGCACGCGGTACGCAGGGATGCGAAGTAAGGAAAATGAATTTTCCTTACACTACCCCCCTCCCCAAGGAGGCCCCTCTTATGAGAGTGCGTGTACATCTCGGAAGTTTCGGCTGCGCAGATACTCAGTGAGGACAGGGTGATTCTCAATTCTATCCAAGGGGACCCAGTTGTCTTCGGTGGGCGTGCGGTCTTTCCAGTTAGCGGATCAGGAATTCGATTCTGCGGGCTCCCCGTGGATCACGTACTCGGTGGCTCAGTATTTTCTCAGGCGTGATGATTGGCTCAGTCGGCGGTCGTGTCATGCTGGCGGGGCGGTTGCGAGGCAGTTGGCTGGTGGATGGCACGTATGGGCGAAGCAGGCTGACGTGGAATGACGGGCTGACGTACCAGTCAGCAGGGAGGAGGAGGTGGGCGATGACGGGTGTGATCATGTGGCTGATGCGAAATGGCCCGCAATATCGGGGCCGGAGTTTTGGGGTGATGGGCAGGCGGAGGTTTTGAGTGTCGAGTAAAACTAGGTCGTCTGGCTGGTAAGTGACAGGTCGGCGGTGGCGGTCAGCGTTGCGTTTAGCGATGATGTTTGATTTTTTTATTGCTTCTGCTGCTCGGGTCCGTGCTGCTTGCAGTATTTCTGCGAATTGTTGCGCGCGTGGGACTGGGTTGTCGGGATTCGGGGTCATGGGTACTGTGGGGTCTTGTCCGTAGTTCAGGTAAAACGGTGACTGTTGGGTCGTGGCGGATGGCGAGTTGTTGTACGCGAATTCGATGAGTGGCAGTTGCTGTTCCCACGTGGTCGGGTCATCGCACGTGGCCCGGATGAGCTGTTCCATGGTCTGATTTGTCCGTTCTGTCTGTCCGTCGGTTTCGGGGTGGTATGATGAACTGAACTGCTGTCGCGTGCCGAACTGCTGCCATAGGTTCCGCCAGAAGTTGTTGGTGAATTTCGTGTCGCGGTCGCTGATGATCGCTGCTGGTATCCCGTGTAATCGAACGATGGTGGCGATGAAGAGGCGAGCTGTTTCTTCGGCTGTGATTGATTTCTTGCATGCTGCGAAATGTGCCATCTTCGTCAGCCGATCGACGACGACCAAGATCGCGTCGTTCCCACTTGCTCCAGCCGGTAACCCCGTGACGAAGTCCATCGTCACCTGCTGCCAAGCACGCTCTGGGGGTGGTATCGGCTGCAACTGTCCTGCCGGTCGTTGTCGTGATGACTTCATGAGCTGGCAGGTGGGACACAATGCCACGTGTCGTTGCACGTCGGTCAGCATCTCGGGCCAATAGTAATACCGCTGCAGCTGCTGCCGTGTTTTCTCTACCCCGAAATGTCCCGAGGTAACTCCGTCGTGTGCCTCCTGTAACAGTAATTCCCGTAGCAGTGTGTATCCTGGTACCCAGATGCGGTCGGTCCCGGCTTTTACGTAATAGACTCCCTTGGCTGCTGCGAACTGCTGCGAATTTCCTCCTGTGAAGAATGGGTCCGTTTGGTACCCGTGGGTAAATAGTCCTGTCAGTAGCGGGCTGGTCTGGGCGAGTAGTATCGCGTGGATTTGGGCAGTGGGGCGGGTCAGTGCGTCAGCGATGTTGGATGCTCCCTTTTTGTAGGTGACCGTGTAGTGGAAATTTGACTCGAGGAAATCGAGCCAGCGGATCTGTCGTGGGTTGAAGTGGGGCTGTGCGCGGAGGTACTGTAGGGATCGGTGGTCTGTCCGTACTGTCACGTCTGCGCCGGTCAAGTAACAGCGCCAGACCTTGAACGCATGCACGATTGCGAGCATTTCGCGGTCGTGTATCGGGTAGTTTTTCTCGGGCGGATGCAACTTTCGTGACTCGTAGGCGATGGGCTGTAGGCCGTTGCCGAAATCCTGTAGCAGTACGGCTCCAATGGCGATGTCGCTTGCGTCGGTTACGACTTCGAAGGGGCAGTGTGGGTCAGCGATGCGCAGTACGGGCGGTGAACAGAGAACAATTTTCAGGGCAGAGAAGGCAGCATGCTCTTTCTCCCCCCACGTAAAAGTGACCCCCTTCCTCAGTAAATCCGTCAGCGGGGCAGTCAACCGTGCCATGTCGGGGACGAACCGACGTACATAATTAAAGAACCCTAAAAAACTCTGCAGCTCCGTGATGTTCGTCGGGGGGTGCCACGCTTTTACCGTGTCCAGCTTCTTGGGGTCGATTTCAACCCCAGCCTCCGAAATGACGTGCCCCAAAAATTCTAACCTATCCTGGAAGAACTCGCACTTGGAACCCTTGGTCAGTAGGCGATGCTCGTCTAAAACCTTAAAAACTGCTTCCAGATCTGCTAAGTGCTGCTGCTTATCCCTGCTGTAGACTAGGATGTCGTCGAGGTAAACTATCACGCATTTGTCAAACATTGTATATGTTTCTATTCTGTAGGCTATAGTGGGTTTAGCCTTAGGGGGTACAACATTCTAGGTTTTCCTACTTGTACTCCCAATGCTGTTAGTTCAATTCATTCCTCTCTGATTCTGACATGGTATCACGAGCCTAGGTTAGTCACCTAGGACCGACTACTGTTAGGGCCCACCACTGCTACTACTGCCTACTACCTGTGCGCCCTCGTGCGCTTCCTGCCTGCGCCCTCGTGCGCCCTTTTGCTAGTTGCGCGCTGCCCACTAGCCCCGTGCAGGCCCGTGCGCCGCCCGCCTGCCTACCCGCGCCCTCGAGCGCCGGCCTACCCGCGCCCTCGAGCGCCTGCCTACCCGCGCCCTCGAGCGCCGGCCTACTCGCGCCCTTGAGCGCCCTCGCGCCCTTCGAACCCGAGACCTTCGCTCTGATACCATGTCAGAATCCCAGTCACTAGACCACTGGGATAAAAGGGCTTGTTAAGTAGCGGGTCAGTGCGCCCATCACCCCCCAGGACAACGAGCCTGTAACCCTTCCCTAGGATCAATCGGGGATCACCAGTGGACCTCTGACATGTCGAGGTAGCTGTCGACTCTCGTCCTGCTAGGGGTGCTGAGCCTGAGCGTGCGGAGCCTAGGGGTGCTGAGCCTGAGCGTGCGGAGCCTGGGGGTGCTGAGCCTGCGGGTGCGGAGCCTGGTGGTGCTGAGCCTGAGGGTGCTGAGTCTGGGGGTGCTGAGCCTGAGAGTGCTACGTCTGAGGGTACTGAGCCTGGGGGTGTTGCGACTGACCGTGCGGCGCCTGGAGGCGCTCCCTCTTCACAGCAGCTGCGTGAGTGGTACTCACGGTACTGCAGCCTCAGGAGGGGCGCTGCTGGAGCTGGTACTCGTGGTTCCCCACCTAGGCGGGAGCCGCCCTCTCCCCAGCGGCTCCGAGAGTGGTACGCTCGGCGCTGCAGTCTCCGGAGTGGCGCTGCTGGTGCCGCGGACCCTGGCGTTGGAGCTGCTGCTGGTGCTGAGGACCCTGGAGTTGGAGCTGCTGCTGGTGCTGAGGCCCCTGGAGCTGGAGCCACTGCTGGTGCTGCGGACCTTGGAGCTGGTGCTGCTGGTGGTGCTGCTGGAGGTGCTGCTGGTGCTGGAGCTACTGGAGGTGCTGCTGGTGCTGGCACTGCTGGAGGTGCTGCTGGTGCTGGAGCTACTGGAGGTACTGCTGGTGCTGGAGCTGCTGGAGCCGCTAGTTCTGGAGGTGCTCGTACTGGAGGTACTGGAGCTGCTGGGACTGGAGCTGCTGCGGGGGTTGGAGCTGGAGGTACTGGAGGTACTGGAGCTGCTGCTGGTGCCGCGGACCCTGGAGCTGGAGCTGCTGCTGGTGCCGCGGACCCTGGAGTTGGAGCTGCTGCTGGTGCTGCGGACCTTGGAGCTGGAGCTGCTGCTGGTGCAGGAGCTGCTGGTGGTGCTGCTGGAGGTGCTGCTGGTGCTGGAGCTACTGGAGGTACTGCTGGTGCTGGAGCTGCTGGTTCAGGAGGTGCTGCGCGGCCGCGGCCGTACTACGTTCCGCTCCTTCAGCAGGTTCTTGGCCTCCCGCCCTCCACTGGTCCTACTCCTCCCCTACTGAGTCCACCGCCTGTCCAGTCGCAGTCACAGTTACCGCTTGCCTCTCCGCTGCCTGGTCCTTCTCCTTACGCTAGACCGACTAGAGGTCTTACGGAGCGTCGTGAGCCTGAGTCTCGTCCTGCGTCGCCTGAGTCTCGTCCTGCGTCGCCTGAGTCTCGTCCAGAGTCGTCTGTCCGCGCTGTCCGCGCTGGTCGTCGTGCTCCGCGTCAGCGTCCTCCTCCTGTACTTGGCACTCACTATATGACTCTGCGTCCTTCCACTGCTCCACAGCGTGTCCCTCTGCCATCTCCTCCTGCATCCTCTCTTCCTGACGGTCCGGACCCGGAGTCTGACTCCCTTCGTGCTGCCAGTCCTACTGTTACGCGTTTCCTCGCCACTGTTGTCACTGACCCTACCTTTGAGTCCTCTGCTGCGTCTGCTCTAGTCGCTGAGCTTGTTGACTTTGCTGCCGCCTGTCGTCTAGACTACGCAGCTAGCCTTGTTGCTGAGTCTGAGTCTGTCTGTCCTCCGTCCGTCGGGGGTGAGTGTGCTCTTGGCACGGACGTCCTTGAGGACAGATAGGAGGAATTTGAGTGCTTTGCCGCTGCTTTACCTCATCTCGTGTCCATGCTGCTTGCCCCTGAGGGAGACCCGGATGCACCAGACATCCCGACCCCGCGCTCTTACGCAGAGGCGATAGAGGGTCCCTACTCCTCTCAGTGGCAGTCAGCCATGCACGCAGAGATGGCTTCCTGGAAGTCCACAGGCACCTACGTCGACGAGGTTCCCCCGCCTGGGGCGAACATCGTCAGTAGCATGTGGATTTTCAGGGTGAAGCGGCTGCCGGGTTCTCCGCCTGTCTTCAAAGCGCATTACGTTGCACGAGGCATCAGTCAGCGTGAGGGAGTTGACTTCTTCCAGACCTTCTCTCCTACCCCGAAGATGACCACTCTTCAGGTTCTGCTGCACGTCGCCGCTCAGCGTGACTACGAGCTCCACTCTCTTGACTTCAGCACTGCTTTCCTACAGGGCAGCCTGCACGAGGAGATCTGGCTGCGCCGCCCACCTGGCTTCACTGGGTCGTTTCCTCCTGGTACCCAGTGGAGCCTCCGGCGGCCAGTCTACGGTCTCCGCCAGGCACCCCGTGAGTGGCACGACACACTGAGGACTACTCTTGCTGCTCTTGGGTTTGCTCCTTCTACTGCTGACCCGTCGCTGTTTCTACGCACCGACACCACTCTGCCGCCGTTCTACGTTCTCGTGTACGTAGACGACTTGGTCTTTGCTACTTCTGACACTGAGGGACTCGCCCACGTGAAGTCGGAGCTGCAGAAGAGACACACGTGCACAGACCTGGGTGAGCTGACAAGCTATCTTGGCTTGCGGATCACCCGGGACAGAGCACAGTGCACCATTACCCTGACTCAGTCACACATGGTGCAGCAGGTCCTTCAGCGCTTCCGCTTCACGTACTCCTCGCCTCAGTCCACTCCTCTGCCTACCGGTCACTCGCTCTCAGCTCCACCTTCGGACGAGTCCGTAGAGCCGAGTGGCCCGTATCCAGAGCTTGTGGGCTGCCTCATGTACCTGATGACCTGCACTCGACCTGACCTTGCATACCCTCTTAGCATCCTAGCACGCTATGTCGCTCTTTGCCGTCATCGGAAGGAGCACATGGATGCCGCTAAGAGGGTGTTGCGCTACTTGTGCAGTACGTCGGGCATGGGGCTCGTGCTTGGAGGACGGGCTCGAGTTGTCCTCACTGGTCACGCAGACGCTTCTTGGGCTAACGACTTGACTACGCAGCGGTCGTCACAGGGTTACACCTTCAGCCTTGGCTCCGGCTCTGTTTCTTGGCGGTCTACCCGCTCGTCTTCTGTTCTCAGCTCCAGCTGTGAGGCTGAGATCTACGCAGGGGCCATGGCTGCACAGGAGTTACGCTGGCTCACCTACCTGCTGACTGACCTTGGAGAGCCGCCTCGTTCTCCTCCTGTGCTGTACGTCGACAACAAGCCATGATTGCCTTGTGTCAGGAGCACAGACTGGAGCACAGAACGAAGCACATCGCTCTGCGCTACTTCCTTGCTCGAGAGTTGCAGCAGCGTGGTCAGCTTCGTCTTGCTTACGTGGCCACTCGGGCCAACACTGCTGATGTGTTCACCAAGGCGCTTCAGCCTTGTGATCATCAGCGTTTCTGTACTGTTCTAGGCCTTGTGCCTACTGTGCCTCACTTACTTACTTCCTGACTCTGCTTGTACTGTGATCCTTATATATGTTTACCAGCATGTTTACACTTGCTAGGTTGTGATCACCGTATTTCTTGTTGTATTATCAAACTGCATGTGAACTGGTCTTGTGACCGCTTGCTTGTGCTCGGAATTTGTGTGGTATCCTTGAGATCCACCCTGAGCTGTGCTTTGCTTTGCTTTGCTTTGACTGGTCTTGTGACCATCTGGTTGTCTCCCACTTAGCCTATGGGGGTGTGTCAAACATTGTATATGTTTCTATTCTGTAGGGTATAGTGGGTTTAGCCTTAGGGGGTACAACATTCTAGGTTTTCCTACTTGTACTCCCAATGCTGTTAGTTCAATTCATTCCTCTCTGATTCTGACAGCATTTATCTAAGAGTGGCCTAAACGCCTCGTTCATGGTCATCTGAAATGTCGCCGGTGCGTTGGTCAGCCCGAATGGCATCACGGTGTATTCGAATGACCCGTATCGAGTCCTGAATGTTGTTTTGGCGCAGTCCGATGGTTCGACTCTAATCTGATGGTAACCTCCCCGTAAATCTATTTTCGAGAAAACCCGGGCTGTTCGCAATTGGTCGATCAGTTCGTCGGCGCGGGGAACGGGATATCGCGACTTGAATATTACCTGTTCAGTGCTCTGTAATCGATACACATGCGAAAACCCCCGTCTTTTTTCGGTGTGAACAGTATCGGTGCGGCGAACGGTGACGAGCTCGGTCGGATGATTTTTTTCTCTAACAGGTAATCTAACTGCTTCCTTAGTTCGTCGAGCTCGGGTTGTGTCAGTCTGAACTGTCGCTGTACGGTTGGCTGTGCCCCCGGTTCTAACTCTATTCGATGGTCGTGTGCTCGCTGAGGTGGCAGTCCCTCTGGTAAATCATCCGGAAAAATCCCCGGGTACCGTTTCAACAGTTCCTGCAGCTCGGGCGGTACCGCTGCCGGCAGTTTCTGAAAATCGCTCGGCTGCTCTGCTTCTCCTATCAATGCTATATCCACTGCGTACACGTCAGCTCCAGCGGCGACAGCCCGTTTCATCGTGATGGCGTTGACGTGGACCATTGAAGACTCGGGCGACTGCCAGCGAGGTAGCACGACCCAGTTACCGCTACTTCGCACAGTGCAGCTACCCGTCGTCCAGTCAATTCGCGGGTTATACCGTCGCAGCCAATCACGTCCCAGTAAAATGTCGTGCCCATCCAATGTCGTCGCGAGCATTTCCCGTGTAAACCCAAAGTTCCCCCCGCAGCGGACCTTTACTCTCTCCACCTTCTCCCGTATGGCCAGCGGCGTTCCGTCCACTAAGCGTGCATCTATTTCCGGTAAACACCGACTAAGTGTCAGTTGCAGCTTCCGTGCGGTTGCGGTATTAACTAAGCTGTGGCTTGCTCCTCCGTCTATAAAAATCTTCACTGCTGCTCCCTGTATTTTCCCGTGAATCAGTACTGGGAAATCCGTCGCTGTACCCTCCTTATTCATCCGAGCCCGATCGATAGCGTGAATCGGTACTGTGACTCGGTGAGGGTCGGTGAGGTTGGGCGAGCAGGCAGTCTCGTCAGTAGTTGGCCCAATTCCTACTGACTGCTGGCGTTTCCCTGCCTTGGAGACTCCCTCCCCTGCTCTGCTCCGCGGCGCCTCAGCTCCTCTGGGCACTCACTCTTACGATGGCCCGGCCTATTGCAAGCAAAGCAGCGCCCCTTAAACGGAGCGGCAGCTGCGTTCGTCGCAACGGCGTGTACAGTGGCGTGCTCGATTGGTCCCCGAGGGCGATGTCCGTAGTAGGACCCCGGTCTCGGACGGCGTAAAATGTCGATTTTCTCGGCGAGCGCGAGAATCTCGTTGAAATTCGAGAGTCCGCGTAGCATGATTTCGTGCGAGATGTCCGGCTTCAGCCCTCCGACGTAACGGTCCACCCGCTCCGCTTCGTGCATATAGCCGACTTGCTCGCATAATGCGAGAAAACCGCTCGTGTAGTCTTGGACCGATCCGAGCTGCCGCCAAGTACGCAGCTTCTGACGCGCCGAAATAGAAGCCGCGATCGGCTCGAAGCGCGCCCGAAGCCCTGCGCACCACGCATCCCACGTGCTGTATTGGGCGGTTTCGCAGAATGAACTCCAGGTGACAGCTGGACCCGTGGGCCCTTCCTCTTGCGACGGTGGCTCGTAGGCGCGTGACGACGTCACAATTGTCAGATTTATATATGACATAGCTGCTGTAGGCTATAGTGGGGTAGCACATATGGGGTACAGTTTTCTAGGGTTTGCACTTGTACCCAACTTTCCCTTAGTCAATCCCATTCCTCGTTATTTCTCATGGTATAGAGCGGGTTCCCTCGTGGGAACGCTTCCTAGGGCCCACCAATCGATTTTTTTTTTTTTCCTGCCCGGAGCGCGCTTCGCTCCTGCCCGAGTCGCGCCCCGCGTGCCCTCCCTACCGTCGCGCCCTCTCTAGGCCCCTTACGGCCCCTTCGCGTCGCCCTTAGCGGCCCCTCTGACGGCCCTTCCAGCCGCCCTTTACGGCCCCTCGTGCCGCCCTTACGGCCCCTCGCGCCGCCCTTACGGCCCCCTACGGCCCGTCGCCGCCCTTCGCGGCCCCTCGCGCCGCCCTTCACGGCCCGTCGCCACCCTCCGTGGCCACTCGCGGCCCCTTCACGGCCGGTCGCCGCCCTCCGCGGCCCCTCGTGCCGCCCTTCACGGCCCGTCCGCCGCCCTTCGCGGCCTCTCTCGGCCCGCCGTCGCCGCCTCTACAGCAGCAGCAGCTGCAGTCGCCACTGCAACCGCGGCCGCCGCCGTCCCTGCAGGAGCGGCCGCCGCCGGCCCTGCAGCAGCAACTGCCGCCGCCGCTGCAGCAGCGGCCGCCGCCGTCCTGTGAGCAGCAGCCGCCGCTGCCCCTGCAGCAGCCGAGCCGCCCGAGCTGCCGAACCGCCCGAGCCGCCGAGCCGCCGAGCCGCCCGAGCCGCCCGAGCCGCCCGAGCCGCCGAACCGCCCGAGCCGCCCGAGCCGCCCGAGCCGCCCGAGCCGCCCGAGCCGCCCGAGCCGCCCGAGCCGCCCGAGCCGCCGAACCGCCCGAGCCGCCGAGCCACCCGAGCCGCCGAGTCGCTGAGGTGCCGACCTGCTGGTGCTGCCGAGCCGCCGAGCCGCCCAGCCGTCCGAGCCGCCCTGTCCTCTACACTCGGTCCGTCTCGCCTGCCCGGTAAGAGCAGCACCTCTACTACTGCGCTGCCTTTAGCCTACTGCTCGTGCTGCTAGTCTACTGCTATCATGGCTACCCCAAGTGTCCTCGCTTTTGACGCTGAGGGTCGGGCCATTGACTTTGACGTCTGGGTAGATGACCTGCATCTTTTCCTACAGTGCGATAGGGCAGACGGTCTCTCCCTCTTTGATCTCACTTCTGGTGCCTCTCCTGCCCCCGCTGCTGATGCTGACGCCACTGTTCGCTCACAGTGGGCCACACGCGATGCTGCTGCACGTCTTGCTGTGCGTCGCCACTTGCCTACCTCTGAGCGTGCGCACTTTAGCCAGTACAAGAGTGCTAAGACCTTGTACGATGCTGTAGTTGCACGCTACTCTTCCCCTGCCACTGCTGCACTTAGCCGCCTCATCCTCCCGTACCTCTTCCCTGACCTCGCAGCTTTTCCCACAGTTGCTAACCTCATTACGCACCTCCGCACTAGTGACATTCGCTACCGCGCTGCCCTTCCCGCTGAGTTCTGCGCCAAGAACCCCCCCCCTATGTACATCACCCTCTACTACATAGTCACCCGCCTCCCTGACACCCTTCGCCCGGTCAGGGACCACTTTCTCTCTGTTTGCCCCACCACCCTCACCGTTGACCTCCTCGAGGAGCGCCTCCTAGCAGCAGAGAAGAGCATAGTCGCTGTAGGAGCCTCTCGTGGTGACCCGCGCGCCCCTGTCTTTGAGGGGTGCTCCCCCTCTCCTCTCTTGCCCTCTGTTGCCTCTGCTGCTGCGGCCGACCTCGTTGGTCTTGAGTCGGTCGGTGCGGCGTCTACCCCTAGCGGGAAACGCCGCCCTGGCAAGGGCAAGGGGGGCAGGGGCGCTGGAGGAGCTAGCGGGGGCGGTGGAGGCAGCGGTGGAGGCGGCGGAGGGGGTGGGGGTGGCGGTGGGGGTGGTGGCGGGGGTGGAGGTGTCGGTGGCGGCAGTGGAGGCGGAGGCGGAGGCGGCGGTGGCGGTGGGAGCGGAGGTGGTGGAGGTGGCGGCGGTGGAGGAGGCGGCGGCGGAGGAGGTGGAGCTGGTCGGGGTGGCGCTGCGCAGAGGGTTGGCTCCGGTGGTGGTCAGCGCCAGCAGCAGCAGCAGCAGCAGCGCACTCGGGACATCCCCCCCCCTCAGCAGCTCCGTGAGTGGTACGCTGCACGCCAGCGGGGTTGGGGTACTGGTCCGTGCACCTACGTCCTACGCACCGGCGACCGCGCGGGTGAGCAGTGCGGGGGTGCGCACTCCACCCAGCGCTGCTTTGGCCGCCTGACGGACGCTTGGCGTCACCAGTTCCCTGAGGCCACTGAGATCCCTCGCTGGGGCGAGCTGTCTAGGGCGGGAGTAGCTATCTTTGACCTTGACTTTGATGCTATTCTTGCTGCCATGTATGCTGTGACTATTAGTGATGAGGGTGACTGTTACCGGTGTTTTCCGCCCGACCCGGGCATTGAGACTACTGCTCTAGGTACTGGTGAGGCTGCTGCTCTAGGTGCTAGCGAAGCTGCTGCTCTAGGTGCTAGTGCGTCTGCTTCCTCAGGTGCTGGTGAGTCTGCTCTCTCAGGTACTGCGTCGGCTTCGGCCTCCCACACCTTCACCCTTGACTCGGGGGCTTCTCGCTCCTTCTTTCGAGACCGCACCACACTCACGCCGCTTGGTCGGCCAGTTGCAGTCTCTCTGGCAGACCCCTCTGGGGGTCCTGTCCTTGCTCACTTCTCCACTGTCCTCCCGTGTCCGGCGGCCCCCTCTGGCACCCTGTCTGGTCTTTACCTCCCCTCGTTCTCTACGAACTTGGTGAGTGGTGCTGACCTACAGGATGCGGGGGTTCACCAGTTCACTCCTGCGAGCCAGCGGGTGACCCACTGCACGGACGCTCGGACAGGCCGACACCTGGCCACGTTTACACGTCGGCCGGGGTCGAGCCTGTACACACTGACCACTGCGTCTCCTCCAGTCACTGCGTCTGGTCAGGTAGCTGCGTCGGGTCAGGTGTTTGTTGCGGCGTCCAGGTCTGGTCCTGAGTCTGCCCCCTGCTCGTGTCGCCTCCTGTCTCACGAGACTCTCCTCTGGCACCACCGCCTTGGTCACCCCTCCCTGCTTCGTCTCCGAGGCATGGCCTCCCGTGTCCTTGTCTCTGGTCTTCCCCGGTCCCTCCCTCCCCTTCCTCCGGGGCCTGCCCCTACCTGCGTCCCCTGTGTCGAGGGGCGGCAGCGGGCTGCCCCTCACTCCTCCCAGTTTCCTCCGACAGAGGCCCCGCTGCAGACGCTTCACATGGACGTGTGGGGCCCGGCCCGCGTCCGTGGACAGGGTCACGAGCGCTACTTCCTGCTGGTGGTTGACGACTACTCGCGTTACACCACAGTCTTCCCCTTGCGCAGCAAGGGTGATGTCACTGAGGTGTTGATCGACTGGATCCGCACAGCTCGTCTCCAGCTCAGGCAGAGCTTCGGCTCGGACTTTCCTGTTTTGCGTCTGCACTCTGACAGAGGCGGAGAGTTCTCCTCTGGCCTTCTGCGAGCCTACTGTCGTGCACGAGGCATCCGCCAGACCTTCACGCTTCCGGACTCTCCACAGCAAAATGGGATTGCTGAGCGCCGCATTGGCATGGTCATGGACGTCGCCCGTACGTCCATGATGCATGCGGCTGCCCCCCATTTTCTGTGGCCGTTTGCGGTTCGGTACGCGGCGCATCAGATCAACCTTCAGCCCAGGGTCTCCATGCCGGAGACCTCCCCAGCTTTGCTGTGGACGGGGAAGGTTGGCGATGCGTCTGCGTTCCGTGTCTGGGGATCTCGGGCGTTTGTCCGCGACTTGTCTGCGGACAAGCTGTCCCCTCGTGCTGCTCCTTGTGTCTTCCTTGGCTTCCCCCCTGACGCGCCAGGGTGGCAGTTCTACCACCCCACCTCTCGCCGTGTTCTGTCCTCCCAGGACGTCACGTTTGACGAGTCGGTCCCCTACTACCGCCTCTTCCCCTACCGCACTCCGTCCCTCCCCCCGCCACCGCTCTTCCTTGTGCCAGGTCCCCCCCCGGTAGACCCCCTTCCCCCTCAGGGTCCTGCCCCTTCAGGTGTGTCCCAGGTAGACGCAGTCGAGCCTGTCGAGGTTGCTGGTGACTCTGGTGCTGCTGAGGGTGCTGAGCCTGGGGGTGCTGACTCTGGGGGTGCTGAGCGTGTGGGTGCTACGCCTGGGGGTGCTGAGCCTGCGGGTGCTACGACTGGGGGTGCTGAGCCTGGGGGTGCTACGCCTGGGGGTGCTGAGCTTGGGGGTGCTACGCCTGGAGGTGCTGAGCCTGGGGGTGCGGAGCTTGAGGGAGCTGGGCCCGCTCGCGTGGCGTCTGGCAGTACTGTGCCTGGAGGTTCTCCGGGTGCTTCGTCTCTGCGGGAGCCACTCTCTCCACAGGAGCTGCGCGAGTGGTTTGCCCGGCGGTGGAGGCGTACTGCTGGAGCTGGAGGTTCTTCGGCTGCTGAGGGTGCTGGTGCCGCGGGTCCCGGAGGTGCTCGTACTGGGAGTACTGGAGCTGCTGGGCCTGCGGGTACTACTGGAGCTGGTGCCACTGCGTCTTCTCGTGGTCCGATTGGAGCTGGAGCTACTGAGGGTGTTGGCGCTGAGGCTACTGCTGTCGGTCCTGGAGGCGGTCCTGCTGGGGGTGCTACTGGTGCTGCTGGAGGTACTGGAGCTGGAGGTGCTGCTGGCGCTGGTGCTACCACTGGGGGTACTGGTGCTGTCCCTGCTGTGTCTGGAGTCGCTGCGCGGCCTCGACCGTACTTCGTTCCGCTCCTTCAGCAGGTTCTTGGTCTCCCGCCTTCTACTGTTCCTCCTCCTCCCTTAGAGTGTCCATAGCCTGTCCCGTCACAATTACAGTTACAGCCGGCCTCCCCACTGCCTGCTCCTTCTCCCTACACTGGTCCTACTGGAGGTCTTGCTGGGCGTCGTGAGCCTGCGTCTCGCCCTGCGTCGCCTGTCCGTGCTGCTCGCACTAGTGGTCGTGGTTCGCGTCAGCGTCCTCCTCCTGTCCCTGGCACGCACCGGATGTCTCTGCGTCTGTCCACTGCTCCTCTGCGTGCCCCTTTGCCTTCTCCTCCTGAGTCCTCTCTTCCTGCTCTTCCCGACCCGGAGTCGGACTCTCTTCGTGCTGCCAGTCCTACTGTCACGCGTCTCCTTGCTACTGTTGTCACTGACCCTTCCTTTGAGTCCACTGCTGCGTCTGCCCTAGTTACTGAGCTCGTCGACTTTGCTGCTCGCTGTCGTCTAGACTACGCTGCTAGTCTTGTTGCTGAGTCTGAGTCTGTCTGTCCTCCGTCCGTCGGGGGTGAGTGTGCCCTTGGCACGGACGTCCTTGAGGACAGGCAGGAGGAGTTCCAGTGTTTGGCTGCTGCTTCACCTCATCTCGTGTCCGTACTGCTTACCCCTGAGGGAGACCCGGATGCACTTGACATCCCGACTCCGCGCTCTTACGCGGAGGCGATAGAGGGTCCCTACTCCTCTCAGTGGCAGGCAGCTATGGACGCAGAGATGGCTTCCTGGAAGTCCACAGGCACCTACGTTGACGAGGTTCCCCCACCTGGGGCGAACATCGTCAGTGGCATGTGGATTTTCAGGGTGAAGCGGCCGCCGGGTTCTCCGCCTGTCTTCAAGGCGCGTTACGTGGCTCGTGGCTTCAGTCAGCGGCAGGGAGTTGAGTACTTTCAGACCTTCTCTCCCACCCCGAAGATGACCACTCTTCGGGTACTGCTGCACATAGCTGCTCACCGTGACTACGAGCTGCACTCTCTTGACTTCAGCACTGCTTTCTTGCAGGGCAGCCTGCACGAGGAGATCTGGCTGCGTCGCCCACCTGGCTTCACTGGGTCTTTTCCTCCTGGCACCCAGTGGAGCCTCCGGCGGCCAGTCTACGGTCTCCGCCAGGCACCGCGTGAGTGGCACGACACACTGAGGACTACACTTGCGGCTCTTGGGTTTGCTCCCTCTACTGCCGACCCGTCGCTGTTTCTGCGCACCGACACTTCTTTGCCGCCGTTCTACATCCTCGTGTACGTCGACGACTTGGTCTTTGCCACAGCTGACACTGCTGGACTCGCCCACGTGAAGTCCGAGCTGCAGAAGAGACACACGTGCACAGACCTGGGTGAACTGCGCAGCTACCTTGGCTTGCAGATCACCCGGGACAGAGCACGCCGCACCATTACCCTGACTCAGTCACACATGGTGCAGCAGGTCCTTCAGCGCTTCGGCTTCACGTACTCCTCGCCTCAGGCCACTCCTCTGCCTACTCGCCACTCGCTCTCAGCTCTGCCTTCGGATGAGTCCGTAGAGTCAAGTGGCCCGTACCCAGAGCTTGTTGGCTGCCTCATGTACCTGATGACCTGCACTCGACCTGACCTTGCATACCCTCTTAGCATTCTCGCACGCTATGTTGCTCCTGGGAGACACAGACCGGAGCACATGGCTGCAGCGAAGAGGGTGTTGCGCTACTTGTGCAGTACGTCGGGCATGGGGCTTGTGCTTGGAGGGCAGAGTCCAGTGGTCCTCACTGGGCACGCAGACGCTTCTTGGGCTGACGACCAGGCTACGCAGCGGTCGTCACAGGGTTACACCTTCAGCCTTGGTTCCGGCTCTGTTTCGTGGCGGGCTACCCGCTCGTCCTCTGTTCTCGGCTCCAGTTGTGAGGCTGAGATCTACGCAGGAGCCATGGCTGCACAGGAGCTTCGCTGGCTCACCTACCTGCTGACTGACCTCGGAGAGCCGCCTCGTTCTCCTCCAGTGCTGTACGTAGACAACAAGGCCATGCTGGCCTTGTGTCGGGAGCAGAGACTGGAGCACAGAACGAAGCACATTGCTCTTCGCTACTTCCTTGCTCGTGAGCTACAGCAGCGTGGTCAGCTGCGTCTTGCGTACGTGGCCTCTCAGGCCAACACTGCTGATATCTTCACCAAGGCACTTGCGCCTTGTGATCATCAGCGCTTCTGTACTCAGCTTGGTCTTGTGCCTGCCTTGCCTCACTTGCTCACCCCTTGACCTTGTTTGTACTGTTACATATATATATACACCTGCTCTTGCTTGTCTAGCCTTATATATATATGTAATCCTGCATGTGAACTGGCCTTCTGGCCTTGAACTTGTGCTCGGAATGTGTGGTGACTTTGTGATCCACCCTGAGCTTGCCTTGCTTTGCTTGACTGGTCTTGTGACCCCTTGTTCTCCCCCACTTTGCCTATGGGGGTGTGTCAGATTTATATATGACATAGCTGCTGTAGGCTATAGTGGGGTAGCACATATGGGGTACAGTTTTCTAGGGTTTGCACTTGTACCCAACTTTCCCTTAGTCAATCCCATTCCTCGTTATTTCTCAACAATGACTCGCCACCAGTCCATGGCGGGGCCCCTCAGCAGCGAAACAGCGTAGCGAATCTTCGCTGCGTCCGACTCGACGTAATTCGCGTCGAAGAAGACATTCATCGTGAAGACCCACGACTGAACCGTCGGACCTCCACGTTGGCTTGGATCGAAACAGGGCGGGCGCTGCGGCTTGAGTGGCATTGGTGCCATGATGTCGTGGCTGCCACTTGTTGCTGCAAACTCCACGTGCCGAGGAGCTTCGCGAGGTCCACGCGGGCTTGGCGCGGCCCGATTTCTCTCCATGCCGGGCATTGATTGAGCGGCGCCATCACTGGCTGCGCCTGAGCGCTGTCCCACGCTGTCGTTTTGCGTCGGTGTGCCTGATGAGATGACGATCGGTTCTTCTGATTGCGCAGGTGCATTTGCGGGTGCTTGTGATGGAGCTGGTGCATTCATCGTTGATTGCTGGCGGACGGAGTCTCGTTCCGCCGTGAGTGTTGCGATTTCGAGTGCCGAATCTTCGAGTTGACGCACGAGACGGTCGAGCTGCTCCTGCGTCAATGTTGCAAGATTAATTTCGGCCATGGCGGGGGTGTCGGGCAAACTCAGCGGGAGCCTCTGTCGTGGCCGTGCGTGCTTACGAGAGAGCACTTCGAGCGGCGGTGCTTGTTCGCTGAGAGACTGTCAAAGCTTAGGCAAGGTGATTTCGACTATCGAGAGTTTTGGTACAAGAGGAAAAGCCTAAGGGGTTGTACCCCACAGTGAGTACCCCACTAAAGCCTACCTAAACTACAACATATAAACATATGTTTGACACACCCCCATAGGCAAAGTGGGGGAGAACAGGGTGGTCACAAGACCAGGCAGGAAGTGCAAAGCAAGCTCAGGGTGGATCACAACGTCACCACGTAGTCTGAGCACAAGCAAAAGGCCACAGGGCCAGTTCACATGCAGAGATATATACGTAACAACAACAGCACAGTGATCTCTACCTACCAGAGCAAGCATGCAGGTATATATATAGATCACAGTACAAACAAAGCCTACAGCAAGTGAGGAAACGTGGGCACAAGGCCTAACAAAGTACAGAAACGCTGATGATCACCAGGCGGAAGTGCCTTGGTGAATATATCAGCAGTGTTGGCCCGAGTGGCCACGTAAGCAAGACGAAGCTGACCACGCTGCTGTAGCTCTCGAGCAAGGAAGTAACGCAGAGCGATGTGCTTCGTTTTGTGCTCCAGTCTGTGCTCCTGACACAAGGCAATGGCGGCCTTGTTGTCGACGTACAGCACTGGAGGAGAACGAGGCCTCTCTCCCAAGTCGGTCAGCAGGTAGGTGAGCCAGCGTAACTCCTGTGCAGCCATGGCTGTGGCGTAGATCTCAGCCTCACAACTGGAGCTGAGAACTGAAGACGAGCATGTAGAACGCCAAGAAACCGAACCAGAGCCAAGGCTGAAGGTGTAACCCTGTGACGACCGCTGCGTAGCCTGGTCGTCAACCCAAGAAGCGTCTGAGTGCCCTGTGAGGACAACGTCGCTCCGTCCTCCAAGCACGAGCCCCATGCCCGATGTACTGCACAAGTAGCGTAGTACCCTCTTAGCAGCATCCATGTGCACCTTTCGGTGCCGACCAGGAGCCACGTAGCGAGCCAGAAGGCCAAGAGGGTACGCAAGGTCAGGACGAGTGCAGGTCATCAGGTACATGAGGCAGCCCACTAGCTCTGGGTAAGGACCACTCGGCTCTACGGACTCGTCCGAAGGTGGAGCTGAGAGCAAGTGACCTATAGCCAGAGGAGTGGGCTGTGCTGAGGACCAGGTGAAGCCGAAGCGCTGAAGGACCTGCTGCACCATGTGTGACTGAGTCAGTGTAATGGTGCGGCGTGCTCTGTCCCGGGTGATCCGCAAGCCAAGATAGCTTGTCAGCTCACCCAGGTCTGTGCACGTGTGTCTCTTCTGCAGCTCCGACTTCACCAGGGCGAGAGCCTCAGTGTCAGCAGTGGCAAAGACCAAGTCGTCGACGTACACGAGGATGTAGAACGGCGGCAGTGAAGTGTCGGTGCGCAGAAACAGCGACGGGTCAGCAGTCGACGGAGAAAACCCAAGAGCCGCAAGTGTCGTCCTCAGTGTGTCGTGCCACTCACGCGGCGCCTGGCGGGGACCGTAGACCGGCCGCCGGAGGCTCCACTGGGTACCAGGAGGGAACGACCCAGTGAAGCCAGGTGGGCGGCGCAGCCAGATCTCCTCGTGCAGACTGCCCTGTAAGAAAGCTGTGCTGAAGTCAAGAGAGTGAAGCTCGTAGTCACGCTGGGCGGCAACGTGCAGCAGCACCCGAAGAGTGGTCATCTTCGGGGTGGGGGAGAAGGTCTGGAAGAAGTCAACCCCCTCTCGCTGACTAAAACCTCGAGCAACGTAACGAGCCTTGAAGACAGGCGGAGAACCTGGCGGCCGCTTCACCCTGAAAATCCACATGCCACTGACGATGTTCGCCCCAGGAGGGGGAACCTCGTCGACGTAGGTGCCTGTGGACTTCCAGGATGCCATCTCTGCATCCATGGCTGTCTGCCACTGAGAGGAGTACTCACCCGCGATCGCCTCAGCGTAAAAGCGCGGGGTCGGGATGTCTGGTGCATCCGGGTCTCCCTCAGGGGCAAGCAGCATGGACACAAGATGAGGCGCAGCGGCTGCAAAACACTCAAGGTCCTTGTGCCTGTCCTCAAGGACGTCCGTGCCAAGAGCACACTCACCCCCGACGGACGGAGGACAGACAGACTCAGACTCAGCAACAAGACTAGCAGCGTAGTCTAGACGACAGGCAGCAGCAAAGTCAACAAGCTCAGTGACTAAGGCAGACGCAGCAGCAGACTCAAACGACGGGTCAGTGACAACAGTGGCTAGCAGACGCGTGACAGTAGGGTGCTCAGCACGATACCGGTCAGACTCAGGGTCTGGAACAACAGGCAGAGAAGACTCCGGAGGGGACGGCAGAGGAACACGCTGCGGAGGAGAGGAAGGACGACGGACTACAAGGGAAGGACCGGGGACAGCCGGCGGACGCTGACGAGGAACACGACGACTGGAACGACCAGAACGGAAAGGCGAGACAGGACGTGACGCAGGCTCACGACGCTCAGCAACGCCTCCTGTCTGCTCAGCGTAAGGAGAAGGAGCAGGCAGAGGTGAGCCAGGCTGTAACGGAAGACAAGTAGACGACGGGAGGCTAGGAACCTGGCGAAGTACGGAGTCAGGCGGTGGCAGAGACGACGGAGACGGTGGAGCAAAGAACAGGCGCGGCTGTGCAGTGCCACCAGCACCAGCAGCTCTAGCACCCGCAGCAGCTCCAGCGCCTCCAGCAGCTCCAGTACCCTCAGCAGCTCCAGCACCTCCTGCAGCTCCAGTACCTCCAGCAGCTCCAGCACCCTCAGCAGCTCCAGCACCTCCAGCAGCTCCAGTACCCTCAGCAGCACCCCCAGAACCGGCACCTCCAGTCCCAGGGTCTCCAGCCTCCGTGTCTCCAGCAACAGCACCCCCAAACCCAGGGTCTCCAGCAGTAGCACCCTCAGGCTCAGCAGTACCTCCAGCCCCAGCAACTCCAGCACCTCCAGTGCGAGCACCTCCGGGACTAGCACCACTCCCAGCTCCAGTGGTGTCAGCAGAAGTACCTCTAGCGGCAGAGCCCCGAGCTCCAGAAGCATGACCCTGACGGCGACCGTACCAGTCGTGCAGCTGCTGTGAGGTGAGAGGCACACGCGTACGAAGGCGGCTACTCCAAGGAGACCGCGCAGGAGCAGACTCAGAACCCTCAGGCGTCGCACCCCCAGACTCAGCACCCCCAGGCTCAGGACCTCCAGGCTCCTCACGCTCAGGCTCAGCACCCCGAGACTCCGCACCCCCCGGCTCAGCACCCTCAAGCTCCACACCCCCAGGCTCAGCACCCCCAAGCTCCGCACCCCCAGGCTCAGCACCCCAAAGCTCCGCACCCCCAAGCTCAGCACCCCCAAAGACAGCACCACCCCCAGTAGGACCTGAGTCACCAGTGACCTCAACAGGCGCAGGCACGGGAGGGTCTACCTGAGAAACACCTGAAGGAGCAGGACCTGGCGCGGGGAGGGGGTCTACCTGGGGAGGACCTGGGGCGAGAAAGAGCGGCGGGGGGGGGCGAGGAGCAGTGCGGTAGGGAAAGAGACGGTAAAAGGGGACGGACTCGTCAAAGGTGACGTCCTGAGACGGAAAGACACGGCGCGAGGCGGGGTCGTAAAACTGCCAGCCAGGCGCGTCAGGGACAAAGCCAAGGAAGACGCAGGGAATGGCGCGAGCGGAGAGCTTGTCCGCGGTGGTATCGCGGACAAAGGCACGAGCATCCCAGACCCGGAAACGGGACGCATCGCCAACCTTCCCCGTCCACAGCAGTGTGGGCGAGGTCTCCGGCAAGGAGACACGGGGCCAGAGGTTGAGCTGATGCGCGGCGTACCGGACCGCAAACGGCCACAGAAAATGGGGGGCAGCCGCATGGATCATGGAGGTACGAGCGACCTCCATGACTAAGCCAATGCGGCGCTCAGCAACCCCATTCTGCTGCGGAGAGGCCGGAAGCGTGAACGACTGGCGGATGCCGTGCTCCGCACAGTAGGCTGCCAAGAGGTCTGAGGAGAACTCACCACCTCTGTCAGAGTGCAGACGCAGGACAGGAAAGTTCGACTGGAACCGCTCGCGGAGCTGGAGACGAACAGCGCGGATCCAGGGGATCAAAACATCAGGGACCTCCCCCTTGCTGCGCAAGGGGAAGACCGTGGTGTAACGCGTGTAGTCGTCGACGACCAGCAGGAAGTACCGCTCGTGGCCCTGTCCACGGACGCGGGCTGGGCCCCACACGTCCATGTGGAGAGTCTGCAGGGGAGCCTCTGTGGGAGGAAACGAGGAGGAGTGAGGAGCGGCGCGCTGCCGCCCCTCGACGCAAGGAATGCAGGGCGGCGCAGGCGAGGGAGGGAGGGCAGGCAGAGACCTGGGAAGGCCAGAAACCAAGTAGCGAGAGTGCATGCTACGAAGGCGAGGCAGGGAGGGGTGACCAAGGCGGTGGTGCCACAGGAGAGTGTCGTGCGACAGGCGGCGACACTCACACTGGGTAGCTACCTGAGCAGACGCGTACAGCTGGGGGGACAAAGGGGTGTCGCGAGACGCAGTGGTGAGGGTGTACAGACTAGACCCAGGCGCACGTGTGAACGTGGCCAGGTGACGGCCGGTCCGAGAGCACGTGCAAATCGCCACACGCTGTCCTCCAGGAGTAAAGGTGTCAACCCAGTGATCCTGAAGGACGGCGTTGCTCACCAAGTTCGTAGAGAACGAGGGGAGGTGGAGACCAGACAGCTCACCAGACGGGACTGCCGGACACGGAAGCACAGTGGAAGACCGTGCAAGCACTGGGCCCCCAGAGGGGTCAGCCAGCGAGACAGGAACAGGTGCAGGGAGGGGAGTGACTGTGGTGCTGTCGCGAAAGAAACAGCGGGAAGCACCAGAGTCAAGTGTGAAGGTGTGCAAGGCCTGTGCGGACGCAGTACCAGGGGGAGCAGACTCACAAGCACCTAGTGCCACAGGAGCTATACCTGGGGCAATACCTGGGTCAGGCGGCACACACAAGTAGCAGTCACCCTCAGCGCTAACAGTCAATGCATACATGGCAGCAAGAATAGCCTCATAGTCAAGATCAAAGATAGGTACATCACGCCTAAGCAGGTCTGCCCAGTTGGGGAACTCAGTAGCATCAGGAAACTTGGCGCGCCAGGCGTCGCTAAGTCGAGCGAAGCAGCGCTGCTCAGTGTGAAACCCTGTGCACTGGCGATTAGCGCGGGGACCTGTGCGGATGATATAGGGGCAGCGACCAGGAACCCCAGAAGCCCCACGCTTGGCATACCAGTCAAGAAGCTGCTGGGAAGTGGGGGTCTGGCGCTGACCCTGCTGCTGATGCTGCTGCTGCTGCTGCTGCTGCTGCGGCTGCTGCTGGCCCTGACCACCACTGCCACCACCGCTCCCTCCTCCCCCACCGCCGCTGCTGCCCCCTCCACCGCCCCCAGTGCCTCCGCCGCCCCCACCACCACCTCCACCACCTCCACCCCCACGACCACCCCCACCACCTCCACCGCCCCCGCCGCCTGCACCACCGCCACCTCCACCGCCGCCCCCACCTCCCCTACCACCCTTGCCGCCCCCGCCGCTGCGACGCTTCCCACTAGGAGCGGAAGCAGCCCCGACCTCCTCAGCACCAAGGTAGTCGTGAGCAGCAGCTGCGGAGGCGTAGGAGGGGGTGAGAGGGGAGGGGGAGCACCCCTCAAAGAGGGGAGAGCGCGGAGTGCCACGAGCAGCACCTACAGCGAGAATGTTCTTCTCTGCTGCTAGGAGGTGCTTCTCGAAGTCGTCGACAGTGAGAGTAGGGGGTTCGAGCGCTAGGAAGTGGTCCCTGACCGAGCTAAGAGTGTCAGGGAGGCGGGTGACGAGGAAATAGAGAGTGAAGTACATCGGGGGGGGGTTTGCGGCGCAGAACTCGGCTGAAAGGGCGGCACGAAAGCGGGTGTCAGTAGCGCGCAGGTGAGAAATGAGGTCCTCAGCAGTGGTGAACGAGGAAAGGTCGGGGAACAGGTAGGGTAGCATGAGCCGACCTATGGCTGCAGTGGCCGGGGAGGAGTAGCGCGCAACTACAGCGTCGTACAGTGTCTTAGCAGTTTTGTGCTGGCTGAAATGCGTGCGCTCAGGAATCGGCAGATGGTTCCTAATAGCTAGGCGTGCTGCAGCATCGCGAGTCTGCCACTGTGAGCGTTCGAGAGCAGGAGCATCGGCAGCAGGGGCAACGGCAGTGCCAGACACGTAATCGAACAGTGAGACACCCTCTTTAGCATCAGTCAGAAGGAACAGTTGCAGGTCGTCGAGCCACACAGCGAACTCTATGGGGCGACCGTCAGGCTCGAACGCAAGAACATTAGGTGTCGTCATATCGGTAGCAGGCAAAGGCAGGTAGGAAGCAGGCAGCTGACAGGGGGCACTAGACAGTAGGCCGCAGGCAAAGACAGAGACAGCGGGCAGTAGACAGGAGGCAGGAGGCAGTAGACCGTAGGCTCAGACAGAGGCAGTAGGCAGTAGGCAACACAGGCAACGTGCTGGGCAGTAGCAGGCCGCAATCGAGCTCCTAAGGTGGCGCTCTAGACAGTAGCAGGCCGTGCAACCCTAAGGCAGCGGGCTCGGCAGCAGCAAGCCGCACAGGCAGGCACACGAGCAGGGCACGCGCGGCTGCTGGCTGCGTGCGGCTGAGGGCTGCGCGCGGCTGCTGGCTGCGCGCGGCGACGAGCTGCGCGCGGCTCCTGGCTGCGCGTGGCGACAGGCTGCGCACGGCTCCTGGCTGCGCGTGGCGACGGGCAGCGCGCGCGACTGCGTGCTGCGTGCGGCGACGGGCCGCGCGGGCGTAACCTAAGCAGGCTGCGCGCGGGCGGCGTAAGGGGCGCACGGGCGGGGCCGAAACGGGCGTCGCGGGTGGGTCTAAAACGAGTCGCGCGGGCTGCTTAAGAGGCGCGCGCGGGAAAAAAAAGGGCCACGCGCGTGCAGCCGAGGCGCGCGCGGGCTCTAGGCAGGGTAGGTACGTTTTTTAGTGAGGTGGGCCCTAATCCTAGGTCCTAAGGACCTATGCTCTAGATGCCATGTCAAAGCTTAGGCAAGGTGATTTCGACTATCGAGAGTTTTGGTACAAGAGGAAAAGCCTAAGGGGTTGTACCCCACAGTGAGTACTTCACTAAAGCCTACCTAAACTACAACATATAAACATATGTTTGACAGAGACGTCTACCCCCCCCAAAAAATTGAGATAGTGGGGAAGCGAAGGTGTGGGTGCGGTCCGAGAGGAGATCGTAGGCTCTGAATACCAAGTGTTACGAGTGCAATTGAGTGAACGAGCGAGAATTGCACTATCGAAGCAAGAGTAGCAAATGAGCGAAGGCATGAGCGAAGAATATATAGCGAAACTACAGTGGTAACGGTAATGTGTGGAAAACGGGTGCGCGACGGGCCTAGCGTCGAGGTTGGGAATGCCGAGGCGGAGGTCCGGAGCGCGGGTTACCAACCGAGCCGTGAGGTTGGGTCGCGTCGTGAACAGTGGCGGGAATGGTGTCGAAGCGAGTGTCGTGAACGGGTAACGTTCATGGATGGGTGCTGATGGCGGGAACGGTTATGTACGCGGTAAGCACGGATGCGAAGTAAGGAAAAGGAATTTTCCTTACATTACTTCACGTAAGAGTTATGCTTGTAAGCACAATAGATTCGGAGTCCATCTATATGGGTAATGTGGGATTTGTAGTCATCTGACAGTTTCTTCGCGACCAGTCACTATTATTCTAGTCCGCCTAAACATCACGCTACAGCCTAAACCACTCGACTGGACAATACCTTCGCGACCAGTCACTATTATTCTAGTCCGCCTAAACATCACGCTACAGCCTGAACCACTCGACTGACCATTTCTTCGCGACATTTTCACTGTTTTTCTAGTCCGCTTGCTCTTGTGCGCATGCGATTCGAGGTGCTGCTGGACCCGTGTCGAGCACGGCCCGGATTCACCATCCGTTTTCTCTCCCCTGAGTTCCCGGCTACATCCAGCCCCGTCCGACATTTCGGTTCAGACCTCACCAGATCTTCGTCATCTCCCAGCAAACATCGCGCCGCGCACGACGCGATGCGGCACAGCCCTCCAACCAACCAAATGTGGAATCCGACGAGGGTGCGCGGGGGGAGGGATAAAACAGGGCAGCCTCGCAATCGAAAAATCATCTCATCTGAATTCCATTTGTTCCTCTCGAAGCAACGACCAGTTCTACTACTACCTAGACGCTAGAATCTGTCCTCGTGATCAACATGGCTCGGTACCGTCCTGCCGTTGCGATGCTGCTGCTGATACTCGGCGCGCTGCTGCTAGCTGCACAGCCGTCCAGCGCGAACCGGCGAGCCTGGCGCAACGGTGGAGGGTTCCAGCCCCGCCTTGAAGCCTCCGCGACTGGCGGCAGCAGTGGCGGCAGCAGCGGCAGCGGGTCTGTCTACATCGTCCGCCTGAGTTCCGCACCACCCTTGGTCGAATACCGCGGCGGAATCGCGGGCTACCCCGCCACTGCCACGTGGGACGACGGTCGCGACGCGAATGACGGGGCCGACGACGACGAATGCGTACCGGAGATGGACCTTGCAGCCACCGACGTCGCCGCAGGAGCAGACGCAGCGTCTTTGCGGGCGGCGAAGCATGAACCCGAGGACGCAACGACTCCGGCTCCACCTCGCAGCGCTGCTGCGGCTGATGATGATGCAGCGCCGTCGTGGGCGGTGAAGCAGACCGTGCCGCTGCCTTACTGGGACGACAATGACTGGAGTTTTTTCTACTCAGAGCCCAACGCAACTGCGCCTGCGCCCGCAGGAGCCGCAGGCAGCGGCGGCGGCAACGGCAACGGCGGGCGCGCCGCGCGGCGCCGAATGCGGCTGAGCATGGACCGGCCGCAGGTGGCGGCGTTCGCGACGCTGCTGCAGCGGCAGCAGGCGCAGGTGGCATCTGAGGCGGGTGTACTCGACGCGGACCTCATCTACAGCTACAAGCACACCTCCAACGGCTTCGCGGCGCGCCTCACCGCGCGCCAGGTGTGGCGGCTGCAGCGCCATCCCGACGTCGCGTCCGTGACCCCCAGCCGCATGCTCCGCCTCCACACCACTGACTCGCCCAAGTTCCTCGGGCTCCCGGGGAAGGTGTGGCCGGCAGTGGGCGGTCAGAGCAAGGCGGGCGACGGGATAGTGGTGGGGATTGTTGATTCCGGCATCTGGCCTGAGCACCCCTCTTTCAGCGATGCAGGGATGAGCTCGAAACTCCCGTCCGGGTGGAAGGGCAAATGCGAGCAGTCCAGCTCGTTCCGGTGCAACAACAAGGTGATCGGCGCCCGGGCTTTCTACGCCGCGTTCGGCTCACCCTCGCTGCAAAACGACTGGCTCTCGCCGCGCGACAGCAGCGGCCACGGCACGTGGTGCGCAGGCGCGGCAGCGGGCAACCCCGTGAGCATGCAGGGCGGCGGGCAGATGAGCGGCATGGTGCCTGCAGCGCGCCTCGCGGTGTACAAGGTCTCATGGACTGACAGGAACGGACGCGGTGGTCTCAGCAACGGAGCAGACGTCACGGCGGCCATTAATCAGGCGGTGGCGGACGGTGTGGATGTTCTTTCCCTCTCTCTAGGAGGCTTGGGTGCCAACCAAGACTATTTCGGCGACCTCGTGTACTTGAGGGCCAATGCTGCGGGGGTGTTTGTGGCCATGTCCGCGGGCAACAGTGGAGCCACCGGGCGGTCGCAGGGAGGGATTTACCGCACGGTGGCCAATTTCTCTCCCTTCATCCTCAGCGTTGGCGCCAGGTGAGCCGCTGCCGCTGCTGTCGTAGTTTCCACTGACCGACTCTGACTCGTGTAGCGCAACGTTCTAGCAGTTCCTGCCTACATGTGTTGGCTCGAAACATCATTATGATCACCAGACATGCTCGTAACTTTGACTGTGTGATCATCATCACACGGCATGGATGCATCGTGGCCATCCCCCTTCAGCCGCGTTGCTGTTGCCAGCCATGGCACCATGTACCACTGCTGCTGCTGCATGATGTGCATGACTCAACCTGCCTCTTTCTTTTCCAATCCGCCCTCCCTGCTTCTTTCCCAATCCGCCCTCCATGCTTCTCCTTCTCCTGCAGCACCATCGCAAGAGGAGCGTCCTTAGCTGCAGCCCGCACCACCAACATCGCCAGCGCCACTGGAAGCACCAACAGCAGCAACAGCACGGGCGACAGCAGCGCCACACTCACTGCCGACGGGGGAATCACCTTCACTGCCGCCTCCTCCGACCCCAGGGTCGCTGACATTTCCTCCCGTGGGCCGCTCTTACCGCCCAATGCCACAGCCCGCCCCCTGCTGCCAGCTAACGACATTCTCAAGCCGGATATTATCGGGCCTGGCGTTGACCTTGTAGCCGCTGCTCCCTCCAAGAAAATCGGCGAGCCGGGCACGACCGCCCGCCGCACGGGTACTTCCATGTCCACCCCGCATTTGGCGGGGCTAGCCGCGATAATCATCCAGAAATACCCTGACTGGAGCCCGGCTCAGGTCATGTCAGCACTGATGACGACCGCACGGGTGACTGACATGAGCAACAGCCCTATTAAGACTGAATTCTCGGGTGTGGAGGCAACCCCGTGGGAGATGGGCGCAGGGCATGTGTTCCCGCCTGCCATGCTTGACCCTGGTCTAACATACGACGTTCGAGAGAAAGACTACCAGAATTTTCTTGCCGGCCAGGACCTGAACCGCGCGAAAAAGGAGTTCCCAGGGGCGTCCCTCTCCCCCTTGGCCGTGCGTAATCTCAACCTGCCCACCATCACGCTGGCTCGCCTGCAGGGCTCTGTTCAGGTCACCCGCACAGTCACCTGCGTTGGAAGCTCTGTGTCCACATACACTGTATCTGGGAGTCCGCCCCAGGGCGTCAGGGTGTTTGTAGGGCCTGGGAGTTTCACGCTTGCTCCGGGGCAGAAGGCGAATTACACGCTTATTGCCACGGTGGAAACACCCAGCAATGACTTCAAGTACGGGTTCATTGTGTGGAAGGACAACAAGGGGCACAGCGTGCGCTCTCCTCTCGTGGTTCAGCCGATTTCCCGCTAAGGGGTGGGTGGGGCGGGGTGGGGTGGGGTGGGATGGGATAAGATGGGGTCGGGTGATGCTGAGTGCTGCTGGAGAAGACGTGTTTGCCAGGCGTTGCTGTTGGTGTGTTTGTCAGGAGTGTGGGTGTCCCATGGCATGGAGTGGAGTTGGGCTTGGCACAAACCGTGAACTGGCTCTTGGTAGGGACACGTCATGTGATGCTCCTTAGGAATTTGTGTGGTTTCTTGGGATAGTATCGCTGGGATGCATGCCTAGGGATGCAGGATGCTTGCATTGCTGTTCTCTTCATTGTCTAATCTAAATTATACCTGCTGCTCTAAATTACTTGCACGTGTCAACAGCCCATGCACACCAACACACACAGCCTGCTTTCTCACTTGCTCTCTGCCTCTTCTGCTTCCACCACTGCCCCAAACCCGATGGGAAGCGCTGCGCTTGTAGCTGGAGCCCTGCTGCTGCTGTGTGCCAGACCGGATGGCGAAGGTGTGATTGTCGAGACGTAGCTGGTTGCAGAGTGATGGATGGAGCTGCCGTGCTGTGGAGGAAATGTGTATTACTGGTAGGCACTAGAACGGTGGACCAACCCGAATTTGCATGTAGTCCTCACGTTCCCTATCTAGCTAGTACAGTGAGTAGGCTATAGGATTAGGGTCTTAATCCATATGTCCATTTAGCTGCTACTTCACAGAAGAGTTATGCTGCATGTAAGCATAATAGAATCTAACTCCATGTACTGTACATGGGTGCCGCTAATTTGGGCTATTGTAGTGTAGGTCCGACCCCACGAACAGTGGCCCAGCAAACACATAAACCGGCGCGACCAGTCACAAGTTTCCTTGTCCGTGTGCGATTCTAGGTGCTGCCGGACCCGTGTCGTGCACGGCCGGGATTCGCCATCCATGTTCTCTCCCTTAAAGCCAGAAGCCCAAATTGCACAAGTTTTAAAAGGTTGACGCTAGTGGGCTTTTCTGGTTTGGGTTTTGGCGAGTGATTCCGATTTCGTGAAAGTCGTTTTTTTCCGCCAAACCCAACCAGCCCTCGTATTTCGCCCTGGGGGTTGGGTCAGTCCCCGAAAGTCCCAAATTGCAGGTGCGCTACTTTTCAAAGCTTGCACACAGCACTGTTGGGCTGAGAAAAGCCCTTAGGATCTTTGCAGGACTAAACTCTGAGTAGAAATAATGTAATAGCAGAAGCGTTTAGTGAGAAAGTTGTGAACCACCTTGCGCCGGTATATGAGGGCAAAGTAGATTGATTAAAGCAAAGAGATACAAGCTTTTATAAGAGTACAAGGAATACGAAGAGATACAGTTAATAACCGTTTTACTATTTGCTGTTGTAGTTCGATACAGTGACGACTCGGGCAACTGCTCAATGGCGAGTCAGTTGTTTGTCCTTGCTGTCGCGCTGTACTTGTCAGGTCAAAGGTCGCTGACCTTTGACTTTCGCGTAACCTCCAGCAGTTGTTCAACCTCCGAGGGTTGACTCACTAATGCTTCGATATATTTCGCTTCTGTCAGAATCAAGCAGCAGGAATGGATGAACTATGAAAGAGTTGGGTACAAGTATGAAACCCTAAAAGGGGCTGTACCCCATATTGGCTACCCCACTACAGCCTACACATATATAACATGCATATACTTTGACACACCCCCATAGGCAAAGTGGGGGAGAGCAAGGGGTCACAAGACCAGTCAAGAGAAGCAAAGCAAGCTCAGGGTGGATCACAACGTCACCACACACACTGAGCACAAGCAGAGGGCCACAAGGCCAGTTCACATGCAGAGGTAGATATGCAACAACAACAGCACAGTGATCTCTACCTAGCAGAGCAAGCATGCAGGTATATATATAGATCACAGTACAGGCAAAGTCTACAGCAAGTGAGGAAACGTAGGCACAAGGCCTAACAGAGTGCAAAAACGCTGATGATCACCAGACGGAAGCGCCTTGGTGAATATATCAGCAGTGTTGGCCCGAGTGGCCATGTGAGCAAGACGAAGCTGACCACGCTGCTGCAACTCTCGAGCCAGGAAGTAACGCAGAGCGATGTGCTTCGTTCTGTGCTCCAGTCTGTGCTCTTGACACAAGGCAATGACAGCCTTGTTGTCGACGTACAGCACTGGAGGAGAACGAGGCCTCTCTCCCAAGTCGGTCAGCAGGTAGGTGAGCCAGCGTAACTCCTGTGCAGCCATGGCTGTGGCGTAGATCTCAGCCTCACAACTGGAGCTGAGAACTGAAGACGAGCGTGTAGAACGCCAAGAAACCGAACCAGAGCCAAGGCTGAAGGTGTAACCCTGTGACGACCGCTGTGTAGCCTGGTCGTCAACCCAAGAAGCGTCTGAGTGCCCAGTGAGGACAACTGGGCTCCGCCCTCCAAGCACGAGCCCCATGCCCGATGTACTGCACAAGTAGCGTAGTACCCTCTTAGCAGCATCCATGTGCACCTTTCGGTGCCGACCAGGAGCCACGTAGCGAGCCAGAAGGCCAAGAGGGTACGCAAGGTCAGGACGAGTGCAGGTCATCAGGTACATGAGGCAGCCCACTAGCTCTGGGTAAAGACCACTCGGCTCTACGGACTCGTCCGAAGGTGGAGCTTCTGACTTGGTGTTTCGACACAGGCGCTAAATCAATTGTTTCCAACAAGCACTTCGTCAAGTTTTAAAAGCATGACCCACGCGCCTCGCAATTTGGGACTCGGGCTTTAAGTTCCCGGCGATCCAGCCCCGTCCGTTATTTTCGGTTCAGATCGGACCCCCACCAGATGCTCGTCTCGTCATCCCAGCTAATGTCGCGCCGCGCACGATGCGACACGACCTCAATCAAGTGTGGAGTGGAACTCGAGAAGAGGACAGTCGGAGGAAGGATACGACAGGGCAGGCAGCCTCGTAGTCGATTCATTCCATCTGAATTCCGTTTGTTCCTCTCGGAGCAACGAGTTCTACCTCGACGCTAGAATCTCTCATCGCCGTGGTTAACATGGCCCGTAACCACCCTGCCGTTGCGATGCTGCTGATGACACTTGGCGCGATGTTGCTAGCAGCACAGCCGTCCGGTGCGATCCGAGCGTGGCTCGACGGCGAAGGGTTCCAGCCCCTTGAAGCGCCCGCTAGTGGCGGCAGTGGCGGCAATGGCGGAAGCGGGTCTGTCTACATCGTGCGCCTGAGTTCCGCGCCACCGCTCGTCGAATACCGCGGCGGAATCGCCGGCTACCCCGCCACTGCCACGTGGGACGACGACCGCAGCGAGAATGACGGGGGCGACGACGAATCCGTACCGAATATGGACCTTTCAGCCACCGACGTCGTCGCAGGAGCAGATACAGCGCCTTCGAGGGCGGCGAAGCATGAAGCCGTGGAATTGGAAGACTCTACGACTCCTAGCACTGCTGACGGCGCTGCTGACACGGCCGCAGTGGATGCCTGGAGCTCCGCCTTCTCGGGGCCCAACGTAACTGCGTTTTCGCCCGCGGTGTCAGGTGACGTTGGCAACGACGGGCGCGCGCGGCGCCGAATGCGGCTGAGCATGGACCGGCCGCAGGTGGCGGCTTTCGCGACGCTGCTGCAGCGGCAGAAGGCGCAGGTGGCATCTGAGGCGGGTGTACTCGACGCGGACCTCATCTACAGCTACAAGCACACCTCCAACGGCTTCGCGGCGCGCCTCACCGCGCGCCAGGTGTGGCGGCTGCAGCGCCATCCCGACGTCACGTCCGTGACCCCCAGCCGCATGCTCCGCCCCCAAACCACCGACTCGCCTAAGTTCCTCGGGCTCCCCGGGAAGGTGTGGCCGGCAGTGGGCGGTCAGAGCAAGGCGGGCGACGGGATAGTGGTGGGGATTGTTGATACAGGCATCTGGCCAGAACACCCGTCTTTCAGCAATCAAGGGATGAGCTCGAAACTCCCGGTCGGGTGGAAGGGCAAATGCGAGCAGTCCAGCTCGTTCCGGTGCAACAAGAAGGTGATCGGCGCCCGGGCTTTCTACGCCGCGTTCGGCTCACCCTCGCTGCAAAACGACTGGCTCTCGCCGCGCGACAGCAGCGGCCACGGCACGTGGTGCGCGACCGCGGCGGCGGGCAACCCCGTGAGCATGCAGGGCGGCGGGTAGATGAGCGGCATGGCGCCTGCAGCACGCCTCGCGGTCTACAAGGTCTGCTGGTCGAGGAGCAACGGAGGTGGCGGGTGCAGCGGAGCAGATATCGCCGCGGCCATCAATCAGGCCGTGGCGGACGGCGTGGATGTGATTTCCATCTCTCTAGCAGGCATGGATCAGAACCAGGATTATTTCAGCGACCTCCTGTATATGAGGGCCAATACTGCGGGGGTAGTTGTGGCCCTGGCTGCGGGCAATGGAGGAGCCTCCGGGCGGTCGCAGGGAGGTGTTTACCGCACGGTGACCAATTTCGGGCCCTTCGCCCTCAGCGTTGGCGCCAGGTGAGCTGCCGCCGCTGTCCTGGTTTCTACAGCGTGAGTTGCTGCGCCTTGCCTTTGCGCCTTGCAAAGTTGCTGCGCCTTGCCTTTGCGCCTTGCAAAGTTGCTGCGCCTTGCCTCTGCGTGTGTCAGGTCATCAGTCATGTTCGGAACGTTTACTAAGGCACGCACAGTGTGGCTGTCCCCATTCGCCGCGTTGTTGTTGTTGTTGCCATGTTACTGTGCACTGCTGCTGCATGTGTGACTCACCCAGCCATTTCTTCCCCAATCCGCCCTCCTCTCTTCCCATCTCCCCGCAGCACCATCGCAAGGGGGGTGTCCTTAGCTTCGGCCACCAGCAGTCAGTCCCTAAACCCTCTCAACGCCATCGCTAGCGCCACTGCCAGCAGCAACAGCACGGGCGACAGCAGCGCCACGCTCACTGCCGACGGGGGAATCACCTTCACTGCTGCCTCTTCAGCCCCCATGGTCGCTGAATTTTCTTCTCGTGGGCCCCTCCTACCGCCCTCTGACACAGCCCGCCCCCCCCTGCCAGCTAACGACATTCTCAAGCCTGATATTATCGGCCCTGGCGTTGATCTTGTAGCTGCTTTTCCCTCTAAGAAAATCGGCGAGCCAGGTACAACCGCCCGCCTCACGGGTACTTCCATGCCACCCCGCATTTGGCGGGGCTAGCCGCGTTAATCATCCAGAAGTTCCCCAACTGGACCCCGGCTCAGGTCATGTCAGCACTGATGACGACGGCAAGGTTTACTGACACGAGCAACAGCCCAATTAAGAATGCCGGCGCGGCTGGCAAAGACGCAACCCCGTGGGACATGGGGGCAGGACATGTGTTCCCGCCTGCTATGCTCGACCCTGGTCTCACATACGATGCCCGAGAGAAAGACTACCAGAATTTTCTGGCCGGGCAGGACCTGAACCGCGCGAAAAAGGAGTTCCCAGGGGCGTCCCTCTCCCCTCTGGCCGTGCGTAATCTCAACCTGCCCACCATCACAGTGCCTCGCCTGCAGGGCACTGTTCTAGTCACCCGAACTGTCACCTGCGTGGGCAGCTCTGTGTCTACATACACTGTATTCGGGAAGGCGCCACCAGGTGTGCAGTTGCCGGTTGGGCCTGGGAGTTTCACGCTTGCTCCGGGGCAAAAGGCGACTTACATGGTCAAATTGATGGTGGATACACCCAGCAATGACTTCAAGTATGGGTATATAGCGTGGAAGGACGACAAGGGGCACACCGTGCGCTCTCCTCTCGTGGTGCGGCCGATTTCACGCTAAGGGGTGGAGTGGGGTGTGCTAGAAGTATGTACAGTGTTGGGGTTGGGGGATTGCTTGATGGTGGTGGTGTTGTGACTGTTGCTAATGACCACGAGGTCTCTCTTGTGGCAAGGAGGAATTGCTTGCCTTGTCTCTTTTGCTTGCAGAGAGGAGAAGGTGTTGGTTGACGGTTGCAAGAGGCAATAGTACCATTTTCAGTGTTGGTGTGACGGTAGTCATTGCTGCTCCTTGTGGCATTTGCTGGGGGATAGGTGGAATATAACAGGGAGTGAAGTGTGAATGTGGGGCCTTGGATAGCGGATGCTTGCACACCTGCTTGCTAGTCTCTCCATTGTCCTGCTAATGTATGCCGTACATTCAGACAAATACCCATCCACACATCGGCAGGCAAAGCGCAGCACACCTCCGGTACCAGTGCACAAAACAGGCTATGCCGTAACCAGTGTTGTCAGTCATTCACTTCACAGCCCCCCAAATGCTGGTTCCAATCTCACTGGCGGGAACAACCAAGAGTGTTAGTGAAGCCTACTGGCTTGCCTTGAACAAGCCCCGATAACGAGCTAAAACTTTTAAGTGTCAACAGCCGATGCACTGCACACCAACAAACACAGACCGGCTAAGGCACTGGAAACTCCTGCCTCGCCTCTCATTCCCTAACATGCAACTCACTACATCATATATATTTCTTCAAACATAGTTTGATGCGGTATTTCTGGTGTTGTCGACCAACATCTACCGCAATGGTGGTGGTGGTGGTGGCTAGTGTGTCAAACATATGCATATGTTACATTTCTGGGTAGGCTGTAGTGGGGTAGATACTGTGGGGTATAACCCCTTAGGGTTTCTCTCTTGTACCATTTTCTCTCCATAGTCAATCCCATTGCCTAAGTTTCTAACATGGTATCTAGAGAAGTAGGTCTTTAGGACCTAAGATTAGGGCCCACCGGTTACCGCGTTACCTCACATGCCTGCCTGCCTTGCCTACTGCCCGCGCGCGCCTCGGCTGCACGCGCGCGGCCCTTTTTTTTTCCCGCGCGCGCCGCTTAAGCAGCCCGTGCAGCCCGTTTTCGGCCCCGCGCGCCGCGTTAGCCGCCCGCGCGGCCTGCTGCCGGCCAGCGCGCCGCCTAAGCCGCCCGCGCGCAGCCCGCTTAGGCCCCGCCCGCGCAGCCCGCCGCCGCACGCAGCACGCAGCCGCGCGCAGCCAGCAGCCGCGCGCAGCCCACATCCGCGCGCAGCCCGTCACCACGCGCAGCCAGCAGCCACGCGCAGCCCACAGCCACGCGCAGCCCGCAGCCGCGCATGCCCTGCCAGTGTGCCGCCCGTGAGCCGCGCGCCTGCCTGTCTTAGCCTGCCTGGAGAGCCTGCCTTGAGTGCCTGCCTGACAAGAGCGCCTGCCTGCATGACAAGAGCGCCTGCCTGCCTTGAGTGCCTGCCTGCCTTGAGCTGCCTTGCCTGCACTGTTACTATGGCGACGCTTAATGTGCTCGAGTTCGATCCAGACGGTCGTCCCGTAGAGTTCGCCACCTGGCTCGACGACCTGCAACTGTTCCTCCTGACTGATGCCAAGGACGGTGTTTCCCTGTTCGATTACGTGTCTGGCACTGCCGTTGCTCCTGCTGACACTGAGACTGCTCTAACCCGCTCCCAGTGGCAGACCCGCGATGCTGCTGCGCGCCTAGCTATTCGCAATCATCTGCCGATCACAGAGCGAGCGCATTTTAGCCAGCACAAGACTGCCAAGGCACTGTACAAAGCTGTAGTTGCCCGCTACTCTTCCCCGGCCACTGCATCCCTCGGTCGACTTATGCTACCCTACCTGTTCCCCGACCTGTCCTCGTTTACCACCGCTGAGGACCTCATCTCTCACCTACGCGCTAGTGACACTCGCCTTTGTGCCGCCCTTCCAGCCGAGTTCCTCGCAGAGAACCACCCCCCGATGTACTTTACTCTCTACTTCCTCATCACCCGCCTCCCTGACACTCTTCGCTCAGTCAGGGATCACTTCCTCGCCCTTGACCCCCATTCTCTCACTGTCGACGACCTCGAGAAGCACCTCCTAGCAGCCGAGAAGAACATTCTAGCTGTAGGTGCTGCTCGTGGTACTCCCCGCACTCCCCTCTTTGAGGGGTGCTCCCCCTCCCCTCTTACCTCCTCCTACGCCTCCGCAGCTGCTGCTGTCGACCTCCTCGGTGCTGAGCAGGTCGCAGCTGCTTCCGCTCCTAGTGGGAAGCGCAGCGGCTCAAGGGGAGGCAAGGGTGGCAGGGGTGGCGGACATGGCGGTGGAGGGGGCGGTGGTGGAGGCGGCGGGGGAGGTGGAGGTGGTGGGGGTGGTCGTGGGGGTGGAGGTGGTAGTGGGGGCGGTGGTGGTGCCGGGAGCGGTGGCGGTGGCGGCGGCGGTGGTGGCGGAGGGGGGAGTGGTGGTGGCAGCGGTGGTGGGGGCTTGGGTGACACCTGTGGTGGCCAGGGGCAGCAGCAGCAGCAGCAGCAGCAGCAGCGTCAGCGCCAGACCCCCACTTCCCAGCAGCTTCTTGACTGGTATGCCGGGCGTGGGGCGTCTGGGGGTCCTGGTCGCTGCCCCTATATCATTCGCACAGGTCCCCGCACTGGTCGCCAGTGCACAGGGTTTCACACTGAGTACCGCTGTTTTGCTCGGCTTAGCGACGCCTGGCGCGTCAAGTTTCCTGATGCTACTGAGTTCCCCAACTGGGCAGACCTGCTTAGGCGTGATGTACCTATCTATGATCTTGACTATGAGGCTATTCTTGCTGCCATGTATGCATTGACTGTTAGTGCTGAGGGTGACTGCTACTTGTGTGTGCCGCCTGACCCAGGTATAGTCCCAGGTATAGCGCCTGTGGCACTAGGTGCTTGTGAGTCTGCTCCCCCTGGTACTGCGTCCGCACAGGCCTTGCACACCTTCACACTTGACTCTGGTGCTTCCCGCTGTTTCTTTCGCGACAACACCACAGTCACTCCCCTCCCTGCACCTATTCCTGTCTCGCTGGCTGACCCCTCTAGGGGCCCAGTGCTTGCACGGTCTTCCACTGTGCTTCCGTGTCCAGCGGTCCCGTCTGGTGAGCTGTCTGGTCTCCACCTCCCCTCGTTCTCTACGAACTTGGTGAGCAACGCCGTCCTTCAGGATCATTGGGTTGACACCTTTACTCCTGGAGGGCAGCGTGTGGCAATCTGCACGTGCTCTCGGACCGGCCGCCACCTGGCCACATTCACACGTGCGCCTGGGTCCATTCTGTACACCCTCACCACTGCGTCACGCTACACCCCTTTGTCCCCCCAGCTGTACGCGTCTGCTCAGGTAGCTACCCAGTGTGAGTGTCGCCGCCTGTCGCACGACACTCTCCTGTGGCACCACCGCCTTGGTCACCCCTCCCTGCCTCGCCTTCGTAGCATGCACTCTCGCTAACTGGTCTCTGGCCTTCCCGAGTCTCTGCCTGCCCTCCCTCCCTCGCCTACGCCGCCCTGCATTCCTTGCGTCGAGGGGCGGCAGCGCGCCGCTCCTCACTCCTCCTCGTTCCCTCCCACAGAGGCTCCCCTGCAGACTCTCCACCTGGACGTGTGGGGCCCAGCCCGCGTCCGTGGACAGGGCCACGAGCGGTACTTCCTGCTGGTCGTCGACGACTACACGCGTTACACCACGGTCTTCCCCTTGCGCAGCAAGGGGGAGGTCCCTGATGTTTTGATCCCCTGGATCCGCGCTGTTCGTCTCCAGCTCCGCGAGCGGCTCCACTCGGACTTTCCTGTCCTGCGTCTGCACTCTGACAGGGGTGGTGAGTTCTCCTCAGACCTCTTGGCAGCTTTCTGTGCGGAGCACGGCATCCGCCAGACGTTCACGCTTCCGGCCTCTCCGCAGCAGAATGGGGTTGCTGAGCGCCGCATTGGCTTAGTCATGGAGGTCGCTCGTACCTCCATGATCCATGCGGCTGCCCCCCATTTTCTGTGGCCGTTTGCGGTCCGGTACGCCGCGCATCATCTCAACCTCTGGCCCCGTGTCTCCTTGCCGGAGACCTCACCCACACTGCTGTGGACGGGGAAGGTTGGCGATGCGTCGCGTTTCCGGGTCTGGGGTGCTCGTGCCTTTGTCCGCGATACCACCGCGGACAAGCCCTCTGCTCGCGCCATTCCCTGCGTCTTCCTTGGCTTTGTCCCTGACGCGCATGGCTGGCAGTTTTACGACCCAGCCTCGCGCCGTGTCTTTCCGTCTCAGGACGTCACCTTTGACGAGTCCGTCCCCTTTTACCGTTTCTTTCCCTACCGCACTGCCCCTCGCCCCCCCCCCCCGCCGCTCTTTCTCGCTCCAGGTGCTCCCCAGGTAGACCCCCTCCCCGCGCCAGGTCCCGCTCCTTTAGGTGTTTCTCAGGTAGACCCTCCCGTGCCTGCGCCTGTTGAGGTCACTGGTGACTCAGGTCCTGCTGGGGGTGGTGCTGTCTTTGGGGGTGCTGGGCCTGGGGGTGCGGAGCGTGGGGGTGCTGAGCCTGGGGGTGCGGAGCTTGGGGGTACGGAGTCTGGAGGTGCTGAGCCTGCGCGTGAGGAGCCTGGAGGTCCTGAGCCTGGGGGTGCTGTGTCTGGAGGTGCTGAGCTCGAGCGTGAGGAGCCTGGTGGTACTGAGTCTGGGGGTGCGACACCTGAGGGTTCTGAGTCTGCTGCTGCGCGGTCTCCTTGGAGTAGCCACCTTCGTCCACGTGTGCCTCTCACCTCACAGCAGCTGCACGACTAGTACGGTCGCCGTCAGGGTCGAGCTTCTGGAGCACGGGGCTCTGCTGCTGGAGGTACTTCTGCTGACGTCACTGGAGCTGGGAGTGGTACTGGTCCCGGAGGTGCTCGTACTGGAGGTACTGGAGCTGCAGGGGCTGGAGGTGCTGCTGAGCCTGAGGGTGCTACTACTGGAGACCCTGGGTCTGGGGGTGCTGCTGCTGGAGACACTGAGGCTGGAGACCCTGGGACTGGAGGTGCCGGTTCTGGGGGTGCTGCTCTTGGTGGAGCTGGTCCTGGAGGAGCTGACGCTGAGGGTTCTGGGGCTGCTGTAGGTGTTGAAGCTGCTGGGGGTACTGGAGCTGCTGGTGCTGGTGTCGCTGCATAGCCGCGCCTGTTCTTTGCTCCACCGTCTCCGTCGTCTCAGCCACCGCCTGGCTCTGTGCTTCGCCAGGTTCTTAGTCTCCCTTCGTCTACTGGTCTTCCGTTACAGCCTGGCTCACCGCTGCCTGCTCCTTCTCCTTACACTGAGCAGACAGGGGGTCTTACTGAGCGTCGTGCGCCTGCGTAGCGTCCTGTCTCGCATGTCCGTTCTGGTCGTCGTGTTCCTCGTCCGCGTCAGTCGGCTGTCCCCGACACCCACCTTGTAGTCCGTCGTCCTTCCTCTCCTCCGCAGCGTGTTCCTCTGCCGTCTCCTCCTGTGTCTTCTTTGCCTGTTGTTCCGGACCCTGAGTCTAACCGGTTTCGTGCTGAGCACCCTACTGTCACGCGTCTACTAGCCACTGTTGTCACTGACCCGTCGTTTGAGTCTGCTGCTGCGTCTGCCTTTGTCGCTGAGCTGGTTGACTTTGCTGCTGCCTGTCGTCTAGACTCCGCTGCTAGTCTTGTTAGCGAGTCTGAGTCTGTCAGTCCTCCGTCCGTCGGGGGTGAGTGTGCTCTTGGCACGGACGTCCTTGAGGACAGACAGGAGGAGTTTGAGTGCTTTGCCGCTGCTTTACCTCATCTCGTGTCCATGCTGATTGCCCCTGAGGGAGACCCGGATGCACCAGACATCCCGACCCTGCGCTCTTACGCACAGGCGATAGAGGGTCCCTACTCCTCTCAGTGGCAGTCAGCCATGGACGCAGAGATGGCTTCCTGGAAGTCCACAGGCACCTACGTCGACGAGGTTCCCCCGCCTGGGGCGAACATCGTCAGTGGCATGTGGATTTTCAGGGTGAAGCAGCCGCCGGGTTCTCCGCCTGTCTTCAAGGCGCATTACGTTGCACGAGGCTTCAGTCAGCGTGAGGGAGTTGACTTCTTCCAGACCTTCTCCCCTACCCCGAAGATGACCACTCTTCGGGTTCTGCTGCACGTCGCCGCTCAGCGTGACTACAAGCTCCACTCTCTTGACTTCAGCACTGCTTTCCTACAGGGCAGCCTGCACGAGGAGATCTGGCTGCGCCGCCCACCTGGCTTCACTGGGTCGTTTCCTCCTGGTACCCAGTGGAGCCTCCGGCGGCCGGTCTACGGTCTCCGCCAGGCGCCACGTGAGTGGCACGACACACTGAGGACGACACTTGCGGCTCTTGGGTTTGCTCCTTCGACTGCTGACCCGTCGCTGTTTCTGCGCACCGACACTTCGCTGCCGCCGTTCTACATCCTCGTGTACGTCGACGACTTGGTCTTTGCCACTGGTGACACTGCTGGACTGGCCTTTGTGAAGTCGGAGATGCAGAAGAGACACACGTGCACAGACCTGGGTGAGCTGCGCAGTTACCTTGGCTTGCAGATCACCCGGGACAGAGCACGCCGCACCATCACTCTGACTCAGTCACACATGGTGCAGCAGGTCCTTCAGCGCTTCCGCTTCACCTGGTCCTCGGCACAGCACACTCCTCTGGCTACAGGTCACTCGCTGTCAGCTCCACCTTCGGACGAGTCCGTAGAGCCGAGTGGTCCTTACCCAGAGCTTGTTGGCTGCCTGATGTACCTGATGACCTGCACTCGTCCTGACCTCGCGTACCCTCTTGTCCTTCTGGCTCGCTACGTGGCTCCTGGTCGGCACCGAAAGGTGCACATGGATGTTGCTAAGAGGGTACTACGCTACTTGTGCAGTACATCGGGCATGGGGCTCGTGCTTGGAGGACGGGGCGACGTTGTCCTCACTGGTCACTCGGACGCTTCTTGGGTTGACGACCAGGCTACGCAGCGGTCGTCACAGGGTTACACCTTCAGTCTTGGCTCTGGCTCTGTTTCTTGGCGGTCTACACGCTCGTCTTCTGTTCTCAGCTCCAGTTGTGAGGCTGAGATCTACGCCACAGCCATGGCTGCACAGGAGTTACGCTGGCTCACCTACCTGCTGACCGACTTGGGAGAGAGGCCTCGTTCTCCTCCAGTTCTGTACGTCGACAACAAGGCAGCCATTGCCTTGTGTCAGGAGCACAGACTGGAGCACAGAACGAAGCACATCGCTCTGCGTTACTTCCTGGCTCGAGAGTTGCAGCAGCGGGGTCAGCTTCGTCTTGCTCACGTGGCCACTCGGGCCAACACTGCTGATATATTCACCAAGGCACTTCCGTCTGGTGATCATCAGCGCTTTTGTACCTTGTTGGGCCTTGTGCCTACGTTTCTGCACTTGCTGTAGACTCTGCTTGTACTGTGATCTATATATATATACCTGCATGCTTGCTCTTGCTAGGTAGAGATCACTGTGCTGTTGTTGTTGCATATATACCTCTGCATGTGAACTGGCCTTGTGGCCTTTTGCTTGTGCTCAATGTGTGTGGTGACGTTGTGATCCACCCTGAGCTTGCTTTACTTTTCTTGACTGGTCTTGTGACCTCTTGCTCTCCCCCACTTTGCCTATGGGGGTGTGTCAAACATATGCATATGTTACATTTGTGGGTAGGCTGTAGTGGGGTAGATACTGTGGGGTATAACCCCTTAGGGTTTCTCTCTTGTACCATTTTCTCTCCATAGTCAATCCCATTGCCTAAGTTTCTAACATAGTGGTCACATCCCCTATTTACATAGTACCGTACGTTTCCGCTAGTTGTCAATCGAGCACCTGTCCTTCCCTTGCACCTTTCATGTCTCTTCACATAGATTGAGTTGTGCTGTGTGTAAGCATGATAGATTTGGACTTCATGTACATGGGTAATTATATGGGCTTTATAGTCGAGGTCTCCACGAACCAATGGGCTCGGCGAACAGTGGTCCTAGATTGCCTGCTTGGGTTACCAGCGCTGCGCAATTCGTCTATTCTGGTCCGAGTGCGATTCGGAGGCTTTGATTTACCCGTACCGTGCACGGCCCAGATTCACCATCCATTTCTCTTGCTTGAGTTCCAGGCTCCGTCCACGTCTGTCGATTTCGGTTCAGACCTTCACCGGATCTTCGTCATCCCTGCAAACGCCGTGCCGCGCACGATGCGATGCGATGCGACACAACCCCAATCAAATGTTGAACGCGAGGGTGGAAGGGAGAGATAAACACGCAGCCTCACACAATCAATTCAGGTCATCTGAATCCTGTTTGTTCATCTCGAAGCATCTCCGTGTTTGTTGTCGAAACAATCGTGCGCTTACAATCGACCGCGACGACGAGTTCTACGTGGACTCTAGAATCTGTCATAGCTGATCAACATGGCCCGAGACAGTCCTACCGTTGCGATGTTGCTGATGATACTTGGCGCGCTGTTGCTAGCTGCACAGCCATCCTGTGCGACCAGAGAGTGGCTCGACGGCGGAGGGTTCCAGCCCCGTGAAGCGCCCGCGAGTGGCAGCGGCAGTGGCGGCAGCGGGTCCGTATACATCGTCCGCCTGAGCTCCGCGCCACCGCTCGTCGAATACCGCGGAGGAATCGCCGGCTACCCCGCCACTGCCAAGTGGGACGACGGCAGCAGCGAGAATGACGAGGACGACGAAGAAGCTGTACCGGAGATGGATCTTGGAGCTAACTACGTCGAGCCAGGGGCAGGTGCAGCGTCGTCGAGGGCGGCAAACCACGAAGCCGTGGACTTGGATGACACAACGACTCGTAGCACTGATAGCATTGATCATCCCTGGAGTTCCGCCTTCTCGGGGCCCAACGCAACTGACGGCACGTCGGCGTCAGGTGACGTTGGCAACGGCGGGCGCGCGCGTCACAGAATGTGGCTGAGCATGGACCAGCCCCAGGTGGCGGCGTTCGCGTCGCTGCTCCAGCGGCAGCAGGCGCAGGTGGCATCTGAGGCGGGTGTACTCGACGTGGACCTCATCTACAGCTACAAGCACACCTCCAACGGCTTCGCGGCGCGGCTCACACCGCTCCAGGTGTGGCGGCTGTAGCGCCATCCCGACGTTGCGTCCGTGCATCGCGGAAAAGGAAAATTGCGATTTTGGGGGTTCGAAGGTTTTTCTGCGAAAAACCTGCGACTAAGTTGCGCGAAGTGTCCAAAAAACAACGCACGCAAAAAGCGACTTTCTGTACACCAGTTGCGAATGCGGAAACCTGCGGAAAAATGTGACCGCAAAGTTGCATTTCTGTCAACATTTTCGCGTAACTCGGTTTTGCGCGGTTGAGAGAGTTTGAAAGCGTTTTGGCAGTGTAACGTTGACAGTGGCCATGGTAACAACAAATTTGACGAAACTGAACGACCCCACGAAATTTAGCGAGGTTACAAACGTGGATACCCCGTTTTCGTTTTTCACAAATCTGAACCCAACCACCCAACCCAACCCAAAAACGGCAGCTGGTTTCTTTGGAGGTGTGACGTGTGAGCCAACAAATCAATTCGAACCAATCATTGTTCTGCTATTAAGAGTCAATCAATCTGCACCTTCCGATAGGTACACGTCAGCACACCCAACCAAATCCACCCAAAAACGTCCACCCATACCCCCTCATCTTCACCGCTGGAACCTTTCTCCCACGATTTCCCTTTACACCTGTACCTCACAACCTACCTCGTCTCACCCCTCCATTTTTTTTTTTTCAATGTTCACCAGAATCGCGCTCCTGGTTCCTTAGACTAGCAACCAAGTTGTGATGTTGAACCTACTGACTATGATGCCACTTTTTCACCGGCGATTTATCCCTTACCTTCCGTGGTGAACATTTGCACGTCAGAGCCCACGTCAGAGCCTCATTCTGGACTTTCCCCCTTCCATTTAACCTAGCATTCCCCTTTTCAGGTCGACGAGTTTCAACATTTTCGCGGAGAACATGCACACAAATTTTGACGCTTAGGCACCATTACGGCAGCTACTTCTTTAACAAATGGTAAGGTATTCGAATATCGCTGAAGTATGCGTTTTTCATGGCTTCGTCATGTGTCCTATGTTTGCAGTCCCAAGTCATGTTACCTTCTCGGTTGTTACGATTGCATCTACTTCATATATTCAGTTAGAGACTAACAATGTGCAGTATCTCACTCTTTGCCATGCGTAACCATCGTAGTTAGAGCCGCCGCAACCGACTATGCGAAAGGTAAGTACGATGCATTTGGTGTTTCTCTTCCGTGGTTATCACTAACCCTTCTGGAGCAAGCTCAAAGACGTGCGTAACAGCAACATTGTGTGTGCAGGTTTCACACATGTGAACGTCATCGCTTACCATTTTTTCCTTCAGGAATATAAATGTCGACACCCGCATTAGGTATGCGTACTTTGCAGGGCGTCCCGGTTACTGCAGGGTTATCGTCAACCAGTATCGCGCTATGTATATTTTCCAACACTACCCATTATTACTGACCTCAATGGTGAGTGTTGGAAACGCAAACTTGGTTTACTTGTTAACCAAGTGTTCATGTCTTTTTTTCCAGTTTACATCCGTTTCTTAACTTGTAGAGATTTTCTTCTTGCAGAGATACGGTATAAAAAGGTTGTGTTTGCATGTTTTGCAGGGCCAACCTGTCACCCCAGTCCTATCAATATTAACCCTAATGGTGAGTGGTGGAATGGCAGTCTAGTTGTGTATTTTTAACAAGGTTTTTTTCCTCTTTGTGCAGGTTGCGTCCATATTCTTATTAGCAGTGTTCACACATCTTCTTAGCTGTGCATTTTGCGTAGTAATACTAGTAAGGTTGGGTAGATTGTACGTTTGCATGCCTTGTGAGAGAATCCGTCAATACTGAATGTATTATTCTGTGCTAAAAAACGTATACCCATAAAAGAGAAGCGTCAATCGAAACTGTTGCTGTTCCAATCGCCAACCAATAACATTTTTGTATCGCACGCCTCCGATTGGTCCATGTGGCAAATTTTCGTGCGTCGATATGAATCTGATCCGACGGTTGTCGTTAGCGTACAGTGACATCCACGTCAGCATGTTTCAGTTTCATCTCGAGTACGTCGTATGCCACGTGGCGTACTCAGAACACTTTTCGCGTTGGTTGCTCAGAAGTGACTTTCCGCAACTTTGTGGTTGATTTACTGCATACCGGGTTAGTTGCGTCAATGTATGCAGTTTGTGTCGGTAAAGTGACGGAAATGTTGCTTCTCAAGTCACTAAAGCACCCACGATTTTGAACCTTGACTTTTTTCTTGCGTAAAAAATGCAACCCTAAAGTAACGAGGCAGTAACTTTCGAGTTGCTTTTTGCAGTTCCCTTTTCCGCGATGTGCGCCCGAGCCGCGTGTTCCGCCGCCAGACCACCGATTCGCCCAAATTCCTCGGGCTCCCCGGGAAGGTGTGGCCGGCGCTTGGGGGGCAGAGCAAGGCGGGCGAAGGGACAGTGGTGGGAATCATAGATTCAGGCATCAGGCCGGAACACCCCTCTTTCAGCGATAAAGGGATGAGCTCGAAGCTCCCGGCCGGGTGGAAGGGTAAATGCGAGCAGTCCAGCTCGTTCCGGTGCAACAACAAGGTGATCGGTGCTAAGGCGTTCTACGTTGGGTTTCAGCAGCTCAGCGGCAAGCCCTCGCTGAAAAACGACTGGCTCTCGCCGCGCGACGGGGACGGACACAGCACGTGGTGCGCGGGCGCGGCGGCGGGGAACCCTGTGAGCATGCAGGGCGGCGGGCAGATGAGCGGCATGGCGCCTGCAGCGCGCCTCGCGGTGTATAAAATCTTCTGGACGGACAGCGAGGGGGGCCATTACGGCACGGAGACAGACACCGCGGAAGCCGTTAATCAGGCCGTGGCAGACGGCGTGGATGTGCTCTCCCTCTCGCTGGGTTCTGCGGATCCCAACGACAACTATTTCAACGACCTCACGTATCTGAGAGCCAATGCTGCGGGGGTGTTTGTGGCCTTTGCTGCCGGCGATTCGGGACCCCCTGGTCAGTCGCAGGGTGGCGGTTACCGCACGGTGGACAATTTCTCTCCTTTCTTCCTTAGCGTTGGCGCCAGGTAAGCTGCTGCTGTCATGGTTTTCTCTTGCTGGCTCGTGTGACGCAACGTAGCTGTGCCTGTCCTTTGTGTGTGTCGGATGATCAGACATGCTCGGAAAGTTGAGTACAATACGCATGCTTCAGATGCATCGTGGCGGATCCCATTCGTGCGCTGTTGTTGCAAGCCGTGATACGTACTGCTGCTGCATGTGCATTCACCCATGTGGCTCAATCAACCCCCTTGTCTCCCAATCCGCCCTCCACTCTTCCCATCTCCCGCAGCACGATCGCCAAGGGAGCGTCCCTAGCTTCAACCGCTGCCACTCAGTCCCTAAACCCTCTCAACGCCATCACAAGCAGCAACGGCAGCAACAGCACAGGCGACAGCAGCGCCACGCTCACTACCGACGGGGGAATCACCTTCACTGCTGCCTCCTCTGCTCCAATGGTCGCTGACTTCTCCTCTCGTGGGCCCCTCTTACTGCCCTCTGCCACAGCCCGGCCCCGGCAGCCAGCAAACAATATTCTCAAGCCCGATATCATCGGGCCTGGCGTTGACCTTGTAGCCGCTTTTCCCTCAAAGAAAATCGGTGAGCCGGGCACGACCGCCCGCCTCTCCGGTACTTCCATGTCTACCCCGCATTTGGCGGGGCTAGCCGCGTTAATCATCCAGAAGTTCCCCAACTGGACCCCGGCTCAGGTCATGTCCGCGCTGATGACAACGGCACGGGTGACTGACACGAGCAACAGCCCGATTAAGAGTGCAGGGTCGGGAGAAAGAGACGCAACCCCGTGGGACATGGGCGCAGGGCATGTGTTCCCACTTGCTATGCTCGACCCTGGTCTCACATACGACGTTCGAGAGAAAGATTACCAGAATTTCCTGGCCGGGCAGGATGCGAACCGGGCGAAAAAGGAGTTCCCAGGGGCGTCTCTCACCCCTCTCGCCGTGCGGAATCTGAACCTTCCCACCATTACTCTGCCTTGCCTGCAGGGCTCTGTTCAAGTCACCCGGACAGTGACGTGCGTTGGCAGCTCTGTGTCCACATACAGTGTATCTGGGAAGGCGCCCCAGGGCGTGAAGGTGACTGTAGCGCCTAGGAGTTTCACGCTTTCTCTGGGGCAGAAGGCGAATTACACGCTCACAGCCACTGTGGATACACCCAGCAAGGACTTCAAGTACGGGTATCTAGTGTGGGCGAACGACAAGGGGCACAGCGTGCGCTCTCCTCTCGTGGTGCAGCCGATTTCACGCTAAGGGGTGGGCTGCTCTGATGCTGCTGCTTGCCCTGGCTACTGCTGCTGCCATGCCAATGGCAGCATCTGTTGTTGCGTGATCTCAAGAGGAGGGATTTCCTTGCGTAGGTTGTTGGCTTTCTGAGAGACATTCTGGGCTGTAGTACCGGTATTTCCATTTGTCAGAATCAAGCAGCAGGAATGGATGAACTATGAAAGAGTTGGGTACAAGTATGAAACCCTAAATGGGGCTGTACCCCATATTGGCTACCCCACTACAGCCTACACATATATAACATGCATATACTTTGACACACCCCCATAGGCAAAGTGGGGGAGGGCAAGGGGTCACAAGACCAGTCAAGAGAAGCAAAGCAAGCTCAGGGTGGATCACAACGTCACCACACACACTGAGCACAAGCAGAGGGCCACAAGGCCAGTTCACATGCAGAGGTAGATATGCAACAACAACAGCACAGTGATCTCTACCTAGCAGAGCAAGCATGCAGGTATATATATAGATCACAGTACAGGCAAAGTCTACAGCAAGTGAGGAAACGTAGGCACAAGGCCTAACAGAGTGCAGAAACGCTGATGATCACCAGACGGAAGCGCCTTGGTGAATATATCAGCAGTGTTGGCCCGAGTGGCCACGTGAGCAAGACGAAGCTGACCACGCTGCTGCAACTCTCAAGCCAGGAAGTAACGCAGAGCGATGTGCTTCGTTCTGTGCTCCAGTCTGTGCTCCTGATACAAGGCAATGGCAGCCTTGTTGTCGACGTACAGCACTGGAGGAGAACGAGGCCTCTCTCCCAAGTTGGTCAGCAGGTAGGTGAGCCAGCGTAACTCCTGTGCAGCCATGGCTGTGGCGTAGATCTCAGCCTCACAACTGGAGCTGAGAACTGAAGACGAGCGTGTAGAACGCCAAGAAACCGAACCAGAGCCAAGGCTGAAGGTGTAACCCTGTGACGACCGCTGCGTAGCCTGATCGTCAACCCAAGAAGCGTCTGAGTGCCCAGTGAGGACAACTGGGCTCCGCCCTCCAAGCACGAGCCCCATGCCCGATGTACGGCACAAGTAGCGTAGTACCCTCTTAGCAGCATCCATGTGCACCTTTCGGTGCCGACCAGGAGCCACGTAGCGAGCCAGAAGGCCAAGAGGGTACGCAAGGTCAGGACGAGTGCAGGTCATCAGGTACATGAGGCAGCCCACTAGCTCTGGGTAAGGACCACTCGGCTCTACGGACTCGTCCGAAGGTGGAGCTGAGAGCGAGTGACCTGTACCCAGAGGAGTGTGCTGTGCCGAGGACCAGGTGAAGCCGAAGCGCTGAAGGACCTGCTGCACCATGTGTGACTGAGTCAGTGTGATGGTGCGACGTGCTCTGTCCCGGGTGATCCGCAAGCCAAGATAGCTTGTCAGCTCACCCAGGTCTGTGCACGTGTGTCTCTTCTGCAGCTCCGACTTCACCTGGGCGAGAGCCTCAGTGTCAGCAGTGGCAAAGACCAAGTCGTCGACGTACACGAGGATGTAGAACGGCGGCAGCGAAGTGTCGGTGCGTAGAAACAGCGACGGGTCAGCAGTCGACGGAGCAAACCCAAGAGCCGCAAGTGTCGTCCTCAGTGTGTCGTGCCACTCACGTGGCGCCTGGCGGAGACCGTAGACCGGCCGCCTGAGGCTCCACTGGGTACCAGGAGGGAACGACCCAGTGAAGCCAGGTGGGCGGCGCAGCCAGATCTCCTCGTGCAGGCTGCCCTGTAAGAAGGCTGTGCTGAAGTCAAGAGAGTGAAGCTTGTAGTCTCGCTGAGCGGCAACGTGTAGCAGCACCCGAAGAGTGGTCATCTTCGGGGTGGGGGAGAAGGTCTGGAAGAAGTCTACTCCCTCTCGCTGACTGAAACCTCGTGCAACGTAACGCGCCTTGAAGGCAGGCGGAGAACCTGGCGGCCGCTTCACCCTGAAAATCCACATGCCACTGACGATGTTCGCCCCAGGTGGGGGAACCTCGTCGACGTAGGTGCCTGTGGACTTCCAGGATGCCATCTCTGCATCCATGGCTGTCTGCCACTGAGAGGAGTACTCACCCGCGATCGCCTCAGCGTAAGAGCGCGGGGTCGGGATGTCTGGAGCATCCGGGTCTCCCTCAGGGGCAAGCAGCATGGACACGAGATGAGGCGCAGCGGCTGCAAGACACTCAAGGTCCTCCTGCCTGTCCTCAAGGACGTCCGTGCCAAGAGCACACTCACCCCCGACGGACGGAGGACAGACAGACTCAGACTCAGCAACAAGACTAGCGGCGTAGTCTAGACGACAGGCAGCAGCAAAGTCAACAAGCTCAGCAACTAAGGCAGACGTAGCAGCAGACTCAAACGACGGGTCAGTGACAACAGTGGCTAGTAGACGCGTGACAGTAGGGTGCTCAGCACGAAACCGGTCAGACTCGGGGTCCGCAACGACAGGCAGAGAAGACTCCGGAGGGGACGGCAGAGGAACACGCTGTGAAGGAGAGGAAGGACGACGGACTACGAGGTGGGTGTCGGGGACAGCCGGCTGACGCGGACGAGGAACACGACGACCGGAACGACCAGAACAGACAGGCGAGACAGGACGCGACGCAGCCTCACGACGCTCAGTAAGACTCCCTAGCTGCTCAGTGTAAGGAGAAGGAGCAGGCAGCGGTGAACCAGGCTGTAACGGAAGACCAGTAGACAAAAGGAGACTAAGAACCTGGCGAAGCACAGAGTCAGGCGGTGGCTGAGACGACGGAGACGGTGGAGCGAAGAACAGGCGCAGCTGTGCAGTGACACCAGCACCAGCAGCTCCAGTACCCCCAGCAGCTCCAGCACCTCCAGCAGCTCCAGAACCTCCAACGCCAGCACCTTCAGCAGCTCTAGAACCTCCATCTCCAGTGCCACCAGCGCCAGTACCTCCTGCAGCTACAGAACCTCCAGCGCCAGCACCCAGAACCTCCAGCTCCAACGCCACCAGCGCCAGCACCTCCAGCAGCTCCAGAACCCTCAGCGCCAGCTCCTCCAGTACCAGCTCCACCAACAGCAGCACCCCCAGAACCGGCACCTCCAGTCCCAGGGTCTCCAGCCTCAGTGCCTCCAGCAGCAGCACCCTCAGGCTCAGCACCTCCAGTCCCAGCAGCTCCAGTACCTCCAGTACGTGCACCTCGAGCGGCAGAGCCCCGAGCTCCAGAAGCGCGACCCTGACGGCGACCGTACCAGTCGTGCAGCTGCTGCGAGGTGAGAGGCACACGCGGACGAAGGCGGCTACTCCAAGGAAGCCGCGCAACAGCAGACTCAGAACCCTCAGCGCCAGAACCCGCAGCAGCTCCAGAACCTCCAGCTCCAGCGCCACCAGCGCCAGTACCTCCAGCAGCTCCAGAACCTCCAGCGCCAGCACCCTCAGCAGCTCCAAAACCTCCAGCTCCAGCGCCCTCAGCAGCTCCAGAACCTCTAGCAGAAACAACTCCAGTGGCAGAGTCACCAGCTCCAGCGCCTCCCGCAGCAGGGCCCCTAGCTCCAGCAGCGCGACCGTGACGGCCAGCGTACCACTCAAGCAGCTGCTGTGGGGAGAGAGGGAGTCGACGACGAGAGTGCAGCGACGAGGCACCTGCGGAGTGACTACGGAGACGGTTGCCCCAGGGAGACTGCTCACCTGACGCCTCAGCGCCCCCAGGCTCAGCACCCCCAGACTCCTCACACCCAAGCTCAGCACCTCCAGTCTCCGCACCCCCAGGCTCCGCACCTCCAGGCTCCGCACCCCCAGGCTCAGCACCCCCAGGCTCCGCACCCCCAGGCTCAGCACCCGCAGAAGCAGCAACCCGAGTAGGACCACCCTCAGCAGGACCTGAGTCACCAGTGACCTCAACCGGCTCAGTCAAGGGAGGAGGGTCTACCTGAGACACACCTGAAGGAGCAGGACCGGGAGCGGGGAGGGGGTCTACCTGGGGAGCACCTGGAGCGAGGAAGAGCGGCGGGGGGGGGAGAGGGCCAGTTCGGTAGGGGAAGAGACGGTAAAAGGGAACCGACTCGTCGAACGTGACGTCCTGAGAGGGGAAGACACGGCGCGAGGTGGGGTGGTAAAACTGCCAACCAGGCGCGTCAGGGACAAAGCCAAGGAAGACACAGGGAACAGCGCGGGCGGAGAGCTTGTCCGCGGTGGTATCGCGGACAAAGGCACGAGCACCCCAGACCCGGAAACGCGACGCATCGCCAACCTTCCCCGTCCACAGCAGTGTGGGCGAGGTCTCCGGCAAGGAGACACGGGGCCAGAGGTTGAGCTGATGCGCAGCGTACCGGACCGCAAACGGCCACAGAAAATGGGGGGCAGCCGCATGGATCATGGAGGTACGAGCGACCTCCATGACTAAGCCAATGCGGCGCTCAGCAACCCCATTATGCTGCGGAGAGGCCGGAAGCGTGAACGTCTGGCGAATGCCGTGCTCCGCACAGTAGGCTGCCAAGAGGTCTGAGGAGAACTCACCACCTCTGTCAGAGTGCAGACGCAGGACAGGAAAGTCCGACTGGAACCGCTCGCGGAGCTGGAGACGAGTAGCGCGGATCCAGGGGATCAAAACATCAGGGACCTCCCCCTTGCTGCGCAAGGGGAAGACCGTGGTGTAACGCGTGTAGTCGTCGACGACCAGCAGGAAGTACCGCTCGTGGCCCTGTCCACGGACGCGGGCTGGGCCCCACACGTCCAGGTGGAGAGTCTGCAGGGGAGCCTCTGTGGGAGGGAACGAGGAGGAGTGAGGAGCGGCGCGCTGCCGCCCCTCGACACAGGGAAGACAGGGAGGAGCAGGCGAGGGTGGTAGAGGAGGCAGAGTCTCTGGAAGTCCAGAGACAAGGAAACGGCTGTGCATGCTACGAAGGCGCTGCACCGAGGGGTGACCAAGGCGGTGGTGCCAAAGGAGGGTCTGGTGCGACAGAGCGCGACACGAGCAGGGGGCCGCTAGCTGACCTGACGCAAACGCAGACGCAGACGCAGCTACCTGAGGGGACACAGTGGTGAGTGTGTACAGACTCGAGCCATGCTCTCGGGTGAACGTGGCCAGGTGCCGACCAGTCCGGGAACACGTACAGTGTGTCACACGCTGACCTCCAGGGGTGAACTGGTCAACCCACACATCCTGTAGGTCAGCTCCACTCACCAAGTTCGTAGAGAACGAGGGGAGGTGAAGACCTGACAGGGAGCCAGACGGGACCGCCGGACACGGCAGGACCGTGGAGGAGTGCGCAAGGACTGGACCCCCAGAGGGGTCTGCCAGGGAGACTGCAACCGGCCGACGGAGCGGCGTGAGTGTGGTGCTGTCGCGGAAGAAGGAGCGGGAAGCACCTGAGTCAAGTGTGAAGGTGTACACGGCCTCAGCAGGTGCAGTACCAGAGAGAGTAGACTCACCAGCACCTGGAGCAGCAGCCTCACCAGTACCAAGAGCAGGAGACGCACTCGCACCTAGAGCAGCAGCCTCACCAGCACCTAGAGCAGCAGGCTCTATACCTGGGTCAGGCGGTACGCACAGGGAACTGTCACGGTCAGCACTAGTAGGCAATGCATACATGGCAGTGAGAATAGCATCATAGTCAAGAGCAAAGATATCTACCCTCTGTCCAAGCAGCTCCAGCCAGGAGGGGAGCTCAGCCTCGTCGCCAAACTCGGTACGCCATGCGTCGCTCAGACGGGCGAAGCAGCGGGACTGTGTGTGACTAAGCGTCCCGCAAGGCTGACCGACCCGATCACCTGTGCGAATGACATACGGGCAGCGAACGGTACTCAAAGACCCTCTACTTTGAGCGTACCACTCGTGAAGCTGCTGGGACGTAAGTGTCTCGCGTGGACGCCGCTGCAGCTGCAGCTGGCCACTGCCAGACGCTCCCAACTGACCAGCTCCAGGGCGACAGCTACGACGGCGACCGCCACAACCCCAACTAGCGTACCACTCACTAAGCTGCTGGGGCGTGAGAGACTCGCGTGAACGTCGCTGGAGCTGCATCTGGCCACCGCAAGTAGCAGTAGTAGCAGCAGTAGCAGCAGCAGTAGCAGCAGCAGCAGCAGCAGCAGCAGCAGCAGCAGCAGCAGCAGCAGCAGCAGCAGCAGCAGCAGCAGCAGCAGCAGCAGCAGCAGTCTAGCAGTAGTAGTAGCGCAGGCAGGGCAGGCGCGGCAGGTAGGCAGGTAAGTGCTCACCAGTGGCGAGAAGGGCAGGCTCACAACGGCGGCGACGGCGGGGCCGCGACAGCTGCGGCAGAGCTGGACCGCGTCGGAGGAAGGGCAGGTCCGCGACAGCTGCTGCAGGGCGCGGATGTGACGGCGGCAGAAGGCTCCACGGCAGCTGCTGCAGGGCAGGGTCGCGACGGCTGCAGGAGGCTCCGCGGCAGGTGCTGCAGGGCGGGGCCGCGACTGCGGCAGGGCGCTCCGTGGCAGCTGCTGCAGGAGCGACGGCGGCGTCCAGGGGTAGCCGCGGCGCACGGGGCTGCAGCGCGCCACGCGAGCTGCAAACGCGGCGCGCGAAGCCGCCGCGGCGCACGGGGCTGCAGCGCGCCACGCGAGCTGCAAACGCGGCGCGCGAAGCCGCCGCGGGCTGCGCGAGGACGGCAGCCGCGGCGCGCGGGGCTGCAGCGCGACGTGCGGGCAGCGAACGCGACGCGCGGGGCAGCGAACTGGCGGGGCGGCGCCCTGGCCTAACGGGCCTGCAGGGGCGGCGCTCTGGCCTAGGGCAGCAGTGGGCAGTACGAGGGCTGCAGGACGGCGCGCGCAGCGCAGCACGTCACAAGGCAAGGCATGCAGGCAGGACAACACGTGGGGTAACACGGTAACCGCAACGGTAGGTGGGCCCGAAAAAAAAAAAAACGGTCCTACGGACCTAGTGCTCTGAAACCATGTCAGAATCAAGCAGCAGGAATGGATGAACTATGAAAGAGTTGGGGTACAAGTATGAAACCCTAAAAGGGGCTGTACCCCATATTGGCTACCCCACTACAGCCTACACATATATAACATGCATATACTTTGATGTCAAGATAAGGAGGTACTTAGGTTTAGGATGCCTAGGCTTAGGAGCCTAGGCAAGGAGGGTATCGAGTAGGTTGTGCCAAAGGATAGCGAGAATGGGGGGAATTCACTATAGGAAAAACAGAACATATAGGAGAAAGGAGGGGAGGTGCACCACCAACACAAGAAGCATATAGCTACACTAGGATCAACTGTAGGCAGGTATATAAATGTAACAATTACATTTCAACATTTGACACCATTACCGTACTTTGGTTGCAAAGCAGTGCTGCTGCTGCTGCATCAGGAGCTTTGGTTTGATGTTCCGTGACATTGGGTTTGGGTATGGGTTGGTTGGCATGTACTGCACACGGCGTTTGAGGTACGGTATGTCAATGTTTGAGGGAAGGGTAGTACGGTAGTACCTGTAGCAGGTGGCAGGGGGAGTGATGGTGGTTGGTGGCATTTGCTAGGTATGATGGTACAGTTTTCCCTGGGATTGAGTGAGAGAGCATGTGGCGTGATTGGATAGAGGACGCTTGCGCTGTTGTTTGTTTTAGTCTCATCTCATCGTCAAAATTATTGAATTTCCAGTCCAACCAGCCAGCCAATCATCAAGAGGCATATTGTAACAGACCCCCAAAGGCTGCTTTCAGACACACAGGCTGACATAACCAAGAGAGTTAGACAAGCTCAGTTGAACCAGCTTCACTACGAACAAGCTGCAGCTTGGAAGCATGAACAACCCATCCACACCACACCAACACACACTGCTCAGGCACCAAAACACTTCCTGCTTTTCCACTCTTTCCCTGCCTCTTCTCTTCGATTTTTGTGTCAACTGAAAATCCCACCCTGCTTTACCACTCACTCTCTGCCTGTCTCTCCAGCAGTGCCCAGTACTCTGCCTCTGCTTCCGGCGCCATCAGTTAACCTTTCAATCGAATCCTAAGTCACCGCGCTCCCTGCCTCTGTCTCTCTAGTGCTGTCTTGTACGCTGGGGCTATGGGTGGCTGCACTGGCGCTAGAGGCCGGTACGGCACTGCACTCTCTGTCTGTGCGTGAGAGTCGGAGTGAGAGTGAGGGTGTGAGTGTGAGTGTGTAGAGGGGAGGTTGAGCGGGTATGACTGGTCGGCGTCATAGCCTGAGAGATCGCCGCATGCTAGGAAGGGCACAAAGAGCCGATCCGGGCCGTCCAGTCCTGCAGACAGACAATCTGGGGTTGGGGGGAGGGAAGAATGAGAAGAAAGGGAGAGCAGAGGGGTATGAATGGGTGATCAGGGATAACCATGAAAGAATCTCTCTCACCCATGCCCCCTTTCTCTACCTCAACTCTCTAGTCCCCCTTTCCCCTTTTCCCCCGTTCCCACCTGAGTCAAGGGCAGCTGCTTTCCCGGCAGCGGTGGCGGCAGTGCCATGCAGCACTTCCCTCAGCCGCGACGGGTGGAACCCCTCTGGTGGGTGGTACCCCCGACACACCACAAAGGCCTCTGGTCATCCGCGTCACACGGGTGTGGTGGTGGGGTAAACAAAGGGTAGAAGAGGGAGGGGAAGGAGGGGAGAGAGGGGACGGAGGGGCGGGAGAGAGATGGTAGGAGATGGTGCAAGAGGGAAGTTGGAGTTTTAATAGGAGAGAGAGTGTGAGGTGGTCGAAGAGGGGGGGGAAAGACAAGACAAAAAGCTGGTACAGTAAGGGAGTGACAGGCAGGAGAGAGCGACCAAGTGGTGAGGTGAAAGCAGGAGAGCAAGAAAGCAGTGAAGCAGGACAGGAGATAGGGAAGAAAGCAAGCAGGACAACACGAGGGAAACAAGTTCAGAGGCACAACAAGAAGAATTTCCTTCTCATGTTGCACATGAGTACACATGAGTGAGTGCACACGAGTTGCACATGAGTGAGTTGCACACGATTGCGCAGCGCACCGATGGAAGAGTTGCGGCTGGACTTGGGCTTGGCGCAGGTGACATGGAAAAAGGAAAACACGCAGCTGGCAGCAAGTAAACGCCTTTTGAGACGTCTCAAAAGAGAGTGTGCAACACAACGCACCGATGGAGGAGTTGCGGCTGGACTTGGGCTTGGCGCAGGTGACATGGTGGAAGAAGACGCGCAGCTGGCAGTAGAGCAGGCTTATGTCCTTGCCCCGGAATATCTTCGCCACAAACGAGCCCCCCGCCCGCAGCGTGTGCGTCACTATCACTAGCGCCTGCGGGCGGGCGGGGGGGGGGGGGAGCCGAGGAGGGAGGAGGAGAGGGGGGCAGGCACGAAGGCATGGGAGGAACGGGCATGAGTGACGGGCATGGGGGACGTTAAGGGCTTCAGGAGCAGGAACCATTTCAGGCCAGGTTGACATTGAAGAAACTATGGGGGGTTCGGAGCACGTGAGCTTATAGCACAGGTGAGGAGCAGCAGATGGGTAACGAACGGGCATGGAATAATGGAGCAGTGGTGCAGTGGAGCAGCTTACAGCGAGGATGAGCTGTGCTTGCACGAACTCATCTAAGTCATGGAGACCGGTGACTGCAGCACAGGGGAGAGGGGGGAGAAGGATGGCAGGCACAGAGTGGACTGAGAGGAAGAAGGGGAGATGAATGCAGAACATCTTTCATAGAGAGGAGAAGATGGGAGATGAATCAGAGAAGGGTGAAGGAGCATACAGACCATCAGGAGCTCCATCGCATATGATGAGATCCGCTTGACGGCCCTTGAAGTGATCTATGACCTGCCATGGCAGTTGCATGCATGCACATGCACACACATGCACACACATGCACACACATGCACACACATGCACACACATGCACACACATGCACACACATGCACACAGTCACTCACGCGAACACACACACGCACACACACACCCACACACAGTCACTCACGCACGCAGGCACACCCACACACACACACATGCACACACACACACTCACACACACACACGCACACACACACACACACACACTCACACACACAAACACACACACACACACACACACACGCAGGAGGGAAGATGAATGCAAAACATCTCCGACAGATCTGGCAGCATTCAAGACATCGCTTCTTGAGGCGCCTAAAAAATCATAAACCGTCCCATCCCTCCAGTCTTTGCAAAGCTGTCTCTCATGAAACCTGGTCTGGCCCTCACCAACTGAGCCGTGGCAGCACTTGTGATGTCCCCCTGAATCTGAATCACCCCTTCGATCGGAGCCATTGGTTGCAGATCAATGGCCACGATTAAAGGCAGCTCCGCTGCTGCTGCTGCTGCTGCTGCTGCTCCTGCACTGGCTCCTTCTGTCCCTGTCATCACCTCCGCTTCTGCATTCGCATTCCCTGTTCCTTCACTCCCTGCTTCCCCACCGCCCCCTCTGCCCCTTTCACCATCCCGGCCAAAATCCGCTCCGCTCTGCTGTTGCTCCTGTGCTGCTGTATCCTCCTCCCCTGGTGCTGCCGTTGCCGATGTTGCTGTTGCTGCTGGTGCTAGAGGTGGGGGCAGTGAAGGGGATTGTGCTACCGCTGATGCTCGTGTTGCAGTGGCTGCGTCCTCTGCAGCCTTTTTTGCTGGAAGGTACACACGGCGACTCAGCACCTGGAGAGAAGATAAGGCAGGGAGACGCGGAGGGACAATGTGGAAAACTGGCAATCCACGCATATGAGTGGAGGGACACAGAGTGAATTGGAGCCTACTTTTGAGTAAGCTAGGAATGCTTGATAAGTGGGCATCATGCATTTAATGGTTCTGATGGAAGAAAGGGGGGAGCAGGTAGGCAAGGGGCACGACTAGAGGGGGACAGGGGACGCCTGTGAGGGACGAACTGGCATTCAATGCAAGGAGGGGAAATGCAGGGGTGGAGAGGAGTGCAGAGCGGACGTGGAGAGGGAGTGAGGGGATGGAGAGGGAATGAGGGAATCGAGAGGGAGTAAGTGGGAGTGAGGGAGTGAGGGAATGAAGAGGGAGTGAGCGGAAGGGGAGAGGGAGGGAGGGGATGGAGAGCTGACCTGCGACCAGCTGCCCGGAGCGGCACAGAGGTCCACCACTCTAGACACACCTGCACGGCACAACAGGAGGCACATGCATGCACGGGTGGATCATAGAATCTGGCGACACTGACAGCCAATGGAAAACAAGCAATCCCCCGCGTGACGTACCGAACCCAACCAACCTGAACACCTGAAAGCCCTGTTCCAACCCTGAACCCTAAACCAGCAGCTTCCGTCGGATCTCATACCGCACCGATCCATATAAACAGTCTGGCTTAATTTCTATACCGCACCGCACTGTACCGTACCGTACCGTTGAGGATGTCGAACTCCTCGTCGATCTGCAGCAGCTTGAACGCGCTGCGGGCCCGCCAGCCTTCCTCCTTGGCCTTGCGGTAGTAAATGTCCTGCAGCCCGGGTCGCAACCACGGGAAAGACGGTTAAGCCTACGCGACGGCAGTGTTGTGTGCGTGCACGAGGAGAAAACGATACAACTGTAAGAGTGCATGACGGGCCAGTGATGGCTTAAGAGGGAGTGAAGATACGGTGAGTGAAAGACGGGGCGAGAGGACATTAGTGACATGCCATAAAGCGAACGGCTTACTCTTTTATCCTTGGACGTCCGACCCATGGCGTTTTGATGAACTAGGGCTTTAGAATATAGTAGTAACCCACTTACTCGCCTGTCGACCCGGAATGACAATCCTACGTACTCCACTGAAAGCACATTCCGTTGTACGCAACTTTCCAAAACATTGTCTATGTGCTTTGTTTCAGTTTGGGTACATATTTTTCGCTGGGCTTGTTGATATTGTGCTTCAAGCGCAATTTGCGAATTCCACCTTCGATTCGTCTCGTCGTTGACCAACGAGCGCTTGGGCTTCTGAAAAGGCACCTCCAGAAGTGACCCCCCCGTTAGCATTCCCGGGTGCGGCAGCGCCATTGCCACGTCATCCAACCACACGAGCGTGGTGCTTGTCTGTTGTGTTGTGACTGCTGGTTGGCCCTTCAGCCGGTATCTCCGCTGACATCAGCAGTGACATCATTGGTGACATCACAGCTGACATCACCTCGCGATCCTCCCATCCATCCAATCACTCCCTGCTTCACGGCCTGCTAGCCCCCACCATTCACGACACCGTCAAGCCTCATCCATCCATTCGCATACACATATTAGCAACTTTGCGAACGACGAAAGTCGGTAACTATGTCGGCATCGTTTTCGTCAGAACTCCATGAATATGCTTCCCTGTTTCGCCCGAAGCAGCTAGACCACCCCTTCGTGCGTTTCTCCATTCATCCTCCTAGGCTCCTACACTCCCTTCCCCTCATCTATTCATGCTTGCAAAGCTCAAGTTCGTGTGCTTCTCTCTACCCTACCTGATTTTTGCGGCTTGGCCTTGAAGTCTCATGACGCTTTCAACTGAATTTAGCAGATTTTTGTTACCTGCTCTTTCGACGAAGTTTGCCTCAAGATACCAACGTATGGCGACGATTTTCCGCTGTCGGCGGAATTAGGCTCCTCATTACTCAGCAGACCTAGGGTTGTTTAGTTGTTGTCTAGTATCGCGTTAATTAACGAAGTTTTCGTGCATCGTCACATATCCCGCGGTACGACACAATCCCGATTCGCACAGACCTTGAGGGAAGCCATGGCGACGAGCCCGACTCGCACAGAAACGTCAAACGAAGGCGACTTATATAAGGTGATTTACACATTTAATTAGCTTGCTTGACCGTCTGTAGATTTCATTCGTCGGCTTACTCCGCTAAGAATAAATGGTTCTTCTAATTGCTTGCTTCATGGATTTACAATCTTTGTGTTTTATGGCGTGTAATGCTTGCAGTGCTTCGCTCCCGATGAAATTGCCCTTATTTGGGATCGGCCATTCCGCTTGTATCAATACCTCTCCATGACCGCTGTTCTTCCCTCCTCACCCACACACCCTTTTCCCCTTCCACCGCGTCTCCCGCTTCCCGTCAGCGCGGCGGAAAGGATGGCAGTCGGGGAGGTGGCGGAAGCAGCTCGGATCAGGACCTTACCAAGGGCTCTGACCCCAAGGTGAGGAGACGAGCGCAAGGTGAGGAGACGAGCGCAAGGTGAGGCGACGAGCGCAAGGTGAGGCGACGAGCGCAAGGTGAGGCGACGAGCGCAAGGTGAGGCGACGAGCGCAAGGTGAGGCGACGAGCGCAAGGTGAGGCGACGAGCGCAAGGTGAGGCGACGACCCCAAGGTGTTAATCGGCTTCTTTGTGCTTCTTTGCTATCCCTGTCCCAACCTACTCCCAACTAACCTCTTCAAAGACACCGCCCTGTGCCCCGCTTCCTCTCCCTCCCATCTCCTCTCCACCGCTTTCTTTCCAGCCGTCGATTCATGCATGTGCCTGTGCTTGTGTTGTGTGCGTGTGTCTGTGGCTGTGGCTGTCACCTCCCTGCTCCGCCTCGTCCCCCCTGTGCCCCTGCTCAGCAGTCTCTAAGGCGCCTGGTGCAGAACCGAGAGGCCGCCAGGAAGAGCCGACTGCGCAAAAAGGTGCCTTCCTGCATGCTTCCATCCATTCCATTCGCCTGCAACCCCCCCTCCCCCCGCTTTCTCCCCCTCCCTTCAAACCCCAGCACGCGTCGATTGTTGGTAACTCACTGCTGCTTCCATGCATTACTTTAATCTATAGCACCCTTCTCACAAAAATCTCACTGCTTTCCTCGCACCTGTGCTTTCTCTCCCTCGTCGCGGAGCCTTCCGTCCCAGCCGTCCTCCCTCTCCCCCATCCTCCCTTGCACGCGCCCCCCGACCTCCCTCACTCAATCCCGCCTTTCCATAGCTGTGTCCCGTCCCCTCCAACTCTCACTCATGGCATGAGTGTGTGCTTCTGTGTGGCAGGCGTATGTGCAACAGCTGGAGACGAGTCGCAACAGAATGCAGCAGCTGGAGCAGGAGCTCGCTCGCGTGCGCAACCAGGTGCTTATACACACTCCATGCGCCATGCGCCATGCTCCATGCGCCATGCGCCATGCGTCATGCTCCATGTTCCATGCGCCATGCGCCATGCTCCATGTTCCATGCGCCATGCTCCATGCGCCATGCACAAGAAGCCATGGTTGCTTCCTCTAGTCGCTTCGGACAATCCAAGCCAAGCAAACGTTTGTACCTCGTCCTCTCTTGCCCCTCCTTCCACTCGCTGTCCTCCAATCTCCTCCCATGCTTGCTCTTCTTCTGTCTCGCTCTCTACCCCTTCACCCTTGCTCGTCGCCTTCAGGTGGCGGTGCAGGGAAGCAGCGCGGACCAGTCTCTGTCGCTGTCAGCAGCGGGACAAGGGGGGGCTGGTGCAGTGGCGGTCAACCCTAATGTCAACCCAGGTGTGTGCCTGTGTGCCTGTGATTTGAGCTCGCGTATTCAGGTAAAGGAACTTTCTTTCAAGCCGTTTTTGGGACTGAGTGTTTCCTGTCAGTCTGAATAGGCTTTGGTTCTTCGGGTTGTTTCGCAGAAGAGTGGTTTTGACCGGTGCAAATGCTCAATTGCATGGTCTAGTCCAGTACAGAGCTGCTTGATATTGAAACAAGTGCATTGGTTGGTTGAAAGTTGCAACATCCCCACTTGTTCAGTCTGCTGGGTTCCGGAACTTGGAGGAGGTTGCTCTGAGATCCAGGAGTGTCAGGGTGCTGCTTGGCAAGCTTTTGCTGCTCCCATAGACAAGCTAGTGTTCAACCGCTCCCAACCCTTCCTCGGTCCCTCCCCACTATCTGTGTACGTGCGTGCGTGTGTGTGAGTGAACGAGAGCAGGCGCTGCGGCGTTTGACATGGAATATGCACGGTGGGTGGAGGAGCAGCACCGCATGATGTGCGAGCTCAGATCCGCTCTGCAGTCCCGCCTTGGCGACCAGGAACTACGCGTCCTTGTATGACCCACACCCGCCCTCTGCTGCTGTGCCACATCTGTTACTGCCTGCCAGTGCTCTGCTTTGCCTGCCCCGCTTGCTTCGTCTCCATTTCCAACCCTTTCCTTGAGCCTCTCCAGCTCTTTGCTGCTCCTCCCCCCCTCTCTCCTATCTCCTCTGCCCTCTCTCCCTTCTTCCCTATCCTCTCTCGCATCCTCTCCCCCTGCTGCTGTCCCCTGGTTGGCAGGTGGAGGCGATAATGGCGCACTACGACGAGCTGTTCAGGGTGAAACCACACCTGGCCAATTCCTGCTGCTCCTCTCTCTTCCCGCTCCCCCTCGCCTGCGTCTCCCCCACCAGGTGGAGGCAATAATGGCGCACTACGACGAGCTGTTCCGGGTGAAGGCACGTCATGACTTGTTCCCGCTGCTCCACTCCCTCCCTCCCCACCTCATCACCCCTCCCCCCACCGCCCCCCCACCAGGTGGAGGCGATAATGGCGCACTACGACGAGCTGTTCCGGGTGAAGGCGGTGGCGGCCAAGGCGGACGTGTTTCATCTCATCAGCGGCATGTGGAAGACGCCTGCCGAGCGCTGCTTCCTCTGGATGGGCGGCTTCAGACCCTCCGAGCTCCTCAAGGTCGCCTCCCACACTGCACTGCACCCCCTCGCCTCCACCTTGCTTCGGTTCATTCCACCCTCCTGCTCTCCCTGTACCTTGCACCTATGCGTCCTCCCTCCCTTCCTCTCTCCGCATCCCTCACTCCCCCTCCCGCTCTCCCCATCCCTTACTCCCTATCCCTCACTCCCTTACACCTTCACCTGCTTCTTCCTGCCCCATGCCTCTCCTCTCCCACCAGGTGCTGATACCGCAGATAGAGCCATTGACGGAGCAGCAGCTGATGGGCATATGCAACCTACAGCAGTCGTCGCAGCAGGCAGAGGACGCGCTCTCCCAGGGCATGGAGGCGCTGCAGCAGTCCCTCGCTGACACGCTCAGTGCGGGGTCGCTGGGGGCGGCCAGCAACGTGGCAAACTACATGGGACAGATGGCCATGGCCATGGGCAAACTCAGCACTCTCGAGTCGTTTGTCAAGCAGGTCCGTGTGGGTGGGGTGGGGCAGGTATATGAGTCGGCTCAAGAAGTGGGGTTACTGGGAGTTGCTAGCCAGAAACGTGGCGAATTACATGGGGCAGATGGCCATGGCCATGGGCAAGCTCAGCACGCTTGAGTCGGTTGTCAAGCAGGTGCGCTGCGCACGTGCAGGGCAGGCATGGCAGCCCTATTTCTCATCGCCCACCACTTCGTTTCTCCTGCTGAACTACCGCCGCCCGTGCCCTCCCTTCCTCTCTCCACTGTCTCAGTTTCTCACCTCCTTCTCTATCAATCCCTCACTCCCCACTCCTCCCCCACCCCAATCCTCCCACGCGCTCCCTCATCATTCCCACCAGGCGGACAGCTTGCGGCAGCAGACGCTGCAGCAGATGCACAGGATACTGACCACACGGCAGGCAGCCAGGGGTCTCCTAGCTATGGGGGACTACTTTGCCCGCCTGCGCGCCCTCAGCTCGCTCTGGGCCGCCCGTCCCCGCGACCAGTGACGCTCCTTCTGGGCTGCCCGCCCTTGAGTAACTTCTAGGCCTTTAGACTTACTATGACAACCAGCAACGGGTCAGTTCAGTGCTGCATGGAAGATGGCGATTCGGATTACCATGAGTGTGGAGAGCTGGAGTGGAGCCATGGCTGCAGGCCAGGGTACCTACATAACATTCAGCAACAGGGTTTCACTGATGTTGCACCGTCAAGAGTGGTTGCAGCTGCTGCAGATGGTTGAAATGCTATTGACTTGACTGCTGGCCTTTCCAGTCCTCCTGTCCTTTCCTTGTGCGCTATATATTTCTCCCAGACAAAGCAGCTTTATTGCCTGCTGCTCCTAGTTATGTGTGACATTTAGCATGTTGGTCTGGTCTGTACATAGATAGGTGAATCATTAGTCAATAAAAGAGTCAATAGCAGCAGTCCGACATGTGTCTTCTAAAAGGTGTTTGTACTGTTTCATGCTTCCCATTAGGGCCTTAAGTTTTTTTTTTAGGATAAACAAAAAAAAAAACACAACAAGATTCGACGTTCACGTCGGATGGGTTGCGTAGAATTGTATCCTCGTATAAGACATCATTATGGAACATATTATATTTTAATTTTGAAAAGCAAATTATAATGTTTGTTCTATTTATTTAAAATGGAACAATCTTCATAATTCATTTTTTTATAAAAATAATGTCATTATGTAGATTTTTGTACTCTTGAAATACTTTTGCGTATTAACAGGGAAAAATCTGGACAATCAATGTAATTTTGTGATTATAATAGACAATGTTTTTATATCCATCTGATTTAAAGTGCACTCACAGTTTACTATAAATGCACTTTGCAATGAGAATGAGTGTATGTTTTCCTTTCACACCTGTCAACTCGAATTCGATGCTCGTCTCGTCTTGCTTCTTGGTTCTTGGTCTACGAGCACCTGTCTTCTTGGTCTTCTTGGTTCTTGCTCTTAGTATGCTATGCACTTTACTCCCCACCCAAAGTGCTTCTCCCTCCAAACCCACCCATTCCCAATCCCGCAGTCGCGACTTACCTACCGTCTAGCTATCCCTTACTCCCTTCCGTCGCCTCTCCCTCTCACCCCGCCGTCGCGCTCCCTCCCATCCCGCCATCGCCCCTCCCTCCTTCCCAGCCGCCGTCGCTGCTCCCTCCCATCCCGCCGCCGCCTCTCCCTCCTCCCCGCCGCCGCCTCTCACTCCTCCCCGCCGTCGCCTCTCCCTCCTCCCCGCCGTCGCCTCTCCCTCCTCCCCGCCGTCGCCTCTCCCTCCTCCCCGCCGTCGCCTCTCCCTCCTCTCCGCCGTCGCCTCTCCCTCCTCTCCGCCGTCGCCTCTCCCTCCTCTCCGCCGTCGCCTCTCCTTCCCTCCCCGCCGTCGCCTCTCCTTCCCTCCCCGCCATCGCCTCTCCTTCCCTCCCCGCCGTCGCCTCTCCTTCCCTCCCCGCCGTCGCCTCCGGCGACAAGTGTACGGGCGCAAGCGCGGGTTGGTGCGTGCGCGCGGGTTGGTGCGCGGAGCGCGGGTTGGTGCGCGGAGCACGGGTTGGTGCGCGGAGCGCGGGTTGGTGCGCCAGCGCATGTTGTTTTCTGAGCCACCGTGGATATTGGGTGCGTTCCTGGTCCTTTCATCCACCCTTCCCCCTCTGTTTTTTTCTCTCTTTCCTTTTTGCTTCTTCGTAAATTGTGTGTGCTGATTGGTCTCTTCTTGCATTGCAATTTCATTTGAAACGGATCGCGAGGGAGTGTGTGTGCACAGGAGCGAACGCGCGGGAGTGAGCGCGTGAGAGTGCGCGCGAGAGAGCGCGCGAGAGAGCATGTGAGAGAGCGCACGAGAGAGCGCGTGAGGGAGCGCGTGAGGGAACGCTTGAGAGAGCGCGTGAGGGAGCGCGTGAGAGAGCGCGTGAGAGAGCGCGTGAGAGAGCGCGAGAGAGAGCGCGTGAGAGAGCGCGTGAGAGAGCGCGTGAGAGAGCGTGAGAGAGCGCGTAAGAGAGCGCGTGAGAGAGCGTTTGAGAGAGCGCGTGAGAGAGCGCGTGAGGGAGCGCGTGAGAGAGTGCATGAGAGAGTGCGTGCGAGAGCGCGTGATTGTGCGCGTGAGAGTGCGCGTGAGAGGCGCGTGAGAGAGCGTGTGAGAGAGCGCGTGAGAGAGCGCGTGAGAGTGCGCGTGAGAGAGCGCGTAAGGGTGCGCGTTAGTGAGCGCGTGAGGGCACACGTGAGAGAGCGCATGAGAGAGCGCGTGAGAGCGCGTCAGAGAGCGCGTGGCAGAGCGTGTGGGAGAGCACGTGAGAGAGCGGGTGAGAGAGCGTATGAGAGAGCGCGTGAGTGAGGGCGTGAGTGAGGGCGTGAGTGTGTGCGTGAGAGAGCTTGTGAGAGAGCGCGTGAGAGAGCGCGTGAGAGAGCGCATGAGAGAGCACGTGAGGGAGCGCATGAGGGAACGCTTGAGAGAGCGCGTGAGAGAGCGCGTGAGAGAGCGTGTGAGGGAGCGCGTGAGAGAGTGCATGAGATAGTGCGTGCGAGAGCGCGTGATTGTGCGCGTGAGAGTGCGCGTGAGAGGCGCGTGAGAGAGCATGTGAGAGAGCGCGTGAGAGTGCGCGTGAGAGAGCGCGTAAGGGTGCGCGTTAGTGAGCGCGTGAGGGCACACGTGAAAGAGCGCATGAGAGAGCGCGTGAGAGCACGTAAGGGAGCGCGTGGCAGAGCGTGTGGGAGAGCACGTGAGAGAGCGTGTGAGAGAACGTGTGAGAGAGCGCGTGAGTGAGGGCGTGAGTGAGGGCGTGAGTGTGCGCGTGAGAGAGCGTGTGAGAGAGCGCGTGAGAGAGCGCGTGAGGGAGCGCGTGAGGAAACGCTTGAGAGAGCGCGTGAGAGAGCGCGTGAGAGAGCGCGATAGAGAACGCGTGTGAGAGCGCGTGAGAGAGCGCGTGAGAGAGCGCGTGAGGGAGCGCGTGAAAGAGCGCGTGAGAGAGCGCGTGAGAGAGCGCGAGAGGGAGCGTGTGAGAGAGCGCGTGAGAGAGCGCTTGAGAGAGCGTGAGAGAGCGCGTGAGGGAGCGCGTGAGAGAGCGTTTGAGAGAGCGTGTGAGAGAGCGCGTGAGGGAGCGCGTGAGATAGTGCATGAGAGAGTGCGTGCGAGAGCGCGTGATTGTGCGCGTGAGAGTGCGCGTGAGAGGTGCGTGAGAGAGCGTGTGAGAGAGCGCGTGAGAGAGCGCGTGAGAGTGCGTGTGAGAGAGCGTGTAAGGGTGCGCGTTAGTGAGCGCGTGAGGGCACACGTGAGAGAGCGCATGAGAGAGCGCGTGAGAGCGCGTAAGAGAGCGTGTGGCAGAGCGTGTGGGAGAGCACGTGAGAGAGCGTGTGAGAGAGCGTATGAGAGAGCGCGTGAGTGAGGGCGTGAGTGTGTGCGTGAGAGAGCGTGTGAGAGAGCGCGTGAGAGAGCGCGTGAGAGAGCGCATGAGAGAGCGCGTGAGGGAGCGCGTGAGGGAACGCTTGAGAGAGTGCATGAGAGAGCGCGTGAGAGAGCGCGATAGAGAACGCGTGTGAGACCGCGTGAGAGAGCGTATGAGAGAGCGCGCGAGAGAGCGCGTGAGAGAGCGTGTGAGAGAGCGCGTGAGAGAGCACGCGAGAGAACGCATGAGAGAGCGCGTGAGAGAGCGCGTGAGAGAGCACATGAGAGAGGCATGGGAGAGCGTGTGGGAGAGCACGTGAGAGAGAGTGTGAGAGAGCGCATGAGTGTGCGCGTGAGTGAGGGCGTGTGAGTGTGCGCGTGGGAGAGCGTGTGAGAGAGCGCGTGAGAGAGCGCGTGAGAGAGCGCATGAGAGAGCGTGTGAGAGAGCGCATGAGAGAGCGCGCGAGAGAACGCATGAGAGAGCGCGTGAGAGAGCGCGTGAGAGTGGCATGGGAGAGCGTGTGGGAGAGCACGTGAGAGAGAGTGTGAGAGAGCGCATGAGTGTGCGCGTGAGTGAGGGCGTGAGTGTGCGCGTGGGAGAGCGTGTGAAAGAGCGCGTGAGAGAGCGAGTGAGAGAGCGCGTGAGAGAGCGCGAGAGAGAGTGCGAGAGAGAGCACGTGAGAGAGCGCGTGAGGGAGCGCGTGAGAGATCGCGTGATAGAGCGCGTGAGAGAGCGCGTGAGAGAGTGCGTGGGAGAACGCGTGCGAGAGCGCGTGAGAGAGCGTGTGAGGGAGCGCATGAGAGAGTGCGAGAGAGCGCGTGAGAGAGCGCGTAAGAGAGCGCGTGAGAGAGCGCGTGAGAGAGCGCGGGACAGAGCGTGTGAAAGAGCGTGCGAGAGAGCGCACGAGAGTGCGCGTGAGAGCGCATGGGAGAGCGCGTGAGAGAGCGCGTGAGAGAGTGCGTGAGAGAGCGCGTGAGAGAGCGCGTAAGAGAGCGCGTGAGAGAGCGCATGAGAGAGCGCGTGAGAGAGTGCGTGAGAGAGTGCGTGAGGGAGCAAGTGAGGGAGCGCGTGGGAAAGCGCGTGAAAGAGCGCAGGAGAGTGCGCGAGAGAGTGCGCGAGAGAGCGCGCGAGTGTGCGCGTGAGTGTGCGCGTGAGAGTGCGCGTGAGTGTGCGCGTGAGAGTGCGCGTGAGAGCGCGCGAGGGAGCGCGCGAGGGAGCGCGTGAGAGAGCGCGTGAGGGAGCGCGTGAGGGAGCGAGTGAGGGAGCGAGTGAGAGAGCGCGTGAGAGAGCGCGTGAGAGAGCGCATGAGAGAGCGCGTGCGAGAGCGTGTGATTTTGTCTAAGAAAGTTGAGAGTATTTTTGCGAGATTTAGTACAAGAGTGAGTGCGAACGTGAGGATGAAGCTGAACGCAAGGGTGGCTGCAAGGTATTGCATCATTCCGGCGTAGTATTTGTGGTGCCACGGCTGGTACCAATTTGCATTGCTCGTCTTTGATTGATCTACATGTTTTTATTGTTCTTATTTCGTTTATGATGCATGTGTGAGCTGCATTCTCTGCTTTTGTTTTCTTGTGTGCAATTCTGTGAGGTGTACTCTCTGTTTTTGCTTTCTGCAGGTGAGTTACGTTTCCTGCTTGACCTCCTCGCAGGGCACGTGAGTTGCATTATATGTTTTACTGCTTTTTTGTACACATGTGGGAACATTCTCTGCATTGCCTTTTTTCTTGTGCAGGGTGTGTAATCTTCATTCTCTGGTTTTGCTTTGTGCAGGGCGCGTGAGCTGCATGCTTTGATTTTGTTCGGCGGAGAAGGGAGATGAGGGAGGGGGTGGGAGGGAGTAGAGGGAGGGAGGAAAAGAGGGGTGTAGGAGGGTAAAGAGGGGATAGGCTAGTGTGTGACTCTTTGTTATGCTTGTTTGCTCTCTCATTGTATGTAAGCGTGTGTATATATATGTGTGTCAGTGCATGCGTGTGTGTGTGTATGTGTGTGTGTGTGTGTGTGTGTGTGTGTATGTGTGTGTGTGTGTGTGTATGTGTGTGTGTGTGTGTGTGTGTCTGTGTGTCTCTGTGTGTGTGTGTGTGTGTGTGCGTATGTGTGTGTGTGTGTATGTGTGTGTGCGTGCGTGCGTGCGTGCGTGCGTGCGTGCGTGCGTGCGTGCGTGCGTGCGTGCGTGCGTGCGTGCGTGCGTGCGTGCGTGCGTGCGTGCGTGCGTGCGTGCGTGCGTGCGTGCGTGCGTGCGTGCGTGCGTGCGTGCGTGCGTGCGTGCGTGCGTGCGTGCGTGCGTGCGTGCGTGCGTGCGTGCGTGCGTGCGTGTGCGTGTGTGTGTGTGTGTGTGTGTGTGTGATCGCAATCAGCGAGATTCTGCACGTGCAGATCGCGACCGCGATTCTGCACGTGCAAGTCGCGAGCGGGATCCTGCGCGTGGCGAGCGTCAGATTCGGGAGCCAGCACGCGAGGATCACCGCCCCGATTCTGCAAATCGGCACGCGAATCAGGGCGAGCAGCGAGATCCGCAGAATCCGGCAGCTGGGATTGCAGAAATCGCGGAAATCATTGCTTGCCTTGACCCCGCCAGCCAGCAGAATCTGAGGCGAATGTTCACTGAAACTGGCGGCGAACGCGTTATGGCGCGATCTAGTGCTTCTACAGGGCGCCGTGCACCCGAAAATTATTCGGCGCGCTACACTGGAAACAACACCGGAGCGGCAGCAAATAATAACGACGCAATCGGACACGTGATCGGCCTTCTCGCGGCGCTTCAGCGCGGCAACAACGGTGACCCTGCAGCAACTGCTGATCCTGTTCGTCCAGCTGCCGCAGCAGCAGGAGCCCGTCCCCGCGCTCCCCCTCCTCCTCTTAATCCCGAGGGTGACGACGACGACGACCACGACAACGTAGAGAACCTCGACGAAGGTAATACCACTCGTCTCAAGGCCAATCCAGCAACCCTTAGTCTTGCCCCCATACCTCCTGCACGTCCTCAGTTACGCTCCTCACTCGTAAAAAACGACGGCATTCGTACTCAACTTTTTAGCTTTGAACGCATTCAGGCTATCGCTCGTCATGCCTTTTCGATTTTACCTACTCACGGTGGCGAGCAACTTGCTGATTACCTTCAGCAAATCATTGACGAGGCTGAAGAAAAGATTCATTTTCTATTTACCGCGAATCAGCGCAGTTTTGAAGTAGCCAACATGGGTTTAAAGATTAAGTACGGCGAGGTGGTGGAAGATAAAAACGTTAAGGCCGCCACCCAGATTGTGGCGGCAAGCAAAAAAAGGCCACGTGGGCCCACATCCACTTCCCGTCCAAGCCCTGCACCTCGTAATCGAGGCCAAGGGGAACGCCATTGGACCTGGCGTAGGGATGGCGATGGGCGTTGCTTCTATTGCCGAGAGCCCGGTCACGGAATAGCCGATTCTCCACATCGGGGCCAAGGGGCCAATCAACCTTCTAAGATTGTTTAAGATTCGTGTTTGGTTGTCTTCTTTATTATAAAGACTATTTGGACTTATCCTTCGGTCTAAACATTCCCGATATACATCAATGTCAAGAGTTGATTATTCTAAAAAAAAAAAAAAAAAAAAAAAAAAAAAAAAACCAACAACAACAACAAACAAACAAACAAAAAGATCATCATAACTGAGAGCGTGATTATCCGAAACGCCCCTAAACTTTGCTCTTCAAAAAGGAGACAAACAGAGAGAAGAGAGAGAAAGGAAAGAGACAAACAGAGAGAAGAGAGAGACCGATTGAAAGAGGATGACGGATTTTACAATTTGGTGACACATGGGTGGGCATGTGAGCCCTACACGTCAGCCATGGTCATAGGAGGGTATCTCCCCACAACGCGTTGCGTTTAACATGACTAGATAATAATATAACATGCTAATTCAATCCTGTGCGTGCCCTTATCCATGCCCCATCAGAATTTGGCTTCATGCCACACATCAAGACACAAGGTGATGTGCGACACATGCGAGGGCGCTTGCGGGAACGTTCCACATGGTGGAACTCCTGGTGCACGAGTCGCTTCATCTTGTCAGTCGTCGTGTCGGGGTATCGTCTGCCGTGGCGGTCACACGAACCTACCCCGCACCATGCCCCGAACCACTCGGGAGCGTTGCAACACACGGCTTTCGCGGTCGAAGCAGTGGCTGACCTACTTGCTTCAGGCGCAGCCCGTATCGTCCCAGCAGAGGAGCCGCTCACCTGCGTTAGCCCACTAAACGTGGTTGTTCAGCCTTCTAAGAAACGGCTTATACTAGACCTACGGCATGTGAATTCATTCATTTCCATCCCTCGATTCCGGTACGAAGGACTCAACAGGGTCCCCGACCTAGTCCATAAGGGCGCTTGGTTGTTCACTATAGACCTCAAGTCGGGTTATCACCACGTAGACATTCACCCGTCATTTTGGCGGTTCCTCGGATTTTCCCTGCAAGGCCAACGATACCAGTTTCTGTCACTACCCTTCGGGCTTGCTACAGCGCCATTCGTGTTCACACAGCTAATTAAGCAGCTGGCAAAGCGTTGGCGTAGCAGGGGGATCCGATTAATTCCTTACGTCGACGACCTTTTGTTCATATGTGCTACGCAAACCGAAGCGTTCCGGACCCGCACCATCGTTCTGGACGACCTCGGGTCCGCCGGTTTTATCGTCAACACGGACAAATCACAGCTCGAGCCGTCGCAACGTCTTAAATTCCTTGGCCTCATATTGGATACTAGTACTACATCCTTCTCCGTCGACGTTACTCGTCGAGATCGGTTGTTCGACGAGCTCGAGCAAATTTGTCAGATCAGCACACAAGGGCGTCGCATCCCGGTTCGACGCGCAGCTAGGGTGACAGGCATGCTAGCTTCCATGGCTATGGCACTTGGTACCATAGCCCGTGCGTTCTCACATAACCCGATCTCTCAAATCAGTGCGTGTCAATCCTGGGGAGACTCCATCCGTTTGACGTCGGACTCGATCGACGAGTTGCGATTCTGGCTGACACAGTTCGACGTTTTCAATGGTTCCTGCTTCCACAACCCAAATGTATATGACATCGTCATGTACGTCGATGCAAGCGACCATGCTTGGGGAAGCTGTTATTCCACGCCAGATGGCCGTGTTGGCTCACAGTCCTTCCGATTTCCCCAGTCACTATCAGTCGCATCGAGCATGCTTCGCGAACTCGCCGGAATTCTCTGGGCACTGTCGACCTTTAGCCGCGAGATCCAACGATCGCACGTCCTACTTCGAAGCGACAGCCAAGCTGCCTACTATATTCTAAAAAAGGGTGGTTCTCGCCAAGCCAACCTCACTCTCATCTGCCGCGCCATTATCACACTTTGTGTGCATCACAAGATTCGATTGACGGCGCAATGGATCCCCCGCGAACTCAATACCGAAGCCGACGCCCTTTCAAAGATTGACCTACACGACGATTACTTTCTCGCACGGACGTGGTTCCTTTTACTCGAGCGCCGCTGGGGCCCACATTCAATCGACCTATTTTCCTCGTCCTCCAACGCACAACCACGCCGGTTTTGCTCCATGGATTATCATCCGCATGCGGTAGCCCAAGATGCGTTCTCTCTTAGTTGGAATGGTGAAAATTGCTACGCCTTCCCACCGCCGTCCCTGATCCCAGCCGTCCTCGCCCACGCGCGTCGATCTCGTACTACGATAACTCTCGTTATCCCGGAATGGCCTAGCGCCTTCTGGTGGCCACTACTTTGCCCAGACGGCACTACGTGGGCGCATGATGTACGGGCGAGCATATATCTCGCTCACGGTCCAACATGTCTACGTGTTGGTAGTGATACGCTGGCCTTTAGTGGTGCCGGTCTCCCCTATTCGCATATGTATGCTCTTCGCTTAATATATACTAATCCATAGACTTATAAACATGCAGGTTCATATATTGGACGTTTGATGGGGGATCTCTTAACTCTTACTGTCGATTTGCGCGCCCAATCCACGATCCGCACATACGAACCCTACTGACAATATCGCACATTCTTTCAAGAGCATTCGTTGTCGTTTCTCCCTGCCACCGACCTAACATCCGCGCTATTCTTATTGCACTCAGTACGCAGGGGTGCCACGGTCTCCGCCGTGCGATCTGCCTGCTCTGCAATTTCTTGCGCCCACTGGTTGGTCGGCTGCCCATCTCCTATTCGAGGACCGCTCTCCTCACACTCCTCGGAGAGTCGTGTCACAATTGTTAGAATACTAGGAAGTGATGATGTCATTAGGTCAAGGGGGGGTACAAGAAGAATGTCGAGAGAAATATTGTACCCCCTAGTGCTAACCCCCATACAGCCTAGATAACATAAACATGCATATATTATTTGACACACCCCCATAGGCGAAATGGGGGATAGCCAGAGCAAGCAAAGGTCACAAGACCAGACAAGAGAAGAAACAAAACACAGCTCAGGGTGGATCACAAAGTCACCACACACTCTGAGCACAAGTAAGAGGCCACAAGGCCAGTTCACATGCAGAGATGTATATGCAGCAAAGCACAGTGATCACTACCTAACAAGAGCAAGCATGCAGGTATATATGTATATATCACAGTACAAGCAAAGTCTACAGCAAGTGAGAAAACGTGGGCACAAGGCCTAACAGAGTGCAGAAACGCTGATGATCACCAGACGGAAGCGCCTTGGTGAATATATCAGCTGTGTTGGCCCGAGTGGCCACGTGAGCAAGACGAAGCTGACCACGCTGCTGCAACTCTCGAGCCAGGAAGTAACGCAGAGCGATGTGCTTCGTTCTGTGCTCCAGTCTGTGCTCCTGACACAAGGCAATGGCGGCCTTGTTGTCGACGTACAGCACTGGAGGAGAACGAGGCCGCTCTCCCAAGTCGGTCAGTAGGTAGGTGAGCCAGCGTAACTCCTGTGCAGCCATGGCTGTGGCGTAGATCTCAGCCTCACAACTGGAGCTGAGAACTGAAGACGAGCGTGTAGAACGCCAAGAGACCGAACCAGAGCCAAGGCTGAAGGTGTAACCCTGTGACGACCGCTGTGTAGCCTGGTCGTCAACCCAAGAAGCGTCTGAGTGCCCAGTGAGGACAACGTCGCTCCGTCCTCCAAGCACGAGCCCCATGCCCGATGTACTGCACAAGTAGCGTAGTACCCTCTTAGCAGCATCCATGTGCACCTTTCGGTGCCGACCAGGAGCCACGTAGCGAGCCAGAAGGCCAAGAGAGTACGCAAGGTCAGGACGAGTGCAGGTCATCAGGTACATGAGGCAGCCCACTAGCTCTGGATAAGGACCACTCGGCTCTACGGACTCGTCCGAAGGTGGAGCTGAGAGCGAGTGACCTGTACCCAGAGGAGTGGCTTGTGCCGAGGACCAGGTGAAGCCGAAGCGCTGAAGGACCTGCTGCACCATGTGTGACTGAGTCAGTGTGATGGTGCGGCGTGCTCTGTCCCGGGTGATCCGCAAGCCAAGATAGCTTGTCAGCTCACCCAGGTCTGTGCACGTGTGTCTCTTCTGCAGCTCCGACTTCACCAGGGCGAGAGACTCAGTGTCAGCAGTGGCAAAGACCAAGTCGTTGACGTACACGAGGATGTAGAACGGCGGCAGCGAAGTGTCGGTGCGCAGAAACAGCGACGGGTCAGCAGTCGACGGAGCAAACCCAAGAGCCGCAAGTGTCGTCCTCAGTGTGTCGTGCCACTCACGTGGCGCCTGGCGGAGACCGTAGACCGGCCGCCTGAGGCTCCACTGGGTACCAGGAGGGAACGACCCAGTGAAGCCAGGTGGGCGGCGCAGCCAGATCTCCTCGTGCAGGCTGCCCTGTAAGAAGGCTGTGCTGAAGTCAAGAGAGTGAAGCTTGTAGTCTCGCTGAGCGGCAACGTGTAGCAGCACCCGAAGAGTGGTCATCTTCGGGGTGGGGGAGAAGGTCTGGAAGAAGTCTACTCCCTCTCGCTGACTGAAACCTCGTGCAACGTAACGCGCCTTGAAGGCAGGCGGAGAACCTGGCGGCCGCTTCACCCTGAAAATCCACATGCCACTGACGATGTTCGCCCCAGGTGGGGGAACCTCGTCGACGTAGGTGCCTGTGGACTTCCAGGATGCCATCTCTGCATCCATGGCTGTCTGCCACTGAGAGGAGTACTCACCCGCGATCGCCTCAGCGTAAGAGCGCGGGGTCGGGATGTCTGGAGCATCCGGGTCTCCCTCAGGGGCAAGCAGCATGGACACGAGATGAGGCGCAGCGGCTGCAAGACACTCAAGGTCCTCCTGCCTGTCCTCAAGGACGTCCTTGCCAAGGGCACACTCACCCCCGATGGACGGAGGACAGACAGACTCAGACTCAGCAACAAGACTAGCGGCGTAGTCTAGACGACAGGCAGCAGCAAAGTCAACAAGCTCAGCAACTAAGGCAGACGTAGCAGCAGACTCAAACGACGGGTTAGTGACAACAGTGGCTAGTAGACGCGTGACAGTAGGGTGCTTAGCACGAAACCGGACAGACTCGGGGTCCGCAACGACAGGCAGAGAAGACGCAGGAGGGGACGGCAGAGGAACACGCTGTGGAGGAGAGGAAGAACGACGGACTATGAGGTGGGTGTCGGGGACAGCCGGCAGACGCGGACGAGGAACACGACGACCAGAACGACCAGAACAGACAGGCGAGACAGGACGCGACGCAGGCTCACGACGCTCAGTAAGACTCCCTAGCTGCTCACTGTAAGGAGAAGAGCAGGCAGCGATGAGCCAGGCTGTAACGGAAGACCAGTAGACGAAGGGAGACTAAGAACCTGGCGAAGCACAGAGTCAGGCGGTGGCTGAGACGACGGAGACGGTGGAGCGAAGAACAGGCGCGGCTGTGCAGTGACACCAGCACCAGCAGCTCCAGTACCCCCAGCAGCTCCAGCACCTCCAGCGCCAGCACCCTCAGCAGCTCCAGAACCTCCAGCTCCAGCGCCACCAGCGCCAGTACCTCCAGCAGCTACAGAACCTCCAGCGCCAGCACCCTCAGCAGCTCCAGAACCTCCAGCTCCAGCGCCACCAGCGCCAGCACCTCCAGCAGCTCCAGAACCCTCAGCGCCAGCTCCTCCAGGACCAGCTCCACCAACAGCAGCACCCCCAGAACCAGCACCTCCAGTCCCAGGGTCTCCAGCCTCAGTGCCTCCAGCAGCAGCACCCTCAGGCTCAGCACCTCCAGCCCCAGCAGCTCCAGTACCTCCAGTACGAGCACCTCCGGGACCAGCACCACTCCCAGCTCCAGTGACGTCAGCAGAAGTACCTCCAGCGGCAGAGCCCCGAGCTCCAGAAGCGCGACCCTGACGCCGACCGTACCAGTCGTGCAGCTGCTGCGAGGTGAGAGGCACACGCGGACGAAGGCGGCTACTCCAAGGAAGCCGCGCAACAGCAGACTCAGAACCCTCAGCGCCAGAACCCGCAGCAGCTCCAGAACCTCCAGTGCCAGCACCCTCAGCAGCTCCAGAACCTCCAGCTCCAGCGCCACCAGCGCCAGCACCTCCAGCAGCTCCAGAACCTCCAGCTCCAGCACCCTCAGCAGCTCCAGAACCCCCAGCAGAAACAACTCCAATGGCAGAGTCACCAGCTCCAGCACCTCCTGCAGCAGGGCCCCTAGCTCCAGCAGTGCGACCCTGACGGCCAGCGTACCACTCAAGCAGCTGCTGTGGGGAGAGAGGGAGTCGACGACGAGAGTGCAGCGGCGAGGCACCAGCGGAGCGACTACGGAGACGGCCGCTCCAGGGAGACTGCTCACCAGACGCCTCAGCGCCCCCAGGCTCAGCACCCCCAGACTCCTCACACCTAGGCTCAGCACCTCCAGTCTCCGCACCCCCAGGCTCCGCACCTCCAGGCTCCGCACCCCCAGGCTCAGCACCCCCAGGCTCCGCACCCCCAGGCTCAGCACCCCCAGAAGCAGCACCCCGAGCAGGACCACCCTCAGCAGGACCCGAGTCACCAGTGACCTCAATTGGCGCAGTCAAGGGAGGAGGGTCTACCTGAGACACACCTGAAGGAGCAGGACCGGGAGCGGGGAGGGGGTCTACCTGGGGAGCACCTGGAGCGAGGAAGAGCGGCAGGGGGGGGGAGAGGGGCAGTGCGGTAGGGGAAGAGACTGTAAAAGGGAACCGACTCGTCGAACGTGACGTCCTGAGAGGGGAAGACACGGCGCGAGGTGGGGTGGTAAAACTGCCAACCAGGCGCGTCAGGGACAAAGCCAAGGAAGACACAGAGAACAGCTCGGGCGGAGAGCTTGTCCGCGGTGGTATCGCGGACAAAGGCACGAGCACCCCAGATCCGGAAACGCAACGCATCGCCAACCTTCCCCGTCCACAGCAGTGTGGGCGAGGTCTCCGGCAAAGAGACACGGGGCCAGAGGTTGAGCTGATGCGCGGCGTACCGGACCGCAAACGGCCACAGAAAATGGGGGGCAGCTGCATGGATCATGGAGGTACGAGCGACCTCCATGACTAAGCCAATGCGGCGCTCAGCAACCCCGTTTTGCTGCGGAGAGGCCGGAAGCGTGAACGTCTGGCGGATGTCGTGCTCCGCACAGTAGGCTGCCAAGAGGTCTGAGGAGAACTCACCACCTCTGTCAGAGTGCAGACGCAGGACAGGAAAGTCCGACTGGAACCGCTCGCGGAGCTGGAGACGAACAGCGCGGATCCAGGGGATCAAAACATCAGGGACCTCCCCCTTGCTGCGCAAGGGGAAGACCGTGGTGTAACGCGTGTAGTCGTCGACGACCAGCAGGAAGTACCGCTCGTGGCCCTGTCCACGGACGCGGGCTGGGCCCCACACGTCCAGGTGGAGAGTCTGCAGGGGAGCCTCTGTGGGAGGGAACGAGGAGGAGTGAGGAGCGGCGCGCTGCCGCCCCTCGACACAGGGAAGACAGGGAGGAGCAGGCGAGGGTGGTAGAGGAGGCAGAGTCTCTGGAAGTCCAGAAACAAGGAAACGGCGGTGCATGCTACGAAGGCGCTGCACCGAGGGGTGACCAAGGCGGTGGTGCCAAAGGAGGGTCTGGTGCGACAGAGCGCGACACGAGCAGGGGGCCGCTAGCTGACCTGACGCAGACGCAGACGCAGACGTAGCTACCTGAGGGGACACAGTGGTCAGTGTGTACAGACTCGAGCCAGGCTCACGGGTGAACGTGGCCAGGTGCCGACCAGACCGGGAGCACGTACAGTGTGTCACACGTTGACCTCCAGGGGTGAACTGGCCAACCCACACATCCTGTAGGTCAGCTCCACTCACCAAGTTCGTAGAGAACGAGGGGAGGTGAAGACCTGACAGGGAGCCAGACGGGACCGCCGGACACGGCAGGACCGTGGAGGAGTGCGCAAGGACTGGACCCCCAGAGGGGTCTGCCAGGGAGACTGCAACCGGCCGACGGAGCGGCGTGAGTGTGGTGCTGTCGCGAAAGAAGGAGCGGGAAGCACCTGAGTCAAGTGTGAAGGTGTACACGGCCTCAGCAGGCGCAGTACCAGAGAGAGCAGACTCACCAGCACCTGGAGCAGCAGCCTCACCAGTACCTAGAGCAGGAGACGCACTAGCACCTAGAGCAGCAGCCTCACCAGCACCTAGAGCAGCAGGCTCTATACCTGGGTCAGGTGGTACGCACAGGGAACAGGCACGGTCAGCACTAGTAGGCAATGCATACATGGCAGTGAGAATAGCATCATAGTCAAGAGCAAAGATATCTACTCTCTGTCCAAGCAGCTCCAGCCAGGTGGGGAGCTCAGCCTTGTCGCCAAACTCGGTACGCCAGGCGTCGCTCAGACGGGCGAAGCAGCGGGACTGTGTGTGACCAAGCGTCCCGCAAGCCTGACCGGTCCGATCACCTGTGCGAATGACGTACGGACAGCGAACGGTACTCAAAGACCCTCTACTCTGAGCGTACCACTCGTGAAGCTGCTGGGACGTAAGTGTCTCGCGTGGACGCCGCTGCAGCTGCAGCTGGCTACTGCCAGACGCTCCCAACTGACCAGCTCCAGGGCGACAGCTACGACGGCTACCGCCACAACCCCAACTAGCGTACCACTCACGAAGCTGCTGGGGCGGGAGAGACTCGCGTGGACGTCGCTGGAGCTGCATCTGGCCACCGCCAGTAGCAGCAGTAGCAGTAGCAGTAGCCTAGCAGTAGTAACAGAAGTAGCAGCAGTAGCAGCGCGGGCAGGGCAGGCGCGGCAGGCAGGCAGGTAGGCAGGCAGGCAGGCAGACAGGCAGGTAGGCAGGCAGGTCGGCAGGCAAGCAGGCAGGCAGATGGCGCGGCAGCGCGCTAACAAGGCAGGTGCTCACCAGTGGCGGGAAGAGCAGGCGCTCGCCGGGCGAGGGGCGGCGACGCGGGTCCAGGGGCGGCGTCGCGGGGTCCAGGGGCGGCTGCACGGAGTCCAGGGGCGGCTGCTTCAGGGGCCAGGGGCGGCTGCTCTGGGTCCAGGGGCGGCTGCTCGAGGGTCCAGGGGCGGCTGCACTAGGGGCGGCTGATTCAGGGGCTGGGGGCGGCTGCTCTGGGTCCAGGGGCGGCTGCTCGAGGGTCCAGGGGCGGCTGCACCAGGGGCGGCTGCTTCAGGGGCCGGGGGCTGCTGCTCGAGGGTCCAGGGGCGGCTGCACCAGGGGCGGCTGCTTCAGGGGCCAGGGGCGGTTGCTCTGGGTCCAGGGGCGGCTGCACCAGGGGCGGCTGCTTCAGGGGCCAGGGACGGCTGCTCTGGGTCCAGGGGCGGCTGCTCCAGGGGCGGCGTAGCTGGTACAGGACAGTGCGCGGCAGCAGCACTGCAGCAGCAGTTCAGGCGCAGCAGCTTGAGTGCAGCAGTAACACGGGCCGCGTGCGGGCCAGGCATGGGCTGTAAGGGCTGCGTGCGGGCCTGGCGCGGGCTGTACGAGCTGCGTGCGGGCCTGGCGCGGGCTGTACGAGCTGCGTGCGGGCCTGGCGCGGGCTGTACGGGCTGCGTGCGGGCCTGACGTGGGCTGTACGGGCTGCGCAACGGCCTGGCGCGGGCTGTACGGGCTTCACGACGGGCCTACGCGGGCTGTACGGGCTTCGCGACGGGCCTACGCGGGCTGTAATGGCTGCGCGCGGGCCTGGCGTGGGCTGTACGGGCTGCGCGACGGCTTGGCGCGGGCTGTACGGGCTGTGCTCGGGCCTACGCGGATTCTTTCGTGACGTTGTGCATTTCATGTTTGTGAGATGTGTGTGTTTCAAGGCGAGGTGTTGCGATGCATCGTGTATGCAACTAGAGGTTGTCATCGTCGTTGGTGCAGCGTGTATTCGCTGTTTCAACGGCCCCATCGATCTCTATTGCTACATTGATACATTCTAACATTTCTTGTAACATCCACATCACACTTCATGCCGTGTTCATTCGTACAAGTGCTTTCGCTCATGTTGATGCCATGTTCGATCGTACCATCCGCCGTATTCATCGACGATGCTGGGACGGTCGGAAAAAAACCATGGTTTCAACATGATACGTAATCGGTTTCATTTTTAGGATATCTCATTCACGAGTGATTTTCATTCACTATTAGAGACAATCTCTTGAACTCGTGCCAAAAAAGTTCAAGCGGGTGCTCTAAGAGTGCTTAAAATATCGCTCTTGAATTGATATCCCCAAAAAGTGAAACTGATTATATAGGGTTGCTACGCAACCCAAAAAAAAAAACAAGTGGGTTTAGGTTTTGGATTGTTGCTTCAGTGCAACCAAACAGGACCGTTATAATTTGAAAGGGGTTTCAAAATGTTACAAGCAACCATTGTGCAAAATTTACTGAAAAGTTTGATTGGGTAGCTGACGAATAGTGTTTTGAAGTGTTCCCCGAGGTACATTCGCTACAATGATAGCTACCTGGTTTCGGATGAGCTTTCAGCCACTCGATGGATTTGATCGGAAGGTTGATATTACATGAACATGTTTTCCGCCATCACATGCATGCCTGACAGGTGCCTGCTCCTATGCAAACACACCAAAACCAGCTCGGCCGAAACTCGGCCCTCAGTAACTTGTCTCACGAAAACCAATGTCGAACTCGCCAACTTGTGAGCCACCACTGCTGGCGAACTCAGAGCGTGTTCCTACGGCCTCATATCAGGCAACCTCGTATCAGATTCACGTCGAACCGCACTAAAACGCATCCAACCACAGTCGAACACACTGAAACGTATTTCACCGCGCGAAGCTGATACGAGGTGTTTCTGATACGAGGTGTAGGAACACGCTCTAATATTGCCTCGCCAACATCTAGGCTTGCGAAACTGACAAGCAAACATCAACCAGCGGAAGGCGATTGTTCACTCCACTCTCATGCCATGCCAGGCTTGTATCCATGGCGCCCTTGTATTCCTTGAATCGGGTGCCATCCCATAGCGCCCTCGTATATCTTGAATTTCTCGTTTGGCTCTTGACTTGCGGGCCGATCCACAGCACAAAGCACCTACTCCAATCGTGTCCTTTTTATCCGACTATTAAATCGGTGCAACTCTGCTTGATCGTTGAATCAGCTCAACTCTAGGCAAGCAGCTCCCACGGAATTGTTGTGAGCTCCTTTCCACCATTGTTTGGATTTGTTTCAAGTTTCCAGTCTCTTATCTCGGAGGATCTATTATGAACGCCCTTAGAATCATACCTGCTATTGGTTAAAACCACCGTCGTGATAATTCTCTCAAGATGAAATCAGCCACTCCTATCGACAGCCTTCCTGACGAACTTCTCATTAGGATCCTCTGGCATTCTCAACCTCCTTCTGAAGAATCCTTGAAGGACAGATTGTGGAACTCGATAACCCCCGATCTGAAGTCTTTCTATTTACCGGATGTTTATCCTTACGATACTACCGAGGAGCACGAGACACCCATACCCACGCCGGGTCCCTCCGCGGACGCCGCTTTGAGCCTCTTGAACGCGTCCGTCTGCCGTCGCTGGCGTAACCTTGCAAAAGCACACGTCTCCACGCTCGTAGTTAGGGAAAACTGCACCGTGTGCAAGGAAGACCTTGCTGTCGTTGTCTCTCGTTTTCCGAACCTGACGCATCTGCACTTGGGTGATGGCAGCGTAGATAGACTAGATGACGATTTCCTCTCCCAGCTAGCCTCATCATGCTCTGGACTGACCGCCTTCCACGTGGGATGGGGAGTTTCACGATCGCGCGAGCGCACGAAGTTTGAGCATCCAATAACGCCAGGTGGCCTGGATGTACTCTTTCAGAAGTGCACGGGGCTGCAGCAGCTTTCCATCTTTCTCACTCTCAATGATGGAGATTTACCAGCTTCATTCTTCCAGCTGAGCCATCTGCGCACGCTTCTTCTCACCGACCCTGCAGCTTTGGAGAATCCGAGTTTCAGAACCTTGGCCTCTCTCACTACCCTCTACATTGGCTTCCCGTTTCATCAGCGGCACCTATCTACCCTCGCTCACCTCCCAGACCTTTCCCATCTTTCCATCATTACTTCATTCCACGACGGTCAGGACTCATCTCTTTCAAGCATGCTGCCTTCCCTTCAGTCACTGAAATCCTTCAAATCATGTCCCCTGTTCGACTCCATCCTTTCACTGGCATCGGCGTGCACCCGCCTGGAGGACCTAAAGAACTCGGGTTGCGACCAGCTGCATCACCTTCCAGACCACCTGGGGGAGCTGCTACCATGCCTGCGCAGGCTCGTTATAGAAAGTTGCGGCTTGGTGGAGCTGCCTGGCGACTTCACCTCTCTCACCCGCTTGGAGATCTTCGTCCTTTTTTGTTGTGATTCTCTTAGCAGCCTTCCCAGTAACTTCGGTGATTTGCCGGCACTAAAATTGTTGGCATTAGTTCACGTGCCCATCACAACCCTCCCTGATTCGTTTATTCAGCTTACCTCACTACAGGCCCTCTTCTTGGACCAAGATAATTTCGAGCTGCCAGCAGAATTTGGAGAGCTCGTCCATCTCCAGCTGCTCCATATCTACAACATCGATAATCTCCCGCCCTCCTTCACACAGCTATCCTCCTTGACAGAGCTTCGTCTCGATTATTGTCATTTTTCTAAACTTCCCGAAGGCATGGAAGGGCTGCAGAACTTGAAGGTTCTGTGGTTCTACGATTGCGAGAATCTTTCGATGCTTCCACGATCATTGGCAAGTCTCACTCGTCTTGAAACCCTTAGTTTTCAAATCAGTCCCGACACACAAGCTATGCTTGTCAACGGCAGGGAACGGAGTATTTCGTTTCACTGGGTACCAGAGGTTTTGGAGAGCCTAGGGAGGCTGAAGGAGCTGGAGCTTACTGGATCTGACGGTTTGACGCACATCCCACGGCACCTGCCACGTTCGCTTGAGGTCATGCGAGGGGGGAATGTGTTGGAGGAGACTTACATTCGAGACTTATCGCGGCTGCCAAATTTGACAAATCTGATGTTGGACCTGCCTGATTTCAAGTGTTGGATGAGCAGGAGATTGACCCAGCTGCAGCACTTGACCCTGCGTTTGCCAGACAAGGCTACGGAGCTTCCCTTCCCGCTCACATTCCCGCAGCTCCGCTCGCTCACAATCTGCGCAGCTGGACTGGAAAGGCTTCCAGAAGGCGTCGGGTCAATGTTACCGCAGCTGCGGGAGCTGAATGTTGAGTGGACCGAGTCGCTGGACACAATGCTTGCAAGCATGAGTGAGCTGCGGAGCCTCACGTCATTGGAAATAGCTGCTGATGGTGCTGATGTGAGCTCTGTGCCTGTGAGCGTCAACTCTTTGCCTCGACTGCGGAAGCTGTGTGTGTATAGCAGCCCGAGCACAAAATTGTATCCACCTCTACTTGCCCGGTCGCACAGTGTATGGTCCGAAACTTGAAGAATGCTACCTCATCATCTGCATGATTGTCAAGTGTTTTATGTTACGGTAGTTAAGCTGGAATACTGGCACCCGTCCTCTCTAGCATTCCAAGTTGGGATTACGGTAGTATATTCATGATTTGGCTCTTGTTCCTGCTGGTAATTTGGCGCAGTGCGGTAGGGGAAGAGACGGTAGAAAGGAACTGACTCGTCAAAGGTGACGTCCTGAGAGGGGAAGACACGGCGCGGGGTGGGGTGGTAAAACTGCCAGCCAGGCGCGTCAGGGACAAAGCCAAGGAAGACACAGGGAATGGTGCGGGAGGAGAGCTTGTCCGCGGACGTATCGCGGACAAGGGCACGAGCACCCAGACCCGGAAACGCGACGCATCGCCAACCTCCCCCGTCCAACGCAGTGTGGGCGAGGTCTCCGGCAAGGAGACACGGGGCCAGAGGTTGAGCTGCTGCGCGGCGTACCGGACCGCAAACGGCCACAGAAAATGGGGAGCCGCCGCATGGATCAAGGAGGTACGAGCGACCTCCATGACTAAGCCAATGCGGCGCTCAGCAACCCCATTTTCCTGCGGTGAACCCGGAAGCGTGAACGACTGCTCGATGCCCTCCTCCTGACAGAAGGCCCGCAAGAGGTCGGAGGTGAACTCACCATCTCTGTCAGAGTGCAGACGCAGGACAGGAAGGTCCTGGCAGAACCTGCGGCGGAGCTGGAGACGAACTGCTCGGATCCAAGGGATCAGGACAGCAGGGACCTCACCCTTGGTGCGCAAGGGGAAGACCGTGGTGTAACGCGACTAGTCGTCGACAACCAGCAGAAAGTACCGCTCACCGCCCTGTCCACGAACGCGGGCTGCGCCCCACACGTCCAGGTGGAGGGTCTGCAGAGGAGCCTCTGTCGGGGGAAACGAGGAGGAGTGAGGAGCGGCGCGCTGCCGCCCCTCGACGCAAGGAAGGCAGGGCGGCGCAGGCGAGGCAGGGAGGGGAGGGAGAGACGTGGGAAGACCAGACACAAGGAGGCGACGGTGCATGCCACGGAGACGTGGCAAGGAGGGGTGACCCAGGCGGCGGTGCCAGAGAAGAGTCTGGTGCGACAGGGAGCGACGCTCACAGGGGGAGGCTACCAGACCTGACGCAGACACCTGACCGACAGCAGCTACCTGAGGAGACACAGTCGTCAGTGTGTAAAGACTCGACCCTGGCCAACGGGTGAACGTGGCCAGGTGACGGCCAGTCCTGGAGCACGTACAGATCGCCACACGCTGTCCTCCAAGGGTAAAGGTGTCAACCCAATGATCCTGGAGGACGGCGTTGCTCACCAAGTTCGTCGAGAACGAGGGGAGGTGGAGACCTGACAGTGAGCCAGACGGAACCGCCGGGCACGGAAGCACAGTGGTGGACCGTGTAAGAACTGGGCCCCCTGAGGGGTCAGCCAGAGAGACTGCAACAAGTGCAGGGAGTGGTGTGAGTGCGGTACTGTCACGGAAGAAGCAGCGGGAAGCACCTGAGTCAAGCGTGAAGGTGTGCAAGGCCTCAGCAGGCGCAGTACCTGAGAGAGCAGACTCACCAGCACCTAAGGCAGCAGCCTCACTAGCACCTAGAGCAGCAACCTCTATATCGGGGTCGTACTGCACACACAGGTAACAGTCACTCTCAGCACCACCAGGCAAAGCAGACATGGCAGTAAGGATGGCGTCATAGTCTAAAGCAAAGACATCAACGCCCGACCTAAGCAGCTCAAGCCAGTGGGGGGTCTCAGCCTCGTCGCCAAACTCTGCGTGCCAGGCGTCAGTCAAATAGGCGAAGCAGCGGGACTGTGCGTGACCAGGTGTCCCACAGGTCTGACCAGCTCGACGACCTGTGCGAATGACGTACGGACAGCGACCAGGACTCGGAGACGTCCCACGCTGGTAAAGCCACTCACGAAGCTGCTGGGGCGTAAGGGTCGGACGCCGCCGTAGCTGCATCTGGCCACCGCCAGAGACTCCACACCACACAGCTCCACAGTGACTGCTACTACGGCCGCCACGACTCCCAGTGCTGCCACCACCGCCGTCACCACTCCCACCGCGACTACAAAGTGAAGTCATGGCGAGCAAGCTAGGAGGAGCGCGACCTCTAGGGAAGTACGGAGTGAAGGCAGTAGTACGAGTAGCAGCAGCAGTAAGACGAACAGCAGAGCGGCTCGTGAGGCTAGGCTGCAGCACCTCCAGCACTCCTAGCAGCACCTCCACCAGCAGCAGCAGTAGCACGAGCAGAAGGGCGGATCGTGTCGGGTGGCGCGGCTCGGCCTGGGCGGCGCGGGCAGCAGGGCGCGCGCTGTGGAGGGCAGCAGGGCGCGGCGCGCTGGCTGCAGCAAGGCGCGACGCGCAGGGCAGCAGGGTGCGACGCGCGGGCTGCAGCAGAGCGCGACGCGCGGGACAGCAGCGCGCGACGCGCGGGCTGCCGTAGGGCGCGACGCGCGGGGCAGCAGCGTGCGACGGGCTGGCTGCCGTAGGGCACGACGCGCGGGGCAGCGGAGCACGACGCGCGGGGCAGCAGCGCGCGACGCGCGGGCTGCCGTAGAGCGCGACGCGCAGGGCAGCAGGGCGCGACGTGCAGCTGCCGCAGGGCGCGGGCTGCAGCAGGACGCAGGGCAGGGCGCTGGCGCAGGGCAGGGCGCTGGCGCAGGGCAGGGCGTTGGCGCAGGGCAGGGCGCTGGCGCAGGGCAGGGCGCTGGCGCAGGGCAGGGCGCTGGCGCAGGGCAGGGCGCTGGCGCAGGGCAGGGCGCTGGCGCAGGGCAGGGCGCTGGCGCAGAGCAGGGCAGGGCGCTGGCGCAGGGCAGGGCGCTGGCGCAGGGCAAGGCGCTGGCGCAGGGCAGGGCGCCAGTGCGCGACTGCGCAGCACAGGGCAGGGCGTGGGGTAACGCGGTAACCGTAGTCGATCACTAGGTAATGGTGGGCCCGAAAAAAAAAAACGGTCCTACGGACCTACTGCTCTGAAACCATGTTAAGAATTAACAAGCAGGAATGGTGTAAACTATCGAGAGAGTTGGTACAAGTACAAAACCTAAAGGGGTTGTACCCCATGTTGGCTACCCCATTATAGCCTACCCATTATACCATAGCATATATATAGTTTGACATTGTGTTGAATTGAAAGTAAGCCAAGCCCCACCCACAGGCTTGACTCCATGGATATGGCAAGCAAATACTGTACAACATAGCAAGGCATATGCTGTCTCCGCTTTGTGGAGTCTGTGTGGAGGGAGGGAGTTAGTAAGTAACCTCCTCCCACCACTGACCCCTAAAAACCACCTTTCATTTGCACAATTCATTGAGGTTCTGGTCGGGGTGCCCTGCCCGGTTACTCTGATCTGCGGTGAGGATTATGCCAGAGCACCTTAAGAACTAGAATAGGCATAACGTATGGGGCTCTCAAATGTAACAGAACTTGACCCAGAGATTCGCTGTTTCCAACTTGTAACAAACATCATAAAGTACCGCACCAGGATGCAATATATAGCATTGAATCCGTACAACAATCACATGTGCTGAACCAGAAACGGCATTATAATTTCTGAACCGATCTACGAGATGATCTCGAGCTGATCAAAATATCACATCCCACTTAGAATATCCTCCATTCACCTCGGCAGCAATACATTGCGGGACTGGACTGGATACATGGCTGCAACTCATCCCAAGCAACCCAAGACAATACACCCACCTGCCCAGAACCACCCATCCCACCCAGCCATACACCCACCTACCCAGAACCACCCATTCACACCACACACCCACCCCTCCGAAACAGGAGAACTCTCTTCCTCGCCAACTCACCCATAACCATCCATTCACACCACACACCCACCGCCCATTCAGTACCCATCCCTCTCTCCCACCCACTCACGCACTTTAGGTCACCCCCCTCTCCCAATCACCCACCTTATGGAATTCAGACCACATCCTCCTCTCTCACTCACTCACCTTAGGGGAATCAGCTCCCATCCCTCTCCCCCACTCACCCATCTAAGGAAATTCAGCTCTCATTACTCTCTCCAACCCACACAAAAGGATATGGCCCGTCTCTATTCCATTCACCCACTCTCAAAATTCAACCATTCACCATTCTACTGACCCGCGCAAGGGGTTTCAGCCCCTTCTCTTCCACTCATCTACACAAGGGTATTCAGCCCGACTCCATGACATGCCAAAAAATCAGATGGCACACCATGCCTATGTTACACCACGAGGCGCCACACCATGCCATGCCACACCACCAGATACAACAACATGCCATGCCACTCCTTGATACACTCTCGCACAGTATTATACCACATTGTATCATGCCACACTGTACCATACCACACTGTATCATACCACACTGAATCATACCACACCGTATTATACCAAGCGAAATCATACCACACTATATCATTATACACTGTATCATTCCACACTATATCATACCACACTGTATCATACCGCAGTGTATCATGCCACATTGCATCATAACACATTCTATCATATGTCAATGTATCCTATGGCACTGTATCATGCCACACTGTTTCACATCACGCTGTATCATACGGCATCAGTGCCATACGGCTCATCATGTGCCACCAACCACGCATGAGCATCATGCTCTCATGCAACAGGTGGCATCAGTGCCATACGGCTCATCATGAGCCGCCAACCACGTATGAGCATCATGCTCTCAAGCTACAGGTGGCATCAGTGCCATACGGCTCATCATGTGCCACCAACCACGCATGAGCATCATGCTCTCATGCAACAGGCGGCATCAATGCCATAAGGCTCATCATGAGCCGCCAACCAAGTATGAGCATCATGCTCTCAAGCAACAGGTGGCATCAGTGCCATACGGCTCGTCATGTGCCACCAACCCCACTGCCTCTCACCACCATCACCACCCAACACCTCTCCACGTTCACTGGCCAGCAGTAGGAGCAGCAGACAGCCCAATTCCCTTTGGAAACAACACGCCCAGAGGCTGCGCCTTGCAGGGCGAGGTGTGGTAGTGGAAAATTGCTTCCAGCCCAAGACTCAAATCCCACCCCTGACGTAGCCAGAGCTGACGCGAACCAGAGCCGCCGGCCGGTCGGTTCTGACGGTGTCCATTAGGCCTTGAACGTCAGATCGGTTACTTGATCACCGAGTGCCGTGGCGCACAGATTCCACCCACCACACTCCACCATCACAAGCCAAAACCCCAGAGGATGCTGCCCCTAAGGGAGTGACCTGACTGCATGCTCCCATGCTCCCCACCACCCACCTCCCCCCACACTTCACCCCCATGCCTCCTTACCTCGTCTTAGCTCCACTTACCACAGCCATGCATAGCGCCATGATGCCTCAGGCTGCTGGGAAGTGAGAGGAGGGGGATTAGGGGAGGGCCAAACCCCACTGTGCTCCAGGCAGGGTGCTGCCGGGAGGGAAGGGAGAAGGGAGAGAGGGAGGGGGGGGTGAGTGAGATGGTAGAGTCCACACTCCGCCCTTGCTCCAGTTATCCCACACTCTGCCTTGCCTCTCTATCGCCCTTGCGTCAGGCTGCAAGCAGGGGTGGGGGGGGGGGGGGGGGAGGGAAAGAGAGAGGAGGGGATCAGAGAACACACCTGATACCATACCTCACCTGATACCATACCTCACCTGATACCATACCTCACCTGATACCATACCTCACCTGATACCATACCTCACTTGATACCATACCTCACCTGATACCATACCTCACCTGATACCATACCTCACCTGATACCATACCTCACCTGATACCATACCTCACCTGATACCATACCTCACCTGATACCATACCACACCTCGCTCACGACTCGACCCTAACCTAGCCTGCCCTCTAGCCTCACACCCCCACAGCTGCCGCTGCTGAGGCCGCTTCTGCTGCTGCAACTGCTGTTGCCGGCCTGCTACTCAGCTTCCTCTGCTACAGTCTTCACTCCATGCCAAGTGACCTGGTGGGGGCAGAAGAAAGAGGGGAAGAGAAAGCAAGTGAGTTGGCATGATCAGGAAGAAAAGCAAAAGACATGAAAGTGACAAAAACAAGAAGGCAGAACTGAAGTGCAGAAAGGCACAATTGAAGAGCAAAGAACGGAGAGCAATGAGGGCAAGAGGGGAGGTACCATACACAAGGAGAGAGCAGGGGAGTTGACGTACCTTGAGAGGCCAAGCCCACCCCCATACTCTCCCTTGTGGCAGCGACTGACACTGCTGCCTCCCTCCCATCCCCATGGGTGCCTGCACGGCCACAGGGGAGGGGCGTGCGGAAGTGGCGGTGTTGACCCCCGCCCCTCCCCTCCACCTGCAAGGCACACACGCAGAGCTGGTCAGAGGGCAATGTTGACATGAGCAGATTTGAGATGTGCGAGAGGCATATGCAGGGCGAGAGAGCGGAGGAGCCACTGGTGGGGTTAGGGCAACAGGCAACAGACCTTACCTAAAGGCTGACCTGCAGTAAGGGGGGTTACCTGAGGGGCTGTAACTGTAGGGGATATAGAGGCTGAACCTGAACCTTAGGGCTTTACCTGGAGTTAGGAAGGAGGGTCTGCTGCTTGTAAGCTTAGCCCCAACCAGTGGCCTCAGTTTGAGGGAGAAACGAAAAACAGAAGAGCATACGACAGCAAGGAGGGGAGCAAGATGAGGAAGCAAAGGTGAGGGACCAGGGAGGAAGAGACACTTAATTGGCAGATGAAGAACGTTGGGGAGAGCTGTTGCCTCATCCGTGCTCCCCTCCCCATCTCCTCCAGTGCCTCCTCTTGAATGCCAAGTGACCTGGTAGGGGCAGGAGACAGCGGGGAAGTAACAGTAAGTGAGTTGGCATGACCAGAAAAAAAAAAAAAAAAAAAAAAAAAAAATGAAGTTGATGAAAACGAGAAGGCAGAATTGAAGAGCAGAAGGGGATAGAGACGAGGGCAAGTGGGGAGGTGACGTACCTAGAGAGGCCAAGCCCACCCCCATACTCTCCCTTGTGGCGGTGGCAGTGCTGCCTCCCTCCCGTCCCCGTGGGTACCTGCAAGGCCACCAGGGGAGGGGCGAGGGGAAGTGGCGGTGTTGACCCCCGCCCCTCCCCTCCACCTGCAATGGCCCACAGAAAAGAAATTAGTGACTGGTGGAGAGGCGAGGGGTGAACGAGAAAGGTGGATGCACAATCAGAAGAAGCAGAGGAGAGTGAGGCCACTGGTGCAGCCTCAGCTACATGCCACAGACCCAAGGGGGGTATATAACTAGGCTTGACCTGAGAGTATACCTGCTATACCTGGGGGGATTTACCCAAAGAAAAGGGGCTGTGGCTTGAAGGTTTGGCTCAACCAGAGACTTGCGTTTGAGGAGACAAGTAACAGGAGACGCAGCAAGGATGAACATGGAAAGCAAAGGAACACAATAGAGGGTTGTGAGACGAAAAGCAAGGCAGATACTTAGCTGTGGGAAGGTTGAGTGGGAAGCAGCTGCTGCCTGTGCACTCCATGTCCCCCGCCACTGCCACTCCCGTGTGAGCGACCAGCTGGGACGAGAGGGGGAGGAACAGGACAGAGAGGGAAGAAGGAGGGGGAGGAGAAGACGTTGGTGCGAAGGAGGAGCAGAGGAGTGGGGAGGGAAAGCATACACGGTAATGGAAAACAGAAAACTGACATCATCTGCAGCAGTAAGAGGGGGTGACGAAAAGGGGCCTTGAGAGGCCAACCCCACCCCAGATACCCTCCCTCATGGCAGCATTCTTCCCGCCTTGCCTCCAGCCCACCACTGGCACCTGCAAGGCCATCAGGGGAGAGGCGCGGAGGAGTGTCGGTGTTGACCCCCACGCCCCTCCCCTCAACCAGCAAGGAGAGAAACGAAGACAAGTGAGTAAGATGCTAGGGGTAGCAATGTGAGAAGAGTGCATGAGTGGGGTGGGATGGCAGGCGAGAGCAGAAAGGGGGCCTCAGGTGGTGCCTCAGCTACAAGCCACAGACCCAAGGGGGGTATATACATACCTAGGAAGGCTTAACCTGAGAGCATACCTTGTGTATCTGGGGTGGCTTACCCAAAAAAAAGGGGGTCTGTGGCTTGAAGATGTGGCACGACCAGAGGCTCACGTTTGAAGGGAGAGGAAACAGGCGATGCAGCAAGGATAAAAGTAAACTGGAGTGGTGAAGTGGAGAGAGAATTGGAGGCGAAGCAGCTCACCTTGGGCAGCAGGGAGCAGCCCGCATGCATGCTCTCCCTCTGGCTGGAGTGCCACCCCTTGGCCTGCCCACATGAGCCGCTGCTGTAGGAGCGGAGTGGCTGGTGATGATGGAGGGAGAGACGGGGGAGGCATGGAGGAGAAGAGCAGCAAGTGAGTGGAGAGGAGTATGAGCAACAGTAAGCAACGGTTGTAAACAGAAACCGCAGAGAAACGTGAACTGAGGGGGGCGTGAGTCGAGCGGAGTGTGGAAGAGCAGAGGGGGGAATTACCTGTGAAGGCCAAACCCCTCCCGATACTCTCCCTTATCGCTGCTCCCAGCTCTTCTCACTGCCTCCCTCGCAGCCCCTCCAGCGCCTGCAACGCCACCAGGGGAGAGGCGCGGAGGAGTGGCGGTGTTGACCCCCATGCCCCTCCCCTCAACCGGCAAGGAGGAAACTGAAGAGTACTGAGTAGGAGACTAGGAGTTTGAAGCGTGAGGGGTGTGCATGGGAGGTGAGAGCAGCAGAGGGACCACTGGAGCAGCGCTAGGCACATGGTGCAGACCCAAAGGTAGTGTGGGTATAAAAAATGTATAGGGCTTAGGATAGGCTTAACCTGGGGGCTAGGGGGGGGGGGGAATACCTGGAATAGGGGGTCTGCACAATGTGGGCTAGGCTGCTGCAGGTGGCTTGGCTTGAAGAGAGGAGGCATGCTGCATGGATGGAAAGACGATGTGCAGATGCATGTGGGAGTGCATGTGTGAGAGAGCAAAAACATTGACAAGGCGAGAGGGAAGAGTGTACTTATCATGTGTGGCTGTGAGCGGCAGTGGCGTCTTGAGGCTTGAGGCTGCTGTGGTGCCGCCACTGACGCGCCTCACACCACCCAAAGGCGTTGCTGGGAGTGCTGGGAACTCGCCACCAGAGGGGCTGCTGGGGGATGGGCGGAGGGGAGAGTGGAGGGAAGGGTAAGGGAGGAGGGGGAGAGGGGGGGAAGCTAAGTCGAGGAAAGAGTGGGAGGCACATAAAGGTGAGATGTGCAGGCGAGGCAGAGAGGCGAGGAAGAGAGGAGGGGCCACTGGTGGAGGCTCTGCTACAAGGCACAGACCCAAGGGAACCTGAGGGGACCTGAGGGGGCTGTTAGGCTTTAGGGGGTCTGAACCTGAAGGGAATACCTGCTGTAGGGGAGGGGTCTGTGGCTTGGTGAAGCGGGCCCCAACCAGTGGCAACATAGTTTCAAGTATAGAAAGCAAAGGAAAAGCCATGAAAGCAACGATCAGAGAGCAATGAGCAGCACATAAGGGCGAGAGCAGAGAAGAGATGGTACTTAGCTTCTTGTGAGGTGCAGAGCGGTGAGGGTGGGTGGGCGCCATCACCTGCAAGGCCGGCCGCCGCTTCTGCTGCTGCAACTGTTGACGCCAAGAAAAGGAGGGGGAGGGACATGAGCGGAGGGGCAGGAAGAAGCGGTGAGTAGGCAAAGGCTCAAGCCAGGAAAGAAGTGAAGCTGACAGCAACGAGAATGGAAGAGTTAAGGAAAAATCTGCAGCAGCGACGTGAAAGCACAAGAGGGAGAGCAAGGTGAGGCCAAGGCAGCAGCTAACGCACCTTGAGAAACCCAGCCCACCCCACTGTATACCCTCCCTCGCGCCACCAATTTCAGTCCGCTGCAGTGCTGCCTCCCTGCCATCCCCGCCCCCACGCCCCTCCCCTCCACCTGCAATGGCCCACGGAGAAATGGTGAGAGACTAGCGGAGAGGCGAGGGGTTGATACACAAGAGAGAAGCAGTGGAAGGAAGGGTGTTAGAAATAGTCAGTCAACACTTTGTACTATATTCAATATCGGTTAGGTTACTTTGTAGGTTGGGTGTAGATTTGTAATCCCAACCCTATCTGGTTGGGATTCCCTCGTAATCCTGCAAATCTGCCAACTCACCAATTGGAGATTTGCTAGGATTCACATCCCATCATTTCCCTAGCTTTGATCAACCCAACCGTGTTTGTACTTAAGGCCTAGTGCCTTCCTTATCAATCAATCAGTTCAGTTCCAATTCTATCATGGTATCGAGCTAGTAAACTCCGCTCACGCGGAATCCGATCCTTGGCGTCCCGATGGTTCTCTCCTTCTAGGCTATGCCTATTTCGGCTCCGGCTCCTACGCTTAGCGTTTTTCAGAAACTTCACATCGTCGCTCCGGTCAAGCGCGCATTCGGCTTCCTTCATCGCGCATCTCGTTTTTCAACGGCGAAATTTTCAGCTTCCGACTTCCTTCATCGTAAGCTTCTGGTTTTTTAATCTCCGTGGCAATTTTCGCAACTTCTTAACTTCGAATAGGTTTTCAGCGGCGCAGCAGAACAGGTCCAGCGGCGCAGCGGAACAGGTCCAGCGGCGCAGCGGAACAGGGTCAGCGGCGCAGCAGAACAGGTCCAGCGGCGCAGCCGAACAGGTCAGCGGCGCAGCAGAGAAGCGGAACAGGGGCAGCAGCGAAGCAGAACAGGGGGCATCGGCGAAGCAGTATAGCAGGGTATAATACGGGCATTCTATTGCCAAAACCGCTTCGCTCCGCTACGTATCGGAGACTTTAGCGCTGCCCTCCGCGCAAAATGGCGACTTCTACTTCCACCCTCGTCGGAAACCTCATCATCCTTAACCTCGCTCCCAACGGCACGAGCACCAACTTCGGGGAGTGGTGCTATGGAGTGGAGAAGCACCTCCTTAGCTCGGAGCTCAAGGGGATTTACCTCAAGGACATCCTCCTCAACCGTGGCAAGGGGAAGATGCCTCTCCCTCCCGATCCTCTCGGCGAAGGCGCCACTGCCACAGCCAAGAGTGCTTTCGATGCTAAGACCACCAAGTATGAGACGGACTTCAGTCTCTAGGAGCAGGCGGATGCGGCAGTGATTAGGGTTTTCATCACCACTACCCCAGTTGAGTTAGTCAAGTCCTACCGCACGCGAGCAGCTGAAGGCTTAACACATTGCCTCCGACTGCAACCTTGCTGACTTGTTTACCAAGTCTCTTGTTCGCCAAGACCACTACCGCCTCCTCTCGTCCATGGGTGTTGGGCCACCATGTGGCTGAAGTGTTGTCAGCCTAGGGGGTGTGTTAGAAATAGTCAGTCAACACTTTGTACTATATTCTATATCGGTTAGGTTACTTTGTAGGTTGGGTGTAGATTTGTAATCCCAACCCTATCTGGTTGGGATTCCCTCGTAATCCTGCAAATCTGCCAACTCACCAATTGGAGATTTGCTAGGATTCCCATCCCATCCTTTCCCTAGCTTTGCTCAACCCAACCGTGTTTGTACTTAAGGCCTAGTGCCTTCCTTATCAATCAATCAGTTCAGTTCCAATTCTATCAAAGGGGGCCAATGGTGCAGCCTCAACTACAAGCCACAGACCCAAGGAGGTATATACCTAGGGAGGCTTGACCTGAGAGCATACCTGCTGTACCTGGGGGGTTTTACCCCAAAAAATGTCTGTGGCTTGGAGTTTTTGCGCAAGCAAAGGCTTGCGTTTGAGTGCAAGACAGGTGAAGGTTGGGAGGGGAGAGGTAGGCGGGGTACTTAGCTGTGGGTGGGTTGGGTGGAGGGCAGCTGCTGGCTGTGCACTCCATGTCCCCGCCACTGCCACACCCGTGTGAGCGACATGCTGGGACGAGAGGGGTCAGTTTGGGACAGAGAGAGCACGGGAGGAGGGGGAGGAGAGGGCGGGAGTGAGAAACGGGAGCAGAGGAGTCAAGAGAATTGAGATAAGAAGCCAAGACGGGTGGATTGAAGTAAGAGCGAAGAGAGCAGCAAGTGCAGGAATGATGCGTCCATGAATGGACTGCTGCAGCGGCACACCCAAGAGCCCTCGTAACAGGGAGAAGCAGGAAGGAAGGGAGAGCGCAAGAAAGAAAAGCGAGCATGGGGAAAAGACCAAGCAGCAGCATGAGTGCATGAGGGAAAAGAGGCTCACCTTGTTCCAGACGACCCCATCCCGATACTCTCCCATCCCCTCCCAGCCGAGTGGAGTGCTGCCCCCCTCCCCTCCCACCACTGCCACCTGCACGGCCACAAGGGGAGGGGTGCGGGGGTGTGGCGGTGTTGACCCCTACGCCCCTCCCCTCCACCTGCAAGGAGAGAACCGAAGACAAGTGAGTAAACGGCTAGGGGTAACAATGTGAAGGGTGTGCATGGGTGGGGTGAGTTGAGGTGGGGTGGCAGGTAACAGCAGGCAAGGGGGCCACAGGTGCAGCTTCAGCTACAAGCCACAGACTCAAAGGGAGGCTTAACCTGAGAGGATACTTGTACCTGGGGTGGTTTACCAAAAAAAAGGGGTCTGTGGCTTGAAGTTGTAGCACGAACAGAGGCTCAGGTTTGAAGGGAGGTTCAGGTCTCTTGGGTGTGACAGAGGGCAGCACATGAATAGAGAGAAAGGCCGGGGTACTTAGCTGTGGGTGGGTTGGGTGGAGAGCAGCTGCTGCCTGTGCACTCCATGTCCCCCGCCACTGCCACTCCCGTGTGAGCGACCTGCTGGGACCAGAAGAGGGCAGATCGGGACAGTGGGAAAAAGGGAGGAGGGGGAGAGGAAAACGGGGGAGTGAAGGGGGGGCAGAGGAGTGGAGAGAGCAGTGAGGAAAGAAGCCAAGACAAGTGAAAGTGAAGAGTGCAGCAAACGCAAGCATGATGTGTGCATGAATGGACTGCTGCAGTGGCACACCCAAGAGACCTCGTACCAGCTGAACCAGACTAAAACGTATACCTGAGGCTGTACCAACAAAAAAATACCTGCTACCTTGGGGGAGGGAGGTCTAATGGGTGTGACAAGAGCATTGAAGAAGGGAGTATGATGCGTGGTGCAAGCATGACAAGCAAAGCAACAGAGTGCGAGGGTTGAGAGAGGAAAGGAAGGGCGGGGTACTTAGCTGTGGGTTGGTTGGGTGGAGAGCAGCTGCTGCCTGTGCACTCCATGTCCCACTCCACTGCCACTCCCGTGTGAGCGACCTGCTGGGACCAGAAGAGGGAAGATCGGGACAGAGAGAGGTAGGGAGGTGGGGGAAGGACGGGGGAGTGAAGGGGGGGCAGAGGAGTGGGGAGGGCAGTGAGAAAATAAGCAAAGAGTGAAGTGAGAGCGAAGAGTGCAGCAAGTGCAATAATGCGTGCATGAACGGACTGCTGCAGTGTCACACCCAAGAGCCCTCGTACCAGCTGAACCAGACTAGGAATACCTGAGGCCGTACCAAAGCTGTGAACCTAAGACCTTGGGGGAGGGAGGTCTCTTGAGTGTGACACAAGGCAGTAAGGAACGGCTGTGATGCATGGCGCAAGCAAGACATGAAATGCAGCACATAGGCGAGGGTTGGGAGTAGAGAGGAGGGCCGGGGTACTTAGCTTAGCTGTGGGTGCGTTGGGTGTAGAGCAGCTGCTGCCTGTGCCCTCCATGTCCCCCGCCACTGCCACTCCCGTGTGAGCGACCAGCTGGGACGAGAGGGGTCACTTTGTGACAGAGAGAGGACGGGAGAAGGGAGGGAAAGGGCGGGGTGACAAATGGGAGCAGAGGAGTCAGGAGAGAGAGAAGCCAAGACGGGTGGATTGAAGTAAGAGCGAAGAGAGCAGCAAGTGCAGAATTGTGTGCATGAACGGACTGCTGCAGTGTCACACCCAAGAGCCCTCATACCAGCTGAACCTGACTAAACGAATACCTGAGGCCGTACCAAAGCTGTGAACCTAATACCTTGGGGGAGGGAGGTCTTTTGAGTGTGACACAAGGCAGTAAGGAACGGCTGTGATGCATGGCGCAAGCAAGACATGAAAAGCAGCACATCAGTTAGGGTTGGGAGAAGAGAGGCGCGCCGGGGTACTTAGCTTAGCTGTGGATGCGTTGGGTGGAGAGCAGCTGCTGCCTGTGCACTCCATGTCCCCCGCCACTGCCACTCCCGTGTGAGCGACCAGCTGCAACAAGAGGGAGCAGATCGAGACATAGAGGGAAAAGGAGGTAAGGAGAGGGCGGGGGTGAGAAATGGGAGCAGAGGAGTCAGGAGAATAGAGGAACGAAGCCAAGACGGGTTGATTGAGGTGAGAGCAAAGAGAGCAGCAAGAGCAAGAATTGCGTGCATGAATTGACTGCTGCAGTGGCATACCCAAGAGACCTCGTACCAGCTGAACCTGACCATACCAAAATACCTGAGGCTGTATCAAATCTGTTACCTTGGGGGAGAGAGGTCTCTTAGGGTGGGGCACAGGGCAGGCGAGCATGGATGCAGTGCAAGCATGAAAGGCAGAGAGCAGCGAGGAGCAGAGAGGCAGGGGCTTAGCTGTGGCGAGGATGAGAGGCGAGTGGAGGCACGGATGCTGCTGCCTCTCTGCTCCAGTGACCACGTGCAAGCGCTCTGCTCCCGCGCCTGTGGGACCCTCTGCTGCTGCTTGACGGAGTTTGGTGTCCTCAAATTGTCGCTCAGGAGGGTGCGTCTGCCAAGTCAGTCAACACAAGGAGTCAGAAATGCTGGGAAACAAAAATCGCGATTTGAACAAAACAAAACAAAAGGCACGGAAAAAAAAGCAAGCTCGAAGACTTACCATGGGATGGTGACGGAAAAAATCAATGGCGAGTGTCACGGACGGTGATGTCGCGACGGTTGACGTCCTAGAGCGAGACTAGGCGGGTTGGAATGTCCGACGAATTGGAGAGCTTCTGTTCTCGCGTGCACGTCGCGAGCGACACGATGATTAGCTATTTTACCAAGGATTGCGAAGCTGAAGAAGTAACGAATAAACTATCCAATCCAGAGCAGTTTTTACCGAAATTGCGAAGTTTGACGCGGAGCAGCGGAGGTTGGCGACGAAAAGCGAAAATCGACATCGAAAACATTTTCTACGTGATATCCGAAAAACGACGCTGGACGGTGAAGGATGACGTTGAATAGCGAACACTGGCTTCTACCAATAATGTCTGGTAAAATTCCGAAATCGACCGCACAGAACGCTCTGGAAACTGAAGAGAACGACGCCGTTGGCACGCAAAATTGCCAAGCTAGAAGCTAGAGCGAGAAAACGGCATCAAAATGTGAAGCAGGCGCACCCGAATGAGGCAAAACGAGGCTGCTACTCGAAAGCGTCCTCGCCACAACCCAACCCCAAGACAACCGACATTCAAAAGCGTACGGAAAATCTAAACCGTTCATCAAAACGTGCTTGAACCGCGAAAAAACGCAACGGCTAAACTATAATTCGATGGATTGGTGGAGGATTGACGTGTCAGGAGAAGTCGAACCCCAACCGTAAACTACAAGGTCAAAAGCTTTACAATTGGTGGGTATTCGTGTCGGTGGGTAGTGAAATCAACAAGCTGCGCTATCCGATCGGCGGGACACTTTTTTTTTTTTTTTTTTTTTTGGGACGCAATACATTATACAATGCATACATCCACAGTCGTAACTGGAAAAAGGAAGGCACCGGCAGACACATAACGGCCCACTCTGGCCCCCCCGTGCCACCCTACGGTGGCTTAAAGAAGGTGCTAGGCCTCTCCCAGATGGATCTGAACTCTTCGTTCCACGTCAGCAACTCCCCTCCCTCGCTAATCCGTTCCAGCGCTGCCACCTCTCCAGTTGTCAAAAGCTCCCCCCGCCTTTTGTCATTATCCTCATGCTGGCTTTCAGCACAGCGTTTCCCTTCACTGTATATCCGAACGTGCCTCATGAAATTGGCCCCAATCTTCCTGACCACCCGTTTGGGCTCAAAGGTTGTCTTCCTGAAAACTGCGTCGCACCTCTCCAACCAGATGTGTCTGAACGTAACTGCAATGAGCGTGGCCTCCGGAAAACCAGACGATGTGCTGTCTTCAGCGAATAACAGCTCGCCCAGTGTCCCCACTGGCCTCCTCGGATTTATCAGTCGAAGTGATTCTTGAAGCGCACCACAAACCCCATTTACAACCGGACAGCTCATCAGGCAGTGCGTCGGCGGGACACATGGCAAAGGCGGTCGATTAATTGGGGGAAAGTATATCCCAGCTCCTGACTTTCAGATTTCTCTCATATCTAGCCCTGGGTTTACTCAAAAAGCACCACTTTCTATAATTTCTCTCACGCGAGGCCCAAAGTATGTTCAAAGCTGGTCCTGCGGGGCGAAGTTTCCGACACGTGTCCTCTTGTTACCCTCTGACGCACTTCCACTCTGAACTAACCGTTTGTTGGGGAAATTTTCGCGCCGGAATTGTTTTGACGGGGCAAAAGAGATAAAACCCCTAAGGGACCAGTACACATTTTCGGGAGGGATCAACCCTAAACACGGGACCTGCTAGGTGTTTAGGGTTGATCCCTCCCGCGAATATGTCCCGGTTCCCTAGAAGTTTTATGTTTTCTGCCCCCGTCCAAATTTTCCAATTCGTGGAAGTGCGTCATGGTGTAACAAGAGGACACGTGTCGAAAATTCGCCCCGCAGGACCAGTTTTGAACACACTTTGGGCCTCGCGTGAAATAAATTATAGAAAGTGGTGCTTTTTGAGTAAACCTAGGGCTAAATATGAGAGAAATCTGAAAGTCAGGAGCTGGGATATACTTTCCCATTAATTGGCCAACGAAATGAGTCTCTGGCAACAAGGGCGGTGGCAGCCATGGAAAGGGAGGCAAAACTGGAGGCGTATCTGATGGGAGTAGACAGGGATTGGAATCTCCCTCACACCCTCTGACACCCGCAACGGCTACCAGAGCCTCGTCCCGCTAATTGGCTCTGAGTTTCGTACACCGACAGCGAAGTGAGCTGTAACTGCTCGTGCGTTTCGTGAATGACGGGCAATACTGGGTGTGCGGTAGGGAGGACGCTGGGTAGTGTGAAATGCAGTTTAGGGGTTGAGGATTTCTCAATCGATACTGGGTGGGAGAAGCTTAGGGGTGTGGAAGCTTGTTCTTGAGCATATCATGTTCCTTTTTGTAAAGTGAGCTGAAACTTAGCATTCCGTAGTCGTGAGGTACCGTATGGGGGTCTCTGTTCTGGGTAGTGGGGGATCACATAGAGCAGAAATTATCATGATCCCCCTCTTTTGAAGTTTCGACGCTTAGGGCAGTGAAAAAAATAATGTTTCTGTTCGTCGCGAACTACATGAACGTGTCAGGAATGTCTCCAGTTTTCTGACTCGGCAGATATTAGCTGCGTGCGGTTGGCATTAGCATGATCAACTGAACACTTTCAAGGAGTTGAACCTAAAAATAGCATGCAACATATATTGAGATTGAATCTTACCATACTAAGAATGCTCTGCACTAAAATGTTCATGTTACATTATTTTACTTCAATATGATTCAGAAACTAAAAATATTGAACACCACCAATTTCATCACCCATATTATTTCATTTCATTCCCAATGTATGTCGAAAGCTATCACATCCTGGCTATGCTGATGAATCTTCCTATTGCATGGCAGAACTCCATTGCCCTTATACATCCTCTCCCTAAACTCGCTGTCACTGATCCACAATGGGGGTTCAACCTTGTTATAATTTGCAAGGACTTTCCTAATGTTCCAAGCAACCATTATGCAAAATTTACTGCAAGTATGACTTGAGTCGCTGACGATAGTGTATTAGAATGTTTGTCAATGCTCATTCGCTACAAGGTTCTCACCTTGGTATCGAAAGCAACTTTCAGCCGTTCGATGGATTTGATCGAGGAGTTGATATCACATGAACATATTTCCCGCCATCACTTGGATGCCTGTCAGGTCCCACTGTTCAATGAGGCCCGCGCAAACACACCAGAACCAGCTCGGCCGAAACCCGGCCGTCTCAGTAACCGCGCTCACGTAAACCAATGTAGATTTCGCCAGCACGTGAACCACTGCTGGCGAATTAAAATCCTCTCGCCAATATCTAGGCTTGCGAAACTGACAAGCAAACAAGGAGTGGCGGAAAGCACTTGTTCACTCCGCTTTCATGCCCTGACAATCATCATCCTCTCACCCCCACACCAAGGGATTGCCCAAGACCTTTCCAGTTCTTCCCTGAATGTTAGAAGTTATCTCAGGCTTGAATCCATGGCGCCTTAGTATTCCTTGAGTTTCATGGGGTGCCATCCCATGGCGCCCCCGTATTCCTTGTGTTCTCGTTTAGATATTGACTTCCAGGTAGCTCCACAGCACGAAGCAGCTACTTCAATTGTATCCTTTTTATCCGACTATATTAAATCGGCGTAACTCTGCTTGATCGCTGAATCAGCGCTACTCTAGTCGCTCGTAGGCAACTCTCTCTTGTTTCAGATTCTGATGCGAACGCAGTTAAGCGTCCGAGACAGCTGTTAGCCGGGATAAGCGACGCTAGCAGTTTCCATTAGGTTCAACGATCCCGCCTGAACGTCTGGGAGTGAAGAACTGACCGGAGAAGTAAAGGAGTGTGGTTGCGAGCCTGAAATTTGGGGAGAAGAGCTTTGATTAGATTCTGATAAAGACGGAAGACGAGCAGGGAACGACGTGTGACGGTCGACGTTTGACGAGTGACCGATGACGAGCGTTGAGTGACGGACGACGATTGACGACGATTGGCGAGTGACGGATGTCGTGTGATAGACGACGACTGACGGACGAGGAGTGACGAATGGCGGACGACGAGTGACGAGCGGCCGACGGCGAGCGATGAGAAACGGGCGACGATTGACGGAAGCCGATTGACCAGTGATGACGACGAGCGACTTTCGACGAATGACGGATGACGAGGGACAGACGACGATTGACGGACGACGTTTGACGAAGCGACGAGTGTCGGACGACAATCGACTGACGGCGATTGACGAGTGTCGGACGATGATTGACGACTATCGACAAGTGATGGACGACGACTGTCGGCGACGAGTGACGGAGCGAGTTTTGACGAATGACGGACGACGAGTAACGGACGGCGAATGACTGTCGGCGAACGATATTCAATTATTGAACGTCGACGAGTGACGGACAAGAAGACGATTGGCGAGTGATGGACGACGGGTGACGGACGACGATTGACAGCGATTGGCGAATGATGGACGGCGATTGACGGACGACGACTGACGAGTGACGGGTGACGGACGACCGGCGACTTTCGACATATGACGGACGACGAGTGACGGACGATGATTGACGGACGGCGATTGACGAATGACGGACGACGAGTGATGATTGACGGACGACGATTGACGAAGCGACGAGTGTCGGTGGGCAACAGACGGGCAGCGATTGACGAGTGACGGACGACGAGCGAGTGTCGACAACTGAATGACGACGAGTGACGGACGACACGACGTTTGACGGACGACACGTGACGGACGGCGTTTGACAAGTGACGGACGACGAGCGACTTTCGACGAGTAACGGACGTCCGCAATAGCGAGCGATACCATCAAACGGCGCGCAATAACGAACGGCGATCGACGCGCTTCAATAACGAACGGCGATCGACGCGCTTCAATAACGAACGGCGATCAACGCGCTTCAATAACGAACGGCGATCGACTCGCTTCAATCACGAACGGCGATCGACTCGCTTCAATCACGAACGGCGATCGACTCGCTTCAATCACGAACGGCGATCGACTCGCTTCAATAACGAGTCGGAGGAGAATCTAATCAGTTCGACAACAGCTTCTTTCCGTTGGCTAAGTGCTCTGAACGTGACCAAGACCCGCGACCAGCGAGCAACGATGTACGGCGAACGGCTGGGGACGAACGGGGAGCCGTGCAGCAATGTGCGCACGGCAGGCAGTCACAGCAGTGTGCGAGCCTCCTGGAAGCCTGACGCCACTGTCCTGCAAGCACCCCCATACGGCTAAGTTCCCCCTCCCCCTTCGCCCTTGCCATCCTTGCCGCTTCTGCTTCATGTTTATCGCCGTCCACTTTTGTACTGCATTCTTTCGTCACCGCGTGCTCGAAACAAGTGAGGTCACTTTCGAATGGGAGCGATCAAAAGTTGAGTGAGAGATGGTACAGCGTTTTGGCGTAGTAGCACATGGCACTCGGGCGGCAGAGCTCATACTCGGGTCCTAGGAGGATAGAATAGAATGCATTCATGCTCATGCTCGCGTCCCCTTCTTACCTCAAACCCCTTGCCTGCTAGCTCGCCGCCCTTGTGCTGTGGGCTACCATCGCCTCTCTTCTCACTGCATCCTTCCACATTGTTTTCACTTGTCTGTTCTTTCCAGTATTTCCTGCCTTGTTTCACTTCCTTGCTGGCGGTTCCTCTTCCACTGCTGCCTTCCGCCCTTTAATATACTTCCTGCATCCTCCTGTGTCCCTATCCCTATTCTCACACCTTTTTCAGGCCAAAAGGAGTGAGCAGCAAAGCCACTGGGAAGGATGCTGCCTGGAGGGGTGGTGCTGAGAGGGGTGCTGCTGCAAGTGCAACCAGTGGGGGAAGCATGGGAGGAGCAGCGCCATGCACCCGCCTTCTCCAGCTGCTGCTTCTAACGACTGCTACCTCGCTGCTTCTGTCGCTTGCAACCACCCTCCACATGGCTAAGTCCCCTCTCCACCCTCCCGCTCTCCCCTTGCCATCCGTTCCGCTTTTTCGTCAGAATCACGATTGCGGCATTGCCCAATTTTGTTTTTCAAAGCATGCTCGAAACAAAAACGTCGCCTTCGCATAGAGTGATAAAAGCGTCACTTTCGCATGGCGATGGTAGCACATGGCACTCGGGCGGCAGAGCTCATACTAGGGTCCTAGGAGGATAGAATAGAATGCATTCATGCTCATGCTCGCGTCCCCTTCTTACCTCGAACCCCTTGCCTGCTAGCTCGCCGCCCTTGTGCTGTGGGCTACCATCGCCTCTCTTCTCTCTGCATCCTTCCACATTGTTTTCACTTGTCTGTTCTTTCCAGTATTTCCTGCCTTGTTTCACTTCCTTGCTGGCGGTTCCTCTTCCACTGCTGCCTTCCGTCCTTAAATTTACTTCCTGCGTCCTCCTGTGTCCCGATCTCCTATTCTCACACTTATTTCAGGCCAAAAGGAGTGAGCAGCAAAGCCACTGGGAAGGGTGCTGCCCTGAGGGGTGGTGCTGAGAGGGGTGCTGCTGCAAGTGCAAGCAGTGGGGGAAGCATGGGAGGAGCAGCGCCATGCACCCGCCTTCTCCAGCTGCTGCTTCCAACGACTGCTACCTCGCTGCTTCTGTCGCTTGCAACCACCCTCCACATGGCTAAGTCCCCTCTCCACCCTCCCGCTCTCCCCTTGCCATCCGTGCCGCTTTTTCGTCTGGATCATGATTGCCCAATTTCTTTTCTAAAAGCATGCTCGAAACAAAAACGTCGCCTTCGCATGGAGGGATAAAAGCGCCACTTTCGCATGGCGATGGTAGCACATGGCACTCGGGCGGCAGAGCTCATACTAGGGTCCTAGGGGGATAGAATAGAATGCATTCATGCTCATGCTCGCGTCCCCTTCTTACCTCGAACCCCTTGCCTGCTAGCTCGCCGCCCTTGTGCTGTGGGCTACCATCGCCTGTCTTCTCTCTGCATCCTTCCACATTGTTTTCACTTGTCTGTTCTTTCCAGTATGTCCTGCCTTGTTTCACTTCCTTGCTGGCGGTTCCTCTTCCACTGCTGCTTTCCGTCCTAAATTTTACTTCCTGCATCCTCCTTTGTCCCTATCCCTATTCTCACACTTTTTTCAGGCCAAAAGGAGTGAGCAGCAAAGCCACTGGGAAGGGTGCTGCCCTGAGGGGTGGTGTTGAGAGGGGTGCTGCTGCAAGTGCAAGCACTGGGGGAAGCATGGGAGGAGCAGCGCCATGCACCCGCCTTCTCCAGCTGCTGCTTCCAACGACTGCTACCTCGCTGCTTCTGTCGCTTGCAACCACCCTCCACATGGCTAAGTCCCCTCTCCACCCTCCCGCTCTCCCCTTGCCATCCGTGCCGCTTTTTCGTCTGGATCATGATTGCCCAATTTCTTTTCTAAAAGCATGCTCGAAACAAAAACGTCGCCTTCGCATGGAGGGATAAAAGCGCCACTTTCGCATGGCGATGGTAGCACATGGCACTCGGGCGGCAGAGCTCATACTAGGGTCCTAGGGGGATAGAATAGAATGCATTCATGCTCATGCTCGCGTCCCCTTCTTACCTCGAACCCCTTGCCTGCTAGCTCGCCGCCCTTGTGCTGTGGGCTACCATCGCCTGTCTTCTCTCTGCATCCTTCCACATTGTTTTCACTTGTCTGTTCTTTCCAGTATGTCCTGCCTTGTTTCACTTCCTTGCTGGCGGTTCCTCTTCCACTGCTGCTTTCCGTCCTAAATTTTACTTCCTGCATCCTCCTTTGTCCCTATCCCTATTCTCACACTTATTTCAGGCCAAAAGGAGTGAGCAGCAAAGCCACTGGGAAGGGTGCTGCCCTGAGGGGTGGTGCTGAGAGGGGTGCTGCTGCAAGTGCAAGCAGTGGGGGAAGCATGGGAGGAGCAGCGCCATGCACCCGCCTTCTCCACCTGCTGCTTCCAACGACTGCTACCTCGCTGCTTCTGTCGCTTGCAACCACCCTCCACATGGCTAAGTCCCCTCTCCACCCTCCCGCTCTCCCCTTGCCATCCGTGCCGCTTTTTCGTCTGGATCATGATTGCCCAATTTCTTTTCTCAAAGCATGCTCGAAACAAAAACGTCGCCTTCGCATGGAGTGATAAAAGCGTCACTTTCGCATGGCGATGGTAGCACATGGCACTCGGGCGGGAGAGCTCATACTAGGGTCCTAGGGGGATAGAATAGAATGCATTCATGCTCATGCTCGCGTCCCCTTCTTACCTCGAACCCCTTGCCTGCTAGCTCGCCGCCCTTGTGCTGTGGGCTACCATCGCCTCTCTTCTCTCTGCATCCTTCCACATTGTTTTCACTTGTCTGTTCTTTCCAGTATTTCCTGCCTTGTTTCACTTCCTTGCTGGCGGTTCCTCTTCCACTGCTGCCTTCCGCCCTTTAATATACTTCCTGCATCCTCCTGTGTCCCTATCCCTATTCTCACACCTTTTTCAGGCCAAAAGGAGTGAGCAGCAAAGCCACTGGGAAGGATGCTGCCTGGAGGGGTGGTGCTGAGAGGGGTGCTGCTGCAAGTGCAACCAGTGGGGGAAGCATGGGAGGAGCAGCGCCATGCACCCGCCTTCTCCAGCTGCTGCTTCTAACGACTGCTACCTCGCTGCTTCTGTCGCTTGCAACCACCCTCCACATGGCTAAGTCCCCTCTCCACCCTCCCGCTCTCCCCTTGCCATCCGTTCCGCTTTTTCGTCAGAATCACGATTGCGGCATTGCCCAATTTTGTTTTTCAAAGCATGCTCGAAACAAAAACGTCGCCTTCGCATGGAGTGATAAAAGCGTCACTTTCGCATGGCGATGGTAGCACATGGCACTCGGGCGGCAGAGCTCATACTAGGGTCCTAGGAGGATAGAATAGAATGCATTCATGCTCATGCTCGCGTCCCCTTCTTACCTCGAACCCCTTGCCTGCTAGCTCGCCGCCCTTGTGCTGTGGGCTACCATCGCCTCTCTTCTCTCTGCATCCTTCCACATTGTTTTCACTTGTCTGTTCTTTCCAGTATTTCCTGCCTTGTTTCACTTCCTTGCTGGCGGTTCCTCTTCCACTGCTGCCTTCCGTCCTTAAATTTACTTCCTGCGTCCTCCTGTGTCCCGATCTCCTATTCTCACACTTATTTCAGGCCAAAAGGAGTGAGCAGCAAAGCCACTGGGAAGGGTGCTGCCCTGAGGGGTGGTGCTGAGAGGGGTGCTGCTGCAAGTGCAAGCAGTGGGGGAAGCATGGGAGGAGCAGCGCCATGCACCCGCCTTCTCCAGCTGCTGCTTCCAACGACTGCTACCTCGCTGCTTCTGTCGCTTGCAACCACCCTCCACATGGCTAAGTCCCCTCTCCACCCTCCCGCTCTCCCCTTGCCATCCGTGCCGCTTTTTCGTCTGGATCATGATTGCCCAATTTCTTTTCTAAAAGCATGCTCGAAACAAAAACGTCGCCTTCGCATGGAGGGATAAAAGCGCCACTTTCGCATGGCGATGGTAGCACATGGCACTCGGGCGGCAGAGCTCATACTAGGGTCCTAGGGGGATAGAATAGAATGCATTCATGCTCATGCTCGCGTCCCCTTCTTACCTCGAACCCCTTGCCTGCTAGCTCGCCGCCCTTGTGCTGTGGGCTACCATCGCCTGTCTTCTCTCTGCATCCTTCCACATTGTTTTCACTTGTCTGTTCTTTCCAGTATGTCCTGCCTTGTTTCACTTCCTTGCTGGCGGTTCCTCTTCCACTGCTGCTTTCCGTCCTAAATTTTACTTCCTGCATCCTCCTTTGTCCCTATCCCTATTCTCACACTTTTTTCAGGCCAAAAGGAGTGAGCAGCAAAGCCACTGGGAAGGGTGCTGCCCTGAGGGGTGGTGTTGAGAGGGGTGCTGCTGCAAGTGCAAGCACTGGGGGAAGCATGGGAGGAGCAGCGCCATGCACCCGCCTTCTCCAGCTGCTGCTTCCAACGACTGCTACCTCGCTGCTTCTGTCGCTTGCAACCACCCTCCACATGGCTAAGTCCCCTCTCCACCCTCCCGCTCTCCCCTTGCCATCCGTGCCGCTTTTTCGTCTGGATCATGATTGCCCAATTTCTTTTCTAAAAGCATGCTCGAAACAAAAACGTCGCCTTCGCATGGAGGGATAAAAGCGCCACTTTCGCATGGCGATGGTAGCACATGGCACTCGGGCGGCAGAGCTCATACTAGGGTCCTAGGGGGATAGAATAGAATGCATTCATGCTCATGCTCGCGTCCCCTTCTTACCTCGAACCCCTTGCCTGCTAGCTCGCCGCCCTTGTGCTGTGGGCTACCATCGCCTGTCTTCTCTCTGCATCCTTCCACATTGTTTTCACTTGTCTGTTCTTTCCAGTATGTCCTGCCTTGTTTCACTTCCTTGCTGGCGGTTCCTCTTCCACTGCTGCTTTCCGTCCTAAATTTTACTTCCTGCATCCTCCTTTGTCCCTATCCCTATTCTCACACTTATTTCAGGCCAAAAGGAGTGAGCAGCAAAGCCACTGGGAAGGGTGCTGCCCTGAGGGGTGGTGCTGAGAGGGGTGCTGCTGCAAGTGCAAGCAGTGGGGGAAGCATGGGAGGAGCAGCGCCATGCACCCGCCTTCTCCACCTGCTGCTTCCAACGACTGCTACCTCGCTGCTTCTGTCGCTTGCAACCACCCTCCACATGGCTAAGTCCCCTCTCCACCCTCCCGCTCTCCCCTTGCCATCCGTGCCGCTTTTTCGTCTGGATCATGATTGCCCAATTTCTTTTCTCAAAGCATGCTCGAAACAAAAACGTCGCCTTCGCATGGAGTGATAAAAGCGTCACTTTCGCATGGCGATGGTAGCACATGGCACTCGGGCGGGAGAGCTCATACTAGGGTCCTAGGGGGATAGAATAGAATGCATTCATGCTCATGCTCGCGTCCCCTTCTTACCTCGAACCCCTTGCCTGCTAGCTCGCCGCCCTTGTGCTGTGGGCTACCATCGCCTCTCTTCTCTCTGCATCCTTCCACATTGTTTTCACTTGTCTGTTCTTTCCAGTATTTCCTGCCTTGTTTCACTTCCTTGCTGGCGGTTCCTCTTCCACTGCTGCCTTCCGCCCTTTAATATACTTCCTGCATCCTCCTGTGTCCCTATCCCTATTCTCACACCTTTTTCAGGCCAAAAGGAGTGAGCAGCAAAGCCACTGGGAAGGATGCTGCCTGGAGGGGTGGTGCTGAGAGGGGTGCTGCTGCAAGTGCAACCAGTGGGGGAAGCATGGGAGGAGCAGCGCCATGCACCCGCCTTCTCCAGCTGCTGCTTCTAACGACTGCTACCTCGCTGCTTCTGTCGCTTGCAACCACCCTCCACATGGCTAAGTCCCCTCTCCACCCTCCCGCTCTCCCCTTGCCATCCGTTCCGCTTTTTCGTCAGAATCACGATTGCGGCATTGCCCAATTTTGTTTTTCAAAGCATGCTCGAAACAAAAACGTCGCCTTCGCATGGAGTGATAAAAGCGTCACTTTCGCATGGCGATGGTAGCACATGGCACTCGGGCGGCAGAGCTCATACTAGGGTCCTAGGAGGATAGAATAGAATGCATTCATGCTCATGCTCGCGTCCCCTTCTTACCTCGAACCCCTTGCCTGCTAGCTCGCCGCCCTTGTGCTGTGGGCTACCATCGCCTCTCTTCTCTCTGCATCCTTCCACATTGTTTTCACTTGTCTGTTCTTTCCAGTATTTCCTGCCTTGTTTCACTTCCTTGCTGGCGGTTCCTCTTCCACTGCTGCCTTCCGTCCTTAAATTTACTTCCTGCGTCCTCCTGTGTCCCGATCTCCTATTCTCACACTTATTTCAGGCCAAAAGGAGTGAGCAGCAAAGCCACTGGGAAGGGTGCTGCCCTGAGGGGTGGTGCTGAGAGGGGTGCTGCTGCAAGTGCAAGCAGTGGGGGAAGCATGGGAGGAGCAGCGCCATGCACCCGCCTTCTCCAGCTGCTGCTTCCAACGACTGCTACCTCGCTGCTTCTGTCGCTTGCAACCACCCTCCACATGGCTAAGTCCCCTCTCCACCCTCCCGCTCTCCCCTTGCCATCCGTGCCGCTTTTTCGTCTGGATCATGATTGCCCAATTTCTTTTCTAAAAGCATGCTCGAAACAAAAACGTCGCCTTCGCATGGAGGGATAAAAGCGCCACTTTCGCATGGCGATGGTAGCACATGGCACTCGGGCGGCAGAGCTCATACTAGGGTCCTAGGGGGATAGAATAGAATGCATTCATGCTCATGCTCGCGTCCCCTTCTTACCTCGAACCCCTTGCCTGCTAGCTCGCCGCCCTTGTGCTGTGGGCTACCATCGCCTGTCTTCTCTCTGCATCCTTCCACATTGTTTTCACTTGTCTGTTCTTTCCAGTATGTCCTGCCTTGTTTCACTTCCTTGCTGGCGGTTCCTCTTCCACTGCTGCTTTCCGTCCTAAATTTTACTTCCTGCATCCTCCTTTGTCCCTATCCCTATTCTCACACTTTGTTCAGGCCAAAAGGAGTGAGCAGCAAAGCCACTGGGAAGGGTGCTGCCCTGAGGGGTGGTGTTGAGAGGGGTGCTGCTGCAAGTGCAAGCAGTGGGGGAAGCATGGGAGGAGCAGCGCCATGCACCCGCCTTCTCCAGCTGCTGCTTCCAACGACTGCTACCTCGCTGCTTCTGTCGCTTGCAACCACCCTCCACATGGCTAAGTCCCCTCTCCACCCTCCCGCTCTCCCCTTGCCATCCGTGCCGCTTTTTCGTCTGGATCATGATTGCCCAATTTCTTTTCTAAAAGCATGCTCGAAACAAAAACGTCGCCTTCGCATGGAGGGATAAAAGCGCCACTTTCGCATGGCGATGGTAGCACATGGCACTCGGGCGGCAGAGCTCATACTAGGGTCCTAGGGGGATAGAATAGAATGCATTCATGCTCATGCTCGCGTCCCCTTCTTACCTCGAACCCCTTGCCTGCTAGCTCGCCGCCCTTGTGCTGTGGGCTACCATCGCCTGTCTTCTCTCTGCATCCTTCCACATTGTTTTCACTTGTCTGTTCTTTCCAGTATTTCCTGCCTTGTTTCACTTCCTTGCTGGCGGTTCCTCTTCCACTGCTGCTTTCCGTCCTAAATTTTACTTCCTGCATCCTCCTTTGTCCCTATCCCTATTCTCACACTTTTTTCAGGCCAAAAGGAGTGAGCAGCAAAGCCACTGGGAAGGGTGCTGCCTGGAGGGGTGGTGCTGAGAGGGGTGCTGCTGCAAGTGCAACCAGTGGGGGAAGCATGGGAGGAGCAGCGCCATGCACCCGCCTTCTCCAGCTGCTGCTTCTAACGACTGCTACCTCGCTGCTTCTGTCGCTTGCAACCACCCTCCACATGGCTAAGTCCCCTCTCCACCCTCCCGCTCTCCCCTTGCCATCCGTTCCGCTTTTTCGTCAGAATCACGATTGCGGCATTGCCCAATTTTGTTTTTCAAAGCATGCTCGAAACAAAAACGTCGCCTTCGCATGGAGTGATAAAAGCGTCACTTTCGCATGGCGATGGTAGCACATGGCACTCGGGCGGCAGAGCTCATACTAGGGTCCTAGGAGGATAGAATAGAATGCATTCATGCTCATGCTCGCGTCCCCTTCTTACCTCGAACCCCTTGCCTGCTAGCTCGCCGCCCTTGTGCTGTGGGCTACCATCGCCTCTCTTCTCTCTGCATCCTTCCACATTGTTTTCACTTGTCTGTTCTTTCCAGTATTTCCTGCCTTGTTTCACTTCCTTGCTGGCGGTTCCTCTTCCACTGCTGCCTTCCGTCCTAAAATATACTTCCTGCGTCCTCCTGTGTCCCGATCCCCTATCCCCACACTTATTTCAGGCCAAAAGGAGTGAGCAGCAAAGCCACTGGGAAGGGTGCTGCCTGGAGGGGTGGTGCTGAGAGGGGTGCTGCTGCAAGTGCAAGCAGTGGGGGAAGCATGGGAGGAGCAGCGCCATGCACCCGCCTTCTCCAGCTGCTGCTTCCAACGACTGCTACCTCGCTGCTTCTGTCGCTTGCAACCACCCTCCACATGGCTAAGTCCCCTCTCCACCCTCCCGCTCTCCCCTTGCCATCCGTGCCGCTTTTTCGTCTGGATCATGATTGCCCAATTTCTTTTCTCAAAGCATGCTCGAAACAAAAACGTCGCCTTCGCATGGAGTGATAAAAGCGTCACTTTCGCATGGCGATGGTAGCACATGGCACTCGGGCGGCAGAGCTCATACTAGGGTCCTAGGAGGATAGAATAGAATGCATTCATGCTCATGCTCGCGTCCCCTTCTTACCTCGAACCCCTTGCCTGCTAGCTCGCCGCCCTTGTGCTGTGGGCTACCATCGCCTCTCTTCTCTCTGCATCCTTCCACATTGTTTTCACTTGTCTGTTCTTTCCAGTATTTCCTGCCTTGTTTCACTTCCTTGCTGGCGGTTCCTCTTCCACTGCTGCCTTCCGTCCTTAAATTTACTTCCTGCGTCCTCCTGTGTCCCGATCCCCTATTCCCACACTTATTTCAGGCCAAAAGGAGTGAGCAGCAAAGCCACTGGGAAGGGTGCTGCTTGGAGGGGTGCTGCTGAGAGGGGTGCTGCTGCAAGTGCAACCACTGGCGGGTGCATGGTTCTGCTCCTCCACTGGGATAAGCGGCAGCGAACATGAGGCGGTATGCCAAAGCAGCCATCGGTGCTCTCTCAACTGCCTTGCTTTCTCCTCTGTGCTCGCCCTTGCCTGCTGCTCACTACTCAATACTTTAAAGCGACGATGCACATTTGCCACCCAAAACCCAGAACCCTGGCGAACTGTTACTGCGGATGGAAAGTGTCCGCACGAAATCCTGGTTTTCGCCAGCCAGCACTTTCGCGCTGGCAAGCCTAGTTCAAAAAAAAAACTTCTGAACCCAACACTGCCAAAAGTTGCCCGTCGCTTTAACGCAATCATTTTCTCATGTGCTTCTGTAGTTGCCTTTCACATTGCATGGGTGAAGGCCGGTTCATCCCTCCCTAGGCCTTACAGCCGCCTCAGGTTCACCAATACTGCAGGTTCACCCCTTACTGCAGGTTCACCTTAACTGTAGGTTTACCGATGCTCCCCCACACCCCTCCCATGTGACCATGCAGATTTATTGGGTATGGAAGGGAGGTGGCACTGCAGTGGAGAAGAATCGCTGCTGCGAGGGAGAGAATGTGGCTTCTTGCTTTCTCAAGGTACGCCCTATCCTTCCCTGGCGTCCAAGGAGACGCCCTCTCAAGCTCTTTTCCTGCCTCGTACGTTTCCATGATTCTGATCTCTCTCTGTCAACTAACCTCTTCTGTTGCTCCTCACTCTGTGCAATCCCCTCCAACATGCACCCATTCACATCACACACTCGTGTGCAGTGGAGGAGGCAACTGCAGCAGTGGCTCCAGCAGAAGTAGGGAGCGCAGCTGCAGTACGGGAGAGTATGCGGATGTGGGACAGCAGCTAGGCGATTCTTCAGCTACCAGCTACATGACTTCTTGCGAGGCTGACCCCTTCTGCTCCTGTGAGTCAGCGCCCTCTCTTTCCTGTAAGTCAACACCCTCTCTTTCCTGTGAGCCAGCGCCCTCTCTTTCCTGTGAGTCAGCGCCCTCTCTTTCCTGTGAGTCAGCGCCCTCTCTTTCCTGTGAGTCAACGCCCTCTCTTTCCTGTAAGTCAACGCCCTCTCTTTCCTGTGAGTCAACGCCCTCTCCTGTCTGTGAGTCAACGCCCTCTCCTGTCTGTGAGTCAACGCCCTCTCCTGTCTGTGAGTCAACGCCCGCTCTTGTCTGTGAGTCGACGCCCGCTCCTTCCTGTGGGTCAACGCCCCTGTGGGTCAGCGACCTCGCCTTCATGTGCGTCAATGTTACCACCTTCTTGTGAGTGATCCCCTCTCATTTCTTTGAGTAAACGCCCTCTACTTTTTGTGATTCAACTCCCGGTCCCTCCTGTGAGTCAACGCCCTCCCCTTCGTGTGAGTCAACGCCCTCTCCTCTTTGTGAGTCAACGCCCACTCCTGTCCATGAGTCAACGCCTGTTCCTTCTTGTGAGTCAACGCCCTCTCCTGTCTGTGAGTCAACGCCCGTTCTTGTCTGTGAGTCGACGCCCGCTCCTTCTTGTGAATCAACGCCCTCTCCTTTTAGTGAGTCAACGCCCACTCCTGTCTGTGAGTCAACGCCCGTTCTTGTCTGTGAGTCGACGCCCGCTCCTTCTTGTGAATCAACGCCCTCTCCTTCCTGTGAGTCAACGCCCTCTTTCCTTCAGAGAGTTGTGATGTGAAGTGCACTGATATCTCAGGCCCTTCTTCTGAATCCGGTGCACCATTGGTGGTGCAGCAGTTGGTGGTGCAGCAGTGGAGGTGCAGCAAGGAGGTGTGGGTGGTGGGCCTGTTGCCATCTCTATCATCGTGTTCATGCACCCTGCCACGCCCACCTCTGCTACTCCCTCCCTCACACTTGTGTACAAGTTGTGCATGCCCCCTGCCTTGTGTACAAGCAGGGATGGCAGGGAAGGATGAAGAAGGATGACAAAGGATGACGTATTGGGCTAACTAGTACGTATATGATGTGTAGGCGAAACTCTAGCCAGGCCATGTTGCTTGGGATTTTCAGTAGGGCAGGAACAACATTGTGGTATGGCACCAGGTATATTGAAGTGGGTAAGGTGAGAGGTACAGGGTGGGGGTAATGGTATAGGAACGGTAAAAATCATTAGTAGGGGGTATGATATGCACAAAACAAATAGGGGGCTGGCTGGCAGGACAGGAACTCACTGAAAGCAGGGAAACTCCAAAAGCAGGAACTCAGGTGCTAACACAGGGGAGTGCACTAACAGCACGGAATGATATTGCACAGCAGGGATATCTGCAGGAAGCCACCCGCTAACACAGGATTGGACTAGCAGGGGGTCATTGAAAGCCAAAGACGATCTGATAGCAAACCCAACCACTGACACAGGAGAGGAGAGGTTAGTGCAGCAGTCACAGTAGGAAACTACGGCAAGCCAAGCCAGGAACACTAACAGCAGGGACCCAACCACTGAAGCAGGGACACTCTGATAGCAGGAGGAACTCGACCACTGACAGGAGAGAGTGCACTAAAAGTAGGAATTGCTGGCCAGTTCATTACATTATTTCGACAGGAAGGAACCATCCGCAAACTAGGGAGGGCAAGGCGACTTACTGCGAACTAAGCTGGAATGATTGGCAAGCCAGGCACTCTGATCTGGGAGGTATAGTACCTATTACAGAAGCATGGCAACAATGAACTCAGCCAGCGCCCCGGACCAGACCTCATTCACTTGTTAGTGCACAGTAGGGACCTCTGTTCTGTACCCTCTGCAAAATCATGTGAAAACTCCTGACTTCCTATCATATCATAGTTTACACTGTATGAGACATGATTCATTCAAGAGGACAAACTGGACGTTGTGCTTCATTTCAGAGAGCATCAAAGCCTTAACTTCAACTGCACACAACAGCACGCACAGCACTACAGCCATCAGGGAGTGTCTAACCAGCACCTACCTAAACGTTGATCCATCTAGGGTATCCGTTCCCTACCTATTCACTCCACTCACCCACACACATCCCCTCTGCTTTTCAACTACCCTCATGCTTTCCCGTTTTCCTCTCCTTGTCTCTCAGTGCACGCCCAGCCCGTGCAGGCGCAGAGTGGAGGCAATGACTGCCCGTGACTGCTCACACAGCTTGTCAGCGTCCTTGCCTGTGATAGGCGGGTGCACCACCACCCGCACCACCCCTCCCTTCGTCCCAGGAGACCCATACTTGGTGGCAAGCGAAGCAGTGGAGGAAGAGGAAGAGTCAGCAGGAGCAGGGAGTGCCGCGAGAGGAGGGAGCGGCGGGAGGGTGGAGGTGGCAGCGAGAGTGGATTCTAGGCCGCTGGGCATGAGGGCTCCGGTGCCGATGAGGGTGATGGGGACCACTGGGACCCCTGCCTTGGCTGCTATGGAAAAGGCACCCTTCTGCAGTGGGGAAAGGGAGGTGGGAAAGGACAATGATGAGTGGGAGGAGAAAGGGTGGGTGGGAGACGAAAGTGGATTTGGGATGTCAGAGGAGGGGATGAGTGGAGGAGATGCGGAGAGAGGAGGGTATGAGAAGCCAATGGGGAAGGGAAAGAGGAATGCATGGGAAAGGTGTGCATATGCAGAGAAGGAAGCCAATGACCTCAATGAGGGAAGCCATTGTGCTGGTGCCAGGCGGCCTTTTTTGTGTGTGTGGGGGGGGGGGGCAGAGGAGGGGGGGGTTGGCGATGGTAGGTAGTGATGGTGGTGGAGCCTTGCCTTGAAGTCAGAGAGCTTGCCGTCCTTGGTTCTGGTGCCCTCAGGGAAGAACAGCACGGGTGTGCCCTGCTGCAGCAGCTCCAGACACTTCTTCAGACACTCCTGCACGAGATAGGGGAGGGAGAGGTTGGTGCGAGGGGGATGGGGTGGGGTTGTTATGGTTAGAGAGTGGAACGGAGGAGAAAGGGTCGGCCAGGTGGGAGATAGGGTAGCAGTTGGGCAACAGTAGGGTACGAGCAATGTGGTGAGCCCCAACAGGAACAGCGTGAGTTACAGGAAGACACAGAGCGTTCCTGCCTTGCGCAATTCTGCCTCCAAACAGCATCCTCTGTCCCGTCTGAAACCCAACCCTGAACCCATCTCCCTCATATTCCCCTCCCCTCTTCCCACTCCTCTTCCCTCTCCTCTTCCCCTCCTCACTCGCCTAACCCCCTCCCCGCCCCCCAGCGCACCATCTGGCTGCGTTTGTCCATGCGTTTGAGGGGCACATGGCCGGTGAGGAACATGGACCACCCCACGATGGGGATGAGGAAGTTGCTGGTCTTGCTGATGAACTTGAACGGCCGCCGCAGCTGGAACAGCGTGTAGATGTCCAGGAAGCTCTGGTGGTTCGCCACGTACACCGCTGGCGCGTCCGCCGGGGGGAGGTTCTCCACGCCCACTACCTCCGTGCTGGGGGGAGGGAGCGCGGGGGGGGAGAGGAAGGAAGGGGAGGGGAGGAGGAACGGGTGGAGCCGGGGGCGGACAGGGGGAAACGGGGAAGGGGGGAGAGGGCCAGGGCATGGAAGAGACAAGGGGGGAGGTGTGAACAAGGGGCATTTGAGGCGCAAAGTAAATCCTCCCCATCTCAACCCCGTATCCCCCTTCCTTCTGCCCATTCTCCCCCTTCCTCCCTTTCTCCCCCTTCTCCCCATTCTTCCCCTTCTTCCCCCTTCTGCTCACCCCTTCTTTTCCCTTCTCCCCGCCGCCCCCCGGGACTCACGGGTAGAAGACGGCGGTGGTGGTGTTGGCCCAGACGTTGTTGATGAGGTGCTGCGCGCGGCGCTTGGTGCGATCGAGCAGCAGCACGAACGGCTGCAGGATTAACATGACGACGAACAGTGGCGTCGCGATGATGACCGTCACCAGGTAGAACAGAATGGCACGGAACTTGTTCAGCACGCTCGTCTCTGCGCGCGAGCAGGGAGAAGAAACAGGGACCGAGGGAGGGGCAAGGGCTATGTTAATAATATTATTATATAAATTTTTATTTTTATTTGGTCGAGTCTCCAAAGGCGCGTGACGCCTCTTTCCAAGCCCAAGTTTCGAGCATTGCACGGTTGACGGAAAGAAACTTTGGAAGCGTGTATCGACCCGGAAGAGCTTCTAGTTTCGTTCGTCCTCAAATCAGCAATGGGCCATGACATAACATAACGAGGCGACACCACAAAGGCCAACGGAACCGGCAACGACTCTGGCACTCGCATGGGCGGGGTACTGACGTGTGGGAGGGGGAAACGGCAAGCTGTCGTCGAAGGCCCTCGCGCCATCGCCGAACGCCGCCGCGCCTGCTGCCGCCGAGGCTCTAACGGAATCAGTTGGTCGGCGCGAGGGGAGAGAGTCACGAGATGGCAGCAACGGGGACGCGGAGGTCTTGCTGAAAAGGCTGGCGCGAGGATTGGGTGGCGGAACTGCGGCGAGCGACGCGCGAGGAGCGGCGATGGCGGTAGGTGGAGTGATGACAGAGGCTCGTGATCGCGAAGGTAGGAACGTGACGGACGGCTGCGATTGCAGCAGGCGCCGGCTGTGTGTGAAGGACGAGAGGCGACTGTTGATTAGAGTTGTTCGCTGGGAAGCAGCGACGGATGCAGTAGAAGCCATGGCTGCCTGCTTTTGTAAACAGGAAGGAAAGAGTTACTGCAAAATGCGTGAGCGCCTTTCGATAATGCAGGCTCCAGGCTAGATTATCCTTTGCAATAGTCAGGCTACAAGACGAAAGCACTTGGCCACCGGAAGAGCTGCACTACCGTGTGGATGGTTAGTGGTCTCTGACCAGCGTAGTATCTGGGCCAGTTATGCCAAGTAATGGCGTGCAGTCAGCAGTTGCTTGTTGGTGCTGCTGTGAGTAAGGCGGTTGGTTTGGGAAATGGAAGATCCCAAGTGGATAAGGGAGTCAGCCTGCCACAGAGATGCTCTTGTAACGGGAGGTTTCTATGACTGTATCGATGCAGAACATTCGAACATCGGCATTTTCCAGTGGTTGAAGTACAGTAATATCAGATATGCTGGATAGATATAAAGGCGTGTAACTTTTTCTCTTTCTGACCGTCCGGACGGCCCACAGTCCGGACTTTTTAGGGTTACTGACTTCGGCAAAATCCGTCGACGAATCAAAGACAAAGCGAACACTCACGATATTAGTAACTCTACAAAAGTCCGGACGATGGGCCGTCCGGACGGGCAGAATTGGAAAAAGTTACACGCCCTAAGAGGATTTCACGCCTCTGACACCACCCGATTGTCAGTCGCTCGCAGGGACGTTCGCAGACCTGACAAACGGCAGTGCGACATATCTCCATTTTGGGATTGGCTGGGAGACAGACAGAACCATTTGCGGTCTGCGATTCGTTCGCAAGCGAATTCGCCTATTTGTTTACTGTATAGGTTCGCACACCATTTTCTACCTCCCACCGACCCAGCTTTGTTCCATCGGCCCGCCGGACGAACAAGGGGCACGCCTTGCTTCACCTAGTGGGAGTACAATGTAACCCGATTGCAATCAGTCACCCTACCTCCACTCCACACACCCACCCACTCAACCTGCAGGTTGTCACACAGTAGTGTCAATGGCGGACTAGTCACTGACAGATCTTTGCCTTGCCATTACTACCTAAGGATTGTTGCTCAGGCGACGACATTCTTCATTTGCTTGCTGAGCTCATTTCCAGCCACCGCTTTGTTCGCTACTTTGTATCACTCGCCAGTATATGTTTATGTGCTGATGGACGTTATTCGTTAGATCCTTGGGGCGTATCTTTGCTCCGACACAACCTGCGCTGTTTTAATTTCGCTGCCGATCTTGTTGCCGACCTTCTCTGCATAATCTGATACCATGGAAGCGTTCTTCGCGCGCGCGAGATCGGTCGCCGAAGAGGCGGCGAAGAAGACTCAAGAAATCACTGTCAAGCTGTCGCAGGATATTGTAAAAGAGACTACAAAAGTATCCTCTCAGCTCGCGACAGAAACTGCCAAGTACAGTGAGCAGCTGTCGAAGAATCCCACCATCCAGGATATTGCCTCTCGCTCCAAAACGTTCGCTCATGAGGCTGGCAAGAAGGCGCAAGAGCTCGCGAAAGAAGCTGCGGAAAAGATCCCCGCGTTAGCGCAGCAGACGGCGCAGAGTGCTGGGGAAGGGATTCAAAGTTTGGTGAAGGAGTTGAAAGTAGGGGGTTCACAACACCAGCCATTAGACAAAGAGCTGGAAGAATATGGAGTGACTGAAGATCTGCGCGAGTTTGTTCGTGGGATGACCCTTGACACGTTCAAGGAATTTCCTGTTGATGACGAGATCAAGCGTAAGTGGATCTTACCGGCTTCCCGCTTCCGCCCTTCTCTTGGGATTCACCGTTCACTCCGTACGTACCGCTCTCATGTGCAGAGCTGAAGGAAGCTGCAACGGCTGAAGAGGGTGTAGGAGCTGTGGCAGCAACCACGACTGAAAATGCTTTAAAAACCGACGAGGTGGAGGTTGGTCCCGACAACGTCAGACACGATCTTAACGCATTTCAGACTCGCCATGCCATGCTGGTCTTGGAGAGCGTGAAGGTGAGCATGTCTTCCTGCATTCGTTTTCCGGCGCTCTATTTCCTGCGTTCACGTTCACTATTGGCAGCATTGCAAACTCAAATGTCTTGGGTCCTGTTTTCACTGTAAGCCTTTTTAACGCTTATGGCACGACTGGATGCAGGAAATATCCACGTTTCGGTATCAATTATGCCCTCGGGTTATGCCAGAGCATCGGTTCTGGAAAATATATTTTATGCTCGTGCACACACACGTTGTACCGTGAGTGGATTTCTGTTTATTCCTGCTTTCCCCGCGTCCTTCCTACTGCTCCGTCAACTCAGACTTTTCTAACTGTTTGTCCAAGTCGTTGAGATATTTATGCTGTTCTGGGAGCATGCATGTTGTGTTGATCAGGTATGAGATGCGATGGTCTGAGAGACAAGAAGAGGTGGCAGCAGGGATGGCAGCTTTGAAGGAACAGGCTGCACAAGCAGCGGCCATTGCAACCACCCCTCCAGCTGCCAAGGCTCTTGCTTCTGATTCAAATTCAAGTTTGAACAAGTCCGCTGGTTCCTCAGGAACTGTTGCTGCAACAGCAGTAGCTGCTGCTGGAGCAGCAGCAGCAGTAGCAGTGGCGCCAACATTTACGAGTGAAGATGGTGATGACAAGAAGACAGAAGGGGACGACATTGATGCTCTTCTCATGGATGCACTTGGGGGGGATGATGCAGGTATGGTTCTTTTGGCACATCAGTATGAGTGGGCGTGGATTGCTGCTTCATCGGGGGTGGTTTGGCGGTTGCAGACGGATGTTTGGTAACAGCTGCAGCTCGACAATTCTCACTCTCTTTGAGTCAAGTGGATGCCTTTGTCTGAACCCCGATGGCAGGGGATGACGATGAGGACGATGGGGCTTTTGATGCAGAGGACTTTGATGAGCTCGTCAAGTCAGCGGTCAGTATCTGATTCACTTTTTTTTTCATCTTCCTCTATGTACTGGGCCCTGTCAGCATCCGTGCCAGCCACATGTCGCTGCTACTAAAGCCTCAGCTTTGCGGTTCGTTGGCATCAGTGTCACCATGTCCATGCATATCATTTACAAGCTTCATCCATTTTGTAAAATGCTCCCGGTCAGTCTTGCTGCACCATTCGAACCTTTCCTGACTTCTTTATTTTTCTTCCCTACTTCAATCTTCACTTGCAAAACAGGTTGGTTCAGACCTTGATGACATCAAATAAGTACCCCTTGATTCATCTCTGCCGATTGTTAGCCGAAGTCAGAAGTTCCGCATGAACCATACAGTTTTTCCATGTAAGCAGTGGTGGCATTTGTATCTCTGGTGCTGTTTGCTCAGTATGGGCACTAGGACAGGAGGGTGAAACTTGTAGGTGTTGATCTAATTATGTGTACATACAATACTGTGCTGCTGAGTGTTAACTCATTCAGTAGGCTAGAAGTACACATTGACAAGTGGCGTATACAATTTTGAGTTAGACTCCTCACCAAAGTGCTCCTTTTAGCATGTCCTTCTCATTCCCATTTTACAAACCGCTGTCCACTTTTTCACATACACTTTGTCCCTCTTAAAATCTTGATCTGCTGACATCACTTTATGCTGCGCTGGCGGACATGTTCCTGCCTTGTCGGGTGTGCTGGCATCTCATAATGAAGGTGCTCCCAGTGCAGGTCTCAGACTACTCTGTCTCCACACGAATAACCTGGGAGTCTGGAGAAGGCAAAGGAGTTTGGCCCTAAGTTCTGGTGAAAAAGACGTCAGGATGCCCATGTTTGTTTTGTACAAGAAAAAAAACTGGTGTCATACTTTCAATAAATATATTTTTCAACCTAATAATTTTCTGTCGCCTCTCAACCTGCAGCTGCAAAATATCAGATTCATCCGCCCGTGGCGCGCCATTTTTTCACGACACGTCAGCTCAAAATCATCTCTCACGTCCATCTACACGCACGCGAAACCAGCCCGTGAATCGATCTGGGCCAACATCATAGGCATGCAAAATAGTCTGGTAACCCTATGCAATTGTATGCAAAACCGTCGATACCCCAGTCCTGCTGCGCAAATTTGTCTGGTACCGCCACTCGAAAACACTGTGTAACAGCTGACGTAGCACAAAAAGGAAGAAATCGATTGCGTTTTCGATTTATTTTCTTAGTGGTTCTTACCGCGCTCTGTTTGGCGCCTAACAACGATTTTTTCGGGCAACAATTTTCCGCTAAATGTGCACGATACATTTAGCGGGAAATTCTGTTGGAATGAAAGTATACGACGACGACGCTACCGGGAACTGTTAGGGCAGGGCCGGAAAACATAAAACCCATAGAAACCTGGACGCATTTTCGGGAGGGATCAACCCTAAACACGGGAAAGGGCATTGTTTTTAGGGTTGATGCCTCCCCGAGTCGCATCCCTTTCCGATTGGGTTTTATTTTTTCCTTGGGTCAGGTAGTGAACAGTGTTGCTAATCTGGCGAAAACAGCTGCCCGAAGAAATCATTTTGTAGCGCAAAGCCAAGCGCGGACGAAATCAGTGGTCAAGTAAAATAAAAACGCGGTATTAGGTAAATACGTAACTACCTCCAAAATGAGGTATCGACGGTTTTGCATACAATCGCATAGGGTTACCAGACTATTCTGCATGCCTATGATGTTGGCCCAATCGATCTGGATGCAAGTCCAGATTCCAGAACGGACAACGTGAACAACCAATCCCAAGGGCAGGGAAGGTCCTTCCGAATTCGTAAAGCCTGTACTTGCGAGGGAACGAACGGACACATGTAGCGTTACCCTACTCGCAGCCAGTCACCCTCCTCTCCTCGTGATCATTCAAGTCTACCTTGGGTTTCTCCGACTGACCTTCGGTTCCTGCCCCCTTCTTCTCCCGCTCGCTTTCTGCTTTTCGACTTGTCACACGCTCCACAGAATCATTTGCCTAGAAAAAGGGACTGCTTGTCCCAGATATCTCACAACTTCAAAAAAGTATCCATCAAAGTCAAGCTAATACTCCTCCCTGCCGCCGCTCCAGCGCTTTTCTGTACGACCCACAAGTGCATCTACTTCCGCTCTGTACTGTGTCTCGTAACATGGCGGCGCAAGCGAGTCAGGTTCACTTGGCGCATCACCTGACAGCATCAGTACCAGTTGCCGTCAGCAGGTGCCCTTCAGAACACCAAGTCTCCGCTCCCAGGCTCTCCGCGCTTCCCGCGTTCTCCAGCGGAGCTTTCAGTGCTAGATGTGAAAATGGGTGGGGGAGGAGCAGAGAGGTTCGGCGACCCGTTCCGGTCATTCGAGCAGAGGCAGGGGCGCTTCAGAGTCCGCCTGAGAAGGACAAGAAAACGAGCTCATTTGGAAAGGTTAATTGCTTCACATCGCTAACTGCTGCATCGCTTCTCGCCCTCTTGCTTCTCTTCATACTAGCCGTGCTTACCTTTGTTCCAGCCGACTGCACCATACACACCATACTTACTTCCCCCCCATGGCTCTCTCTCCCCCCTTGTCGTCGCGCCGCGCGCAGGTGTCGCATCGCGAGCATCTCACGGTGGGCGACTGCATGACCAAGGGCGACGTGAAGGTCGTCAAAGTCACCACCACGGTGGATGAAGGTACGCCTGACTGCTTTTGAGTTTTGAGACGTCTCAGAACGCGACGTGAAGGTCGTTACAGTCAGCACCACGGTGGATGAAGGTACGCCTGACTGCTTTTGAGCCGTCTCAAAGGTGCGCTCCGCAGCTTTGCTCTGCTGGCCGTGACAGTTTTTCAAGCCAGCCGTCTTCGTATGGCAACGACGCACGGGAGGGATTTCCGGTTTCAGCCGCCTTGTTGTCGTTTTTTCTCCGGCGCGTGTCATCAGTACTGATACCTAAGCTGATTCACGCTTCCAACCTCCCCCACTTCTTCGTTCTCCCCCCACCCCCTCCCGCCTTCCCCGCTTCCCCCTCCCCTCGCCTCCACTCCCCTTTCGTCCCGCGTTCTCCCCACGCCGTGCAGCGCTGGAGAAGCTAGTAGCGTATCGCATCTCGGGCATGCCTGTCGTCGACGACGACAACCGCGTCGTAAGCGCGCACACAAGCACGCACGCACGCACGCACGCACGCACGCACGCACGCACGCACGCACGCACGCACGCCTCCCGTCATTTCGCGTCCCCTACGCCGCACCTCTCCCGCTCTCGCTCGTCGCCTCCGCGCTGTTCTAGCTCCCCTCGTCGTTCTCGTCGCTCTCCTCGTGTTGCTTTCCCTGCCTTGTTTCCCCGTCGTTTGAATGAAATCGAAAGCGTGCGCCTTTCCTCCCCGCCCCTCTGCCGTCCCGTTCACCCGTTCCCTCGTCGTGCCGCTGTGCCGTGGTGCGCGGCCATGGGTGACTGTTGTGACTGTTGTGACTGGTACAGGTGGGCGTGGTGTCGGACTACGACCTACTCGCCCTCGACTCCATCTCAGGTGCGCTCTCGCCCTCCTCGCCCTCCTCGCCCTCCTCGCCCTCCTCGCCCTCCTCGCCCTCCTCCCCGTCCTCCCCGACCTCGCCCTCCTCGCCTCCTCGCCTCCTCGCTCTGTCGCCTTCCTCGCCCGTCTCGCCTGCTCTTCCTGCTCGGCGTTTCCTATCAGAAAAAATGTTTTTTACCTGGCAGGACGAGACGATGTCCCCCTCAACCTGGCTCTCCCCCCCACTCTCCCCCCTCCCCCCCCCCGGGGCCCCCCTCCGACAGGCAAGCGCAAGGAGCGCGACGGCATTTTCCCCCAGGCCGGCAGCTCGTGGAAGGTGCGTGGTGGCACGGGGATAGAGAGTATGGGGTGGGTCTATGTTGAATCATTTCCTCGCTCCATTCCGTTCCCTAGCCATCTCTTTCCTCCATTCCATTCGCCAGCTCCATCTCGTCGCTTCATCCCACCACCACCGTGTGTGGCACACCCCACCCCACCCACATGCATGCGCGCACGCGACCGGGAGGCAGGCGTTCAAGGAGATCCAGCTGCTGCTGATGAAGAACGAGGGCGCCACCGTGGGCGACGTCATGACCGCCAACCCGCTGTGCGCGCGCGCCATGACCAACATCGAAGACGCTGCACGGTGAGCACGGGGGAGGGGGAGGGCAAAGGAGGGAGCACGGGGGAGGGTGCGGGAGGGTGCGGGAGGGGAGGCGGGGTGACTAAAGAGGGGTCAAAGTATGCTGCGAGGAATCTTTCTATCCCCTCAAAGCATAGTGGATGCCTGCCCGGTGCGAGGGGCCTGGTGGTGGCTGTAAGAAAAGAACGAGGGTTATTGGGGACTGGGAGATTTTCCAATCAAGGCCGAACCCTCCTCACACCCTGTCCGCATCTCATTTTGCACTGCCGGACCTCTCCTCTTCATTCTCTCCTCGCTCTGTGTGTTTCTGTGTGTGTGTGTGTGTGTGTGTTTGTGTGTGGGCATGGATGCATGCATGTGTTTTGTGTGCATTGTGGGTGCATGCATGCATGGGTGCACATGCAGAGTGCTGATAGAGTCCAGGTTCCATCGCCTGCCAATCGTGGATGAGAACGGCGTTCTGGTCAGTCACTCGCACTGCTCCCTGTTTTTTTTCACCATAAGCATTCGTGTCCTCTCCCTAATTAGCTTTACAATTCCTCCCTTCCCCTCCCACCATCCCTGGTTCGCAAACCATCCATAGAAGGTTCTCACTTTTCCTACTCCCACCTTAGACCATTGCCTCTGTGCCCGCTTCAAATTTACAGCTCCTGCCTGTGCTCCCCGTTGCAAGTATCGTTTGCGGGACCTGCTGTTCCCCTCGTTTTGCTGCCATCAGCTCACCTGCATGACCATGTGACCCATTCCTCTCTTCCAAATCTCACCCCCCCATCCCGTTCACACTGAACCCCCCCACCTTCGCACCCCCTTCCCTCCTCCCCCCGCATCCTCTCCCCGTGCCTCTCTCCAGATTGGGCTGCTGACACGTGGCAATGTGGTGCGGGCGGCACTGATGATGAAGCGCATGGCGGAGGGCAAGGGCATGGGGCCAACGGGCGGCAACTGAGCCCACATGTACTGCACTGCACATGCTAGCAACACAGTTACACACCCATGCCGATCAGTGGCCGGCCAATGGAGCATGGCATGTCACCGTGTGTGCATTCGCTCCATAGCAATCTCTCATCAAATCTACCACAGCCAGTCCAGTCGAGTGTGACTGGTTTCCTTATTGCCTGACTTAGTTGCATGAGTGACTGCTCCTTTGTTTGAGCTTGAGGCTTTGCTTGCGAGCACTAGGCTGGATGGTTGCTTGTCTTCAAGGCGCATGCATCTTCTTGTGCAGTTGTGACCTGCTGAGGGAAGCAGTAGAAGTTGCCTTTTCTCTCTCTGGTTAGGCGTCTGTTTTTTTTTCACACTTTTGTACATTGGGGATTGAATTATTGAACTTTGTAGCATATTGTCGTCCTTTATGTATCTCCCCCTCTTTTTAATCTTAGCAATTTTGCTTGCTAAAATCTGTAACATTCTTGAGCCATGCCAACCCAGGTACAATTGTATAAGACCTCAGCAAATGTGCCTGAACTCTGTACATGCCATGCCACATACTAGCTACAAGACTGCCTTGTTGTAGCTACAAACGCTTCACACCAACTTGCAAGCTGTACAGGATATTTACAGGGCACTCCCAATCCCCACGAGTGCAAACTGCCCCCCCCTCCTCTCCCCCATGCACCTTACCCCAGGGTCTCATTGCTTCACACTTGAAGACCACTCACCCTTCCATCCTTTGGTCAGTCCAAGAGCAGCTGCTGTCATGCTGTTGCAGCAGCGGCGGCACTCCCTCCCAATCCCCCCATTTCAAGCCAACACCATAGATCCTCCACTGGATTTGCCACCAAAGCCTGCTCGGAGATTCTAGGTATCTCCAGCAGCAGCAGCAGCAGCAGCAGCAGCAGCGGGGAAGAGCGTGTCGAGGAAGACGCGGTGGAAGTCGGGGTGGGTGAAGGGCGAGTAGTGGCCGTGGCCGTGCAGCAGGTGCAGCGACACACATGGCAGCAGGTGCGCCAGCAGGTCTGATAGCAGCACAGGCACATCCTGGTCCTCCGTGCCCTGTGCCGCGAGGGATGTGGTGCACGGGGGGAGGGGGGGGGGGGGGGGAGATGTTGGGAGAAGGTGGAGGGAAGGTGGAAGGAGTGGGGTGAGTTGACTAAAGCGGCGACGGGGAACCGGCGGTGCTTGTGATGAGACTGGTGGCGGCGAGGCCCAGGTCTGATAGCAGCACTGGCACATCCTGGTCCTCCATGCCTTGTGCCGCGAGTGGGGTGGGTGGAGCAGAGCGGGGTGTGGTGAGACTGGTGGCTGGGAGGTTAGAGCCGATCGCGTAAGGCAGACGAGTGGGGTGGGAGGGGGTGACGGTAGGTGCAGGAATGTGGCAGAGGAAGGAAGCGAGCAAAAGAAATGCCACTCCCAGTGCAGAAGCTTAGATCCAATGAGATCGGAAATCAGGGGGATTGGAATGATAGGACGGACAGAAGCAGTAGAGCGGAGAAAGGGAAAGAGGAGGAACCAAGCAGAGGAAGCAACCTGCCAAATGTGGATGGGGAAGTTGCAGTGCTTGAGATCCGCGAGGGAGAATCCCCAGGGCAGGGCGGGCAGCAGCAGGTCCTCCAGCACTGCCTGCACGTTCCCTTGGTACAGCGCTTCCTGGCAGGTGGCTGTGTGCAGAATTTTGGAGGAGGAGAGGGAGACCGGAAGGAGGCGGGGGGAGGGGAGGGGAACGGAGGGGGGGGGAGAAGAGGGGGGGAGAACGGAGAGAGCATTGGGATTGGTGTGCTGGAGAGTGTGGTACAGGCAAGAGAGAATACGAGTGAAGGAATAAAGCAGAAACGAGAGCCGCACCTGCGAGCATGTGGAGGGTGTGAGGATGGGAGAGCGCCTGTGCATCCGCCCACTGCACATAGGACATCAGCGCACGGTGGATAGCTGTATCCGACAGCACCACAGGGGCTAGCACACGAACGAGGGGCGGCGGGAAGAGCAGCGGGCAGAGGACGGGGACGACGCTGGGGGGGATCCAGTGCAGACACTCGAAGCGCAGGCGTGCAGGGAACGGCAGGGAGGACCAGAGGGAGAGAGCGAAGAGAGCTGCGTGCCGGCATGCCGCCCACTGCTTGTGGAGTTTGGAGAGAATGGATGATGATTCTGATCTCTCATTGCTCCCACTGCTCCCGCTGCTCTCCTTGCTCCCCCTACTCCCCTTCCCCTCCCTGCTCTCACTCTCCTTCTTGCTCTCCTCTGTTGAACCCCACTCCTCTCCTCTGGAACCTCTCCTCTCCTCTCGCTCCCTCTTCCCTCCTCCACCCACCGCCCTAACACCGCCTCCCTCCCCACCGCTCTCTCCCAAACCCGCCACTCCTTCCACTCCCCGCTTCTCCCCCATCCCCCCTCCCCCAACCATCGCCGCCACCAGATCCCACGGATTCACATCCCCAGCCCACAGCACAACCCCAGCCAGGCGCTCAGGCAGGAACCTGGCTGCTGCGAGGGCATGGGGGCCCCCTCCAGAGTACCCCAGAACCCAGAACTTGGGCGGCAGGGAGAGCAGGGACGCGAGGTGGAGCAGGTCGGAGGCAGAGGAGTGGAGGGTCCATCCTGGGTGGTAGTCTGACTGGCCTATCCCCGGGCGGTCGAAGGAGACTATGCGGATTTTGCGCGCGTGGAGGAGAGAGGGGCTGGTGGGACGATGGGATGGGGGGTTACGGGTGGGGGGAAGAGGAGGGTGGGAGGTGGCAGGGGAAGTTTGAGAACGGGTTTGGAAGGTGGGTGGTGGGGTAAGGTAGGGATTGGGTGGGTGAGGATGTGTGGATGGATCAAGCTCGAGGGGTGTGGCGTGGTGATGTAGGATGAGAAGATATGCATGCGTCTTTTGCATGTGCTATGCTATGTACCACATGGTATGTGCCTGTGCAAGTGCGTGCATGTGCCATGTGAACAGCTACACTAACGTGCATGCGCCACAACAAGAGGCCTTACTTGATCATGGGGATGCCCACAAGGCGGCAGCTGCGTGATTGTTGAAGCGCCTAAAAAACGACCTTAACAGCTACACTAACGTGCATGTGCAATAACACGAGGCCTTACTTGATCATGGGAATGCCCACAAGGCGGCAGCTAGGCGTGCCATGCAGCACAACGACGGTCACACGTGCATCGCTGGCAGCTGCTCCCCACTCACAGACCGCCACGTGGCGGCCATCTGGCAGCTTCACACGGTGAGCCGTGATGCGGACAGGTGGCAGGGTGAGAGACGCGAGAGCGGAGAGAAACGCTGCAGATGGGGGGTTGAAACGGGTTGAATTGGGTTGAGATGGGGTGAAATGGGGTCAAATTCAGGCAGAGGAGAGGAGGGAGAAGAGAAGGACGTTCCAAGAAGAAAAGAAAAAGGTGAGAAAGAAACACAGAACGAGTGAGGGAATACAGAGAAGGCTCTTGTGAAGGGGGGACGGGAACGAGAGGCTGAGAAGCAGGCTTTGAGACTCGTACCTGCTACAGCAATCCAGCACAAGAGCACGGGAACAACCGGCAGCAGCAAAAGGGACAGCAGCAGCGGCACCAGTACAACAGAGCCAACAGCCCAGAGGGGGCCAAAGGGACTGGATAACGGCCACTGACACCCGCTCTGCCACCCCTCCAACCACACTGATGCCCACGATAATAACCCCCACCATCGCCATGCCTGCTGCTGCCCCTCCTGCTCCTCCCCTGCTCCTGCCCGTACCAGTGCCTCTCCACGCACATGCCTCCCGGTTTGCTGCGCCTTCGCTCCGCCTGGCGGACTGGGCGCGCGGGACAGGGGCAGTAGCAGCGGCAGCAGGGTGCTGTAGAGGGCGTGACACGTGGAGGTGACGGCGCGACGGAGCAGAGGCCAAGGTTGGGTTCCAAGGGAAAGGCGCATGCTCGGCGGTGCTCGTGCTTCTGGTGCCACTGTCATTGGTAGCATGCCGCCCCGTGCTGCTGATGCGCGCTCGTCAACGTTGCTGCTGCTAGTGCTGCTGCTGGTGCCCTCGTCCGTGCCAGCAGCGGCAGCAAGCGAAGCAGCAGGCACAGCAACAGGCACAGCAGCAGGCACGGCAGCAGTAGCGATATCAGGAGATGCACCGCGCGGCTCTATCGGGCTAGTATCCTCCGCCGCCGTCCCTTCCTCCAAATCCCCCTCTTCCCCTCCGCCCAACTCCACCCCTTGCTCCAACTCGCTTCCGCCAGTAAGGGGAGCAATCAGCGGGGGAGGCCCGCTACTGCTAGCACGTGGGGAGCCAGACGCGGAGGCGGAAGCGCGGGCGGAAACAGAAGTAGCAGCGGATGCGGAAGGGGAGGGAGGCGAGGAGGCGGATCTTAACGAGCTTAGAGAGCTTGTGTCGGCACTGGAAGCAGGCTGCTCCCAGAGGGACTCCAGCATGGATAGCACGTCCGGGGTAGAGGTCGCCCGCCCTGCTGTGGTGGTGCTAGTGGTAGGGGTAGCCTGCCCTGCGGTGCTTCGCGGAGCAGCCCCTTGGGAACCCCGTGGGATGATCCCTTGGGAACTGCGCGGGGTAGCTCCTTTGGATTCACGCGCTTTGGTGTCAGGCGCTTTGACGGAGGACGAAGATTCATGGCTGGCGGGCTGACCTGTCGTGCTTGGATCCATGGCAGGATCGGGAATTATTATGGGATCTACTACCGTAGCAGCACTCGGACTCGTGGTGCTGAGATTCGTGGTAGATGTCGGACTGGGACCAGTGGCACTGGGAGTCGCACTGGGAGTCGCACTGGGAGTCGCACTGCCAGTGGCACTGGGATTAGGATCACTAGGATTAGTACTAGCAGTAAAATTAGCAGAACTGGGATTGGTGGCACCTGATTTACCACCGCGATTACTTCTTCTGCGATTGGTTCGAGCACCGAGAAACATTGTGGCACTGCTGGAAGGCCCCACTGAATTTCCTGCCCCCACTGTCTAAAGCAGTCAAGCCAAGACAACAAACGTGAACCACGAGAGAAGCTGCGCGGGATGCTGCTGTATCTGTGCGACAAAACCGCTGCTTCCCTGCGACAGAACTGCTTCCCCGTTCAAATTCTTCGCAACTGTTCTATACCCCTGGATGTTGGAGTGACATGCACTGAAATCAGAGACTGAACGTGAAACGCTCGTTTACTAACATCAGTAGTCTACTTCACGGGCATCTCAGCCTGCTAAGGAGGCGGGGTTGGAATTAGTATGTCAACATCAGGAACGACTCTGCTCGCAAGGAGAACCCGACGCCAAAAAAGAAGCTGAAGGCTAGCGGGTTAGAAAAGCGAGATTAGAATTCGTGCGAAGGGAAATCAGTAACACTAAAAGAAGGGATGGCGTTTGGTGCGAATGACTGACAGCCATGATTCTGTGAAATCGATGAGATGAAGTGGTAGGATGGCGCTGTGTGGTGTGCGGGGTACTGCAGTGGTGGCGCATTGTTGGCAAGCATTTGGAATTCGGGAAGCCGTGTGATGTGATTGGCTGGCACGTGATCAACGCAAATCCCCAACCGATCATCTCACACATGCACGTCGCATCGCACGGCTATCCGCCTGCATGCCACTTTCCATTCCAACCTCTCCAGTCATACCCGTGCGATGGGTGGACGGACCGCTCCCTTGATTTTGACGAAAACGAGAATGCAACCTGAGATTCGACTTCTCCAGTTCCTGCAAAATGATACTTCCCAAGCTACTTATCTACATTTCATGCTTCTCCACTACAGAGCACTCAGCATACAGAAAGCTACTCCCAGAGGGCTCCACTACTTCGCTTGCAGAGCTGATATTGTATGTGTGAAAGCAGAGGTAAGGTAGCCAGCTCCGGCAGCAGTGGACCTTTCTCACAGCAGCAGGTGCAATAAACAGGCGTATCTTGAGATGGGTGCGTGTTGCTTGAAATCCAACCACAGACCATTGCCCAACACGGGTTGGTAAAAACCAGTTGCATGACCGTCGCTATCGGGCAAACTGTTGCGCAATGCGAGCAGACTTGTAATCATCACGCAGTTGAATGTAGCTGCTCACAAGGGGTCACAATGACATGGCAACAGACAGGATCAACAATTGGTTTTGGGAAGGGGGGTGAGGGAAAGAGCGGCTGGCTGAAAACCGCCGAAAGTAATACATCCAGGCAATAGAGTGAGAGCATATGCATTGAAAAACGGGCAAGCAATAGCATTTGAGGTTGGTTGAAAAAGAGGAGTGAGTGAGGGGTGGCAATGGGACGACATACATAAGAGCGTCCTTGTGCGAGAGATGGCTGCTGTCCACGAGCGTGCGCAGACTGTCAGGCGCCACAATGAACAGATTCACCAACCTGCACGCACACGCACATACAGAGGGCGGACAGAGTGCCCACACAGTGTGGGCATAGGGGTAGAGAGGGGAACGGAAGGGGAATGGAGGAGTAACAGAGGGGGAATGGGAGAGAGGGGCATGGGGGGGAAGAAGATATTAAGACGATGAATGTATTTTTTTTCTTAAACAACCTTCGGACCTACTAACAGAGGACCTACGGTGAGAGCCAGGCAAGAAATGGTGGACATGACCGACTGGCACAGCAGCATGTGCGGCCAGGGTGTGCATGGGGCAGTAGAGTTTACATGCGGAAGGTGAGGTGAGGTGAAGCGAGGTGAGGTGAGGTGAGGTGAGGTGAGGTGAGGTGCGGTGAGGTGAGGTGAGGTGCGGTGCGGTGCGGTGAGGTAACATACGAGCTGAGAGACTCAAAGAGTTCGTCGACAGTGGGCGTCTTGAAGGCGCGGATGGAGTCCGCATACTCTGACACATCCCTCTTCAACCGCAACCCACCGCTGCTCACACACAGACAGGCAGGCAGACAGGCAGGCAGGCACGCAATTCCATTCCACACATGCACAGCACACACCATCCCAGCGCAGAGCAGCGCGAAGCAGTGCATCAAAGCGCAGGGGATGCACACAACGGACGGGGAGAGGCACGGGTGGACAGATGGCAGTAGAATTGAGAACATCACTCAGGAAATGAGAAGGGGACTGGCGACGGTAGCATGATGTGGTTGATGTGAGAGAGGGGGGAGCGGACAAAAGTGGGGTACGTGGGGAGCAGTGAGAAGGGAGCAGAGGTGCGAGTGGAAGAGCAAGTTATTGAAATCAGTGAGAGGAGAGTAGGGCAAGTGTGGAGAGTGGTGCTAACCCGGGGTTGAATGAGAAGCGTTGGATGTGCGCCAACAGAGCCTTGTGCAGCCGCACTCCCTGCATGGGTGGGATGGTGGTGCAGAGGGGTAAAGACCGGTGAAGAGGGATTAAGAAGAGTGAAGCGAGGGGCGCGGCACGCAGGTAAGCGAACAAGAAACCAGGCCTTGAGAAAGCAGCAGCTGCTCCCTTCCTCCTGCTCCAACCTACACGGACACAGCACGCCCACAGCATACCCACAGCACGCCAACAGCACGCACCAGCTCGAGCAGGAAGGCGTGGCGGTTGGGGCCTTCCAGTGCTGTCTGTGCCGCATCCACTATGCGCTCCAGATACGCCTTCACCCTGATGCCCGCGCCGGGGGTTGGTGGGAGCGTTGAGGAGGGGAAGGGAGGGGTTTCGAAAGGATTGGGGAGGGAAAGGGATGTCGCGACCCAGTAAGCAGCACAGCAAAGAGAAGCAAGTGGGGGCGACAAATCGAGAGAGGACAGGACTGGACAGGACAGTACAGAAGCACAAGAGCCAGCTTTGTTATGCACACAAAGCCGAGCAGGCACACAGACAAGTTAACAGACAATACACTCCCTGCACCCTCCCCCCCCCTCCTTTCTCCTCCCCCCCTCCTCTCCTCCCCCCCCCCCCCCTCCACCCAAACCCCCAGCAAACGAAACAAGGAGGCGTGGGTGCAAGGGGCAGTGGCGGACTTGATGCAAGCGGTGGTGGGGCGGTGGTCGGGGAGAGTGCCGTCCTCGGGTGGTCTGAACTCCGTGGGCTTCTGCTCCGCTGCCAACAGCCTCTCCACCTCGCCCACACTCGTGTCAATGCACACCTGCAGAGGGGCGGGAAGTGGGGAGAGCGGGAGAGAGAGATAGGTGAACATGCACAGCGCAGCGCACCAGGGTTTTGCGCGAACCTGGGGCGCAAGAGGGGAAGAGCCAATGCGTTGGGAAAGGCATAACACAAAGGGAAGTGGGGGATGGGGGGGGTTGGCTTGGTGCTAGCGAGCAGAGCAGACGTGCATGCAGTGGTGAAGAGTGGGACGGGCAGGAGGTTGGGGAGGGCAGGGTGGTGGGTGGACTAGCCTAGCAGGATGAGTGGCAGAGGGGGGGCCCGAGCAGGTTGGGTGCGAGCAGGAGGGGAGCGAGAAGCGAACAGCGCGAGGAGGTGGAGGAAGAGGGAGGAGGGCGGAGGGAGAGCGAGGAGGGCGAGGAGGGCAGAGGAGGGGCGGGGGGCGGACCTGCATGCCGCGCAGCACAACAGCCTCTGCCTCGCCCAGCTTGCGAGTCATCTCCTCCACACACTTGCCATGCGCCCCGTCCACCGCCATCAGCAGCTCACTGATTGTACCTTGGAAGTACTGGTGCGCACAGAGGGGTGTGAAGCGGTGTGGAGTGGTGCGGAGGGGGGGTGTGGAGAGGGGGTGTGGGCTGAGAGAGTGGGAGTCGTGGGGCTAGGGAGAACGGGATTGAGAGATGAAGGCGGCTTGGCAAAAATAATGTGCGCGGAACAGCCGGTGCATGAATGACAAAAAGGAAGGCAGAGTGGGTAGGGAGAGAGAGAGGGTTTGAGGGAGAAAGCGAACCTGTTGCACACTCGAAACCGTGGCAGTGACTTTTGAGACGACTCGAAAGCTGACTCAAAAGCCACAGCGTACCTGCTGTACTGCGCAGACGGGGAAGTGGCTGAGGGTCTTTTGCGAGGCGCCTCAATAGTCGTACTTTGAGACGTCTTGTCTGATGCCTGGACGATTGCAATGGCTGGTCTTTTGAGGCGCCTCATTAGTTACTCCTACCTGCTGCACTGTGGAGACAGTAGCAGTGGCTCGCTTGACTGCTATAAAGAACGTGCGGATGCTCTGCTCCCCTGCCAGCGCTGCTTGCTCCGCCTGCCACACCCCCATCCCCACACACCAGAGCACATACACGCACACCAAACAGGTTTGAGACGCCTCGCAAGTACTCATAGGGAAAGGTGGCGAATACAGCAAAGGTAGGCCGGCATACACATGATGCACAGCAGGCAGCACGTAACAGGTGAAACGACAAGCATGGACACCAGCAGAGTGGAGGGAAAGGAACATCAACAGGATTGGAGAGGAGGCGAGAGACAGGAAGGTAGAAAGCGGGAGAGGCCGGAAAAGGGGAGAAAGCGGCAAGGTGGATGGAAGGTAGGAAAAGGAGAGTGGGGAATTGAACCAGAGAGTGAAGGGAGATGGAAGCGGGAGAAGGAAATTAAAGGAAATGATGTTAAAAAGCGTAAGTCAAGTAGGGGAGGTAAAGGAGGCAAAGCTAGGGAACAGAGGTGAAGGGGTAGAGGTTAAGCAGTGAGAGGCAAGGAGGGGAGGGAGGGTACAGCGGCGGCAGCGGCCTGGGCGACTCTGCGGCTGACGGCGGTGCCGATGCTGAACTTCTCCCGCAGCGCTGCTGCCTCTGCCAGTGCCTTGCTCGCTGTCTCCAACGCTGACAGTGTGTACTCGCCCATCTGATGGGAGGGGGCAGAAGGGCAGGGGAAGAGGAAGGGAAGTGGAGAGCAAGTGGTGAAGTGCCTCTGAATGGTGTTTCCAACTCTGAAAGAGGGTGCTCGGCAGGGAGGACACACAGAGGGGACGGCAGGGAGGACACACAGAGGGGACGGCAGTGAGGACACACAGAGGGGACGGCAGTGAGGACACACAGAGGGGACGGCAGTGAGGACACACAGAGGGGACGGCAGTGAGGACACACAGAGGGGACGGCAGTGAGGAGGCATGCAGGCGTGTTGAAAGAGGGCCGGCGGAAATGTAGGTAGAGGCCGCGGGGGGGCGTGGTGAGAGCAGATAAGCAGGTAATAACAGGCACAGCGGAGACCACAACGAATAAAGCGGGTCTTTTGAAAGATAATTAGTTCACCGATTTTGACAGACCAGGTAGGTACCTGGTCGAGGAGCACGTTGAAGATGACTGTGACACTCTCCACCAGCAGCGCGGGCTGCTCAATGGGTCATGGGTTATGGGCGTTCACAATGGGGAAAGCAAAATGGGAAGGGTGTGTTGGCGAGGGAAGTTGCGTGGGTGGTGCGAAGGAGTGTGTCAAAAGGGAGGGCGGGAGGAATTGGGTCAGGGTGAATAATGGAGTGTGAGGGAAGGGAGACATGTGGCAAGGGAGGAACGACTACACTTAAACAGTCTCCACTATCTAGTGCTCTTGAGACGACTCAAAGGAGGAAATACTACAGTGGTATTCCCTCCCCCCCATTCTCCCTCACTCATCTCTTGCACGAACACGCAGCAGCGCTCTATCCCACCCATGTTCCACTGCACACAGTCCGCCTCTTCAACTCATATCCAGACTCGTTTTCCCCCAGGCCTATACCCCTCCACGCTCTCTCTCCTTCCACGGTCCACCCCCCTTACCTCGGGCACAAGCACGAGACAGCGTTCGATGGCACCGCCCTACGCGCCCCCCCTGCCCCCTCTCTCCTCCCACCCACTCCCGCAATTCCCCCTCACCTCGGGCACGAGCACGCGGCATCGTTCAATGGCATCCTTGTTCCACTGCACACAGTCCGCCACCACGCCTATCCCCCCCGCTCCCGGCGGCAGCAGCGAGGGCGTTGTGCGCTGCCGCACCAGGTTCCCAGGGGACCCCGCCGCTGCTGCCGATGCAGGGTCCATGCCTGGCCCTGCTGCTGCCTGCTGTTGCTGATACTCCGACTCACACTGCAATTGACCAGGGGTTGGGGGAGACGAGATGGAGGTTTCTTTAAAACGATCTCTGGTGGAGTTCAAAACAAGAACTTGAGTAGAGTATTGCTGCTGCCGGTGGTATTCCTGCCGGTAGAATTCTGGTAACTTGCTCTCGGAACCCCCCCTCCCTGCTGCATGCTCACTCACTCACGGCACCACCTCCCTAACTAGCAGCCAGAGGCCACACCTATATCACAGAACAACACCGCTCTCTACCACTCCCCCAGCCACTCCAGGCGAGCCCCAGGTCGCACCTTCTCTTCGAACTGCTGCATGAGCGAGCGCTGCTCCACCTCCAGGTACTTGTCCTTGTGCTCCGCAAAGATGCCCTCCACCGTGCCTGGGGATGTGTCGGGGAGGGGGGGAGGTGTGTGGTGGGGGGGAGGTGGGGGTGCGAGAGTGGAGGAGGAGGTGTGAGCAGGTATACTACCGGTATCAAAGGTAACATGACCGCAGAAGACATGTATGCAGAAGAACGTATCTGTCTGCCTTGCACTGCTGATACTATTTTTTACGCGCATAGAAAATTTCACGAGTCAACTCGGCACCTGTCATAAGGGGGCGCATCCCTCATCCCTCACTCCTCACCTCTCACCCTTCCCCCTCACTCCTTCCCCCTTCCCCCTCACCCCCCTAACCCCCTCACCTTTTCCCCACTCCCACTCAACCCTTACCCCGTCCCCCTTCCCCTTTCCCCCTCACCCCTTCCACTTCCCCTCCCCCATACCCTGGATATCGAGGTCCCCACAGCCCAGGTCCTGCAGGCGCTTGGATAGGTCCACGGTTTTCTCGTATGAGAGAGCCAGCGTGCGCAGATACTGGTGCAAAGGGGGGAACGGGCGGGGAAGAGGAATATGAGGGGGAAGGGGGAGGGGGAGGTGTTTTCTGTGTCGACTCAAGTCGCACTTGAGCAGGTGCACCGTTTTCTCATATGAGAGAGCCAGTGTGCAGGGAGGTGTGAGAGATGCGAGGTGTGAGGCTAGCACAGGCATGCAAATAGAGGAAAGGGACGCCAAGGGAAGAGCAAAAAATAGCTCTCGGCCTGAGAAACAAAGAAAAAAGAAAAAAAAAAATCGAGTGTAACTTAGAGAGGAGAGAGGGAGAGAGGAAGAGAGCGAAGCGAGCGAGGGGGTGCAGCGCAGCGCAGGCGTACGTACAGTGAGGAGGCCGCCCTGCTTGAGGGGCGGGGGGTTGTCGATGTTGGGCGTCTTGAGGATCTCTATGAGCACGTTGTGCACACGCTGCTCCAACACCCGCTGTGTGAGGATGGCCATGACCGCCTTGGGGTTGGGGAACACCTGCTCCACCGTCTGCTGCTCCTCCTCCATCGTGTCTGGTGGGAGGGTGGGTGGAAGAAGGAGTGGGGGGGGGAGGGGGCAGGGAGAGCGGCGTGGATGGAGAGATGTGGTGGGCCTGGCCCTCCACTAAGGCATAATTGGTGAGTGAGGCGCCTGGCAATGTCAAGCCAGTCAATACGATTATCACCGCACCACATCATGCCACAACCACATCGCACCCCTCCCCACCCGGCCCCAACCCACCCCACGCCACGCACCGTAGATTTGCTTGTAGAGGTTCCCGAGGCCGCGAGTGGGGTTGACGGGGCCGATGACGTTAGCAATGCTGGAGCCGGTCTCCCCCGTGGCGATGCAAATTGCTGGTCCCTCTACTCAGGATCGTCGTGTTAGGCGCCTAGCAATGCCAAGCAGATCAATACCACTCCACACCACATCACACTGCGCCACACCACGCCCCACATCACCTCACCCCACCCCAACCCACAGTACCACGCACCGTAGATTTGCTTGTAGAGGTTCCCGAGGCCGCGCGTGGGGTTGACGGGGCCGATGACGTTGGCGATGCTGGAGCCGGTCTCCCCCGTGGCGATGCGGATGTCGTTGCGCATCTTCTCCACGTCCATGAACATGGGGCGCGTTGTCACGTACCGGTGGATCGCCCTGCTGCCCTGCTGGAACTGTTGCCAGGAGAGCCGGGGAAAGAGAGGGAAAGAGAGAGAAGAAAACGAAGGGGAGGAGTGGGTGGGGAAGGGAAAGGTTGAACCGAGGGAAGGAGGGGGGGAGTGGGGGGTGCCCTGCTGGAACTGTTGCGCGCAGCGAGCGTGATTGCACGGGAAGGGGAGGAAGAGGAGGAAACGAGATTGGTCGATGCGCGCGAACGAATCCCCCAACGGAGGGGCAACCAGCAGGAGAAGGGGTGGCAGTTAAGAGCAGCTGTACCACAAGGAAAAAAGAACCACATGGCAGTGGTGGTGATGGCACGTGTGGCGTGGTGTGGTGTTTACCCATCCAACCCATGGTGCATGCTGGCATGTATAGTGCATAATGTGCTGTATGTATGTGCGTACCTGCTCAAGGGTCTTAGCACAATCCGCCATGGACTTGAGGTCCTTCTTGGCCGATGCTGCATCAAACTTCTGCAGCAGCTTGTTCTCCAGATCTGCACCCGCCCCCACCCCCACCCCCACCCCCACCCCCACCCCCACCCCCACCCCCCATCCCCATATACAGGGTTCATGATCAAGCGGAGAAGGAATGAGCAGAGGGGACATCACAGCAGAGAGCAGGGCACGCACCGTTGCAGTACTCGTGCAAGTTGTCCACCGCCACCTCGAGGCCAGAGCAGAGCAGAACACAGAACACAGAACAGCACAGCACACGGCACAGCACAGCACGGCACAGAGCAGAGCAGAGAAGGACAGAGCGGAGAGAAGAGCGCACCGTTGCAGTACTCGTGCAGATTGTCCACCGCCACCTCGAGCCCTGGGCTGGCACTGGGGCCGCCCTTGCGCCCCTCCCCTGGCACCACCTCCCTCGCATCCTCATCCTCCTCCGCCAGTGCCCCTGCACAGTGCAGCATACGCAGCAGCAGGGTTGCACAAGGGGGTGGGGAGAGTGGGGCGGGAAGGGAAGGCGGATGAGGAGAAAGCGGTGACGCTATACTCATATTCCGGTACCACCTTCCGTGTGCCCGCTTCTAGGGAGGACAGGTGCAGGATGGAGGGGGGAAGGGAGCCTGTTGAGGGGCTGCTTTGAAAAATCCAGATATTAGAGTAGAGGTGAGGTGAGGAGGAACGAGTGTGGCTGCGGGGTTCAGGACGAGCAGTGGAATGATCGATCAAAGGTGGCATGGAGACGAAGCAGCAAAGTAAGGCAGGCGGAGGAGACGCAGAGGGTAGGAGAGTGACACTAAGAGAAGGGCGAAGGAGGCCACGCGTAACGGTGAGATGTGCAAAGGGAAAGCAGAAGGGATGCTGTGGTTAAGGCTGAGCCGTGCAAAGGGGAAAAGGGGGATTCGGGGGAAGGGTGGGGGGGGGAAGGGAGGGAAGGGCAGGGAGGCGAGGGCGAGTGGTGAAAAGGGAAGGGAGAAGAGCGGGTTCATGGGGTGGGCAAGGGCAAGGGCGAGGGGGGCGGTTACTGAGTTTCATGGCGAAGGCAGCAGCGCGGCCCATCTCCTTTTCGTCCAGGAAGACAGCAGCGAGCGGCAGGAACTGCACTGACTCGCCCCGACTGCGGTTGAAATCCATCAGATACTGGTGGGAGGTTGGACGAGGGAGAACGGGAGGGCGTGGGGAAGAGGGAGGAATTGGGGGGGACAGGCAGGGGAAAGACGACGGGAAGGGAAAGGGCACGCACATGGAGGGTTGGGAGGTAGGAGAAAGGGTGGGGGATGGAGGGGATGAGGCAGGGAGTGATAGTGAGGGGGTTGCAGGCGGTAGAGGAAGGATGGAAGACAGTACGAGATGGAAGGGCGATGCAGAGAGAAGTGCAAAGCCGTGCAGTGCAGTGCAGCGCAGTGCAGTGCGGTGCGGTGCAGTGCGTACCTTGATGAGTTCCATGATGTTGGATGCTGTCTCTCGCTGTGCATCAGCGCTCTGCCATGGGAACAACAGGAAGAAGCAGGCATGAGGGAAAGACTCGTTTGATTTAGGGGAAAGACAGACATTGCACGAGGTTGGCCCGATTCTTACCATGCAGAGTGCACAGGACAGCGGCACAGGCAGACACGCCAATACAAACACGCAGACACGCACACACACGCACGCACGTGCGCACACACACACACCCCCACACACACGCGCGCACCCACCCAGCCACACACACCCGCACAGGCACCCACCTGCAAGTGGTCACCAATACGAGCAGCGGTCTGCCCCACGCCTGAGATGCGTGCATCGAGACGGCCAAAGCTGTCAAACAACCCCTCCACTCCCCGCTCCAGCTGCACCCCATGCCATGTGAGGGACGGCGGACAGAACCACACAGCAGGGGAATGAGTTTGAGAGAAGGCACGGCAGTTTGGACGGCCACCAGCATACAGCGATGCAGTGGCTGTGCAAGACCCACAAGCGGCACGGCACGGCACGGCATGGCATGGCGTGGCATTACAAGGCAAGCCACAGCACGGCACGGCACGATGAGAGCACGCGCGCACCTTGCCGAGCGTCTCCTTGTGCTCGCTGTCCTGTGCCGCCACGTCCTTGCGCAGCCTCTCCAACCGATCGTCCACCTGCCCGCCCACACATGGTTCAAGGGGACGCGGAGAGAGGGAGGAGAGGGAAGGGGGAGAAGGGGAAAGAGGCGGAGGGGGGAGGGGAAGGTATGGATGGGAAGCAGGGACGTGCAAGGGAGATGAGGGGAGAAGATGAGGGCAGCACAGAGAGGGTGAGAGGCAAGAAGGGAACTGGATCCAGATTGAGAAGCTTCTCACTGGGAAAACACACTCAGCATGGGGACTCCGCACAAGTCAAAACATTAGAATGGGAGAACGGAACACGAAAACCTAAACGTCCCTCTACGTTATCACTCCCGCTCGCATCCCATCCCCATGTTCACACACCAACCCTCCACTCCACCGTCCATCCACTCCCACCCACTCCTCCTCCGCTCTCCCAATCCCCCCCACGAGCAATCGCCCCTGCACCACAATCGCCCCAGCACCCCCCATGGCCCTTCCCACAAGTTCACGGCCTCGGGGAAATAATATTAGATATCATAATAGTCACAGCTCACCCGGCGGTTGAGCTCGAGCAGCTCTCGGCGGGACTCGCGGAAGCGTGGCAGCAGAGCCTCCGCCTCGGGGAAGCCCACGGGGCCGGACGACGGGTCGGATGATGGCAGCCCGTCGTCTGCTGGGATGCTGGGCAGGAACTCGCCCGCTAGCGTGTTGAAGAAATCGTCGAAGGAAAACGCGCCCTGGTCATGCGCGTGGAGCGGGGGGGCGGACAGGCAGGAGAGGGGTGCGCAAATGAGTGGGGTTGGGGAGGGGTGGAGGAGGGGGGAACGCCAAGCTCGGCAGGATGCTGGGCAGGAACTCGCCCGCTAGCGTGTTGAAGAAATCGTCAAAGGAAAACGCGCCCTGGTCATGCGCGTGGAGCGGGGGGGCGGACAGGCAGGAGAGGGGTGCGCAAATGAGTGGGGTTGGGGAGGGGTGGAGGAGGGGGGAACGCCAAGCTCGGCAGGATGCTGGGCAGGAACTCGCCCGCTAGCGTGTTGAAGAAGTCGTCGAACGAAAACGCGCCCTGGTCATGCGCGGGGGTAGCAGGCGGGGGCGGAGAAGGGAGGGAAGGGAGGTGGGGTGGTGGGGATGGGAGAAGGGAGGTGGGGGTGAGGGGGGGGAGGGAACAGGAGGAGCGCCTTTTCAGGCGCCTCACAAGGTGGAACCCGCCCGCTGGCGCGTGGAACAGCTCATTGCAGGGACGCCATCAGACTCCACAGGTGCCCAGGGGCGGCGGGAAAGTGAACCCTGGACGTGGTTCTTATGGGAAAAGGGGAGCGGTGAGCAGGTGTGGCGTGAGAGCGAGTGCGCGCGGGTGCAGAGGGCACAACGGCGACTACTGCCTGCCGCGGGCAGGGTCCGACCAGACCCACATGCACGCGACGCACCTTGGGCCCCGCCCCGCCCCGCCCCGCCCTGGTGACATTCCCCCCCACTCGCCTCTCCCCCCCGAGAGAACACAATCGACACCGCACGCACACGCACACGCGCACGCGCTCGCGCACGAGCAAACGCGGCGCGCCTTGAAGCTGATGTAGGCGCCAACAATCTTCCCCCCTCCCCGCCTGCTCCCCCCAACACGAAATCTGGCACGCGCAAGCACACGCACACGCACACGCGCAGCGCACCTTGAAGTCGTTAAGATCGAAGCTGACGGGCGGCGGGCCGACGGGAGCGGGCGGAGCGGCGGCGCGTTCAGCGGAACCTGCGGCGGCATGGCCTCTTGCGGCGCGACGAGGGGCTGTGGCGCTGGCCGCTGATGCCTTGGTATAACCCGCCTCCTGTGCAGGAGAGAATGAAGAGAGGGGGCGAGGGGGACAGAGTGAGAGAGGGAGAGATAGAGAGAGAGAGTGGGGGTGGGGGGGCAGGGGGAGGAAAGGGAGGAGGGAGAAAACACGAAGGGAGGAAGAGGCGGATATGACTGGCGTGAGGCAGGTCGGCACAAAGTTCTGAGAAAAGTGGTGAAGGTGGAAGACAATACGGACAATACAACGACGGAGGAGATGCCACGGCCTAGGAGACATTGAGAAAGAAGCTCGCATTGGCAGAAAGGAGGAAACCATGTGGAAATGCGAGTCGGTTCTGGGAGATAGTCTTTAGGCTGGCAACCTAATCGTTAAACTCTTTAGGCTGGCAACATAGAAGTCCAATGGAAAGCGGAGCTTAGGCAGAAAGTGCTTTTCAAAAATAAGAGTACAGCCCAGCCGATGGCGATGCCACCAGAATGAAGCGTGGTCGCATTCCCAGCAATTTCTACAAACTAATGCCATGCAGCGGAGACTATGCGGGACTATGGATCCTAGGCTGCGTGATTAATGACGGCCGGGAAGAGAGCGAACAATGAAACGCGATGCTCGCAGATCTTGGTAAATAAATCGATAGGAAATGGCTGATCGCAACACGAGAGAAGGGATCAGTGACCGAAGACCCCGAAAAAAGTACGTACGCAATAGCGAAAATGAATCGCTATAGCTTACCCTCCTGTATTTGGAATCCTTATCCATTCGAGCCTCCCTTTTCTAGAAACACCAGGTAGCAGAGAGACTAAGAAGAAAGCCCGGTGAGCATCAACATCTCTAATTGGCGGGAACCTAGTAAATCACTGACTAGGATCGACACAAAACGGCAAGTCTGGAGAAGGACAGTGAGACGGCAGCGAGTGAAGATAAAGCTGATAGCTTGCTTGCTATTGACAGCCTCGGCGGAATCACTTACATAACCAAGTCAAGCAGAGAGAGGAAGCAGATGTGGCGGACGTGGGAGAGTCCAACGACCGTAACGAGTATGGCACCCCCATTTCCTCGCCAATAAATATTGCCAACCATTCCCCTTTGAAATCAGTTACATAAGATAATGTGAAATACTAGGTAACGGCAGTAGCTTATGTTGTTTGAATAGTCATCCGTAATATTGTCATCGTCTATATCATTTTAAATATATTATCGAGAATTAGAGCCAGTTTGAAACCTTTAAATAACTCACCTGCTCATATCGTAACCTATATTACTGCCATCTGTATGTCCCCATTCTCTATTCCAATAGGATTTTTAGGAGATTCGTCCTGATGTTTTCTGCACAGCAACGGTGATGTTCGTGGCGGTACAGCCATCATCAACCCACAATCTGCCTGATCAGCCTCGCAGTCGGGCAACCAATGTGACTTCATGCACGTGACGTGGCAATCTGCGACAACCAGTGAGAACAAAGCAGTCGGAATAGCCCGCCTGACCCCACTTGTGGAGAAACCATGCGAGCTAAAATGGATGAGGTGAGCATAAGGTTTCTGATTTCAGAGGTCCGACCATATTTGCACGATGCTTACCTAAGCAATTTATTATTCACCCAGGCACACACATTCGTCGTATCCTTTCAGAAGAGTCTCACTGGCCCAAGAGAGCTCCAACCGTCATCCGATGGTCCAAACCAAAACTGTCTGGGACACTCCAAAAACGTGGCGGAAGTAATGTCTGACGCGGAAAGAACAAGAGTGAGTGACATGTTGGTCGCACGGCCTGCGCGCGCATCGGGATTCGGGAGAACAAGGCGACGCAGCAGCGCATGGAATATGAAGAGGCAGAGTTCGCTTTTCAAAGCACAAACATCACAACTTTACATCCGATGGATGAATCAGAGCCACCGATCTTCGATCGTTGTTTCATCAACTCATCTCAACCTGCCGCCACTTCCTCACCTGACCTCGTCTCTTGACTCCTCAATTCCACTCCACTCCAAGTCCCAACAAACCCAGGCAGCTCATCCACCTGCTCGCTCACTCCAGCAACCATTTCAAAAGCAAGAGAGGAGGAAGGTCAGCTCGTATGTGAGCAGCTTTTCTGGAAAGGTAGTGTGCGCACTTATGCAGTCTCCTCCGTTGCGGTGAGGAGGCTGAGGATGAAGTTCCTTGTGGAACATCATGGCGGGGCAGAGCAGGGTAATTAGCAGTTATATTTGGCCAGCAATCACCTGCCTGTTCTCGGAATTTCAATGGATCCTCCATGCGCCTTCTCACGGCCATAGACGTCCGTTACGGAATTTAAAAAAACTCGGGATTTAGGCGTGGACGTGTATGATATACGCCTTATGGAATTAAGCGTTGTTGCGACGACCACGTCCTAGTAACATCGCTCTGCTCCTTCGCCAGCGCCGCGGCTGTCGCCCCGCAGCGTATCCCTTGCGCCCCGCGTGTGCTTGCGGGAGTTCCGCGAGCCAGCTCTTTCCGCAGCTATGGCGGAAGGGCTGTGTTCCGCAGCCATGCATCTGATCGTGCGCGCCGCCCGTAACAGCCGAATCAATCCAACTACCACGAGTCCCCCAGCTGTTGCCGCTGCTCTTTCCACCTCAGGCACCACCTCGTTGGCAATTCCCGCCCGAATTTTCCGTCGCTGCTTCTCTCTACCGGACCCGGCGACTTCCCCGTGCTCTGCCGTCTTCCACTCCTCATCTGCCTGCCTTGCGTCAGCGTTACCGGCATCGTCATCGTTATCCTCTGCAGCAGGATCGTCTCTCGGTGCTGCCGCCCGTGGATTTTTCCCGTCGTTCCAGACCCTCGCTGCTGCAAATTCCCCTCTCGCCGCGACTGCCGCAACAGCAGCGGCGGCGGCAACGGCAGCGCGCTGCGGTTCAACAGCGGTCGGTGTTGGAGCGAGAGCGGTCGGCGGACTGCCCTTGGGAGTGACGACGAGAGCGCCTTCCGTCTCGCTGCCCGCAGGCGCAGCTGCTGCAGCCACGGCGACCGTTTCCGCGCGAGCCACGGCGGCGGCTGCGGCGCGGGTTACGGCGACGGCGGCCGCAGCGGCGCCGTTTGCGCGCTCGGCGGCGGGGCTGCTGCACGTGGCGCGCTCCGTGCTGTCGCTTATGGGCGCGGGACTCACGGCGCTCGCCGCCACGCAGCTGCTCCCGGGCGCCACCGTGCACGCTAGGTACGTGCACGTATTCACCAATTCGTTCATTATTTTCGCGTTCAAAGTAGGGCTCAGAATTCTGTGAATACCGATTCGTCCGACTGGTGTGCCTTGTCGTTGTTATTCCCAATTCAGCTCCTCACTTGCACGACTTATAACGCGCCCTCTGTTTGGTCGGATTTTCCATTTCGTTCTCTTCACGGCAGCGAGCGCCCGTCGTACTCTCACGGCGTGCTGCACGTCCCTCCCGCGGCGGCCCACGCGGCATCAGCGAGCGTCTCCGCCGCGCGCCTCGAGTCTACTAACCCCGCCACAGCTTCCCCCGCAGCTTCCTCCGCCGCCGTTTCGGCGTCGTGGTGGTGGCAGAAGGCGACTGCGGACGGCCAGTCGCAGACGGCGTCGTCGCACGTGCACTCTCCGCTGGCGTATCGCCCGTCGCACGCGTACAGCGTGAGGCGGAGCCACAGCCATACTGTGACTCCTAGCGCGACTCACGGCGCGACTCACGGCGCGAGCCCTTCGCCGCAAAGGGCGGGTTTACTGAGCGCCGGCAGCCATGGCCCCTTGTTTCTAGATTCGAGTTCAGCGCTCACGACCCCTATTCCAACGTTCTCCGGGTCTCCTCTTTCCTCATGGGCCCGCGCTTCCCATCTGTCCCGCTCCTCCTCCTGCCTTCCGCCTCTCTCCGCGCCCGCCGACCTTCCCCCGTCCGCCTCCGCCGCGGCTGCTGCGCGCCGAGCGTGCTCGCCGCCAGTCGCCGCGCGCTCCGCGCTTCTCAGTCCGCCTCCGCCGCCTGCGCCGTTCCGCCCGCACTCTCCGCGGCTGGTGGCGCAACCTGCGTGGGAGTGGCAGCTATGCTCTGCCACGTCAGATTCAAATCCAGAGGCAGGGACCAATCAGGCGACGCAGGGACGAGAGGAGCGTGGGCGGGAGAGCGAATGGGTGGAAACGAGGGATGTGGGCGAGCGACACGATGGGTGGACGATAGTGGGGGGGGTGGGCGGGATGAGAGCGGAATGGAGAGATGGGGCGGAGGGGACGGAGAGAGAGGTGGGGGGAGTAGAGGGGAGGGGAGACGAGGCAGGAAGCGGGTGGGAGCTGGTAGCAGAGGTAGGGAGAGGGAAAGGGGTGGAGAGAGGGGTGGAAAGAAGGATGGAGAGAGGGGAGGAAGGCGGGATGGCAGAGCGGCGGGCAGGTGAGTCGGGAGCAGCAGTGTGCGCGCCATGGTGCATGCAGGGGGAGCGCAGTGCGTGCATGGCAGTGATGGGCGCGAGTGGAGAGAGCAGGGAGAGCAGGGAGAGCAGAGATCGGTTGGAGCCTGGAGAGTGTAGAGAGAGAGTGCACTCTGATCAACCCTCTGGTCGTCTACTGCAGCAAAGACCCTCCTCGTCACTCATTTTCTCCTCCCACACCCCTTCCACACACCTTCTCTCGTCACACATTCCCTCCGCACACATTCCCTTCTCGCCCTGCTCTCCCGGCTTGTCCCCCTCTCCATCTCCCAGCTCTACCTCCTCGTCCCTCGCCTCCTCCTCCGCTGCTTCTGCCTCCCCCTGCTCCCCACTGCGCCCCATGGCTCCTCCCCGTCGCTCCAAACGCGCCGATGAGCGCGGTCAATGCACCACACAGCACACGCGCTGCGCACACGCTGCATACGAGACTGCACAGGAGATGGCACAGGAAACCGCACTCACAGCGCACACCACGACAGGTGGTGGTGAACAACAGAATGAGCTGCAGCATACGCAGTCCCGAGAGATCCTTCCCCGAGCCTCTCCCAGACAAGTTCCCCGTGTGACAAGTTCCCAGAGCCTCTCCCAGAGCCTCTCCCAGAGCTTCTCTGCACATGCCACAGTCGCCGTCACCTCCTCCTCCTCTTCTGCAAGGCCTGTGGAAGGGGGCTCTGTGGTGAGTGCGCCGCTTGCTCCTGCTCCACCTGCAAGTCTCTCTCTTGATTTCACGCATGTACCTGCTTCAGGCGCTGCACATGCGTCTGCAGCGCGTGTGGGGCCCTGGAACGAGCAGCAGCAGCAGCAGCAGCAGCAGCAGCAGCAGCAGCAGCAGCAGCAGCAGCAGCAACAGCAGCAGCAGCAGCAACAGCATCTTGAACAGAACAAGCGGGTGGAGAAGCATACACATAGTCCCACCCATGTACATAGGCATCAGTCACAAGAGAACCAGCATGCTGCACATGCTCGTGCACATGGGCATGGGCACGCATATGAGCTTCTGTCTTCACCCGCAGAAGCAGCAGCAGTGGCAGAGGCGCTGTGTCACTCGCAGTCGCGGGCGAGGGAGGCAGAGCAGGCAGCGGCAGAGGCGGAGAGCAGGCAGCAGTGGCTGGAGCGGCTGTTCTGGCACGAGTGCACGCGCTCACACTCCTTCCACCAGTGGGCGCACATGCTGCAGCTGCAGGTGAGCCGACCTGTGGTGCTGCTGTGCCCTGAGACGAACGCATCTGATTCCTTTCAGCCCTTTCAGCCCTTTCAGTCCTTTCAGGCCTTTCAGCCCTTTCAGCCTTTTCAGGCCTTTCAGGCCTTTCAGCCCTTTCAGAAAGCGCCCAAGTGCCTGTTGCTGCAGTACTTGTTTCTCCCACAACCTCGGCCTTGACATCTTGTTTGCCCGTGTCTCTTCCTCGTGTCACTCAGCTCTTCTCGCCCTATCCTCACCCGAGAATTGGGCGTGATCCTTATCGTCATATGCCCCTCTTTTAATCGTCTGTGTGTGTCTTTGGTTGTTTGCATGGATGGGTGCACATGCTGCTTGTGCGTACGACAACAGGTGGAGCGGGACCAGCTGCTCATGCTGCTAGGCGCTGAGGCTGCAGCAGCAGCAGCAGGTGGGCAGGGGATCAGCGATACGTGCCGCAGGGAGGTGTGGGGCTCGCATTGTGCTGATGATTGTTGTGCATCTGAGCCATGCGCTGCTGGAGAAGCAGCTCCTGGTGACAGGATGGCGGAGTTTCTTCTCTCTGGAAGAACCGTTAGCAGCACACAAGTGCAGCGCCATCAGCAGCCGCTTCACTTTCACCAGCACGGTTATGAGCAGGGTTTTGAGCAATCAGATCAGTACCCGTACCAGTACCACCACCATCAGCAGCACCACCAGGACCATCAGGAAGAGCATCTGGAGCAAGCGAAAAGCAGTGCCAGCCAAAATGAACCTCCACACCCACCCTCCCAGCCCTTCCTGCCCTTCTCGCTCTTCTCATCGCTCTTGCCCTCCTCGCCCCTCTCCCGCTACCTGCTCCTGGGTGTTGCCTTCACTCTGGGGCTTGGTTTTGCTGGTGCTGCCTTTCTTCTGGGCTGGCGATTGGGCGTGGTGGTGGTTGTGGTAACCGCTCCCAGTCCCAACAAGCACATGGTTGCTGTATCCAGCTCTTGAAGTGTGGAATCTCAGGTGATGTATCCAGCACAAGTTGGAATGGGATTATGTAGTTTCTAGAAAGTTTTAAACCTTGAAAGTGGATCTTCACGTGCTGTATGAATCTATTGGCAGTGTGTGCAACACAGTGGTCTGCTGCATGCATTCCCTTGCCAATATACACGTGCTTGTCTAGGAAGGGTTGTTTGTCCATGTTTGTGGCATGGCACCATTCATTAGTTTAGTAAGCACGTACTCAAAATAACGATGCCGTACTCTAGGAGCACGAGGGTCGCACCTTGTCGCGTCTGGACTGGCTCCTGTCTTGTCGGAGCATTCAAGCCACGTTAGTCGCTGGGGACAATTTTGGGAAGACATGCGCTTCGAACATTGTCCAGCGACTCGGTAAATTTCCACATTTCCCACATTGACATTTCCGCACATTCCTCTTCCGAAAGTACCGCCAAATCCCAAACCATATGCACCCACTATCCCACACTCACAGTCCACCACATCTGTTCCACGGAGGGGCTTGGCTTGGAGTTCCTTCCAGCCGTGACCGACAATATGGAAGAACACGCGCGTCGAGTCGAACACGAATCTTCTGTTGCTGTAGGCCCTTGCGTTGCGTCATTGTGCCCCCTGTCCCTGTTTCTTCTCGCCGATGTCGCTTGTCTCGCAACAACTAAAGAATTAGAGATGGAGCATTTAGAGATTGGAAAACACTAAAAGGGCGTCCATAGGTCATTCAAAACGAGACGTCGCGGTTGAGTCCTGTTCGTTCATGACGCGTAGATGTCTAGAATTGAGGCGCCTCGAGGATTCTAAGCTCTTTGATGCAGAGGGTCGAGTCCAGCTTGCATCAAGCTATGTCGACTTTCCAAGGCTCAAGTTCGCTGTGTATTCCACACGGGAGCGCCAAGACAATTCGTCAGCGTTATCCGATTTCAAGCAAACTTGGTATAATGTTCGAGACCTCTAACGATAACCGAAGAAAACATCAGCATCTTCATGCGGCAGCGCACCAGCAGCGGTCGATGAATCACCGAGCGTCGCGTGCCGGATTACACCAACGGCGCTTAGTCACACTGCTGCTAGCCACAGCAGCTATAATAGTTTTCTTTCCAGCAGTAATCGCGGCTTCCACTATCGGCGTTCCTTTCAGCGCGAGAGAACCGCGTTGGTGGGAAGCAGGGATCGTCTCTCACTCCCGCAGCTCATACGGCGGAGGTACCTCGGAACACGTCACTTCATGGAAGGGCATTATCGCCAGCAATCGCGTAGGACACAGGGACGGAAGCAGCAGCAGCAGCAGCAGCGGTGAAAACAGTGTGCAGATCACTCTGGGAAGCAGCAGTGGTACCGACAGCAGTATAGGCAGAAGCCTGAGGGGTATCCGGCAGAGCAACCACGTGGCATCCTTCAGCGGCGCCGGAGGTACCAGCAGCGCCGAGTACAGCGAGAACAGGAGGAGAGTAGTAGAGCGTGCTTCTGCTATGTTACCATGGCCCGTGTCTCGCGCACTGCAGCAGAGGCGGAGTGGACAAGAGACGACGCCCGCAGGGACGGGGGCTGCCGGTGCAGCACCAACAGCGACAGCGCCGCAGAGCAAACTGCCTGCGTCGCCCGACAAAGCCTCTTCGTCTTCGCTGTCGCCGCCGCCGACGGCTTCTCCACTGCCGTCATCCACGCTGGCAACGGGCAGCTGCGTGAGTCCCGGAAGGGTGACGGAGTGGCAGCAGCTGGTGCGACGACTGAAGCCCACGGCCGTGGTTGCGAAAGACGGCTCCGGCAACTATCGCACCGTCCAGGCACGTGCCTCGGCCCCATTCGTTGTCGCACTCGTCGTGCCACACACCGAGCATCCCTCTGCCGCATTCCCTTCGCAAATAAGCCGCGCTACGCCTGTAGCCTGCACCTCTCCCCTCTGTTACTTCCCTCCCCTCTTCTCATTCTGTCTGTATTCCCGCTCCAAGAGGGGTCCCTCCGATGCATTCCCGTTCTTAGTTGCACCACTACAGCCCTTCGCACCCGAATTCCCCCACCCGAATCCCCCTCACCCAAACCCCTCCCACCCAATCCCTTCCCTCCCGATCTCCGCGAGAACAGGCGGCAGTGGCGGCGGCGAGGGAGGGCGCGGTGATATACATCAAGGCGGGGCGGTACGAGGAGCAGGTGCGAGTCGGCGTGCGACGGCTCACGCTGCTAGGCGACGGGCCCAGTCGCACGATTCTGTCGTTCAACCGCAGCCAGGCTGGGCACGGAGCGTCGCTCACTGATTCGGCCGTGCTAGGTAGTGCAACACAGGATGCCTTCTTCTTGCGTTCTCTGCTGCTGCCGGCTTGTTGCACTCGGACGCAATGCTGCTGCTGGTTAGGTGCACTTACCCCCATTTTTGCCTCGTGCTTGCTGGAAAATCACACCAGAAACAAACATCGTAGAATGCCTGTTCCTTACGAGTCGCACGGGTTCCTCGCAACAACGCCAGCGCCCTATCTGAATCAATTCCTGCTCAACATCCCTGCGTTCCTGCCCTGATGCGTGTCTATGTTCGTGCGTTGTGTTTGGCAGGAGTGCAGATGTCGGGGTTTGTAGCGATGGGGATAGCAGTGGAGAACACGGCAGGGGTGGCTGGCATGCAGGCAGTGGCGCTGCTCGTCAATGCGGACCGCTCCGCATTCTACCAGTGCAGATTCTCGGGCTATCAGGTGTGCCACTCACAGTCCATGCCACACTGCAGCAGACCTCACCCACCCTCCCTCATTCTCGCCTCCTCATCGTTTCTCAGTGTATCCTCCTCCAGAGAGCATAGAACCACAGTGATGAGCTTGCTCACCAACATTGGCTAAACTGGAGCATTCTGGCCCCTGCCTCCTACTTCTTGGTTCTTGTTTTCTTGCTTGGTGGTTTCCGTGGGAATCTCAACAGGACACGGTGTTTGCATGGGGCAAGCGGCAGTACTTCGTGAATTGCACCATAGAGGGCAGCGTGGACTTTATATTCGGCTATGCCTCTGCCGTGTTTGACCGCTGCCGCCTGCGCGTGCGCAAGGGCCGCAACCAGAGCTACATTGCAGCCTCGGGCCGAGCCTTGGCAAACGATACGGGTGGCTTTGTGTTCATCGATTCAAGAGTGGAAACCGCTGGAGCGACCCGAATAGCTCTCGCACGGCCGTGGGGGATGTGCGCCCGCACGATCTACATCCGGACGTATCTTGACTCGGTACGAATCGCTTTTATGCAAGGCGCAAGCTCAAAGGCAACGTTGGAAAGTTTACATTTACCGGCCGAGTCGATCTGGTTCTGCTGCCAGAGTCACAAACCCCACCTCCCTCTGTGCTTGTCCCCCCCATCCCTCCCTCCCACTTGGCAGAGCATCATGAATGAAGGGTGGGAGGCCTGGCACAACCGCATCAACAGCCGCACTCCCTACTTTGCAGAGTTCCATGGGCCTGGGTCGCGGCCAAAGATGCGGCCTTCGTGGGTGCAGCCAGGGCAGATCTCACCAGTAGTGGGCCTCCAGGTTTCTCCCTAACGCCTTTATTGATCTGAGCTCATGGATTGGGGGAACAGGCCTGCCCTGCACCTTCTCATACAAGCTTTAGGGGTGTAGGGTAATGATTCATTGCAGGGCTGTTCCATTTTGTCCTGCATACATGTATACAAATTGTAAGAATAAGGAACTGTCGGTAGATATACACTGCAAACAATCCAAATGTTTTGAGGCCTTACTATACGGCCTTGTTATGGGCTGCTAGTAAAGAGTTGTCGTCGTTCCACAATTTCGGGTTCAAATCGTTTCAGGTCATGCAGTCGCGGACGATCAACCACCAAATGCTTGCCACGTCTCAGAACCGCCACCCATGCGCAAAGCTCCAGCTCCTGCTTTTGAAGCTTCTCAAGCAACTTCTTACCAAGCTGGCGAATAATCATTGCAGAGCTGCGAGTCACCCACTCTTGCGAAACAATTACACCCATTCTCATAACTCCTCGGATTTCGCCTGTTTCGTTACTGCGCCTCTCAAGCAGAGCAACCCCGGTTCTTCCAGTGCATCTTCCTCACCACTCCCTTGCATCCCCTTCAAATTACCAACCAATTTTCAACGGGCCTAGCACTCAACCCCACTCTTGTCTAGGTCTGTTGTTCGAAACTCAAACCAAGCCACCAGAGTTTCCTTCGCTGCATCCAGTCCGTGGCTGCGGTTATTAGAATAGGAGCATTCGTTCGTTCAATTTTCCACCACCGTACGCACTGCGTCTCGCCACTATGACCACCGTCGACGCCGAGCTTTTCCAGCAGCGGGACAAGAATCCGCTCGTGCTACTCGGTAAGCTGCTTGTCCTCCTGGACCCGCTCCACAACAAGGCCACCACGATGCATATCCCGTAATTTCGCGCTACCCTAATTGTCAACCTCCGCGGCTCCGCCTTGCACCGTTCCCTCCCTCACTCCCCGGCCGCGCACGTCCACCATGGTTGTGGAACACCTCCCACCGGCGTTATCCACCAGGGACGTTCACGCCTTTTGAGTCGCCGATTTTGAAGCACACTCGCTACATGCGGTCTCATTGCCAGAAACTTGTTTCCGATTCAATCCCTCCCATGCGCGTCGTATCACTTACCAGGGGCGTTCACGACGGCAGCAGTGCTGGTGGCGGGGCTAGCGTCGTTCAAGCAGGGCAACGACCGGCGCAGCCAGATGCTCATGCGCGCGCGCGTGGTGGCGCAGGGCGGCACGGTGGCGCTGATGCTGGGCACCATCGGACTGGACGGATTCCAAGAGCGCATGAACAACTTCTCGCAAAAATTCCTTTCTCCTGCCTCAAAAGAAAACCCAAGCTCGCAACCCTAAGTTCTTACCTCGGCTTTGAATACTTTCTTCGCAGCTGCCTAAGGTGATACTAGGTCCCGCAAGCACCTCTGCCTGTCGTCTGTTAGGAGATTGTCAGGACGCCACCAGGCAAGTGGTGTCAGTGCTTGAAGCAAGCTGTTGTTGGAGGAGCATCTGTTGCTATGCAAGGCACATGCGGTTCAGTTCTCTGGTGGTTCAGAGGAAAGTTATGTGCCACTTGTTCATAAATCTATGCTTACATGCTTCTCTGTGCTAAAGGTGGTACCTGGAAAGGAGTGGGTAAACTTTCTAAAAATCGTATGACCCAATTCAAGCCAAGCTGATGTGGAACGCTAACATGGGTGTAATGATTTACAAATCCTTACTGCAGCACTCGTCAGCGAGTCCATCCCGAGGGTCACGCGACCCTCACGTTCGGCCTACAACTCCGCACCCAAACCTCACCGAGACGCCTCCGCACCAATCGTGACCTTTCGTGAGCCAGACTTGCCCGACCTCCCTGCCTAGCTAAAATTTCCCCTATTTAGGTCTCTCTACTTTCCTTGTATCCTATCAAGTTATTCGTTATTCTGCGCACTCAGCAAGTTCATTCATAAAAATGGGTGTGTTGTGTACAATTACCTTACAATACACTGCTCTGTTACAGAGGGCAAGCAAAACACAACCACGATCTTGCATGGCTTAGCAGGGAATTCTTGTTTGGTTTTTCCATATATGCAGCCTGATGAACCGTCCAGGCCAAAACTTCTTCACCTCGTCCTTCCCAAGGACCTTAGGCTGCACCCACGCTGCTCTCATCCCCTCTGCGGCCCCAGGCCCATGCGACCCATATTCCGCAAAGAACGGAGACCGACTAGACGGTCTTCCATGCCATGCGGCCCACCCTTCAGCATTCACAACACCGCTCATCCTGCTCTCAATGAACACTGTTCTTGCATACATGCCCCACGGCCGGGCCAGATACACCCGCCCCTGTTGGTTCGCCTGGGTTCCCGGCTCACTGCCCTTCACCTCTGATCGAATAAACACCAACCCGGTACGGTCTGAAGCGGAGGCTCGGCCTGATGCTGCCACATAGACAGGTTCAGGACTCGGCCGTGCGACAAGCATGCAGCGATAGAATACAGCAGCAGCGTGGCCGAAAATGAAGTCTGTTGTGCCCTCTATCATACAGTGGCTGTAGTAATGCCGGCCTTCTTGCGCAAAGAGCGTGTCTTGGAATCCCGAGAAGCGGCAGTGGTAGAAAGCGGTCTTGTCACCGTCGGACCGCGCTGCCACCGCCTGCTTGCCTTGCGGCCCTGCTGTGTTCTCCACACCCAACCCCATGCCCACGAAATTCGACCCGTATATGCCTGCACCCGCGCAGAGGGGAGAGCAGGCGCATAGAACAAGACAGGATTATTCTCTCAGAAGCTGGGGCCTGCATCATTGGGGGTACCTGCACGGCCAGCAAATGGTTATAGCAAGCACTGCAAGAAGCAATTCATTCAAGAGACCATGCCTCCATGCACCCCATGCACGGGTGGCCCCATCCACACATGCACCCCATGCAGGCCTGAATCCACTGCACGCACTGAGAGTAGCCGTGTCCATGAGCGGAGTGCCCTCCGCCTGGTTGCGCCCCGCCCGAATGACCGTGCGCGCGTGCCCCTCCCCCACCAGCACCACGCGGTCCTGCCTCACGCGCACCTGCTCCTCGTACACGCCCGCGCGCACGTAGATCACCGCGCCCTTGGGAGCCGCCGCCATGGCTTCCTACCAGAAGGAATTGAGGGTGGGGAGGTACTAGCGACGTAAGATGCTAGTGCAGGCAACGTGGCGATGTTGGGGGAGTGGTGTCATGTCATGTACGTGTCCTGGCTGGATAATCATACGTAAATGTCGCGAGATCGGTTTGGTGTTGAACGCGTTATTGCATGATTCGCTATGTGGATGTTACTATATCGAAGAGCCAGAAACCCTGGGATTACCGAGATAGTGCGGTAGTTTCCGGACCCGTCCTTCGCCACCACAATGGACGGCCGGAGCGAGCCAATGAAATTGCGCCACTTGGACAGCCGCGCCGGCGAGAGGCATCTGCCCGCAGCTCGCTGGCGTCGCGGCTGTTTGGCCGCCGCCATTGCTGCGCGCGGGCGGGCGAGACGACGACGGAGAGATGGACGGAGAAGGGACAGACGAAAAGGGCAGACGGCGGGAAAGAGAGGGGGGGAAGGGAGAGGGAAAGGGTTGAGAGGGGTTTGGGGGAAAGGGGAGCGTAGAAGTGTTCTGTGGGGTGGGCAGAGTGACAAGGAATGGCTCGGGGGGTGTGGATTCGGGAGAGCAGAGCTGGTTGGGGAGTGTTATGAGGCGAGAGCCACGCGATAGAGGGGGGCGGCGATGAGGGCCGACGAGAGGGAGGGTGGAAACGCGGAGCCCGAAGCTTGATTAGCCGTATATCATATCGCGAAGTTCAGGAGGTGGAGGAGGGTGGAAACGCGAAGGGAAGGGGAATCGGGAAACCAGGGGTTTGGGGAACGGGAAGCACCGTTGGGCGAAAATCTTGAGTCATCGGAAAGAACTGTGACACCTACGCCACACCAACCCGTTCGCCTTCCCTTGCGTCATCACGCAAGAGAGATCCGTGTCTATTTACGGATGCGCTTTTTTCTTTTTGTATTATATCATTAGAAATTTGCCTGCAGCAAAAAGGGCCTGTCCTCACCAGTCACGGAGGCCGCAACGACGACGGTGTCGCGCTCTTCATTGCGGCTTCGGCTCTGCCCCTTGCTGATCCGTGAAGCGTCAGCGGGTAACACATCCCCGCCCGCGGCGCTTCTGCTGCTTCTGCTGCTGCTGCTGCTGCTGCTGCTGTCGCTGCTGTCAAAACGGCTGGCAGCTGCGGTCGTGTGGTGTGCGACATAAGTGAGCTGCGCGGAAAGCACGAGGAGAAGAACCAGTAATCGCGAGAGCAAGGGCGACTGGAAAGGAAGAATCATATTCGAGAGGGCACAAGCGACAATCAGGTATAAGAAAAAACTAGTGAAGTCTGATCTGCGTCGAGAACGGAAACTCGACGTGAATAAATTTTTACTGTAAGCTTCTAGCCGACATGAGAATCAAGGCTTGAAGTGGAGGACGCATTTGGATAGCTGGCTGGCTGGAGATCAGGCATGTGAAAATGCTGGAATGGGGGGCTCGGTAAGAAGCGGTAGAGAACGCTGGGTTTGGGTTGAAAGAATTGACCTTTGCTGGAGATATACATGCGGCTCGGTAGTGACAGAGTGTGCTGGTTTGGACGTCAGGCGATGCGACAGGGGGGTTCGTCAGGGGATGGTCGGTGCAACTGTGATTGGTTGCTGACCGTTCCAGCCAGAGGCAGCACCGTTGTATAACCAGATAGCGAATCATGGGAAGTTCCTTGCTCCATAAAATTGATATATTTTGAAGTGTGCAAGTTACCTACCCCCTTACAACAAGCCCTGGTGCGCTCACTCTAGCCAGTAACGGAATGCATTGCTCATAAAAGAAATACCACTTTTGAAATCTCATATGCTTGAAGAATGCAATGAAACTACAGGTTCATTGCCCAGCATCATCAGCAACCACTCCCTTGTTCGGCCTCAACAACTGGTTACCGCCTTCCCTCTGACCTCCCGTCCTCCCTCTGGCCGATCCATGCATCATTCCACGGCCTCTCCTCCGGCCGAAGCTAACAGACCGGGGCACAAATTCCGACGTGGTGAGACGAGATACAGCCGCTGTAAGCTTGTCCACGTCCATGCTACCTGAGTCAGGGACGACTGGGCTTGATGCTGCTGGTTCCAATGGACCTCCTAGGTTTTCTGTGGCTCCGCACGTTGGTGTGCCATCACCCCCTGGCACTACATTAAGAACATCACTGGCCTTCACCGTGCCAGCTATGCTTGCAGTCTCAACTGTGCCAGCTGCGCCACCCATGCCATCTGCGTCACCTGTTCCACCTGCATTACTACAAGCTCCCCTGCGCACACTCACATATGCAACACCCCCTCCAACAGCCTTATTCACCGACTCTTCACTTTCAACTTCCATGCCCCCTTCACCCAACCCCCCATTCCCCTCCCCACCTCTCCCCTCTCCCCCACCCTCACCCTCCCCATCCATCTCCATCCCAGCCACCCCTCTCCCACCCACCCTCCCCCTCCCACGCCCTCCTCTCCCTCCCCTCCCCCTTCCCCTCTCCCCACCCCCCATCCCCCCCTCTCTCCCCGCTCCCTCCCCCTTATGCTGGGCCATCTGTCGCCGCCGGCGCTGGGAGGGGTGGGAGTGGGAGAGCGAGTGGAAGTGGAAGGAGGGCGGGTAGTGGTGGCGGTCCACCAGGTGCTGCTGCCGTACAGCGTCGGAGGGGAAGCGGTGTGTGCAGGTCTCCACCAGGCACTCGTACATGGCCACCCCTCGTGCCACCTTCGCCTGCACACCGTGTGTGTATGCATGCGGCATGTATGGGTGATTGCATGAGTGCATGAGTGCATGATGGACCATGCGTGCATGAACGTGGATGCATGCGTGGATGTGGGAGAGCGAGCGCACGTGGTGAGACGCATGCGCAGGCATGGTACAAACGGCACAATGCACCAAAGCAAACACAAGACAAGGCGAGAGGCACGGTCACAGGTGAATCACGCTCATCCAAGAGCAGACGGGAGAGGAGGGGGAATTCGCTTTACATATTATCCTGCCTAAAGGGGTGGTTTAATGGCTGACCTGGAAGAAGGAGTCATGGGCTTCTGCCACGTGGATGTTGAGCAAGCGATTGGAGGGAAACGCCTTGCTACACGTGGCGCACATGGCGCGGTGCATGGCCTGGTGATGCGCGTCCAGGGCCAGAGCTCCCTGCACCACCACGTGGCAGCCTGGGATTGGGCATCTGATGGGCTCTTCGAACGCATTCTTGTTTATGACTCGCTCTTTCTCCTTGGATACCGCATCTGTTTTGCGTGCAACAGTGGCGGATAGTAAATCTGCAGCTTCACTTGAAGGAGGTATGGCGATTGCATTTCCTGAGTCAATATCTGCCGCCTCCGTGCTAACTGCCATGGAGTCACCTTGTCCCCTGCCTTCTTCACTGGCTGCATCCGCACCGTCGATTCCGCTCGCCAAGGACTCTCCTGCGCCGTCCGATTCTCCCCGCACTTGTCGCATGATGGCTTCTACCTCCTCCGCGGTCACCAGTAACGACAGCTGCTTCGCCAGTAGCTCCCGCTCCGCATCTCCCGCCGCGAAGAAAGTTCCTCCGACCCGCTGGCGTCGCTTCCTCCCCGCGAGCGCGGGGAAACGGAAATTCGCGGGCTGGACGGAAGCGCCAATGCTTCCGCCTCCGCACACTGCGCCTGACCCGTCTGTGGAAGGCGCGGGCGAATCCCCCTGCGGTGCAAGGCCGGGGACGGCGGAGAGGTTCGTCGAGTGAGTATCCAGTCCGTCAGTCATGGCTGATGCTGGCCGGCTGGCAGACGGCTGCGACGTTGGGTAGTTCAGCGTGATGACGTGGCAAGGCGGCAAGGCACTCAGGGCAAGGAACTGCAGCTGACTGAACATTCAAATCTGTGCGATGCGAAGCGAAGTCTTGCAGCAACGGATCTCATTTCCAGGACCAGGCTGGATAAGTTGGGGAAGAATTCGAACTCGTTTTTGCATGATTCGGAACGCAGCAACTGAACTTAGGTGTTTTGCGGTGTACAATCTCAAACCCAAGCTTCGTGTTCCCCTCCCAAACTGAAAACTCCTGCCTTCCTCATGTGGTACCCCTCGATATTTCCTTCCCACCCCTCCTAACCTCCACAAACCAGGATATGTAGCGACCCATCCACTCACGCGCTGGTCATTTCTCCACTGCCAGTCACGCACCGCCATCAGCCATGGCGGTTCTCTCCTCTGCTTCTGCACCTCCGTTGCTTCGTGTCGCTCAGTCCTCCCGATTCTCCTCGCCCTCATTCTCCTCCTGCCGCTCCGTTCCTTGGTGCTCCTCTCACCTTCGCTCTTGCCATCTCACCTCCACGCGGCCACCACTACCCTCCCTAGCACACTCCACGCGTTTCCGCGCACATCAGCGCTCCGCGCACGCCGCGAGCGCCGGCCAACCAGCGGAGCCCGCGACCTTCGACGCCCGTGCTCCCCACCGCACATGTGCGCGCCGAGCACTACATCCCGCGCACGCCAATGCCGCGCGGATACCACAACTGGATGTTGCCGCTATTTCCGCGAATGTCGACGCCGTGAGAGCTAATGCCGTGTGGGTGCTGACGCGGGCAGGCGTGAGTATCGGCGCGGGGCTGGTAGCGGGAGTCCCGGGCGCTCTTGCCGTGGGCGGCGAGGCGTGGACTGACGCGGTTGGGGACCTGGAAACGCCCTACTCTCCCGATGCCGCCACGTTCCTGCCGTTCGTGTGCGTATCTAGAATTCGGACGCTCTGGTGTGTGGATTGGAGTGTGGGACTCTGGTGCTTGGGGCTGTCTTGTCCTTGGGGCTGTGTCTGTGTCGGCGTTGTGTTTGGTGGTGATTGTGGAAGGGAGGGAGGCGTGGGTACTGATGCGTGCATGGAAATAGGGCGTGCTTGAAGAGAGTTTTAAGGCATGCGGAGTGCAGAACTATGCAAGCTGATGCATATGTATCAAGATGCTCATGCCTCATGCTCCATGCATCATCCTTCATCCATTGTGCACCGAGGATCTTTCAGCCGTGCAACATGCGTCTGCCCATCCCGCATTCCCTCTCGCTTCCCATTCCTACCATTCCTCCAACACCCTTCTCCGACCTCCCCCAACCCCGTTTGCATTCATGTCCCTACACCCCCCATCCATCAGCATTGCATTCCTGGTACTGTTCTGGCTGAGCAACTACGTGGCACCGCACTACATTTTCAAGGACACGGTCTTTCGAAAGGATGCGACAGAGGACGACACTGGCAGCACTGATGGCAGCACAGAGCAGCAGCAAGGAAAGGCGCTCCCTAGTTCGACCAGTTCCAGCAGTTCCACCAGTCAAGGGGAGGGGAAGGGGTTTGGCAAGAAGTGAAGATGCTGCAGTGCAATCACCTGGACTACCTGCTCTTCTCTCGTTGTGTTGTGTGCTTCTTGATGTTTGCAAAAGGAAGCATACCATACCATGTAAAGCTCCGATTCGATCAACGGCAGAGTACGTAATACAGGAGGAGCTCTGGCAAATGACACCAGTGATGATATATTTCCCAGCGCCGTATCTCAATCAATAAACACAGCCTTGTCATTGCATTACAATGCTGTAATTCGTTCCCACTGGAACGCATCAAGCACTCTCAGAAGTGGCTGCGTCACCATCCTTGGCAGCCTCTCCATCTGCCTTCCCAGCAGCGGCAGCAGCAATCTGTGCAGCCATGCCCATAAGCGGTGCGTGCACTTGATCAAAGATCGGGTTACATGCTGCCCTCACTGCATCAAGCCATGCTCGCACCTTCTTGTGCTCTCCCAGCAATGCCTCCTTGCCCTCCGGGCCCAAAAACTGGTTGGGCATGAAATGGGGCGAGAATGCAGAATGCATAACACAGAGTGAAGAATGCAGAATGCACAACGCAGAGCCAAAACGGGAGATAGTGGTTAGCCAAGGAATGCAGGCGCAGGTTTTGAACTCAACTGGCAGTGGCAAGGAGCTTCGCATGTCCTAAGGAGATTTCTAACCGAAAACAACAATGATGGCTCACCTCCAGCTGCGTTAGCTCGCATGCAATGCAGAGGTCAGCCAGGGTGGGTTGCGCATTCCCGTCCAGGAACTTAGGCGCGTCTGGGTCGTCCGGGTTTGTCTGCGCGAGCATGATGCTCTCCAAGGCAGAGAGGGACGACTGCAGCCCACGGCGGGACAGCGCTGCCACGTGCATGTCGCCCTGCACACCAAACATGGCTGCTACCACCTCGTTGAACACTATGCCCACTGGGGGGGGGGAGAAAGAGAAGAGCGGAGGGGGAGAGGAAGTGCGGCGTTGTAGGGCGATAAGCACGATGGACCAAGGGCATTGTGGTTATGGCATGGCTAGGGGAATGTCGGAAGGAAGGCAGCGATGGAACAATGTGTTGCTTGTGTAGGCGTGAGAGGGGGGAAGTACCGGTGTTTCTGCGCGTGTTGCTGTGGTGCCAGTCCAAGAGCGCGTCGACTCGTGCTCGCTTCTGCACGTCACGTGGGTACCATGAATCGTCGCACGGACGAGATGCCACTACGTACTTGAGAATGGCGTGGCTGCATTCAGGGAATGGGGTAAGGTGCTTATGAGCATGAAGCACTCGTGGAGCAACACAGAGAAGGAAAGATTGAAGAGAACCAGAAAGCATGTGGGTGCGTGCGATTGCATGTGTGTGTGCCTGTATGAGGTTATCGTGAGAAAGCGGAAGACATGGACAGAGGCTCGGATGAAACGAGTTGAGGGGAAATGAGGGGCGCGAAAGAGAGTGAGGGAGAGAGAGAGGGAGAGAGAGAGAGAGAGAGAGAGAGAGAGAGAGAGAGAGAGAGAGAGAGAGAGGGAGAGAAACAATTGGGGAGGGCGGTGGGACACTCGACCTGTTGGAGCATACCTCTCATTCAGTTTAAATCCATCATCATCCAAAGCGGGCACCAGGCCGTGCGGGTTCACCTCTGCAAACACACATGCACGCATTTAGTCAAGTCGCAATGCAGAGAGGAGCAGACAAGATGACAAGCAGTGGTAACACAACAACAGATAATCTGAACCGACACGTCAGCTTGAGGTGATGGATCACTAGTGGCGGCCGCTGACTCGGCATCTTACCTTTGAATGCGGGCTGACGGTGTTCACCCTTCATCATATCCACAATATGCTCTTCATACTCGACATTGTTCAACCTGCACAGAATGCAGTTGCTATTCTAATTAGCATTTAATATTAAAAAACCGTACGTGACTTCATGATACCGGCCAATGCGGAACCTGGACACGAGTCCGTGTAAAATCAACCGCAGCAGCCTTGAATGCAGCCGTTCTGAGAACGAGAGGCTTCGTAGCAGCAGGCGGAAGCTCCTTAAAAAAAATAACGACATGACAGAAACGACAGCTTACTTGAGGAAGATGCTGACCGAGCGGGATGGCTGTGAGGCTGGGTGCATATAGATTACAAGGCCCATTGTGGCAGGTATAGGAGAGAAACGAGACTTGGAATTAGAAATGACGGATCCACGGCAGCAGCCAAGGGAACCTAGTTGTATGTGAATGAATTCACATATGTGACCTCATGGAGAGCTGCTTCTAATGGTTGCGGCTACGTACGGCAACAGCAGCAGCAGCGGAAAGCACACAAGCCACTTGCCAAGGGGATGGATGGCATGGTGACAGTGGATGGAGGCAGGAAGCTGCGAAGTCATTAGTACGCTGTTACAGTTTCGCCACAGACTGCGCTCAGAGTGAGATTTTTGTTGGCGAAAAGTCAAGTAACATTTGTGTATTGAGGGCAGACACTGAACTATCGTGCTTTCGAAGGTTCCAGAAGTCTAATTTTAGAGATTCCAATACCGGCAGTCTTACACGCAATAGAGAGGATATGCCGCCGATAAGCAAAGCACTGAAGGTCCAACAAACCCAGCACCACCACCTTCCAACTGAGAGCGGGAACCGTTCTTGACCGAACCCGCGTGCAAGGCACTCGTAATAAGGAAACCTTGTGTGAAAGCAACACTTTATTCTCTTCACCTCCCTTCTCACCGATAATCTAGGCACTGTGCTCCGCCTGCCTCGTTCCTTCGATCACGCTCCCCTCACCCTCGCCGCGTTTCCGCTCGTAATTACAGCCGCTTCGCATCGTTAATATTCCACGCTGCGCGCGATGGCCGAATCAGGCGCGGACGCGGAGACAGCAACGTTCGAGTCGCTAGGAATCTGCAGCCAGCTAGTGGAGGCGTGTCATACGCTCGGGTGGAAGAACCCCACGCCCATTCAGTGCTCCGCCATACCTCCTGCCATTCAAGGTGCGCGTCGCCCGCTGTAGCTTGTCGCCCGTTTTAGCCTCCTTTAGCTCGCTTCCACTACCACATCTCGGAATCCTAGTCAGTTAAAACCCGGCGTCAGAAACCCGTCGTTTGAGCGTCGCGTGTACCGGGGGCGATGTTATCAGTTTCTGACCTCATCAAACCCCACATCGATCTCGCCCTTTTCAGCCTTGCAACGTGCAAGTCCCTCCAATTCATTAGCTATGGAACGTCGTAGCATCTCTCCTGCCTTCTCAAAGCTAACACCATAACATATTTTCTTGCTGTCCTACCGCCGTCCCTACCGCAATGCATACCGCTGACTCTACCGCTCTCTTCACCGTCTTCCCCACCGCTCTTTCGACTGCTGCGTGTGCGCACGCGCGTGTCACGCGGGCAGGTCGCGACGTGATCGGACTAGCGCAGACGGGCTCCGGCAAGACCGCGGCGTTCACCATCCCCATTCTCGAGGCCCTCCTAGCGAAACCTTCGCCGCTCTTCGCCTGCATACTGTCGCCAACACGGTACGCGCCACGCCATGCCATGCCGTCCCCCACGCCGTCACGTCCCGTCACGTCACATGATGCTGGGTCAATCGCATTAGCACAGGTCCCGTGCTCGTGCAACGAATAGCGGGTTTATCCCATTTTAAACCCAGAGTCGTGTATGAAACCCGCATGCAAAACCTCGATCGTAGATCAGTCCTCGAAACGGGAAAGGCCAGCCCCCGCTGTGTTCGCACGCGCGAGAACCTTAATTAGAAAACCCTAAAACCCGTCCCACGAGACTTATCAACTCTTTTCGGTCCCGTTCCATTCCGATTCCTTCCCGTGTGCGTGTGTGCGTGTGTGCGTGTGTGCGTGTGCACGTGTGTGCGTGTGTACGTGTGTGCGTGTCGTGCGCAGTGAGTTGGCAATTCAAATAGCAGAGCAGTGCGAGGCGCTTGGCAGCAGCATCGGCCTTAAATGCGCTGTGGTCAGTTAGCCGTCCCTCACCTCCTCGCCTTGTCCTCTCCTTTCCTCCTCACCCTCTCCTCTTCGATCTTTGCGTTTCTGCTCCCTCTGTACTTGATGCCGACAACGAATTGCTTTTTGTCTCCCTCGCGACGGCACAACTACCACTCTCTCCGCCCGCTCTTCCCCATCCACCCTACGCCGCTGCGTTTTAAAGCGCCTCATGACTCGCTTTAACCCCGTTGTCATTCCTGTGCTCCCCACTCCTCTGCTGTTGTGCCGTTCTGTGCTGTGCGGTGCAGATAGTGGGAGGCGTGGACATGGTTGCGCAGGCGATTGCATTGGGGAAGCGGCCACACATAATTGTACGGCGCTGTGGGCTCTGTTCCACAAATTTTGTTCCACAAAGTGCTTTGTTGTGGTTTAGTGTGGTGCCATGCACTGATGCGATGTGGTTTTTCCTCACCTGATGTTGACCCCATGTCAACATGAAGCTCTGCACTCCATGTCATCTCTGCTTCCTCGCATGTGGCCAAGACACTTTATCCTAGTCCCACGTGCTCACATTGTGCCTTGCGTACATCCCGTGGGTTGCCTTAACTTCTCTATTGCTCCTCTCTTCCCGTCTCCCTTTCTCTTCCTGTGGCAGGTGGGCACGCCGGGTCGAATGGTGGATCATCTGAGCAACACCAAGGGCTTCAATCTCCGCACTCTCAAATACCTCGTGCGTCCCTGCACCACACAAGCCTGCACCACACAAGCCTGCACCACACAAGCCTGCACCACACAAGCCTGCACCACACAAGCCTGCACCACACAAGCCTGCACCACACAAGCCTGCACCACACAAGCCTGCACCACACAAGCCTGCACCACACAAGCCTGCACCACACAAGCCTGCACCACACAAGCCTGCACCCCGCAAGCCTGCACCCCACAAGCCTGCACCACACAAGCCTGCACCACAAATACTTAGCATTTTCTTCTCATGCTCTTCTGTTCAGTCAGTCCATGTCTCACCCGTGTTCTCAACTCAGTCCACCACACCACACCACACCTTGTGAATTCTAACACAACTCACGAGTCACAAGTCGCCACGGTACAGCAAAGTCACTTTTGGGAAACTTCGAGAGTGACCCCACACGCTGTGAGTGATACCATGTGATACCATGTGATACCATGTGATACACCCTCCCATGCGCACAGGTCCTTGACGAGGCGGACAGGTTGCTGAACCTGGAATTCGAGGGGCAGAGATAGACGAGATCCTCAAGGTGGTGCCCAAGGAGACGCTTTTGTAGGCGCCTTATCATTCCTCCCCCTTTCCCACCACACCCCCTGCTTCCACGCTTTCAGGTGCTGGACGAGGCGGACAGGCTGTTGAACCTGGAGTTTGAGGCGGAGATAGACGAGATCCTGAAGGTGGTGCCCAAGGAGCGGCGCACGCTGCTCTTCTCCGCCACCATGACCAGCAAGGTCGCCAAGCTGCAACGCGCCTGCCTCAAGGACCCCGTCAAGGTGCGCTGCCACGTGCTGGGCTGGGCTGGGCTGGGCTGGGCTGGGTTGGTTTGGTCTGGTCTGGGCTGGGCTGGGCTGGGCTGGGTTGGTTTGGTCTGGTCTGGGCTGGGCTGGGTTGGTTTGGTCTGGTCTGGGCTGGGCTGGGCTGGGCTGGGTTGGTTTGGTCTGGTCTGGGCTGGGCTGGGCTGGGCGGGGCTGTGTTGTACTGTGCTGTGTAGTCATGTGGAGTCATTTCGTCTGACCTCATGGTGATTTCCTATTTTTTCTTCCTCTAGTTTTGAAGCGCCTCAAAACTAGTCATTTCCTCCTCCTTTCCACCTTGATTTCCAAGATCACCATCGAGTGCCCTAATCGTCTACTCCCCACTCACCCTGCTCTGGCATGGCATGGCATGGCATGGCACGCCATTTTATCAGGTGGAGGTGTCATCCAAGTATTCCACAGTGGACACGCTACGCCAGCAGTACCTCTTCGTGCCCGCCAAGCACAAGGTCATCATCTCATCATCTCATCATCTCATCTCACCTCACCTCACCTCACCTCACCTCACCTCACCTCACCTCACCTCACCTCACCTCACCTCGCACGCTACATGATAGTTCTAAAAAGCGATTCAAGTTCCACATTCAATTCGATCCGAAACCCTGAGTTCTACTTCTGGTTTCTGGGATTGTTTCCAGCTTTCGTGCCTGCCTCCCTCCCAGCACTCCAGCTTCTCTCCCCGTCTGCCTTTCCTCCCTTCCCCTCTCTCCTGTAGCTGTTGTCATCTCCCTCCCTCCCTCCAGTATCATGTTTCTCTTGTCACACTTCCGCCCCATCAGTGCTGCAACCTGGTGTTGTTGCTGTCCCTATTCACTCTCTCTTCCCACTCCTCCTTTCCCCGTCCCTCTCTCTCCCCCTCCCCCCCACCCCACCAGGACTGCTACCTGGTGTATGTGTTGAACGAGCTAGTGGGCAGCACCACTTCTCATGGCATCCAATCTCGCTCCCCCCCTCTTCACTCTCGCTTCCCACTCCTCCTTGCCCCCCTCTCCTCTCCCCCTCCGCCCACCAGGACTGCTACCTGGTGTATGTGTTGAACGAGCTAGCGGGCAGCACAGCCATGGTGTTCACGCGCACATGTGACGCCACACGCCGTGTGGCCCTGCTCCTCCGCAACCTCGGCTTCCCCGCCATCCCCATCAGCGGCCAGATGAGCCAGGTGAATTCTTCCTCCCCGCCTTGCCTTCACTCCCCTCCCCCGTTACCCACTTTCTCCCCGTTCCCCTCCTTTCCCCTCTCATCCCTGTTCTGTTTCTCAGATATTTTTTTTTCCCATAAATTCCATAATCACCTCCTCCCTCTTCCGTTCTCCCTCACCCTCACTCCCTCGCACCCCATTCCCCTTCCCCCCCACTGACTCGTCCTCCCACTGCCAGCCGAAGCGGCTGGGAGCACTGAACAAGTTCAAGAGTGGAGACAGGAGCATTCTCATCTGCACGGACGTGGCCAGCAGAGGGCTCGACATCCCCTCGGTGGACATGGTGGTCAACTACGACATCCCCACCAACTCCAAGGTGCCTGCCCTCCCGCCTTCTGAAGCGCCTGAAACGCAACCCTCTTGGTAAAGATTTGGCTTTTGAAGCGCCTCAGAAGTAGCCAGAGTTCCGAAGGGCTGGACATCCCCTCGGTGGGCATGGTTGTCAACTACGACATCCCCACCAACTCCGACATGGTTCTCCTGAAGCGCTTCAAAATCAAATCTGCTGGTAGAGAGACGCCTTTTGAGGTGTCTCGAGAGTAATCAGAGGGCTGTTAACCATCACATTCCCACCAACTCCAAGGTGCCTGAGCGCCTGCCTGCCCGCCAGCCCACGCGCCCACTCGCCTGCATGCCTGCCTGCCTGACCGCCCACCTGCCCGTCCCCATAATCTCCTCTCCGTTTGTCCATCCGTCTGTCCATCCTCTCTCCCGAAGTTTATCCCCTCACCCTCCTCTCGCTCACCCTCTGCTCACCCCCTCCTCACCCCTCAGGACTACATTCACAGGGTGGGGCGGACAGCGAGAGCAGGGCGGTCGGGGCGGGCCATCACCATAGTCACACAGTACGACGTGGAGCTCTTCCAACGCATTGAGCAGCTCATAGGTGCGTGGAATGGTGCAAGGAACCCAGTAAGCATATGAGGTTTTCCAAAGGCATATGGGCCAGCAGTACGATGTGGAGCTCTTCCAGCACACTGAGCAGCTCATAGGTGCGTGCAACCGTGCGACTCAGCGAGCTTTTGTGTGCCTCGTTGCCGTGGTGATCCTCAGTTGCCCCAAAACTCTTGCGTATGTGGTGTTCCAAGGGTCGTCAGTTTGATCTTGAGGTTGCCTCCAGGTTGGCACTTGAGCTCATGATAATCTCCTCTCTGCTAAGGTTGTACAAAATATATGTTATGTAATGTTTTTTCCGTGTGCTCGTCGGGCATGGTGGTGTGTGGCTGGGTGTGTGTGCGTGCAGGCAAGAAGATGGAGGGGTTCCCAGCAGAGGCAGAGGAGGCACTGGTGCTGCTCGAAAGAGTCAGTGAGGCACAGAGACTTGCTAACATGGTGAGCTGGAGGGGGTAGGGAGGGAGGGAGGAGTGGGGGGGGGGGGCTGCTATGTTGGTGTATTACGGTACTCATGTCGGGACAGTGTGGTTATATATGCGTGAGCATGTGTGGAAGGAGTTTGCAAGAAGGGGTGAGGGTGGGAGAGAACCTGAGTAGAGTGGACAATGAGGGTCAGGAGGAGCTGAGAGGTGGTTGAGAGCAAAATGGAGCAGCAAGTGCAGCATTTGCCGGGCGTGGTTTCACCTCTGCTGTGACGTCTGCCTCCTTCCCTGCCCTCCCCCCACCAGACCATTCGGGACAAGGATGCCAACAGGAAGGGCGGCAGGAGAGGCGGTTGAGAGCAATGAGAACAGCAAGCAGGGCATATGCTGAGAGGCGGTGTTCTAACATCTGCCTCCTTCCCTGCCCTCCCCACACCAGACCATTCGGGACAAGGATGCCAACAGGAAGGGCGGCAGGAGACGGACGAGAGATGATGACGAAGAAGGGGGAGGGGGTGGTGGTGGCAGCATGATGAGAGAGCTGGGGATAGGTGGCAGAGGTGGGGGTCGGGGAGGAGGCAGGGGAGGGGGCAGGGGAGGGGGTGGGCGTGGTGGTGGTGGTAAGCGGATGAAGAGGTGATACTGGTCTTAAGATTCTCTTTAATTTCGTGCTCAGCCTCTTGTTACAGTTACCTATTTTCAAGTGTATTCAATCCAATGCCCTGCAGTACCACATCCCAACTTAGATTAAACTCTTTTTTTGCACACTTGTCCTGTAAGCTCTGCAGTGGTATCTAGTGTGTTTCCCGTAGTTCAGAGCATCAGCTACCGGTAGTTTTCCGTGTGTGTGCAAATGTAGCAGTCAGGCACATGCTTGTAGAGCCACAACAACTTTGATTTGAAACATTGATTGGTCAAATTGGCCAGCAGGGATGAAATCAAATTATTACATATTTCTGGTGCTTCCAGCATGCTCAGTCCTAGGAGGAAAGCACTCAACTAAGATCTGGAGCGTGGTTAGCTCTCAACGGTACAGAAAGCCAAGCGGTGGAAGTATCTTCAGCAGGTGAGAGTGTACCATGCAATGCAACGCCAGCCTCTTGCATCGCCTTTACTAGCCATTACATCGCCATTGCAAAGCCTCTAGCTCTAGTGGAAGCGCGAAGCGCAAGCTTAGTCGTGTAATCAACACTGCGAGGACGGTTGCTCGCTGCAACCATCTAATTCCTAGAGGGGGGGAATAGAACTCTATTCGTCCGCTGATGGTACAGACGTCTCTAACAGACAATCACAGCCCTTCGGGCGAGCGACTCACGAATCACGTGATGCCACGTGTGCCAAATGATGTACCCCTTCTCATCCGAGCAGTTGGCTGATTCCCGCCTTTTGTTCCGCCGTCAGCTTCGAGGGGAATTTCACATCGAATCGAATCTTGAGATTGCCCTTTCTACCGTTCTCCTTCACCGGCATTCCCTCCTTGGGTATCACCTTCTCGTACCCCGGGGTAACCACGTCGTTCAGAATCACTACCAGCGTACGCCCGTCTAGGGTTTTCAGCTCCAGGCGGAAATCCGCGAGCGCCTGAACCAGAGTTATCTTCTGCGTGCATACGAGATCGTGGCCGTCCCTTTTGTAGACATCGTGCGGTTTCTCGTCGACCACGAACACGATGTCCGCCGCGTTGCCCTTTCCCGGGAACGTGATTCGCGTGCCCTTCTTCCACCCGGGCTTCACGCTTATCGTCACAATCTCGTCGGCCGGAGTCACCTTCCTGCCATCGGCAATTGGGCCAAGAGTACGATACACGTGCCATTAACTTTTAAGCCGAGCTAAAAAGAAAAGGGCTAGTGAGAATGAAAAACGTAGCGAAGAATGCGACAGTGGATAAGCGCGGAGAGAGGGAGAAGAGTACAAGAAGAAGAATAAATAAGTACGTTCCTGAAAGCAAGGACGAGGACCGTCACAGTATAAGGCCGGCAATGAGTAATAAACATCCTCTCTCACGTCTCCAACCCGCTTCGCAACCCGCACTCACCCCGTGGCGTCGATGAAATTCCGCGAGATTTTCATTTTCCTGGTGGACCCCGAGTAAAGCTCTTCCAGGCTGCACAGCAGCCGGTTCTCCACCACCGCTTTCTTCGGCCCCGGCGACGGCAGGTCCGACGTGTGCCCTTCTATTTGCGGCCCGTGGTCCGTGGGCGTGGTCGGCACGTGCGGGCTGACCTTGGGGCTTCGATACGGCGTTCCGGCCGTGTCAGGGCCTGCGGCGAACGGGCTGTTTCCGAACACCTCCGCGAACACCTCCTCCGCCTTTCGCGGTTTGAATTTAGGATGCTCCGGCTTGTTGGCTCCTGGGTGGGACACGTGCGCCGGGAACGCCGAGTGCGGCGTGCCTTGCGGCGTGGGATGCGGTTGTGGGGGAGGAGTGGCTTGCGACGGAGGGTGAGCCTGAGGGGGAGCATGGCTTTGGCTTGTATGGTCCGGCTGCTGCTTCTGATGGGTCTGATCGCTCTGCTGCTGCTGCCGCTGCGGATGTGCGTGCGATTGGTTGTGCGCGTGGCCTGGGGGAGGGGTGTGTGAATGTGCTTGCGCCGGGTGACCTTGCGTAGGCGGCGCAGGCGGCGGCGGCCCCTTCAGCCCCTCCTCGCCGTCTTTATCGTAGACTGCTCGCTTGTCAGCATCACTTAGGACCTGAAAATGAGGCAGAAACGGTCCGTGAGGCTCAATAAAATGTTTAACAAGGTCTCAGTCTGAGTACATGGATGGCTTTTGTAAAGGTAGAAATCGACGGACTGAAAGGGGTACCTCGTATGCTTCGGTGATCTCCTTGAACTTCGCCTCTGCTTCTTTTTTATTAGCGGGGTTCTTGTCCGGGTGCCATCGCATCGCTAACCTTCTATACGCCTTTTTTAACTCTTCCTCAGAAGCTCCCTTTGGCAAATTAAGGACGTCATAGTAGTCGACACCCATGACCCTAACAATGCTTTCCTAGTCTAGTATACTAATTAGTTGACGACGCTAAGCTACACTACCCGTGCACAGCACACGCTACCGCTTTTGGCACAAGACGCGCCATCCGCCTAATAGTTGCCGTGAAGGACGCTAGACAGTAGCAAGGCGAACGTGAATACGAAAAGCCCTGGAAACTAAACGAGAAGGTCAGATTGAAAGGAAACACGGAGGGAGCACGTCGAAAATGGTGAGGTTGTGGGTGGGTTGCGAGTGAATGCGTGGGGGAGGTGAGGTCAGGCGGAATGAGGGTGATGAGAGGGGAGGGACGGGTGACACTCGAGTTCTGGACTTACGGGTATGGTTGAGGCAGCATTTGGGGGAAGGGGGGAAACAACGGGGGGCGGGGGGAGAGATTTGCGTGGAGTGAGGGGCAGGGGGCCTCTAGAAGGGGTGGCGGGCAGCAGTGGGGTTGATTTGTGTTTGAGGGAGGGGGAGGAGGAATGATAGATTCAGAACGGATTGATTTTGAGGGAGTGGTGGTTCGACGGGGCTGGATTGACCGAAGCGACGGGTTGCTCGCTTGGACTGTTCGGCGCGCGATCCGTGTGGGCTGGCGACCATTTCTCCTTCCCTCCCTCGCGATCGCCTTTGCCAGAAACGCGCCACGGCGACCCCTGAATGATGCAGGCCGAAATGGCAGACGAATGGGGAGTCAGCAGCAGGTCGTCTGGAAAAGTCCGACCCCGTTAGAGTCATGGATGATGTTCGCCATTGAGATGGGACAATAGTGAAAGATGTTTCAACCGAGCGATGCCGAATCGCGAGGCTCAATCGGGGTTTCGTCACGTCGAGGGGAAGGGCTCACTCAACGCGCACGAGCCTGACCCCTGTCGGGCCAACAACGTGGCTTTGGTAATGGGAGTCAGCCACTCCCAAGGGCCATCAGAGAGCGGTAAAAAAGATCGCGTCGACTTGAGAATTATCCGAACCTAAACTTCAAACAGGCTCGTTCAACCAGGCAGTGTGGCTCGGGTATTGGCTGGCTTGTTTTTGGTGAGTCGCCAGATTACCAAACCAAACCCACGCCTAGGCCCAGTTCGGCAGGCATTATGGCCATTATGGGCATTTTTAACGGGCCCCCAAAAAATGCCGCTTGGGCATTTTTTGGAAACAGCTTCGAAATCGGACAGTAGCTGGGGTGCACCTTCAAAAAAACGGTTTGACTGTTCGGTTGGCATTTATTGGGTGTAGATTGATGGCATCAATCGAAATTTTGGTTTCGCAGAAGATGGTAGGCAGTTTCTCAGATGGATCGCGCGATCATGTGATTGGCTAAGATATTTGACCAGACACTGTTTAATGCCCCGAATCACTCATACCCCGCATGGTGCGGGGCCTCGAGGCCGCATGGTGCGGCGGATTAAAAAATGGGCACTTTGCCCGAGAAACTGGGTTCGTGGAAGCTTCCGTCGGGTGAAAACACCTGCACAAAAAGGGCTGTTCGGGAGGCATTCCATTATTGTCAGGGTCGGCGTAGATCCGCTTATATCGAGCCTTGATAATCATTCACGCGCTTATCAAGGAAGGTTCCAGGGTGGTCATTTCACTGTAGCCCAACTGCCGAGGCCGTTTATATAATGCCTGCCGAACTGGGCCCTAATGACTGAGCCCATTCCCAAAGCTGAGGTGGTGCTATGGCCTGGCTTGGCCCAAGGTTTCCTCCACGTCGTTTCAGCAGTCACAGCAAGCTCGCCAATAATTTATTTTGTCCGGACTCTCCACTCAGCTCCAGCGCGATCCCCGTCCTGACGTTCCCGATCGGGGATGTCCTTTTATAAGTTCGACTATTGTTTGTAGAAACTCCTGGAGATCTGTTGGTCACAGCCGAAACTGCTTTAATCGAGGAAATCTCGAATCTTCGCCCCAACAGCCCCTCCCTCCATCGTGGAATTTTCACCCTAGCTGACGTCACAGGTGAAGTTCATGTTCTTCAAAACAGCTCGCAATTGAATTACCAGATTCCATTCGCAACACAACCTGGTTCACAGTAGCAGAGCATATCCTTATGCCTGCAATTCAGCACCCTCGTCAACAGTATCCTGTCAACCGACCTTACCGCTGCTCGTGCTCCGTGCTCGCATTATCCACGGTTCTCCTCGCGGCTATCTTCCTGATGCTCGCCCCGTCGATCTTTCTTCTGCCTCGAGTGCTCCGCCCTTCCAGCATCCCATTCCTCTCCACAGCGCGTCCCCGACAACCGCCGTCTAAGCCCCTTAACTCCACCGCCTCCCGATTACCTCACCTCTCCTCGAATTCCATGGCGACCACCACCGCTGCCACCTCAGCCGCGTCTGACGGCGCAGGAGCGAGTGCAGTTGGCGCAGCAGCGGAAGACAAGCTCAAGCAGCCGCGGAAGCCGCTGCGCAAGCTGCTGTCGAAAGAGCAGGCGGAGGGCGACGGCGCGCGGGTGCGGCGCAGCATCGGGCGGCCCGAGATGCGGTCCCTGGATCCCTTTCTCATGCTCGACGAGTTCAAAGGTAGGGATTTGCCTGCCATACGCCTAGGGTTTCACACGCCTGCTGGCCCCGCCTGTCGCTCGTCAACCTTGGGGGTCCCCTTTTCGCCCGTTTTCCCCACTCTTCTCCTCAGTGCCCCCACCCCGGCCCTCCTTCCCCTGTTTCGTGGATTTTTCCGCCTTTCAACAGTTGTCAGTTTATTGTCTTCGCTTCGCTTTCCCCTCATCATCCCTCTTCACACTCGTTCCGACCGTGATGCGGCTTTCCCTTGCCCCTCCGCGATCTCTCCCCTTTGCAGTTTCCGCGCCTGCAGGATTCCCCGACCACCCTCACCGCGGTAGGATGCCACACGTCATGCTCACACCATCCATAGCTCCATCTTTCTTAGCTGAAGCTGTGCATTCTTGTGACCGTGTTTGGTTTGCTGCCATCAATTTCGCAAGTGGGCGGTTTTTTCTCTAACCTGCCAGTTTCTCCGCCATGACAATCCGCCTCACATTCTTTTTCCCCCCTTGTTCCGAACTCCTTTCTCTCGCGGCAGGATTCGAGACGGTCACATACATGATAGAGGTATGGACGCACGTTCAGACGTTTCTCCATAGACTCTTCCTCTTGCTCCATGTGGTAGCCGTTCCAACCCCCAACATCATAGCACTTCTTCTCTGACTGCAATTCTCATGGCTCAGAACCCTGCCCCTGCACCCCTCACTCCCCCCCAATTCCCCTTCTCCTGCGCCCTCTCCTCCTATTACTCACCTTCTCGTCCTCCCTACCCCCTCTCCTCCTCTCCTACATCAACAACTTTTTCTGACCCTGCTCTGCTCGCAGGGTGCGTTCGCACACGAGGACTTCAACGGGCACAAGGGCATCATTGGCCCGGGCGACCTGCAGTGGATGACAGCTGGGCGCGGCGTGGTGCACGCGGAAATGCCTGCCACCAAGGGGCGCTGCCATGGGCTGCAGCTGTGGGTCAATCTGGCCTCTAAGGACAAGATGTGAGGCCTTCCCTTCCTGTGTTTCTGTTTCTGCGCCGTCTAGCTCGAAGGGAGTGTGTGTGCTTTGTTTCAAAACCTATTGCCTGCGCCACACTCTTCCAACAAGGTTTGGCCTTGGCCTGTTTCCATTACCCATTTATTGGCAGGGTTCCTTCCAACTATCAGGAGCTGAAGGACACAGACGTTCCCAAGGTGGAGAGCGATGGGGTTCAAGTGGCAGTGATTGCAGGGACGTCTCTCGGCATTACATCTCCCGTCTACACTCTCACGCCCACCATGTACCTGTCTTTCTGCCTTCAGCCCAACGCCCACCTGCGCCAGGCCATTCCAATGGGGTGGAATGCATTTATCTACACTCTTTCTGGCAAAGCCAACATCGGAGATTCTGGATCTGCTGCTATTGGCCCTCACCATACGGTTGAGCTGGGTCCTGGAGATGGGGTGGAGGTGTGGAATAAGGGTACAGAGGAGTGCAGATTTGTGCTGATTGGGGGAAAGCCGATTGGGGAGCCAGTGGCGCAATATGGACCGTTTGTTATGAACACGGAGGAGGAGCTGAGGAAGACGTTTTACGACTACCAGGTGGGTATGAATGGCTTTGAGAAGGCCAGCTCCTGGAGTAGCGGCATTAAAGATGGTTTCCCAGGGATAATGTGAATTTGATCTAAACATACGTATTTGCAATATAAGATACATACGTTTGCACCTGAGCCTCTTGGTGTTTTGCTGTGCACCTGTATCTCTAGCTATCAGGATTCGGCTTGTACGATATGCCAAAACTACCCGCGGTTCGATCCCCTTTTCCCGTATGAGCCCCGTCGTGCCCACAATTCAACGTCACAAATGAAATCGCGTCAATCCGGATTTTTCTCGTCACTTTTTCGGTGGGATGGGAGGGGAAAGGGCTGCTTCCTGAATGTGCTAGAAGCAACCATGCACCTCTTTTCGGCACTTCCCCTCCTGTCCTCTCTTCAATCTCTTCACTTCAGTTCCAGAACCCATCAGCCATCAGGCATGACATGCACCGTCATCCGCTTGTGCATGCTTTGCCCTGTCCACCACGGAAACGCATAAAAGTTTTACCTGCCGCGTTCACTCCGTAAACAGCAAGTAGCGCTATGCGTTCTATGACTTAGCTCATAAGGTCTCGCGCTCGTAAGGTCTCCGCGCTTTCTTACAAGGTGTTCGACTGTGATTGTGGTTTAGCTCTCCTGTCTTGGAGTTTCCCCTGCGTCTACTACTTTTGCCCATAGGTTAATCGCCGCTGTCCTTAACTTCTTGTTAGCAACTATTCTTATTGCTACAGACGGGTGCGAATGAAAGCGCCTTTACAGACGGATTTATATGATCGCTCGTGCCTGGCATGGGGCAGCGCTCATGGTTGCCGCGGCGCGAGCTTGAAGCGCGATGGGTGGTACGACTCGCTGGACACGTGCCACGCGTCAAAACGACAGCGATTGAACGAAGCTCGTTGTTTCCCTCAATCCTACGCGGCGAGAGGCTCGGCGGCTGACGGTTTAGCCTTGCCAAGCATAGCCAATCCCTTTGCTCCACGATGCAGCGGCGACGTCGGCGGCAGCGGCGGCGGGGTCGGCGGCAGCTTCCGAGAGGATCAACTAGAGCTGCCGAAAAGCGGCTGCTTCTCGCGTGATACGAGCGGTACGATGAGCGTTACCACGGGGAAGCGGAACCTTTCGGAAATCGGGAACAATGTGGATGCGATTGGAGGAATGGTGGTGGAGACGGAAGGGAGGAAGAAGATGCGAGCGGATGGCACGTACGGCGAGGAGGAGGGTACGGCGGGCGGAAGAGAGGAAGGAATGGGAGCGGGGAACCGCGAGGGAAGCACTAGATTGAAACGAAGGAGCGATGCGCGCGCCGATGCACTAAACGGATCTGTTTTTGGCGGGGTGGCGACGGGTAAGCTGGCGAGAAGAGACGGCGGGCGTGAAGTGGAGAGAAGGGCGAGGAGGAACGGCGCATTGGATGAAGCGCACGTTGCGCATTCAACGCAAGACGCTGGTGACGGTGATGGTGATGATGATCATGCTGCTGTTGCTGATGCTTCTGAAGAGGCGTCTCGTCTGTTCAGTGACTTCAACTACTGGAGGCTGCCTTATGGGGGCTCCGTCTTTGGCGCGGCAGATTGCATGATAGATACTACGCTAGTGGAGGCGGATGGAGGAGGCTCGAGCAGAAGCATGCCTATGGCGAGGTCGAATGAGGAAGGAACGCATGGTGAGCGGTTCTCTGCTGGGGGCGGAATGAAGCGGACAGTGGGAAGGGAGGGCGGAGAGGATTGGTGCATGGAAAAGAAAAAGAGGCAGCGGTGGTTGTAGCTAACAATACTGATGGGCCAATGCTCACTCTATGGTCAATGGGTTTAGGCTCTTGGTCAAATGCATGTCTATGGTACCTGACGTACTGGTCTCAGTGTGTGTGTGGTACCAGGAGCCAGCCTTGTCCTAATTTGCTTTTGGCTGGAATCATGTTTCAGCCCAGAAAGTAGAGTCTCTGGCCTTTGGCAAGGCCTTGCTGTAGGATGCGGGTAATATACGGTGTAAGTGGATTCGGTGGAGTACGGTAATTGCTGTGTACGGAAACAGTGTTGGGCTGAGAAAAGCCCTTAGGATCTTTGCAGGACTAAACTCTGAGTAGGAACAATGTAGTAGCGGAAGCGTTTAATGAGAAGTTTGTGAACCACCTTGCGCTGGTATGTGAGGGCAAAGTAGATTGATTAATCAAAGAGATACAAGGCTTTTATAAGAGTACAAGGAATATGAAAAGATGCAACTAATAACTGTTTTACTGTTTGCTGTTGCGGTTCGATACAGAGACGACTCGGGCAACTGCTCGATAACGAGTCAGTTGTTTGTCCTTGCTGTCGCGCTGTACTTGTCAGGTCAAAGGTCGCTGACCTTTGACTTTCGCGTAACCTCCAGCAATTGTTCAACCTCCGAGGGTTGACTCGCTAATGCTTCGATATGTTTCGCTTCGCTTCTGACTTGGTGTTTCGACACGACAGAGGCGCTAAATCAATTGTTTCCAACACTCCCCTTCGCTTCTGGAGTGTCGCTGCTGGTGACGTGGCTCTGTCCAGTCAGCAGCATGCAGTACTCGAACTTCTGCTTTCCGAGCTTCTTGGTCAAGTAATCAGCTGCCATCTCGGACGTGGGACAGTAAGACAGCTCAAGTCTCCCCTTCTCGATCTCGTCCTTCACGAAGAAATATTGCAGGGCGATGTGCTTCGTCCTGTTCGCGAATCCATTTTTGTTGGCTATGCGAATTGCTGACTGGTTGTCGCAGAATAGGGAGAAGCTGGGTAACTGAGCTAGCTTCGCTTCCTCCAGGAGTTCGCGAAGGTACAATCCTTCCTTGGTGGCCGAGCAGAGTGCGATATATTCTGCTTCAGCTGAGGAGAGGGCGATTAACTCCTGCTTGCTCGACTGCCAGGAGATAGGTCCGATAGGTTCGAAGCGATAGATGTAGCCGGTGCGCGAGCGTCTGTTGTCGGAGTCGCCGGCGTGATCGGCGTCGACGTAGCCGATTAACTTAGGTGTCGAGGTTCCGTTCCTGTGATAGGTCAGGCCGATCGTCGGAGTGCTAACGAGGTAGTGAAGAGCGCGGTCGAGCTCCGCCATGTGTTCTGCCTCAGGCCTTTTGAGGTAGGTGGCGAGTTGACTCGCAGAGTACGATAGATCCGGGCGGCAGGTGACGGCCGCGAAGAGGAGGCACCCCAACTTTCTCTGGTAGTCGCGTATGCCTGCGGGCTTGAGCGGAGTGGAACTTTCCTTGTGATTTCCTGCGGTGTAGCGGTATGGCGTGGAGATGGTGATCGGGGTGAGTCCGAAGCGTTTGGCGATAGTGTCGGCATATTTCGCGGCGTTGAGATCGATCGCGCCTTCCTCTTCCTGGATGTTAAGGCCGAGATACTGCGTGACGGTAGACGAGACCGTGAGCGTGAGATCTTGTTGTAGCTCCCCTTCGAACCAGGTAGTGACGTCGTCGGTCGAGCCGATGTAGAGCAGGTCATCTACGTAGACGATGAGTAGAATGTAGTCGTTGCCCTTTATGAGTTGGTACATGCCCTGGTCGTGCGGTAGCTGGCAGAATCCGATGCGAATAAGTCTGGCGTGCAGATACTGCTGCCACAGTCTCGGTGCCTGTTTGATGCCGTACAGGGACTTTAGCAGCTGGCAGATTTTGTTAGGTTCTCCGTTTGACCTGTGCGGTAGTTCAACGAAGATTTCTGCATCAACGGGTGCGTAGAGGAAGGCATTGGCGACGTCAATCTGTCGTAACTTCCTTTTCTTCATGGCGACGATTGCGAGGAGAATTCGCAGTGAAGTGTGTCGGCTGACCGGCGCGAACGTTTCAGTGAAGTCGCGTCCGTGTTCTTGGTCGAAGCCACGTACGACCCAGCGAGCTTTGAACTTATCGATGGTGCCATCTGCCTTCGTCTTCACACGGAAGACCCATTTCCCGGTGAGTATTGTCTTGTTTTGTGCCACGCTGATGGGGACGATTTTCCAAGTGTTGCGTTCCTCCAGTGCTTTCAGCTCCCTGTCCATGGCTTCGCGCCATTTTTCCCTATGCTCCCCTCCCAGAGCCTGCTGAACCGTGGCAGGCTCCTTAGGAAGCGCGACGCCGTGGACCGCGGTGACGAGGCCGAGTATCTGGAGACCACTCTGTGTGTAGCGGGGGAGTGTTGTGTCCTCGGGATAAGCTGCTTCGTCACCTGCTTCTGGGTCAGGTATGAAATTGGGCCCTATGCGTTCTGCTTCGTTGGTGTTGACTCTTGCAGGTGTAACGTAACCGTTGTCGGCGAAGTGATAAAATACTTTTGCGTTGACGCTTTCGCGAGGATTTTCGTCATCCATTGGGACGTCGACGGAGCAGTAAGGGAGAGGTCCGGCTTCCTCCGAGGCTTCATCCACGTTCTGCTCATCCCAGTCAGCTTCGTCTGCTGCCGAGGCGAAGACTCGGTCACCATGAAAACCACATGTGGGGTCCCGGTCTTCTTCCAGGTTGGCAAGGTACGTCGGAAGTGTGAGTCGCTCGTAGAAAATGACATCACGTGCTGCTACTGTTTTCTTTGAGTGGACGTCGAAAATCTTCCACGTGTTGTAGTTCTTTTCAATGCCCAGGTGTAGTCCCCACTGTGCGCGTTGGGAGAATCGGCCGGCGCGTGCAGTTGGGGGTCGGTACTGTACCATGCAGCCGAAATTTCGCAACATTTTTGTGCTGCCCTGTTTTCCTGTCCACAGCAGGTGCGGTGATGCGTTGTTCGGGAGCGATGATGATGAGAGCAAGTTGTGCAGCATGACAGCGTGGTCCATTGCTTCGGGCCATTGGTGGTTGGGTAGCCGCATGCCACGTAGCAGCTTGCGCATGGTGTTCTGGAGAGTCCTGTTCATCCTTTCTGCTACGCCTTGCTGTTGGTGGGCGTAGGGAAGAGAGATGAGCCGCTTGATTCCTCTTTCTGCCAAGTACTGCTTGAACCTCTGTGAGGTGTATTCTCCTCCCCCGTCAGAGTGGAAGCTCTTTAGTTTAACTCCCGATTCCCGTTCTGCTGCTGGGAGCCAGGCAACGAAGGCTTTGAAGGCCATGTCGCGGCTTGGAAGGTTGAGATGCCAGACATAACGAGTGGCGGCGTCGATGAACGTGATGGTGTAGTTGTATGCTCCTTGACCGGGTTCGCGATTGTAAAGTATATCGCTGTAGACCTTCTCCAAAGGTGCGTACGCTGGTGCACTTGGGTTGTGATGGGAAACGAAGGGATGATGCGGTAAGTCAGCTTCTGGGCAGGTGAAGCAAGTTCCTCGCATTCGTCGAAGTTCTCTGCCGTCGGGTAAGAGTAGTGAGTCTTTATCAAGAACGCCTGCTCGTATCGTGTTGTTTAACGTCGTGTTGCTCGGATGTCCCATTCGTTTATGCCAGAGATCTTCGTCGGCGCGATGTCCGGGTGAGCGTCGGTATAAGTCGGAGTTGGAGTAGAAGCCTGTAGTGAAATTTGCGCTTCGATGGACTTCCCGTGGTGTCGGATTTAGTTGCTGCGCAGGAGTCGGTGGAGTGTCGTCGTCGATTGGGGCTGGTGCAGTTGAAGGACCCGCGATTGGTGCCGATGTTGTCTCTGCTGCTGCTGGTGTTGTCTCTGCTGCTGCCGATGTTGTCTCTGCTGCTGCCGATGTTGTCTCTGCTGCTGCCGATGTTGTCTCTGCTGCTGCCGAGTGTTGAATCGTTGCTAATGCTCTTGTTCGTTCTGCCTCAGGGATGGTATGCGAGTACCAGAAGCCTTCGGGACTGAAGTTGGGGTCGAGATCCGGTGGATGTGTCCAGGAGGTGAAGGTGACGATCCCGTCGCTGTCAGCGGTGCCAAGATCTGGGACGAAGTCGAGGACGAAAACGTTATTTTTCAGGACCGCCTTCCCGATGTAAAGACCGCCCTTCCCGTGGTATAACTTGAACTCCTGTGTTGTGCTGTCTGCTTCGAGGTGGATGCCTTTCGCCATCAGCTGACTGACGCTCAGTAAGTTGTAGCCGAGTCCCTCCGCAATTAACACTTTTGACATTTGCAGTATTACGTTTGTCTCTCGTGACTGAAGTTGCACCACACCTTGTCGTTGTGTGCGCAGGTTCTGGTTGTTGGCGACGGTGATGACGACTTCGCGTTGAAGTTGGTGTTCGCGTTGAACGAAGCGTCCTGAAGAGCACATGTGCTGTCCGCAGCAACTGTCCAAGAACCACGTATCTTTCCCGGACGGCTCGCTTTGAGCGATGGCTGCATACATCGGGTTCGGTTGAAGTGACTCGCGGCGAGGGGTGCTGTTGTCGAGTTGCTCTTCCGGTGAGTAATGTGGTGGTGACTCGGTGATACAGGAGTCAGTCAATCTTGCCATGCAACTGACGATGTTTCTTGCTCCTTGTGCAGATTGTGTTGACGATGCCGTTGAAGACTGCAGTTGACTCGTGGGGTGCGGTTGCGTGGATGCCACTTGACTGCTTGAAGGACGAAGTTGGGGTTGCGGCGGTGTTGAATGCTGTCTATTCGGGCAGTGTGTGCGAGGGTGCCCTGAAGTCTTGCAGAGATGACAGAACGGAGGTACGGGTTTTGGTTGATGCCGGTTGTTGTTGTTGTTGTAGCGCCGTTGAGTGTGAAACGCAAACTCGGGTACTGACGTTTTCTTCTTGTGCCGTTCCTTTTGCAGGTCCATGTCTTGCTGTTCAGCGTGAATTTCAGCGCAGAGTGCTGCTTCAGAGATCTTTCCGTGAGCTCGGAGTATGGCGCGGGTGGAGCGCCAATGAGGACCAAGACCGCCAATGATGACTGTGACGAAGGCGTCTTCCGATATCGATCCTCCGCATCGAAGGAGTTTGTCGCGCAATTCGAGACAGCGACTGATATACGCCATCCCCTTTTCGTCTGGTTTCATTTCCACTGTTGTCAGTTGCGCCATTAACCGACTCTGGTTGACGCTGTCTGTTGCCTGATACAGGTTCTTCAGGTGGTTGTACGCAAGCTCGGCGGAATTTCCGTATCCTCGGTAAGACCGAATATTCTGCTGCTGGTTCGGTGTGACGTTGCGCAGTAGGATTGTATACGCCATCATGGATTGATATGTATACTGCTGCTTGTCATATTGGGTCCCGTGCGTTGGATATGGCAGGGACCCGTCGAAGAAGCCAAGAATCTGCGCGCCTTCCATCATCAGTTCGAATTCGAACGACCAGGTAAAGAAGTCGTTTCCGTCAAATGGTCTTGATGTCTGCAGTTTTAAGACGTGCGCAAACTGCGACTGAACTTGAAGTGCATCCAATGTCTTCTCTTGCTCAGGTGAAGGCTGCTGGCGCGGCATGAAGCTGACGGAACCACGCTGGGGTTCATACGGGGCGAAGGTAGGTTGCTGTTGCTGATTTCCTCGCGCGTAGGATGAACCATCGAGGCTCATCGGCGTTACATCGTTGTTGTTGTTGCTGTTGTTTGACTGCGCAGGTGCCCCTTGCTGGTGTTGTTCGTAGAAGGACATGAAGGAGAAGAACTTCTCCATCATGCTTGGGTCGAAGCCCGCAGCTTGATTTGCGGGAGTTTCAGTAGACCCAGCTGCCGGTTTTGTTGCTGTGCCCTCCTCTGTCTGTAGGCCAGAGGCAGGAGGTGGAGTAGGAGTAGTACCGGGAGAACCATTAGAGGAACTCCTTTCCTTCTGAGTAGCCATGCTTTCTGATGTTGTAGGTGTCTTGATAGTGGAATTTGTCCTGACTGCTCTCATACCATGTTGGGCTGAGAAAAGCCCTTAGGATCTTTGCAGGACTAAACTCTGAGTAGGAACAATGTAGTAGCGGAAGCGTTTAATGAGAAGTTTGTGAACCACCTTGCGCTGGTATGTGAGGGCAAAGTAGATTGATTAATCAAAGAGATACAAGGCTTTTATAAGAGTACAAGGAATATGAAAAGATGCAACTAATAACTGTTTTACTGTTTGCTGTTGCGGTTCGATACAGAGACGACTCGGGCAACTGCTCGATAACGAGTCAGTTGTTTGTCCTTGCTGTCGCGCTGTACTTGTCAGGTCAAAGGTCGCTGACCTTTGACTTTCGCGCAACCTCCAGCAGTTGTTCAACCTCCGAGGGTTGACTCGCTAAGTGTCAGAATCCCAACCACTAGACCATTGGGATAAAATGGCTTGTTTCAGTAGCGGGTCAGTGCGCCCATCACCCCCCAGGCTAACATGCCTGTAACCCCCCAAGGATCAATCGGGGATCTCACAGTGCAGCTCTACTGACACCCCCCCACACTGGGAGGCCCAGGACTGAGCACAGCGGCAACGGCCTGCATGTGCATACACCGGGATTCGAACCCGAGACCGCTCTGATACCATGTCAGAATCCCAACCACTAGACCATTGGGATAAAAGGGCTTGTTTCAGTAGCGGGTCAGTGCGCCCATAACCCCCCAGGCTAACATGCCTGTAACCCCCCAAGGATCAATCGGGGATCTCATAGTGCAGCTCTACTGACGCCCCCCCACACTGGGAGGCCCAGGACTGAGCACAGCGGCAACGGCCTACATGTGCATACACCAGGATTCGAACCCGAGACCGCTCTGTCGAAATAGTAGGCAAGAATCAGAAACAAGAAAAGAGGGTTTTCATTAGCAGCAGTTGAGATACATATAGGAAACCCTAATTGGGTTGTACTCGCTATAAAGTACCCCACTGCAGGCTAGACAAACATCGACATTCTGACACACCCCCATAGTCAAAGTGGGGTACAATCAACACAACAAGTAGGCAGTGCAATAGTTCACAAGGATAAGCAAAGCTAGAGGCTATCACAGAGGGCAAGTGAGGAGGAGGAGAAACTATGGAGGACGAGAAGATGAGAGGCGACGGCTGAAGCTGCAGACACACGGGCAACAGGAGTGCGCAGCACTGACGCTACCAGGCTAAACCCGGGCTACACGGCGACAGGCGCAGCTGGCTCACTGTGCTACCAGAAGTGCTCACACTGTGGCTACCGGGCGCAGAGCCCCGGACTACACGGCCACAGGGGGTCGTGGCTCTCTGGACTACCAGGAGTGCTCATACTGTGGCTACCGGGCGCAGAGCCCCGGACTACACGACCACAGGGGGTCGTGGCTCTCTGGACTTCAGGCGCTGCGGACGACAAGTCGGCTACCTCCGGTCAACCTCCCCCAACTGTCCCTCACCCCTTTCACACACTCCCTGCTGTACCCCTAGCACTGCTCACACGCCACCCCCCTCGTATCACTCCGACGGCTCCAACACATCCACCCCCCTCAGCGGCAGCTGCAGCAGTGGGAGACGGAGGAGGAGGAGGAGCAGGGGACGGCGCACACACCTGTCACCCCCAAACTTGCCACCCCCACACTCGCCATCCCCAAACCCTAACACAGGCAGCAGCGGGGGGCGGTGCGCGGGCAGCAGCTGGGGGGACGGCGCGCGGCTCGGGCAGCAGCTGGACGGGCTGCGCACGGGCCTGGCGCGAGCCGTACGAACCGCGCGCGGGCTGTACGGGCCGCGCGCGGGCCTGGCGCAGACCGTACGAGCCGCGCGCAGGCCTGGCGCAGGCCGTACGGGCCGCGCGCGGACCTGGCGCAGCCCGTACAGGCCGCGCGCGGGCTGTACGGGCCGCGCACGGGCCAGGCGCAGGTCGCGCGAGCCGCGTTGGGCGACGGGGGGCGACGCGCGGGTCTCCAGGGGCGCGGCGACGGGCGACGGGGGGCGTCGCAGGTCGACGGGGCAGGAAAAACCGCCGCGCGCCTCGGGGCGGACGGCGGGCAGAAAACCGCCGCGCGCCCAGAGCGCGCGGCGGGATGAAAAATACGCCGTGCACCCGAGCGCGCGGCAAGCAGAACACGTCGCGCGCCCGGGGCACGCGATAGGCAGGACAGCAGCGGAAGCATTAGGTGGCGGGCCCATCCACAGGATCGACCCAGGAGGGTCGACCTGCTCTGATACCATGTCGAAATAGTAGGCAAGAATCAGAAACAAGAAAAGAGGGTTTTCATTAGCAGCAGTTGAGATACATATAGGAAACCCTAATTGGGTTGTACTCGCTATAGAGTACCCCACTGCAGGCTAGACAAACATCGACATTCTGACACGCTCTGATACCATGTCAGAATCCCAACCACTAGACCATTGGGATAAAAGGGCTTGTTTCAGTAGCGGGTCAGTGCGCCCATCACCCCCCAGGCTAACATGCCTGTAACGCCCCAAGGATCAATCGGGGATCTCACAGTGCAGCTCTACTGACACTAAGAGCGTGTTCCTGCGGCCTCATATCAGGCAACCTCGTATCGGATTCGCGTCGAACCGCACTAAAACACATCCAACCGCATTCGAACACACTGAAACGTATTTCACCGCGCGAAGCTGATACGAGGTGTGTCTGATACAAGGTGTAGGAACACGCTCTAATGCTTCGATATGTTTCGCTTCGCTTCTGACTTGGTGTTTCGACACGACAGAGGCGCTAAATAAATGTCAAATGTTATTATAGGTTCTTAGGCTACAGTGAGTAGCACTCTACGGAGTACAACACTTTTAGGGTTGCTATTTGTATCCCTTGTTTCCCTAGTTCACACATTCCGTTGTTCGCTAACTTTGAGATGGTATCATGAGTAGGTGTCGATCCTCTCGCCTAGCCTAGCCTAGCTAGCGCCATAGCGCCCTCCGCACCCTTGCGCCCTCCGCGCCCTCCGCGCCCTCCGCGCCCTCCGCGCCCTCTGCGCCCTCCGCGCCCTCCGCGCCCTCCGCGCCTTAGCCTCCGCGCCCTCCGCGCCCTCCGCGCCATCTCCGCGCCTTAGCGCCCTCCTCCTCCGCGCGTTAGAGCCCTCAGCGCCCCTAGCCTGCGCCCCTAGCCCGTCGCCCAGGCGCCCGCCCTAGCCCGACGCCCAAGCGCCCGCCCTAGCCCGTCGCCCAGGCGCCCGCCCTAGCCCGTCGCCCAGGCGCCCGCCCTAGCCCGTCGCCCAGGCGCCCGCCCTAACCCGTCGCCCAGGCGCCCGCACCAGCCCGTCGCCAAGGCGCCCGCCCCAGCCCGTCGCCCAGGCGCCCGCCCCAGCCCGTCGCCCAGGCGCCCGCCCTAGCCCGTCGCCCAGGCCCGCGCCCTAGCCCGTCACCCAGGCCCCCGCCCTAGCCCGTCGCCCAGGCGCCCACCCTAGCCCGTCGCCCAGGCCCGCGCCCTAGCCCGTCGCCCAGGCGCCCGCCCTAGCCCGTCGCCCAGGCGCCCGCTTTAGCCCGTCGCCCCAGCCCGCGCCCTGGCCCGTCGCCCCAGCCCCGCAGGCAACGCGCCGCGCGGGTAGCGCGCCCCGCAGGCGGCGCGCCCCGTGGGTAGCGCGCCCCGCAGGCAGCACACCCTGCAGGCAGCGCGCCCCGGAGCGCTTTAGCGCCAGAAATAAAATAAATAAATAAATAAAAACCCTAAAAAAAAAAAAAAAAAAAAAGGAGGGTTTCGGGTGGGGGGCTGCAACTGTCGGCCGCGTTCCTACTTGCCGGACGACCTGCACAGTTGCCTGCATCCCGCAGCCGTCAGTACTACAGCCCCTACTGTCGCACGTACGTTCCACTGCCAGTGGCTCTACTAGCGGCAGCCGACAGCCGCACCTACGGTCTCTAGCTCCGGCCGTTCCTACCTCCAGCCAGCCCTAGCTCGCCGTTTCTAGCTCCAGCCAGTTGTGCTCCAGCCGTTCTCGCTCCAGCCGTTCTCGCTCCTCGCTCGTAGCTCAGTTTGCTCCGTACTCCGTAGCTCGCCTAGTTTCACCTGTCGCTCCTAGCCTGCCGCTCCTGCACCCCGCTAGCTTTTATCATGGAGTCCACTAGGGTTCTCCAGCAGCAGGGACAGCAGCAGCGGCCGTTTCAGCAGTGGCTTCCGCAGCAGCAGGGGCGCCCTCAGCAGCTGTGGCGCCCTCAGCAGCCGTGGGGGCCTGGTGGTTCAGGTCGTGTTGGCTGCAGCAGCGGCCCAGCCAGCTGGGGGGCTCGTCGCGGTGGCCGCGACGTCGGCCCCTGCCAGTACCGGATCCTGACCGGCCCTGGCGCTGGCACTACCTGCTGGCGTCCTGACCACTCTGCACAGCGCTGCTACAGCCGCCTCGACGACCTTTACCGTGAGCGTTTTGGGCCTGAGTCGGCTCCCCCGATCTGGCCCGGTCTGTTTCGTAGTGGTTACCCTGTGTTTGATATGTCTATGGATGCTGTTTATTATGTCACGTACGGATCTCTTGGCTTACGTGTACCTAGCTTAGGACCTTTGCCTGTTGCTAGTGTCGGTACTTGTGCTTTTAGTGTAGGTGCTTGTGTAGTCACTAGCCCGGCCGTGACGACTGCTGTTGCGTCGCTCTCCTTCACGCTAGACTCCGGCACGTCTTAGTGCTTCTTCCGCGACCACACCACTGTCACACCTCTTTCGGCTCCAGTCCCAGTTGCCCTGGCTGATCCTAGTTCAGGACCAGCAGTTGCTTGCAGCTCGACCACCCTCCCGTGCCCAGCTGTCCCCTCTGGTTTCCTCACTGGTCTCTACATCCCCTCGTTCTCTCGGAACTTGGTGGGTGTTGGATACCTTCAGGACCGGGGGATCACAGTCACTTTTCCTGCGCACGGGAGGACTGCGATCTGTACGGACTCTTCCACCGGGGCAGTTCTTGCCACGTTCACCAGAGAGCCCCACTCAGGTCTCTTCGTCCTGCACACTCCGCCTCCGCAGGTAGTTGCGTCTGGTCAGGTTGCTTCGTCCCCCCCGGTAGCAGAGTCCGGTCAGGTTACTGCGTCCCCACCGGTTGCTGTGTCCGGTCAGGTTGCTGTGTCCGGTCAAGTTGCTGTGTCCGGTCTAGTTGCTGCGTCTTGCTCGTGTCGGTCTTTCACCCACCGGACCGTCTTGTGGCACCACCGTCTTGGCCACGCGTCGATCCCCCGCCTCCGCACTATGGCTGGTCACCGTCTTGTCTCAGGTCTCCCTCGCGTCTTCCCGTCACTCCCTCCCTCGCCTGCGCCGCCGTGCACTCCTTGCGTCGCCGGCCGTCTTCGTGCCACTCCGCACTCCTCCTCCCTTCGTCTGGCCACTGCTCCCTTCCAGACACTCCACTTGGATGTCTGGGGCCCTGCACCTACGCAGGGACCTGAGAGGGAGCGCTACTTTCTGGTGGTCGTCGACGACTTCTCCAGGTACACCACGGTGTTTCCTCTCGCGAAGAAGTCCGAGGTGACTTCTACGCTGATCCGGTGGCTTCTAGCCACTGAGGGCACTCGTGGCCGTCGTGTCTCCTGTCTCCACTCTGACCGTGGGGGTGAGTTTCGCTCAGGCATTCTTGCCGGATTCTGTGGCGAGCAGGGCATCGTACAGTCCTGGACGCTGCCAGAGTCCCCACAGCAGAATGGGGTTGCTGAGCGCCGCATTGGCTTGGTCATGGACATCGCCCGCACGTCCATGATTCATGCCCGTGCGCCCCATTTTCTGTGGCCCTACGCGGTTCGCTACGCCGCTCACCAGCTGAACCTCCAGCCGCGCGTCTCGCGGCCAGAGGCTTCACCGACCAGTCTTTGGACCGGGTCCCCTGGTGTTGGGTCAGCTTTTCGAGTCTGGGGCTGCCTTGCGCTTGTCCGCGACACCTCTGCGGACAAGCTCTCGGCTCGCGCCGTCCTCTGTGTCTTCCTTAGTTTCCCGGTAGCCTCGGCCGACTGGTCCTTTTACCACCCGCCCCTCCACCAGTTCCTAGACTCCCGTGACGTCCGGTTCGACGAGTCAGTGTCCTACTACACCAGGTACCCCTGTCGAGGTCTCCCGGTTCCCCTTCCCCCTCTTTTCCTCGCACCCTCTCTTCCCCCTGCTCCCGCTCCTCCGGTACCCCCACCCCCCCCTGGTCCTGCCCCGTCAGGTGTGTCTCACGCTACCCCTCTACCCTCGGTCGCGCGTCAGGTAGCGGCTCCCTCCCCGCAGTCCTCCTCACAGTCCCCTCAGCAGCCTTCGGTACTTCCGCGACAGGCTACTGTGGACTCGGTTGGTTTTGGAGCGGGAGGTGCAGCCACTGGCGGTACTCGGTCCGGGGGTGCTCGTTTGAGGGGTGCTGGAGTTGGAGGTGCTGGCGCAGGTGGCGCTAGCCCTGGGGGTGCTGGAGCTGGAGGTCCTGGCACTGGAGGTGCTAGTCCTGGGGGTGCTGGAGCTGGAGGTGCTGGCGCAGGTGGCGCTAGCTCTGGGGGTGCTGGAGCTGGAGGTGCTGGCACTGGAGGTGCTAGTTCTGGGGGTGCTGGAGTTGGAGGTCCTGGCACTGGCGGTACTAGTTCTGGGGGTGATGGAGCTGGAGGTGCTGGCACAGGAGGTGCTGGTTCTGGGGGTGCTGGTCTTGGGGGTGCTGGTTCTGGGGGTGCTGGTGCTGGAGGCGCTGGCACTGGAGGTGCTGGTTCTGAGGAGACTGGAGCTGGAGGCACTGGTTCTGCAGAGTCCACTCCGCCTCCCCACCGCCACGACACACGTCTCCAGGCAGCCCGTCGGCGTGAGCGTGAGGAGCAGGTGCTGTTGGAGAGGGAGCGGCAGGAGTTGCGGCAGTTGGACCTGCTGGAGCAGCAGCAGCAGCAGCAGCAGCAGCAGCAGCAGCAGCAGCAGCAGCAGCAGCAGCAGCCGCAGCAGCAGCAGCAGACACCGCCGCCGCAGCTGCGACCACAGCAGCTCCCTCTGGAGCGGCAGTTGTTCCCACCCGTGAGTGGCCTTCGGGCCCTTGGTCTTCCCTCCTCTCCTCCTGTTCACACTCCGTCCCCTCCAGCGTTTGGTCCCACGTTTCCTCCTCCTGACGACAGTCCGGCGGTCTGGTCTTCTCCTCCACCGCAGTCTCCTCCACCTGTTGTCCCACACTCTCGTGTCCGTCCCTGTCCTCCGTGTGCTCGTCACTCGTCTCCCGTTACCGACCTCCGCACTGCCCTCCTTGGTTCGTCTCTTCGTCGTCCTCCTCCTGAGTCCGTTCTCCCGTCTCCGCCTCCGTCCTCTCTCCCTTTCCCCCCTACTCCTGTCACTGACTACTACCGCGCTGTTCGTCCTGTTGTCTCTCGTGTCCTCGCCACTCTTGTCACCGACTCTCGTTTCCCTCCGTCGTCTGTCTCGGCTCTCACTGCCGCTGTCGCTGAGTTTGCTGCCGCCAGTCGCCTTGACTACACCACCCGTGTGGTGCCAGCTCCTCCCTCCCGTCCTCTGTCCGTCGGGGGTGGGTTTGCCCTTGGCTGTGACGTCCTAGAGGACAGAGAGTCTGAGCTGGAGTACTGGGCAGCTGCTTCTCCCTCTGTCTGTGCCATGCTGCTATCCCCTGAGGGAGACCCCGACGCCCTTGACATACCAACTCCTCGCACTTACCGCGAGGCAGTGTCAGGGGCGTGGGCCTCACAGTGGAAAGCGGCTATGGCCTCGGAGTTAGCGTCGCGATCCACATGCACCTACGTCGACGCAGTTCCCCCTCCCAGGGCGAACGTAGTCGATGGCATGTGGCTCTTCAAGGTGAAGCGGCCGCCTGGTTCACCGCCTGTGTTCAAGGCGCGCTACGTTGCTAGGGGTTTCAGTCAGCGTGAGGGAGTTGACTTCTTCCAGACCTTCGCCCCGACCCCGAAGATGACTACTCTTCGGGTGTTACTGCACGTAGCAGCACAGCGAGACTACGAGCTGCACTCCCTTGACTTCTCTACTGCGTTTCTCCAGGGCCGACTACACGAGGAGATCTGGCTGCGCCGCCCTCCTGGCTTCACTGACACCTTCCCACCTGGGACCCAGTGGAGCCTGAGGCGACCAGTCTACGGTCTCCGCCAGTCGCCCCGTGAGTGGCACGACACTCTTCGCTCCACGCTTCGTGACCTTGGGTTTTGTCCTTCCTCTGCCGACCCGTCGCTGTTTGTTCGCACTGGTTCCACTCCTTTCTTTATACTAGTGTACGTCGACGACTTGGTCTTTGCCACAGCAGACAGGGCAGCTCTGGCTCAGGTGAAGTCCGAACTGCAGAAGAGACACACGTGCACTGACCTAGGTGAACTGCAGCGCTACCTTGGCCTGCAGATCACCAGGGACAGAGCCGCTCGCACCATCACACTGACGCAGTCACACATGGTGCAGCAGGTCCTTCGGCGGTTCGACTTCCAGTTCTCCACCACACAGCCCACACCTCACTGGCCCCTTTCCCGACGAGCCTTTTGAGTCCAGTGGTCCCTACGCAGAGCTGGTGGGCTGCCTCATGTACCTGATGACTTGTACTCGGCCGGACCTCGCCTTTCCCCTCAGCGTCCTCTCTCGCTTTGTTGCGACTGGGAGACACCGTCCTGTCCACTGGACAGCTGCTGTGAGGGTGGCGAAGTACCTGGCGACTACATCAGGCATGGGGCTTGTGCTTGGAGGGACTCAGCCAGTGGCGTTGACTGGTCACTGTGACTCTTCCTACGCTGACGACGTGGAGACTCAGCGCTCGACTCAGGGTTACTGCTTCAGTCTGGGTGCTGGTGCTGTGTCGTGGAGGTCTACACGGTCGTCGTCTGTGGCTACTTCCAGTGCAGAGGCAGAGATATACGCTGGTGCCATGGCGGCACAGGAGCTTCGCTGGTTGACCTTCTTGCTCGCCGACCTTGGTGAGCGGCCTCGCTCTGCACCGACCTTGTACGCTGACAACAAGGCCATGATCCTCCTCTGTCGAGAGCCTCGACTGGAGAGCAGAGTGAAGCATATTGACGTGAGGTACTTCCTCCTGCGAGAGCTGCAGCGACGCGGCCAGGCACGCCTGGACTTTGTGGCCTCAGAAGCCAACACTGCAGACGTCTTCACCAAGGCCCTGGCGCTTGGTGACCACCACAAGTTCTGTGTGCAGTTGGGGTTTGTTGAGGTAGGCCCTCGGTTGCTGTAGACTTGCTGTTTGCTCTGCTTGTTGTGCTTTGCTATATATATCCTAGTGAACTCTTGAACTGGCCTTGTGGCCGCTTGCTTGTGCTCGGAATTTGTGTGGTGTCCTTGAGATCCACCCTGAGCTTGCTTTGCTTCTTGCATTGACTGGTCTTGTGACCGTTTGTTCACCCTGCTTGCTTTGATGCCCCTCACTTAGCCTATGGGGGTGTGTCAAATGTTATTATAGGTTCTTAGGCTACAGTGAGTAGCACTCTAGGGAGTACAACACTTTTAGGGTTGCTATTTGTTACCCTTGTTTCCCTAGTTCACACATTCCGTTGTTCGCTAACTTTGAGAATAAATTGTTTCCAACAATCAGAACCCGTCAATCTCTGGTGGAGCCAAGTTGTGCGTGTAGAGTGCCTGGAATCTGAAGACATTTTAACAGGGGCCTTCTTATGGTGAATCGAGTAGCATGCACGTATGCATGTGATTAGTTATCCCTGAGCACAAGCCCCTGTGACTGAACTGTACTGTATCTGAGTGCCTTGCCCATCATTCCAGATTAGTAAGCAGTCAGTCAGTCAGTCAGTCAGTTCGTGCGTGGATGGTTCTTCCTGTCAACAGAATTTAAAGAACTGACCAGCAATTCCTGCTGTTAGTGCACTCTCTCCTATCAGTGGTCGAGTTCCTGCTATCAGAGTGTCCCTGCTTCAGTGGTTGGGTCCCTGCTGTTAGTGTACCTGGCTTGGCTTGCCATAGATTTCCTGCTGTGACTGCATGCACTAACCTCTCCTCACCTGTGTCAGTTGTTGGGTTTTCCTATACGATGGTCTCTGGCTTTCCATGACCCCCTGCTATTAGTGCACTCCTGTGTTAGAGGGTGGCTTCCTCTAGATATCCCTGCTGTTAGAGCACTCCCCTGTGTTACCAGCTGAGTTCCAGCATTTGGAGTTTCCCTGCTTTCAGTGAGTTCCTTCTTGCCCTGCCAGCTCCACTCCCTTGTTCTGCGCCTGGCACACCCCATACTGCACCCACCAATAATTTTACCGTTCCTATACCATTCCCCACCCCGTACCTCTCACCTTACCCACTTCAATATACCTGGTACCATACCACAATGGTGTTCCTGCCCTACTGAAAATCCCAAGCATCATGGCCTGGCTAGAGTTTCGCCTACACATCATATACTAGTTAGCCTAATCCTGTCAGCCCCTTGTCATTTTTTATACAAATACGCCATCCTTGGTCATCCTTCTTCAACCTTCCCTGCCATCCCTGATTGTACACAAGGCAGGGGGCAAGCAAGTGGGAGGGAGGGAGGAGCACAGGTGGGCGTGGCAGGGTGTATGAACATGATGATAGAGACGGCAGCAGGCCCACAACCCACACCTCCTTGCTGCACCTCCACTGCTTCACCACCAACTGCTGCTCCACCAATGGTGCACCGGATTCAGAAGAAGGGCCTGAGATATCAGTGCACTTCACATCACAACTCTCTGAAGGAAAGAGGGTGTTGACTCACAAAAAGGAGCGGCCGTTGACTCAGACAGGAGCGGGCGTTGACACACAAAGACAAGAGGGCGTTGACTTACAGGAAGGAGCGGACATTGATTCACAAGAAGGATCGAGCACTAACTCACAGGAAGGAGAGGGCGCTGCTCACAGGAGAGAGGGCGTTGACTCGCAGGAGGGATTGGGAGCTGAGAGGGAGTTTACTCAAAGGAACGACAACAAGGCGGGAACATTGACGAACATGAAAGAGAGGGCGTTGACTCACAGGAGCAGAAGGAGAGAATCAGCCTCGCGAGAAGTTACGTAGCTGGTACCTGGAGAACCGCCTAGCTGCTGCCCCACATCCGCATTCTCTCCCCTACTGCACTTGCGCTCCCCGCCTCTGCTGGAGCCACTGCTGCTGCTGCTGCTTCCTCCGCTGCATCACGAGTGTGTGACGTGAATGGGTGCCGGATGGCGATGCATGTACAAAAGCGAGGAGCAACAGAAGAAATTGGTGAGTTGCCAAACTGGCCGAATCACAGATAAATCGAGGTTGACAGAGAGAGATCAGCAGAATCATGGAAACGTATGCAGCAGGAAAAGAGCTTGAGAGGGGGTCTCCTTGGGCGCCAAGGAAGGGGATGGCATACCTTGAGAGGGCAAGACCAGCCCAGCCAAATACTCTCCCTCGCAGCAGCAGAGGCGTCTCCTTCTCCGCTGCAGTGCCGCCTCCGTCCCATGCCCAAAAAACGTGCATGGTCACAGGGGCGGGGTGTGGGGGAGCATCGGTGAACCTACAGCTAAGGTGAACCACCAGTATGGGGTGAAGCAGCAGTATGGTGAACCTGAGGCGGCTGTAAGGCCTAGGGAGGGATGAACCGGCCTTCACCCATGCAACGTCACAGGCGAACTACAGAAGCACATGACAAATAGACTGCGTTAAAGCACTGAGTGAGCAGCAGGCAAGGGCGAGCATAGAGGAGAAGGCAAGGCAGTTGAGAGACCACGGATGGCTGCTTTGACATACCGCCTCATGTTCGCTGCCGCTTGTGGCCCCCCCGCAGCTGTTGCCGCCACACCTGCTGCTACTCAGTGTGCCACTCAGCTTCCCCTGCTGCATTACGAGTGACCTGCAAGGGGGCAGAACGGAGGGAAGGCTGGCAGGTGATAGAGTGCAGGCTTTTTAACAGGCAAGGGATGATCAGAGGCATAGAGGGGGACGCGAGCGTGTGACGGAAGAATGCGGTACAAAAGTGGGCAATGATAAAGACGAAGCAGAAGCGGCAAGGATGGCACGGGCGAAGGGAGAGGGAACTTAGCCGTATGGGGGTGCTTGCAGGACAGTAGCGTCAGGCTTCCAGGAGGCTCGCACACCGCTGTGACTGCCTGCCGTGCGTCATCCCACCGCCCTCCCTCCCCGCACCACGCTGCCACAGCACCAGACGAGAGGGGCGGAGAAAAGGAAGGCAAGAAGATCGAGCAGGGGAAAGGAACCCATGTAGTCAGTAGAAGCATGAAAGTAGTGAAACGCATGCAAGGAGGCAGAGATAACAAGAACGAATGAGTAACGGAAACAAAAGCTGAAGACAGAAAGCATGTGGCACAGTGACGCAGTGAAAGGGGAGGCGATGGTAGCCCACAGCACAAGGGCGGCGAGCTAGCAGGCAAGGAGTTTGAGGTAAGAAGGGGACGCGAGCATGAGCATGAATGCATTCTATTCTATCCCCCTAGGACCCTAGTATGAGCTCTGCCGCCCGAGTGCCATGTGCTACCATCGCCATGCGAAATTGGCGCTTTCATCCCTCCATGCGAAGGCGACGTTTTTGTTTCGAGCATGCATTGAGAAAAGAAATTGGGCAATCATGATCCAGACGAAAAAGCGGCACGGATGGCAAGGGGAGAGCGGGAGGGTGGAGAGGGGACTTAGCCATGTGGAGGGTGGTTGCAAGCGACAGAAGCAGCGAGGTAGCAGTCGTTGGAAGCAGCAGCTGGAGAAGGCGGGTGCATGGCGCTGCTCCTCCCATGCTTCCCCCACTGCTTGCACTTGCAGCAGCACCCCTCTCAGCACCACCCCTCCAGGCAGCACCCTTCCCACTGGCTTTGCTGCTCACTCCTTTTGGCCTGAAATAAGTGTGAGAATAGGGATAAGGACACAGGAGGATGCAGGAAGTATATTTAAGGACGGAAGGCAGCAGTGGAAGAGGAACCGCCAGCAAGGAAGTGAAACAAGGCAGGAAATACTGGAAAGAACAGACAAGTGAAAACAATGTGGAAGGATGCAGAGAGAAGAGAGGCGATGGTAGCCCACAGCACAAGGGCGGCGAGCTAGCAGGCAAGGGGTTCGAGGTAAGAAGGGGACGCGAGCATGAGCATGAATGCATTCTATTCTATCCTCCTAGGACCCTAGTATGAGCTCTGCCGCCCGAGTGCCATGTGCTACCATCGCCAAAACGCTGCTCATCTCTCACTCAACTTTTGATCACTCCCATTCGAAAGTGACCTCCCTTGTTTCGAGCACGCGGTGACGAAAGAATGTGGTACAAAAGTGGACGGCGATAAACACGAAGCAGAAGCGGCAAGGATGGCAAGGGCGAAGGGGGAGGGGGAACTTAGCCGTATGGGGGTGCTTGCAGGACAGTGGCGTCAGGCTTCCAGGAGGCTCGCACACTGCTGTGACTGCCTGCCGTGCGCACATTGCTGCACGGCTCCCCGTTCGTCCCCAGCCGTTCGCCGTACATCGTTGCTCGCTGGTCGCGGGTCTTGGTCACGTTCAGAGCACTTAGCAGCCAACGGAAAGAAGCTGTTGTCGAACTGATTAGATTCTTCTCCGACTCGTTATTGAAGCGAGTCGATCGCCGTTCGTGATTGAAGCGAGTCGATCGCCGTTCGTTATTGAAGCGCGTCGATCGCCGTTCGTAATTGCGCGCCGTTCGATGGTATCGCTCGCTATTGCGGACGTCCGTTACTCGTCGAAAGTCGCTCGTCGTCCGTCACTTGTCAAACGCCGTCCGTCACGTGTCGTCCGTCAAACGTCGTGTCGTCCGTCACTCGTCGTCATTCAGTTGTCGACACTCGCTCGTCGTCCGTCACTCGTCAATCGCTGCCCGTCTGTTGCCCACCGACACTCGTCGCTTCGTCAATCGTCGTCCGTCACTCATCACTCGTCGTCCGTCATTCGTCAATCGTCGTCAGTCAATCATCGTCCGTCACTCGTCGTCCGTCATATGTCGAAAGTCGCCGGTCGTCCGTCACCCGTCACTCGTCAGTCGTCGTCCGTCAATCATTCGCCAATCGCTGTCAATCGTCGTCCGTCACCCGTCGTCCATCACTCGCCAATCGTCTTCAATTATTGTCCGTCACTCGTCGACGTTCAATAATTAAAACTCGTTCGTCGTCCGTCACTCGTCATTCGCCGTCCGTTACTCGTCGTCCGTCATTCGTCAAAACTCGCTCCGTCACTCATCGCCGACAATCGTCGTCCATCACTTGTCATAGTCGTCAATCATCGTCCGACACTCGTCAATCGCCGTCAGTCGATTGTCGTCCGACACTTGTCGCTTCGTCAAACGTCGTCTGTCCCTCGTCGTCCGTCATTCGTCGAAAGTCGCTCGTCGTCCATCACTCGTCAATCGGCTTCCGTCAATCGTCGCCCGTTTCTCATCGCTCGCCGTCCGCTCGTCACTCGTCGTCCGCCATTCGTCACTCCTCGTCCGTCAATCGTCGTCTATCACACGACATCCGTCACTCGCCAATCGTCGTCAATCGTCGTCCGTCACTCAACGCTCGTCATCGGTCACTCGTCAATCGTCGGCCGTCACACGTCGTTCCCTGCTCGTCTTCCGTCTTTATCAGAATCTAATCAAAGCTCGTCTCCCCAAATTTCAGGCTCGCAACCACACTCCTTTACTTCTCCGGTCAGTTCTTCACTCCCAGACGTTCAGGCGGGATCGTTGAACCTAATGGAAACTGCTAGCGTCGCTTATCCCGGCTAACAGCTGTCGCGGACGCTTAACTGCGTTCGACATCACGTTCTTATCGCATAAGAATCTGAAACAAGAGAGAGTTGCCTACGAGCGACTAGAGTAGCTCTGATTCAGCGATCAAGCAGAGTTACGCCGATTTAATATAGTCGGATAAAAAGGATACAACTGAAGTAGCTGCTTCGTGCTGTGGAGCTACCTGGAAGTCAATATCTAAATGAGAACACAAGGAATACGGGGGCGCCATGGGATGGCACCCCATGAAACTCAAGGAATACAAAGGCGCCATGGATTCAAGCCTGAGATAACTTCTAACATTCAGGGAAGAACTGGAAAGGTCTTGGGCAATCCCTTGGTGTGGGGGTGAGAGGACGATGATTGTCAGGGCATGAAAGCGGAGTGAACAAGTGCTTTCCGCCACTCCTTGTTTGCTTGTCAGTTTCAGCAAGCCTAGATGTTGGCGAGGGGATATTAATTCGCCAGCAGTGGTTCACGTGCTGGCGAAATCTACATCGGCTTTCGTGAGCACGGTTACTGAGACGGCCGAGTTTCGGCCGAGCTGGTTCTGGTGTGTTTGCGCGGGAGCCGCCTCATTGAACAGAGGGACCTGACAGGCATCACGTCCCGACCAAATCCATCGAACGGCTGAAAGCTGCTTTCGATACCAAGGTGAGAACCTTGTAGCGAATAAACCTTGACAAACATTCTAATACACTATCGTCAGCGACTCAAGTCATACTTCCAGTAAATTCTGCATGATGGTTGCTTGGAACATTAGGAAACTCCTTGCAATTTATAACAAGGTTGAACCCCCATTGTGGATCAGTGACAGCGATTTTATGGAGAGGAGGCATAAGGGCAATGAAGTTCTGCCATGTCATAGGAAGATTCATCAGCATTGCCAGGATGTGATTGCTTTAAACATACATTGGGAATGAAAGGAAATAATATGGGTGTTGAAATCGGTGGTGTTCAATATTTTTAGTTGCTGAATCATTTTGAAGTAAAAGAATGTAACATGAACATTTTAGTGCAGAGCATTCTTAGTACGGTAAGATTCAATCTCAATATATGTTGCATGCTATTTTTAGGCTCAACTCCTTGAAAGTGTTCAGCTGATCATGCTAATGCCAACCGCACGCAGCTATTATCTGCCGAGTCAGAAAACTGGAGACATGCCTGACACGTTCATGTAGTTCGCGACGAGCAGAAACAGTCTTTTTTTCACTGCCCTAAGTGTCGAAACTTCAAAAGAGGGGGATCAGGATCATTTCTGCTCTATATGATCCCCCACTCACTACCCAGAACAGAGACCCCCATACGGTACCTCGCGACTGCGGAATGCTAAGTTTCAGTTCACTTTACAAAAAGGAACGCGATATGCATTTCACACTCGCCAACCCAGCATCCTCCCTACCTCACACCCAGTATTGCCCGTCTTACGAGCGGTTGCCAAGGTCTGGGATCAACCGAGGCGGTGCTCCATGCCCGTCGGGGTGCGCCTTCCTTTCAGCACCACAACGAATCCATCGGTGCTCGAACGTTTTTCGAGCCACCGCACGCCCGCTTGCTCGCCGATCGCTCGCCAAAACGAACGACAAGGTCGCGGGGCACGGCCTGAGGTGGGGCTCGGCATTGTTCCGATGGGTTCTCCGACGAGGCCACGGGCTTGGACATCCGGCAGCCGGCTGAACGCCGGTCGTCATTCACGAAACGCACGAGCAGTTACAGCTCACTTCGCTGTCGGTGTACGAAACTCAGAGCCAATTAGCGGGACGAGGCTCTGGTAGCCGTTGCGGGTGTCAGAGGGTGTGAGAGGGAGATTCCAATTCCTCTCTACTCCCATCAGATCTGCCTCCAGTTTTGCCTCCCTTACCATGGCTGCCGCCGCCCTTGTTGCCTGAGACTCATTTCGTTCTGCCTCTGCCATGTGTCCCGCCGATCGGATAGCGCAGATTGTTGATTTCACTACCCACCGACACGAATACCCACCAATTGGGGTTCGACTTCTCCTGACACGTCAATCCTCCACCAATCGATCGAACTCTAGTTTAGCCGTTGCGTTTTTTCGCGGTTCAAGCACGTTTTGATGAACGGTTTAGATTTTCCGTACGCAATGTCGGTTGCCTTGGGGTTGGGTTGTGGCGAGGACGCTTTCGAGCAGCAGCCTCGTTTTGCCTCATTCTGGTGCGCCTGCTTCACATTTTGATGCCGTTTTCTCGCTCTAGCTTCTAGCTTGGCAATTTTGCGTGCCAACGGCGTCGTTCTCTTGTTTCCAGATCGTTCTGTGCGGTTTTCACGCCATTCTCGATTTCGGAATTTGACCAGACATTGTTGGTAGAAGCCAGTGTTCGCTATTCAACGTCAACCTTCACCGTTCAGCGTCAATTTTTCGGATTTCACGTGGGAAATGTTTGACGTCGATTTTCGCTGTTCGTCGCCAACCTCCGCTGTTCCGCGTCAAACTTCGCAATTCCGGTAAAAACTGCTCTGGATTGGATAGTTCATTCGTTACTTCTTCAGCTTCGCAATCCTTGGTAAAATAGCTAATCATCGTGTCTCTCGCGACGTGCAGGCGAGCACAAAACCATTCCAATTCTCACTCTTCCACGTCAACCTTCACGACTCGGCCACCCGTTACAATCGCCACTGAAATTTCCGTCTGCCATCGCACGGTTAGTCTTCGAGCTCGCTTTTCCTTCCGTGCATTTCTTTTGTTTTCTTCAGTCGCGATATTCGGTTCCCAGCATTTCTGACTCATTGTGTTGACTGACTTGGCTGACGCACCATCCGAGGAAATGGAACTCTCTGTGAAACCGGCAACCGTTTTCAGCCTTGAAGGAGCGAGAGTCATCATGCTGTGCCACGCGCTGTTGGATGACCGTGAAGGAGCGTGAGCCATGCTGTTCCACCCATGACCACGCCAGGTACTCCCCCCGCTCCCCTTCTCCTCTCAATTGCACCGCGTTTTCTGCTGTCGTTTTCCCCTGGGTGTGGTTTCTGACAGCGTGGGTGTGGTGTGGTGCAGGGGGAGTCGCAAGGATTTGGAAAGGGTCCCAGCGGCACAAGCAGCAGGGAAGCGCGGGAACAGAGCGCTTGCACGTGGTCACTGGAGCAGAGAGGCAGCAGCAGCCGTGCCTCCACTCGCCTCTCACGCTCGCCACAGCTAAGTGCCGCGCCCCGCCTCTCTGCTCCTCGCTGCTCTCTTCCGTTTATGCTTGCACCCTGCATCCATGCTCGCCTGCCCTGTGCCCCACCCAAGAGACCTCTCTCCCAAGGTAACAGGTTTGATACAGCCTCAGGTATTTTTGGTATAGTCAGGTTCAGCTGGTACGAGGTCTCTTGGGTATGCCACTGCAGCAGTCGATTCATGCAAGCAGTTCTTGCTCCTGCTGCTCTCTTCGCTCTCACCTCAATCAACCCGTCTTGGCTTCATTCCTCAATTCTCCTGACTCCTCTGATCCCATTTCTCACCCCCGCCCTCTCCTTACCTCCTTTTCCCTCTATGTCCCGATCTGCTCCCTCTTGTTGCAGCTGGTCGCTCACACGGGAGTGGCAGTGGCGGGGGACATGGAGTGCACAGGCAGCAGCTGCTCTCCACCCAACGCTCCCACAGCTAAGCTAAGTACCTCGGCCCGCCTCTCTTCTCCCAACCCTCACTGATGTGCTGCTTTTCATGTCTTGCTTGCACCATGCATCACAGCCGTTCCTTACTGCCTTGTGTCACACTCAAGAGACCTCCCTCCCCCAAGGTATTAGGTTCACATCTTTGGTACGGCCTCAGGTATTCGGTATAGTCTGATTCAGCTGGTATGAGGGCTCTTGGGTGTGACACTGCAGCAGTCCGTTCATGCACACAATTCTGCACTTGCTGCTCTCTTCGCTCTTACTTCAATCCACCCGTCTTGGCTTCTCTCTCCTGACTCCTCTGCTCCCATTTCTCACCCCGCCCTTTCTCCCCCTCCTCCTGTCCTCTCTCTGTCCCAAAGTGACCCCTCTCGTCCCAGCTGGTCGCTCACACGGGAGTGGCAGTGGCGGGGACATGGAGTGCACAGGCAGCAGCTGCTCTCCACCCAACGCATCCACAGCTAAGCTATGTACCCCGCCCCGCCTCTCTTCTCCCAACCCTCACTGATGTGCTGCTTTTCATGTCTTGCTTGCACCATGCATCACAGCCGTTCCTTACTGCCTTGTGTCACACTCAAGAGACCTCCCTCCCCCGAGGTATTAGGTTCACAGCTTTGGTACGGCCTCAGGTATTCGGTTTAGTCTGGTTCAGCTGGTATGAGGGCTCTTGGGTGTGACACTGCAGCAGTCCGTTCATGCACACAATTTTGCACCTTCTGCTCCCTTCGCTCTTTCTTCAGTCCACCCGTGTTGGCTTCTTTCTCCTGACTCCTCTGCTCCCATTTCTCACCCCGCCCTTTCTCCCCCTCCTCCTGTCCTCTCTCTCTCCCAAAGTGACCCCCTCTCGTCCCAGGTGGTCGCTCACACGGGAGTGGCAGTGGCGGGGACGTGGAGTGCACAAGAAGCAGCTGCCCTCCACCCAACGCACCCACAGCTAAGTACCCCGCCTGCTTCTCCTCTCCCAACCCTCACCTGTCTTGCACTCAAACGCAAGCCTCTGCTTGAGCCACAACTTCAAGCCACAGACCCTTTTTTTGGTAAATCCCCCCCAGGTACAGCAGGTATCCTCTCAGGTACAACTTTTTATGTGCCTCCCACTCTTTCCTCGACTTAGCTTCCCCTCCTCTCCCCCTCCCCCTTTTCCCTCCCCCCCCGCCCACCCCTCCGCCCATCCCCAAGCAGCCCCTCTGGTGGCGAGTTCCCAGCACTCCCAGCAGCGCCTTTGGGTGGTGTGAGGCGCTTCAGTGGCGGCAGCACAGCAGCCTCAAGGCAGTACGCTATTCCCTCTCGCCTCTGAAATGTTTTCCCTCTCTCACACATGCACGCTCACATGCATCTGCACATCATCTTTCCATTCATGCTGCATGCCTCCTCTCCTCAAGCCTAGCCACTTGCAGCAGTCTAGCTCACATGGTGCAGACCCCCTATTCCAGGTACCCTCCCCCCCCCCCCCTAGCCCCCAGGTTAAGCCTTTCCTAAGCCCTATACCTTTATTATAGCCCACACTACCTTGGGTCTGCACCATGTGCCTACCGCTGCTCCAGTGGTCCCTCTGCCGCTCTCATCTGCCACCCCACCCATCCATGCACACTCCTCATGCTTCAACCCCTAGCCTCCTACTCAGTGCCCTTCAGTTTCCTCCTTGCCGGTTGAGGGGAGGGGCGTGGGGGTCAACACCGCCACTCACCCGCGCCTCTCCCCTGGTGGCCTTGCAGGTGACGGTGGAGCTGCGAGGGAGGCAGTGAGAAGAGCTGGAAGCTACCATAAGGGAGAGTATCGGGAGGGGTTCGGCCTTCACAGGTAATCCCCTCCTCTGCTCTTCCACTCTTCTCGCGACTCACACTCCCCTCTCCACTCTGGAGTTTCTGTCTATAACCGTTGCTTACTGTTGCTCACCCCTCTCCACTCACTTGTTTCCCTTCTCCTCCATGCCTCCCCGTCTCTCCCTGCATCATCACCAGCCAGTCCTCTCCTGCAGCAGAGGCTCATGTGGGCAGGCCAAGGCGTGGCACTCCAGCCAGAGGGACAGCATGCGGGCGGGCTGCTCCCTGCTGCACAAGGTGAGCTGCTTCCCCTCTGATGCTCTCCCCGTGTTACTGTTCCTGTTTCAGCTGTCGTTCCTTTCCACTTTGATCATTTCTGCATCACCTGTTCCGTCTATCCCTTCAAACGTGAGCCTCTGGTCGTGCCACATCTTCAAGCCACAGACCCCCTTTTTTTTTTAGGTAAGCCACCCACCCAGGTACACAAGGTATTCTCTCAGGTTAAGCCTCCCTAGGTATACTCCCCCTTGGGTCTGTGGCTTGTAGCTGAGGCTCTACCAGTGGCCCACTTATCTGCTCTCACCTGCCATCCCACCCACCCCACTCATGCACTCTTCTCACATTGCTACCCCTAGCATCTTACTCACTTCTCCTCGTTTCTCTCCATGCTGGTTGAGGGGAGGGGCGTGCGGGTCAACACCGACACTCCTCCGCTCCCCTCCCCTTGTGGCCGTGCAGGGGCCAGTGGTGGGCTGGAGGCAAGGCGGGAGGAATGCTGCCATGAGGGAGAGTATCTGGGGTGGGCTTGGCCTCTCAAGGTGAGCCCCTTTTCGCCACCCCCTCTTACTGCTGCAGATGATGTCCCTTTCTGTTTTCTATTACCGTGCGTGCTTTCCCTGCCCACTCCTCTGCTCCTCCTTCGCACCAACGTCTTCTCCTCCCCCTCCTTCTTCCCTCTTTGTCCTGTTCCTCCCCCTCTCGTCCCAGCAGGTTGCTCACACGGGAGTGGCAGTGGCGGGGGACATGGAATGCACAGGCAGCAGCTACTCTCCACCCAACCTTTCCACAGCTAAGTCCCTGCCCTGCTTTTCGTCTCACGACCCTCAATTGTGTTCCTTTGCTTTCCATGCTTTCTTGCTGCGTCTCCTGTTACTTGTCTCCTCAAACGCAAGCCTCTGGTTGAGCCAAACCTTCAAGCCACAGCCCCTTTTTTTTGGGTAAATTCCCCCAGGTATAGCAGGTATACTCTCAGGTCAAGCCTAGGTATATACCCCCCCTGGGTCTGTGGCTTGAAGCTAAGGCTGCACCAGTGGCCTCACTTCCCTCGGCAATTTCGCTGCTGCTCTTGCAGTTTCACCCTTCATCCCTTCAATGCATTACTCACCAGCTCTGCGTGTGTTCCTCGCAGGTGCGGGGGAGGGGTGTGGGGTCGGCACCGCCATTTCCTCACGCCTCTCCCCGGTGGACGCACAAGGGAAGGCTGGTAGGAGGGCTGCCGGGGAAGGAGTCACCTGGTGGTGCAGCAGCTGCCCTGTGCTCGCTCTCACGTCTTACAGATAAGTTCCCTCAACCCCTTACCTGCCTGCTTGCATCTCGTGTTTGCATGCGCTTTCACACCTTCCTCTTGAAACAGCGCCACTGGTTGGGACCGGCTCACATGCTGCAGACCCCCTTACTTCAGGTACCCTCTCAGGTGCAGGTACCCCGTCAGGTGCAGGTGTGCAGGTACCGCCTCAGGTGCAGCCCTTGGGTCTGCAGTTTGTGACTTGGCCTCCACCAGTGGCCCCTCCCCTCTCCCGCCTTGCAAATTCTGTTCTCGCGGTTGCAGTTTCGCCCTCCATCCCCTCGCTGCCCACTGACCAGCTCTGCGTGTGTGCCTTGCAGGTGGAGGGGAGGGGTGGGGGTCAACACCGACGCTTCCCCACGCCCCTCCCCTGTGGCCGTGCAGGTACCCGTGGGGATGGAAGGGAGGCAGCACTGCCAATCGCTGCACCAAGGAGAGTATCGCTGCCAATCGCTACCCGTGGAGAGTATCGGTGTGGGCTTGGCCTCTCAAGGTACGTCACCTCCCCTCTTGGCCTCATCGCTCTCCCTTTCTGCTCGTCAATTTCGCCTTCTCATATCTTTTAGCTGCAGCTGTTGTTTTTCCTGGTCATGCCAACTCAACCACTGTTACTCCCCCCCATGTCTGCTGCCCCTACCAGGTCACTTGGCATTCAACAGGAGACGCACACTGGAGGAGGAGGGGAGGGGAGCAGGGACGAGGCAACAGCTCCCTCAAACGTTCTCCATCTGCCAGCTAAGTTCCCTCAACCCCTTACCTGCCTCGCTCGCCATGTCATGTGTACTTTGCTTGCATCTCGTGTTTGCATGCGCTTTCGCACCTTCCTCTTGAAACAGCGCCACTGGTTGGGACCGGCTCACATGCTGCAGACGGTAACCCTCTCAGGTGCAGGTACCCCCTCAGGTGCAGGTGTGCAGGTACCCCCGCAGGTGCAGCCCTTCGGTCTGCAGTTTGTGACTTGGCCTCCACCAGTGGCCCCTCCCCTCTCCCGCCTTGCAAATGCCATTCCCTCTCTTGCACTTTCAACCTTCATCCCCTTGCTGCCCACTGACCAGCTCTGCGTGTGTGCCTTGCAGGTGGAGGGGAGGGGTGGGGGTCAATACCGACGCTCCCCCACGCCCCTCCCCTGTGGCCGTGCAGGTACCCGTGGGGATGGAAGGGAGGCAGCACTGCCAGTCGCTGCCACAAGGGAGAGTATCGGGGTGGGCTTGGCCTCTCAGGGTACGTCACCTCCCCTCTTGCCCTCATCTCGCTCCCTTTCTGCTCTTCAGTTCTGCCTTTTTCGTTTTCGTCAGCTGCAGTTTTGTTTGCTCATTCTCTGGTTATCCCAACTCAGTTACTTTCACTTGCCCCTTTCTTCCCCCCCCCCACACCAGGTCACTTGGCGTGGAGTGAAGACTGTAGCAGATGAAGCTGAGTAGCAGACCGGCAGCAGCAGTTGCAGCAGCAGCAGCAGTGGGGGGTGGGGAGCTAGGGGGCAGACTAGGTTAGGTGGAGTCATGAGCGAGGTATGGTGTCAGGTGAGGTATGGTATCAGGTGAGGTGTGGTAACAGGTGTGTTTTCTGATTCCCTCCTCTCTCTTTCTCCCCCCCTCCCCTTCTAGCAGCCTGAAGGAGGGAGGGAGCACTGGAGCATGGCGAAACAGAGGCATTACTTCTCTAATCTCCCCCCCCCTTCTCTCCCTCCTCCTCCCACTTCCCAGCAGCCTTGGCATCATGGCGCTTTGAACGGCTATGGTAGGTACAGGTAAGGAGGCATGGGGTGAAGGGATGGGGGTTGAAGGGGGAGCATGGGAGCAAGTGGGCAGAATCCTCTGGGGTTGTGGCTTGTGGGTCGGGGTGTGGTGGGTGGAATCTGTGCGGCACGGCACTCGGTGCTCAAGTAACCGATCTGACGTGCAAGGCCTAATGGACACCGTCAGAGCCGACCGGCCGGCGGCTCTGGTTCGCGTCAGCTCTGGCTACGTCAGGGGTGGGATTTGAGTCTTGGGCTGGAAGCAATTTTCCACTACCTCACCTCGCACTTCAAGGCACAGGCCCTGAGCGTGCTGTTTTTGAAGGGGAGTGGGTTGTCTGCTGCTCCTACTGCTGGCAGGTAAGGTGGGAAGGGGATGAGTGGGCTGGGTGGTGATGGTGGTGAAAGGCAGTGGGGTTGGCAGTGGCATATGATGAGCCATATGGCACTGATGCCACCTGTTGTTGGTGGCACATGATTAGTTGCACTGATGCCACCTGTTGTTGGTGGCACATGATAAGTGCACTGATGCCACCTGTTGTTGGTGGCACATGATTAGTTGCACTGATGCCACCTGTTGTTGGTGGCACATGATTAGTTGCACTGATGCCACCTGTTGTTGGTGGCACATGATTAGTTGCACTGATGCCACCTGTTGTTGGTGGCACATGATGAGTTGCACTGATGCCACCTTTGCATGATGCGCATGAGTGGGTGAAAGGGGCTGAGTCTTCTTTGTTGGTTGAGAGCAAGTGAAAGGGGCTGAGTCCCCTTGGGTGGGTGAGAGCAAGTGAAAGGGGCTGAGTCCCCTTGGGTGGGTGAGAGCAAGTGAAAGGGGCTGAGTCTTCTTTGTTGGTTGAGAGCAAGTGAAAGGGGCTGAGTCCCCTTGGGTGGGTGAGAGCAAGTGAAAGGGGCTGAGTCCCCTTGGGTGGGTGAGAGCAAGTGAAAGGGGCTGAGTCCCCTTGGGTGGGTGAGAGCAAGTGAAAGGGGCTGAGTCCCCTTGGGTGGGTGAGAGCAAGTGAAAGGGGCTGAGTCCCCTTGGGTGGGTGAGAGCAAGTGAAAGGGGCTGAGTCTTCTTTGTTGGTTGAGAGCAAGTGAAAGGGGCTGAGTCCCCTTGGGTGGGTGAGAGCAAGTGAAAGGGGCTGAGTCCCCTTGGGTGGGTGAGAGCAAGTGAAAGGGGCTGAGTCCCCTTGGGTGGGTGAGAGCAAGTGAAAGGGGCTGAGTCCCCTTGGGTGGGTGAGAGCAAGTGAAAGGGGCTGAGTCTTCTTTGTTGGTTGAGAGCAAGTGAAAGGGGCTGAGTCCCCTTGGGTGGGTGAGCAAGTGAAAGGGGCTGAGTCCCCTTGGGTGGGTGAGAGCAAGTGAAAGGGGCTGAGTCCCCTTGGGTGGGTGAGAGCAAGTGAAAGGGGCTGAGTCCCCTTGGGTAGCACATGATGGGCCGTATGGCACTGATGCCACCTGTTGCATGAGAGCATGATGCTCGTACTTGGTAGGTGGCATATGATGAGCCGTATGGCACTGATGCCACCTGTGGCATGAGAGAATGATGCTCATGCTTGAAATTAGTCTGAGTGGTGAGAGTTAGAGTTGACAGCGGTGAGAGTGAGTGAGTGGTGGGGGATATTTGTGAGAATGGGAGGTGAGAGTGAGATCAGAGAGGGTGGTGAGGGTGAGTGGTTTGAGTGGTGGGGTTGGAGTGGTGAGAGAGTGTGGTGAGAATGAGTGGTCAGAATGGTAAGTGTGTGGTGATACTGAGTGGTGAGAGTGAGTGGTTACAGTGAGTGGTGAGAGTGCATTGAGAGTGGTTGGTGAGAGTGGTGATCTTCAGTGAGTGGTGGGGTGGGGTTGCAGCGATAGTGGGTGGTTAGAGTGGCAAGTGGTGCAACAGTGTGCAGTATACCGAGATGTCATAATGGCAGCCGTGTGCATGCATGATTACACCAAGCATGCGTGTTTGCACTTGTGCATACATATGTGTATGTGTGAAGTGTGCATAGATTTGCACGACTGGTAGAGAAGGGGTTGAAACCCCTTGGGTGGGTGAGTTAGATGGGGGGTGAGTGGAGTGGGAGGGAGAGGATAAATGATGCTGAGTTGGCTGAGAACCCTAGTGTTAGGGCGAGAAAGGGGCAGAGAAATCCTCCTCTTCTGCCGTCGGTGCGCCTATATTTTGTGTGACATGATTATGTGCGGTATGATAGAGTGTGGTAATAAACAGTATGGTATCATACATTGTGCTGTCAATTTGTGTGGTGTGGTGGAGTGTGTTATGTTATAGTTTGGTATGGTAGGGTGTGGTATGGTATGTTACAGTGTGTATGATTAAGGTTGGTATGATACGGGGTGGTGTGGTGTAGTATAGTGTGTGTGGTAAGAGTGTGGTGTGAAACCGTGTGGTAAGCGTGTGGTATGATTCCGTGTGGTATCATATAATCTGTTATGATGAAGCACGGTGTGATACAGTGTGGTCTGGTGTGGTGCTGTGTGGTATGACACCGTGTGATGTAGTGTGGTACGGCATTCATGGCGTGGCATGGCATAGTGTGGCATGGCATAGTGTGGCATGGCATAATGTCGCATGGCATAGTGTGGCATGGCATAGTGTGGCATGGCATAGTGTGGCATGGCATGGTGTTGTATGGCATCAAGCTATGTGCTGGCTGCAGCAGATGGAGGGAAGAGGAGGACGATGGAAGGCAAGGGAGGGCAGTGTGGGAGGGAAGAGGAGTGAAGGAGTGGAGGAGTGGAGGAGTGGAGGTGTGTGGCATGTTGCAAGCATGGCTGACTCGCCTGCCTCGCCTGCCATGCCCTTCCACTGCACTGAATGCGATGATACGGTACTTGTAGTTTGATTCGAGTCTAGAAGCTGTAGTGGTTAAGTACACTCCTGTAAAGTACATGTTGGTTATTAACTTAGTATCTCACTTGTAGAGAATGCAACAGTATATTACTTCAGCTTGTGGCATATCCAGTGTTTGAACTACCTGATGCAAATTCAAAACAAGCTGGCAGTTGCAAGTGCAAGCTACTGTATCTACCTGGGTCAATATTGTTGGTTCCAGATATCTATCAGTCAGCATGAAGAATAAGGCAATGGGGCAAGGCTATTGTCAGGAGCATGGTACCGTACATCTCATACTTCAAATGGCGAAGCTGAAACTAGTGTGCCAAAGGAAGCTGTGTAGATCGTTGTAAGCAGGTATAAGGTGCAAGTAAAACACTGTTCCAAATAAGCACAGAGTCCATATCAGCACCATCACCAGCTATAAAGATATGAAAAATTATGAAATAAATTTCAAAATTTAAAGATTATGACAATACACGTAAAGGAGAATGCAGTAAGGAGTCTATCGCTCCTTATATTGTGGCAGGTTTACGGACCTGCCACCTAGTCCAAAAATCATTTCTAGATCTAGTTTAGAACAGCACACCTACCTAAACCTTGCACCCTTTACTACTACTCATCCGCCATTGCTACTAAGATTATCCTGACCCTCGTTTCACTCCACATGACGAGATCGTCACTTCTTGAGGTTGATGCGGTGGCGAGTTTACAGTACTTGTGCAGGGCAAATCGCGAATTACGTTAGTAGTGAGACGCTGGTGCGAATGGCGAGATTTCGGCATGCTATTGCTGTCTGCGCCTTGGGGCTGCTGCTGATGTTACGAGACCCTGCTATTGCTGATGCTATGCAACCGCTGCTTCTCACGCACTGTCATTAGTGTTGACGTGCGGCCTGCCGTTCCTCCCACGCGATCTGGTGCTGCCGCTACGAGATCTGGTACTGTCGCTGCGCGATCTGAGGTCGGTGCTCGCGATCTTCTCCTGTTACGAAATCTGCTGCCGGTGCTCGCGATCTGCTGCTTTGCTCACGATTTGCTGCTGCAGCCTCGAGATTTGCTGCTGGTGCTCACGATTTGCTGCTGCAGCTTCGAGATTTGCTGCTGGTGCTCACGATTTGCTGCTGCAGCTTCGAGATTTGCTGCTGGTGCTCACGATTGCTGCTGGCGCTCGCGAATCGCTGCTTGCGCGCGAGATTTCCTGCTGACGCGGAGATATGCTGCTGGAGGTTTGCTGCTGGAGCCCGAGATTTGCTCCTAGCGCGCGAATTTCTGCTGCTGGAACGCTAGATTCTGCTACTGGCGTGCGAGATTTGCTGCTGGCGCGGAGATCTGCTGCTGGCGCGGAGGTTTGCTGCTGGCGCTCGAGATTTGCTCCAGGCGCGCGAGATTCTGCTGCTGACGCGCTAGATTTTGCTGCTGGCGCGCGAGATCTGCTGGTGTAGCTGCGCGATCTGCTCCTGCTGCGAGATCAGCTGCTTTCCCTCGAGATTTGCTGCTGGTGCTCGAAATCCGCTGCTGCTGCTGCGATATCTGCTGGTGGTGCAGCGCGATCTGCTGCTACTGTCGTGCGATCTGCTGCGGGTACTATCTAGATCGCCACTAGTGGTGCTGCAGTGGCTGGTGGGGACAGCAGTGAAATTTCGAGCTGCTTCTGCTGCTGGTGCTGCACTAAGCACAATATCGCTATTGGTGACAAGACAGAAATTGTGGTGACACGAGGCCGATTAAGATCATGATATTTTTCCATTTCTGGCCGATTAAAGCGGCAGTATACATTTGGCAGGGCCGTTGGAGGGTTTAGGGTTCCCAAAACGATTTCGCTCCAGCAGAAGTACCATTTATAAACTTTTGGCTCAGGCCCTGCGATGGCCGTATTAAGGCCACGGGCCTATGAAGATTATGATATCAAAATATTATGGCCTTGAAATTATGACCCTATCCAAGGGAGAGATCAAGAAACTGGCATGATTGTCGAATATAATGTTACAAGAGGTTATGCAACGCATACGATTCTATGCATAAATCAATGTTCATTGGAAATAAAAGCTTGGTATTTTGGCCATTTGCTAGGGCTACGTTTTGTGATACGCCCCTTCCCCTTCATAGGGTGCTGAGCTGAGCATTTTATCAAGCTTTAAATTATCCACACAAATGTTGAGATTCGGTATATTTCTGTTTGAAATGAAGTTTCCGCATGTTGTGCTCCTTGACAAACGTGCACTGCACGAAAAAGTTGTCAATAATTGCCGCTCGTATTTGCGTTTACGCTCATTCGGTGAGATTCACTTGACTGAAAAAAAAAAAAAAACACGGTCGGCCGATAGAGCCCTGTCCAGCTCTAATTTGCCCTATATGGCTCTGAGGAACCTATATCAACCACCGTAGAGGTTCTCCCCAGGCCTCTGGTGGATGTCCTTCTGGGACATATGAGTATCGCGTGTTTACGTGCTCCTTTTCCCGGATGCTGGCTAGCTCAGCCATATTTCTAGATAGATCTATGAAAGTGCTTTGCACATTGATTACGATCAACATATAACCTTGACCTCTATGGCTTTGCCAATATTGTACTTTGATAGTTATGTGTTTTGCACTGATGTGGCTAAAACATCATGGTTGTACCAATCATTTGGCACTACGCAGTTTTTTTGTCGCGATTCTAAGTGCGTAATCAAGTTCTAAGTTGTTGGTCGAGTGAGTGAGACCAATTGTTCAGAAAAATGAAGTTCTTCCATAGCTATGTTGCAGTCGCGCACAGCTTGGCCAACATACTTGTTGTGGTCAATTACTTGTGTTCCTACCCTATTTTAACAATTGCAAATGCGGTAACGGCAGTCACGGAAATGTGGGACACGTTTAATTCACCATTACTACATTGTCAATCATACAACGACGCTTCTACGTTGAGATTGCTGATGTTTGGCAACCTATAACTGTGCAAAAGGTTGCATTTCGGCACATTCTTATAGTGGGCACGGGCCTAGCGGCGGAATCGTCACCAAGGTTCTTGTTGTCATATTGGGCTCTCGAGCAGCATGCGTGGATACATGCTCAATGGTACGACTCCATATCTACATTCCGTTAAGGAGACAAGCCGCCAATTTGGATATTTGAAACCGGAATGGTAATTGATCATCCTCCGATCAGATGTTTAACATCCGCTCAAATCAAGTTGCGTACCTAAACGGAGAGTGTCACTGAGGCACTTGGTGTGCGAGATCACGATGAGTCCATTTTTCAACGTCTTACAAACCAGGTTGTCACATGTATGTCAGAGGTCCACTGGAGATCCCCGATTGATCCTAGGGAAGGGTTACAGGCACGTTGGCCTAGGGGGTTATGGACGCACTGACCCGCTACTTATCAAGCCCTTTTATCCCAACGGTCTAGTGGTTGGGATTCTGACAATGTAAGCCGCCACATGGACGCTGTTAACAGCCGCTCCTTGAGCACACTGCCATGGAAACAACGTGGTGAATCATGCGCGTAATATCACATGTTCATAGTACATCATCTATTGTCACTGTATGCAACGAAACAGGTCCCGCCTTATATTCATGGTTGGGGGAAAGGGGATGCGTATTACGCCCATGCAAATGTATGATGCCCCATTATGAAGCATTATTGCTATCTAAGGTTGAGATGCCTATATGTCATGCGTAATCACCTGCATAGCATGCTACCCATTCGATATTGATCATTGGAGTGCGACAATGGCACGATCTCATCTTCAGGGTTCCTCAATCTCCTCACCCTTTGTGAGCAGAGTTACTTTACTCACTTGGGTGCTAACATCAATAGTGCACTCGAACGACCACTCCTATCTTGCAAAAGCCATGTACATGCTTGCCACAGGCTTGAAATCACATTCCTATCTCATCGTGCTATTGCACACTGTTGGCATACTGTCAGTCTCGCCCACATGGTTACATGCTGTATACTTGCGTATCAATGGCCAACAACTTCGAAAGTGGAAAAAGAGGTTCGAGATTCTCTGGCGGGATGGATGCCCCCCTCACTGCTGCTGACTCAACACCATAATTCTTGGCACAGTATATGAAATCGTGCTAAGCTCTTACTAGTGCCTCATACTTCGTCACCCCGTCGTTTTTATCTTCGGAACATCTCTACCTTCCGTTAAGAAGCGTACGGCATCCTTCATAGGAAATCATTCCCGTACCTAATGTCTCGTGTTACCTATGACGACTGCTCTGCATACTCTTTGAAGAGTATTGTCTTAATATGAAAAATTATGAAATATATTTCAAATTTTAAAGATTATGACAATACACGTAAAGGAGAATGCAGTAAGGAGTCTATCGCTCCTTATATTGTGGCAGGTTTACGGACCTGCCACCTAGTCCAAAAATCATTTATAGATCTAGTTTAGAACCCACCCCCCCCTCCCATATAGATTTATATTCATTGATACATAGTTTGGATACCTACAATTTCTCTTTGTTATTTTACTTTGTAATATGCAATCTAGTGTGCTGTACGATAAGATCTGAAATGCTATGACGACTGCTCTGCATACTCTTTGAAGAGTATTGTCTTAATACAACACAAAGGTGCCATAAAAATGAGGAAGCAAGTGCATTGCCAGGCTTTTATTGCTTGGTACAGATGTAGAACTGCTCGTGACATGTCGGCTAAGGTGCATAAAGTGCTGTGCCAAATAAGGAACAAAGAGCTTCACAAACTTAAAGAAAATTAGATGCTAATTGTAAGGAAAAATCCTTTTCCTTACTTCGCGTCCCTACTTACCGCGTACATAAGCGTTCCCGCCATCAGCACCCATCCATGCACGTTACCCGTTCACGACACTCGCCTCGACCACAACTCCCGCCACTGTTCACTGTTAGAATCACTAGCTAGGTGATGAATGTCGATTAGGTAAGGGGGGGGGGTACAAGGACTATCGAGAGAGAATGTTGTACCCTCTAAGGAAAGAACCCTACACAACCTAGAGTGAAATAAGCAGAACAATATGTTTTGACACACCCCCATAGGTGAAGTAGGGGATAGCCAAACCTAACAGTGGTCACAAGACCAGTCAAGCAAGAGAACAAGCAAGGCAAAGCCCAGGGTGGATCTCAAGGACGCCACACAATCTGAGCACAAGCAGGCGGCCACAAGGCCAGTTAACATGCAGAGTTATAATAGCAAGGCAGTACACTGATCACAACCTAGCAAGAGTAAACATGCAGGTATAAAGATATATAGCAGTGTACAACAAGAGCAAGTCAAGCAACCAGCAGGTGAGGCAGAGTGGGCACAAGCCCAAGAGCAGTGCAGAAACGCTGATGATCACCAGCCCCAAGGGCCTTGGTGAAGACATCAGCAGTGTTGGCCCGAGAGGCCACGAAAACAAGGCGCAGCTGACCACGCTGCTGCAGCTCACGCGCAAGGAAGTAGCACAGAGCAATGTGCTTTGTTCTGTGCTCCAGTCTCTGCTCGCGACACAAGGCAAGCATTGCCTTGTTGTCGACGTACAGAACCGGAGGAGAACGAGGCCGCTCCCCCAAGTCGGTCAGCAGGTAGGTCAGCCAGCGGAGCTCCTGTGCAGCCATGGCCCCAGCGTAGATCTCGGCCTCACAGCTGGAACCGAGCACAGAAGAAGAACGAGTGGACCTCCAAGAGACAGAACCAGAGCCAAGACTGAAGGTGTAACCCTGTGACGAACGCTGAGTCGCCTGGTCGTCGGCTCAAGAAGCGTCAGAGTGTCCTGTGAGGACCACCGAACCCCGTCCTCCTAGCACGAGCCCCATGCCCGATGTGCTGCACAAGTAACGCAGTACCCTCTTCGCAGCATCAAAGTGCACCTTTCGGTGTCTACCGGGTGCCACGTAGCGAGCCAGGAGGTTGAGAGAGTACGCGAGGTCAGGTCGTGTGCACGTCATCAGGTACATGAGGCAACCCACAAGCTATGGGTACGGACCACTTGGCTCTACGGACTCGTCTCAAGGTGGGGCTGAGAGCGAGTGGCGTGTAGACAGAGAAGTGGGCTGTGGCGAGGAGTACGTGAAGCGGAAGCGCTGTAGGACCTGGTGCACCATGTGTGACTGAGTCAGGGTGATGGTGCGCCGTGCTCTGTCCCGGGTGATCTGCAAGCCAAGATAGCTCCGCAGCTCACCCAGGTCAGTGCAGGTGTGTCTCTCCTGCAGCTCCGCCTTCACTAGGGCCAGTGCCTCAGTGTCAGCAGTAGCAAAAACCAAGTCGTCGACGTACACGAGGATGTAGAACGGCGGCAGAGTAGTGTCGGTGCGTAGAAACAATGACGGGTCAGCAGTCGAAGGAGCAAGCCCAAGAGCCGCAAGTGTCGTCCTCAGTGTGTCGTGCCACTCGAGGGGCGCCTGACGCAGGCCATAGACTGGTCGCCGTAGGCTCCACTGGGTACCCTCAGGAAACGACCCAGTGAAGCCCTGTGGACGGCGCAACCAGATGGCCTCGTGAAGGCTACCCTGTAAGAAAGCTGTCGAGAAGTCGAGGGAGTGCAGCTCGTAGTCACGCTGAGCTGCAACGTGTAGCAACACCCGAAGAGTGGTCATCTTCGGGGTGGGGGAGAAGGTCTGAAAGAAGTCGACCCCCTCACGCTGACTGAAGCCTCGAGCAACGTAACGTGCCTTGAAGGCAGGCGGAGAACCCGGCGGCCGCTTCACCCTGAAAATCCACATGCCACTGACGATGTTCGCCCCAGGTGGGGGAACCTCGTCGACGTAGGTGCCTGTGGACTTCCAGGAAGCCATCTCTGCGTCCATGGCTGTCTGCCACTGAGAGGAGTACTCACCCGAAATCGCCTCCCTGTAGGAGCGCGGGGTGGGGATGTCAAGTGCATCCGGGTCTCCCTCAGGCGCAAGCAGCATGGTCGCGTGATGGGGTGAAGCGGCAGCAAGGCACTCCAGCTCCTCCTGTCTGTCCTCAAGAACGTCACAGCCAAGGGCAGTACAGCCAAGAGCAGTCTCACCCCCGACGGACGGAGGACAGGCAGGGACAGGGTCAGAGACAAGACTCGCAAGGTAGTCTAGGCGGTACACAGCAGCAAAGTCAACGAGCTCAGCTACTAGGGCAGACGCAGCAGGAGACGAGAACGTAGGGTCCGTCACAACCGTAGCAAGAAGGCGAGTAACAGTCGGACTGGACGCACGAGCAAGGTCAGACGGAGGGTCAGCAACGTCAGGCAGAGAGGACGCAGGAGGTAACGGTAGGACAACACGCTGAGGAACAGAGGAAGGACGGAGTGTCATATCGTGAGTGCCGGGAACAGCCGGAGCACGCTGACGACGAACACGAGGAACACGAGCACGGACAGCAGCTCTAGGCTCAGGCTCAAGGTCAAAGCTAGACTCAGGCTCTCAACGCTCAGGGGTGGAAGCACGAGTCTCAGGCTCTCGACGCTCAGTCAAGGACTCTGACACCGCAGTGTAAGGAGCAGGAGCAGGCAGTGGGGAGTGTGGTAGCAGCGGCGGCTGTGACTGGTCCGCCGGTGGACATAGCAACGGAGGGGTAGTACCTGCCACAGGGAAGCCAGTAGCACCTGGCAGAAGACTGAGAAGGTGGCGAAGAGCACCAGTAGCTCCACCAGGACCTCCAGCACCTCCAGCACCTCCAGCCCCAGCAGCTCCAGCGCCTCCAGCACCAGCAGCTCCAGTACCTCCAGCACCAGCAGCACCTCCAGTACTAGCAGCACCAGCAGCTCCACGACCTTCAGCACCAGCAGCACCTCCAGTACCTCCAGCACCAGCAGCAACTCCAGGACCTCCAGCACCAGCAGCACCTCCAGTACCTCCAGCACCAGTAGCTCCAGGTCCTCCGGTAGGAGCTCCGACGACACCAACACTAGAAGGACTCGCAGCACCCCCAGAGTCAGCACCCGAACTCGCAGCACCCCCAGAATTAGGACTCTCGCTCTCAGTACTCGCAGGCTCAGTACCCTCAGTCGCAGCACCCTCAGGCTCAGTACCCTCAGTCCCAGCACCCCCAGGCTCAGTACCCTCAGTCCCAGCACCCCCAAGCTCAGTACCCTCAGTCTCTGCTCCAGTGTCCACAGCAGCAGGCTGCAGAGGCGGCGAAGACGGCAGAGGTGGGAACCCGGGGGGGGTAGCCAGACGAGGAGAGCGGGCACCCCCAGACTCACCACCCCTAGCCCCAGCTCCAGTAGTCTCAGCTCCAGAGTCCACAGCAGCAGGCTGCAGAGGCGGCGAAGACGGCCGTGGCGGGAAACCCGGGGGGGTCTCCAAGCGAGGAGAGCGGCGAGTGGTCGCCGTGTCGTCGGCGACGGCGTCACCCCCCTCAGGTGAGTCAGAGGAGTCAGAAGAGATCTCAACTGGCTCATCCACGGGGGGTGGGTCTACCTGGGACACACCTGAGGGAGCAGGACCCTGTGGGGGAAGGGGGTCTACCGGGGGGGGGGACTGGTACCAGGAAGAGAGGTGCGAGGGGGACCGGGTGGGACGCGTGCGGGTGAAGTTGGTAGTAACAGACCGACTCGTCGAAGGTGACGTCCTGAGAGGACAGAACACGACGCGAGGCAGGGTGGTAGAACTGCCAGGGCGGGGCGTCGGTGGGGAAGCCCAGGAAGACACAGCGGAGAGTGCGAGGAGAGAGCTTGCTCACTTTGGTATCGCGAACAAGGGAGAGCGCGCCCCAGACCCGAAACGACGACGCATCACCAGGCTGTCCCGTCCAACGGAGTGTGGGCGAGGTCTCTGGAGAAGAGACACGGGGCCAGAGGTTGAGCTGATGCGCGGCGTATCGGACCGCAAACGGCCACAGGAAATGGGGAGCAGCCGCATGGATCATGGAGGTACGAGCAACCTCCATGATCAGACCAATGCGACGCTCAGCGATCCCATTTTGCTGCGGAGAGGCCGGAAGCGTGAAAGATTGGGCGATGCCCTCATCCTGGCAGAACGTCTCAAGGACGCCAGAGGAGAACTCACCACCCCTGTCAGAGTGCAGACGCAGGACTGGGAAGTCCTGCTGAAAGCGCTCGTGCAGCTGAAGACGAGTAGCACGGATCCAGGGGATCAAAACACCACTGACGTCCGCCTTGCGACGCAAGGGGAAGACTGTGGTGTAGCGTGTGTATTCGTCAACAACCAGCAGGAAGTAGCGCTCCTGGTCCGTCCCACCGACGGGGGCCGGACCCCACACGTCCAGGTGGAGAGTCTGCAGAGGAGCAGTGGTCGGAGGAAACTCGGAGGAGTGAGGAGCGGCGCGCTGCCGCCCCTCGACGCAAGGAAGGCACGGCGGCGCAAGTGAGCGTGGGAGGGGGGGCAGGGTTCAGGGAGGCCAGAGACCAGGAGCCGGGAGTGCATGCCGCGCAGACGCAGCTGCGACGGGTGGCCAAGACGGTGGTGCCAAAGCTGCGCAGGGTGAGTGAGGAGGCGACACGAGCAGGACGCAGCGAGCTGACTAGACGCAGCCACCTGACCAGACGCAGCTACCTGTGCAGACGCTGTGGTGAGGGTGTACAGGTTCGACCCCGGCTGCCGTGTGAACGTAGCCAGGTGACGGCCTGTCTTGGCGCATGTGCAGATCGCCACACGCTGACCTCCAGGAGTAAAGGTGTCAACCCATACATCCTGGAGGATGGCGTTGCTCACCAGGTTCGTCGATAACGAGGGGAGGTGGAGGCCTGACAGAGAGCCGGAGGGGACAGCTGGGCACGGGAGGACAGTGGAGTGGCGTGCAACCACCGGACCCCCAGAGGGGTCCGCCAGTGAGACGGGAACTGGTGTAGTGAGTGGGGTGACAGTGGTGCAGTCGTGAAAGAAGCAACGGGACGCACCAGAGTCAAGCGTGAAAGTGTGCAAGACCTCAGCAGTAGCAGCAGACTCACTAGCACCTGGTGCAGTAGCGACTCTAGCACCTAGAGCGGCAGCAGACACACTAGCACCTGGGGGAGCAGCATCACCACCAGCATCGCAAGGCACACACGAGTAACACGCACCCTCAACACTATTATCAGCAACATACATTGCATAGAGAGCAGCATTGATCTTAGCAAAGTCAAGAGCAAACACATCTACCCCCTTCCCAATCAGCTGCAGCCAGTTCGGCACCTCCTGGTCCTCACTGTACTGAGTCACCCAGGCGTCCTCAAGACGGCCGAAGCACTTGTACTCAGTGTGCGGCTTCCCGCAGACTGTGCCCTTCAGAAGCCCCGTGCGCCGGACATAAGGGCAGCGACCAGAGCCCCCAGAGCCCCCACGCTGGAGAACCCACTCACGGAGCTGCTGGTCGGTGGGGTTGTCCGGGAGGCGCGGCAGCTGCTGGCCACTCCCGTAGCCACGGGAGGGTCCACAAGCGCCACCACCCCTGCCAGACCCACCTCGACCTCCTCCGCCGCCCCCGCTACCCCAACCGCCTCCCCTACCACCGCCGCCTCCTCCACCCTGTCCGCCTCCTCCACTGCCGCCACCCCCAGAGCCACCCCCAGAGCCTCCACCACCCCCGCCACCCCCCCCGCTGCTGCCACCACCACCACCCCTGCCCCCTCTGCCCTTGCTGTTGTTGCGCCTTCCACTGGGAGTAGACGCAGCGCCAACTTCCTCAGCACCAAGGAGGTCGACTGCAGCAGCGGTAGCAACTGAGGGGAGGAGAGGGGAGGGAGTACACCCTTCAAAGAAGGGGGAGCGGGGGGTGCCACGAGAGGCAGCGACAGCGACAGTGCTCTTCTCAACCTCGAGAAGGGCCTTCTCAAGCGAGTCAAGTGTGAGCTCAGTGGGGTCCATGGCTAGAAACTGGTCCCTGACAGTGCGAAGGGAGTCAGGGAGGCGAGTGATAAGAAAGTAAAGGGTGAAATACTGCGGGGGGGGGTTCTTAGCGAGAAAGGCCGGCTTGAGAGCGGCACGGAAGCGATCCTCACTAGAGCGGAGGTAGGTAAAGAGGTCAGAGACAGTGCGGAACTCAGCTAGATCGGGATGCAGGTACGGCAGCATGAGACGGCCTACAGCAGCAGTAGCTGGGGAGGAGTAGCGAGAAACGACAGCGTCATAGAGATCCTTGGCCGTTTTCTGTCGGCTAGAGTGCGCGCGCTCAGTGACGGGCAGGTGGTTGCGAACAGCAAGGCGGGCAGCTGCATCACGCATGAGCCACTTAGACAGATCCTCTACAGCGTCGGCAGCAGGGGCTGGGAGCTTCCCCTCAGTGTGTAAAAACAGTGAAATGCCATCCTTAGACTCGCTCTGCAGGAACAGCTGGAGATCGTCGAGCCAGACATCAAACGTAATCGCGCGGCCCTCAGCATCGAACGTAAGGACTGACAGGTTAGCCATAGCAGCAGTAGTTGCAGCAGCAGCAGCAGTGACAGCTCAGGTTGGGCGGCGCGGCTCGGACAGGGCGGCGCGGCTCGGGCTCGGTGGCGGAGCAGCAGCGGCAAGCAGCAGCAGCAGCCGGCGCTCAGTAGCAGCAGCAGCTGAGTAGCACTAGCTGTAGCAGCAGTAGCATCAGTAGCAGCAGCAGTGAGTAGCACTAGTTGTAGCAGCACTAGCTTCAGTAGCAGCAGCAGTGAGTAGCACTAGCTGTAGCTTCAGTAGCAGCAGTAGTGAGTAGCACTAGCTGTAGCAGCAGTAGCGTCAGTAGCCGCAGCAGTGACAGCTCGGGCTGGGCGGCGCGTAGTAGCAGTAGGCGCGCGTGGGCTGTGGGCGTGCAAACCAGGGGCGCGCAACAGGTGCGTGCGGGGCAGCACTACGAGAGAGCGTGCAGCAGGTGCGTGCTAGGGGCTGGCGGGCAGCGTGAGTGGCGCGCGCAGCAGCAGGAACGAGGGGGGACCGGGCGTAGGGGCTGACGGGCCGCGCGAGAGGCGCACGGGGCAGCTAGGGCGCGGTCAGGGGGGTCGCACGTGACTAGGAAGAAAAAATCGCGTCTAGGGCAGAACAAGGAACCGTCTCGCCTAGGGCACGTTTTTGCATTTCGCGTTTCTCCTAGGGGCGCGACTCGGGCAGCAGATCGAAATAGTAGTGGTGGGCCCTTTTAAAAATTCGGTCCTAAGGAGCATTGTGCTCTTAATACCATGTTAGAATCACTAGCTAGGTGATGAATGTCGATTAGGTAAGGGGGGGGGGGTACAAGGACTATCGAGAGAGAATGTTGTACCCTCTAAGGAAAGAACCCTACACAACCTAGAGTGAAATAAGCAGAACAATATGTTTTGACATTCACGACGCGACCCAACCTAACGGTTCGGTTGGTAACCCACGCTCCGGACCTCCGCCTCGACAATTCTCCAAACCTCGGCGCTAGGCCCGTAGCGCACCACAATTTCCCACTTTACCGTTACCACTGTAGTTTCGCTATATATTCTTCGCTCATGCCTTCGCTCATTGTACTCTTGCTTCGATAGTGCAATTCTCGCTCGTTCACTCAATTGCACTCGTAACACTTGGTATTCAGAGCCTACGATCTCTTCTCAGACCGCACCCACACCTTCGCTTCCCCACTATTTCAATTTTTTGGGGGGGGTAGACGTCTCTCAGCGAACAAGCACCGCCGCTCGAAGTGCTCTCTCGAAAGCACGCACGGCCACGACCGAGGCTCTCGCTGAGCTTGCCCGACACCCCCGCCATGGCCGAATTTACTCTCGCGACACTGACGCAGGAGCAACTCGACCGTCTCGTGCGCCAAGTCGAGGATTCGGCGCTCGAAATTGCGACGCTCACGGCGGAACGTGACTCCGCGTGTCAGCAATCCACGGTGAATACTCCAGCACCACCACACGCACCTGCAAATGTACCCGCACAATCGGAGGAGCCGATCGTCATTTCATCCGGCACACCAACACAGAACGACAGCGTGGGACAGCGCTCAGGCGCAGCCAGTGATGGCGCCGCTCACTCGATGCCTGGCATGGAAAGGAACAGGGTCGCACCAAGCCCGCGGGAGCCTCGTGAAGCCCGTCGGCACGTGGAATTTGCGGTGACAAGTGGCGACCACGCCAGCATGGCACCAATGCCACTCAAGCCGCAGCGCCCGCCTTGCTTCGACCCGAGCCAACGTGGAGGTCCGACGGTTCAATCGTGGCTCTTCACGATGAACGTCTTCTTCGACGCGAACTACGTCGAGTCGGACGCAGCGAAGATCAGATACGCCGTCTCGCTGCTGAGGGGCCCCGCCATGGACTGGTGGCGAGTCATCGTGACGTCGCCACACGCCTACGAGCCACTGTCGCAAGAGGAAGGGCCCACGGGCCCAGATGTCACCTGGAGTTCATTCTGCGAAACCGCCCAATACAGCACGTGGGATGCGTGGTGCGCAGGGCTTCGGGCGCGCTTCGAGCCGATCGCGGCTTCTATTTCGGCGCGTCAGAAACTGCGTACTTGGCGGCAGCTCGGATCGGTCCAAGACTACACGAACGGTTTTCTCGCATTATGCGAGCAAGTCGGCTATATGCACGAAGCGGAGCGGGTGGACCGTTACGTCGGAGGGCTGAAGCCGGACATCTCGCACGAAATCACGTTACGCGGACTCTCATATTTCAACGAGATTCTCGCGCTCGCCGAGAAAATCGACATTTTACGCCGTCTGAGACCGGGGTCCTACTACGGACATCGCACTCGGGGACCAATCGAGCACGCCACTGTACACGCCGTTGCGACGAACGCAGCTGCCGCGCCGTTTAAGGGGCGCTGCTTTGCTTGCAATAGGCCGGGCCATCGTAAGAGTGAGTGTCCAGAGGAGCTGAGGCGACGCGGAGCAGAGCAAAGGAGGGAGTCTCCAAGGCAGGGAAACGTCAGCAGTCAGTAGGAATCGGGCCAACTACTGACGAGACTGCCTGCTCGCCCAACCACACCGACCCTCACCGAGTCACAGTACCGATTCACGCTATCGATCGGGCTCGGATGAATAAGGAGGGTACAGAGACGGATTGCCCAGTACTGATTCACTGAAAAATACAGGGAGCAGCAGTGAAGATTTTTATCGACGGAGGCGCAAGTCACAGCTTAGTTAATACCGCGACCGCACGAAAACTACAACTGACACTGAGTCGGTGTTTACCGGAGATAGATGCACGCTTAGTTGACGGCACACCGCTGGCCATACGGGAAAAGGTGGAGAGAGTAAAGATCCGCTGCGGGGGGAACTTCGGGTTTACACAGGAAATGCTCGCGACGACACTGAATGGGCACGAGATTTTATTGGGACGTGATTGGTTGCGACGGTTTAACCCGCGAATTGACTGGACGACGGGTAGCTGCACTGTGCGAAGTAGCGGTAACTGGGTGTCGCTACCACGCTGGCAGTCGCCCGAGTCTTCAACAGTCCACGTCAACGCCATCACGATGAAACGGGCTGTCGTCGCTGGAGCTGACGTGTACGCAGTGGATATAGCGTTGATAGGAGAAGCAGAGCAGCCGAGTGATTTTGAGAAACTGCTGACAGCGGTACCGCCCGTACTGCATGAGCTATTGAAACGGTACCCAGGGATTTTTCCCGACGACTTACCGGAGGGACTGCCACCTCAGCGAGCACACGACCACCGCATAGAGTTAGAACCCGGGACACAGCCAACCGTACAGCGACAGTTCAGAATGACACAGCCCGAGCTCGATGAGCTGAGGAAGCAGTTAGACTACCTGTTAGAGAAACAGAATCATCCGACCGAGCTCGTCACCGTTCGCCGCACCAATACAGTTCACACCGAAAAAAGACGGAGGGTTTCGCATGTGCATCGATTATAGAGCACTGAACCGGATAACAGTCAAGTCGCGATACCCCATTCCCCGCGCTGACGAACTGATCGACCAGCTGCGAACAGCACGGGTTTTTTCGAAAATAGATTTACGGGGAGGCTACCATCAGATTCGGGTCGAACCATCAGACTGCGCCAAGACAGCATTTAGGACTAGGTACGGGTCATTCGAGTACCCCGTGATGCCATTCGGGTTGACCAACGCACCGGCAACATTTCAGATGACCATGAACGAGGCGTTTAGGCCACTTTTAGATAAATGCGTGATAGTTTACCTCGACGACATCCTAGTCTACAGTCGTGATAAGCAGCAGCATTTAGCAGATCTGGAAGCAGTGTTTAAAGTTTTAGACGAGCACAGACTACTGACCAAGGGTTCCAAGTTCGAGTTTTTTCAGGACAGGGTAGAATTTTTAGGACACGTTATTTCGGAGGCTGGGGTTGAAATCGACCCAAAGAAGCTGGACACGGTCAAAGCGTGGCACCCCCCGACCAATATCACGGAGCTGCATAGTTTTTTAGGGTTCGTTAATTACGTGCGTCGGTTCGTCCCCGACATGGCGCAATTGACAGCCCCACTGACGGATCTGCTGCGAAGGGGGTCCCTTTTACGTGGGGGGAGAAAGAGCATGCTGCCTTCTCTGCACTGAAAACTGTTCTCTGTTCACCGCCCGTACTGCGCATTGCTGACCCACACCGCCCCTTCGAAGTCGTAACCGACGCAAGCGACATCGCCATTGGAGCCGTACTGCTACAGGATTTCGGCAACGGCCTACAGCCCATCGCCTACGAGTCACGAAAGCTGCATCCGCCCGAGAAAAATTACCCGATACACGACCGCGAAATGCTCGCAATCGTGCATGCGTTCAAGGTCTGGCGCTGTTACTTGACCGGCGCAGACGTGACAGTACGGACAGACCACCGATCCCTACAGTACCTCCGCGCACAGCCCCACCTCAACCCACGACAGATCCGCTGGCTCGATTTCCTCGAGTCAAATTTCCACTACACGGTCACCTACAAAAAGGGAGCATCCAACATCGCTGACGCACTGACCCGCCCCACTGCCCAAATCCACGCGATACTACTCACCCAGACCAGCCCGCTACTGACAGGACTATTTACCCACGGGTACCAAACGGACCCATTCTTCACAGGAGGAAATTCGCAGCAGTTCGCAGCAGCCAAGGGAGTCTATTACGTAAAAGCCGGGACCGACCGCATCTGGGTACCAGGGTACACACTGCTACGGGAATTACTGTTACAGGAGGCACACGACGGAGTTACCTCGGGACATTTCGGGGTAGAGAAAACACGGCAGCAGCTGCAGCGGTATTACTATTGGCCCGAGATGCTGACCGACGTGCAACGACACGTAGCATCGTGTCCCACCTGCCAGCTCATGAAGTCGTCACGACAACGACCGGCAGGACAGTTGCAGCCGATACCACCCCCAGAGCGTGCTTGGCAGCAGGTGACGATGGACTTCGTCACGGGGTTACCGGCTGGAGCAAGTGGGAACGACGCGATCTTGGTCGTCGTCGATCGGCTGACGAAAATGGCACACTTCGCAGCATGCAAGAAATCAATCACAGCCGAAGAAACAGCTCGCCTCTTCATCGCCACCATCGTTCGATTACACGGGATACCAACAGCGATCATCAGCGACCGCGACACGAAATTCACCAGCAACTTCTGGCGGAACCTGTGGCAGCAGTTCGGCACGCGACTGCAGTTCAGCTCATCATACCACCCCGAAACCGACGGACAGACAGAACGGACAAATCAGACCATGGAACAGCTCATCCGGGCCACGTGCGACGACCCGACCACGTGGGAACAGCAACTGCCACTCATCGAATTCGCATACAACAACTCGCCATCCGCCACGACCCAACAGTCACCGTTTTACCTGAACTACGGACAAGACCCCACAGTACCCATGACCCCGAATCCCGACAACCCAGTCCCACGCGCGCAACAGTTCGCAGAAATACTGCAAGCAGCACGGACACGAGCAGCCGAAGCAATAAAAAAATCAAACATCATCGCAAAACGCAACGCTGACCGCCACCGCCGACCTGTCACTTACCAGCCAGACGACCTAGTTCTACTCGACACTCAAAACCTCCGCCTGCCCATCACCCCAAAACTCCGCCCCCGATATTGCGGGCCATTTCGCATCAGCCACATGATCACACCCGTCACCGCCCTTCTCCTCCTCCCTGCTGACTGGTACGTCAGCCCGTCATTCCACGTCAGCCTGCTTCGCCCATATGTGCCATCCACCAGCCAACTGCCTCGCAACCGCCCCGCCAGCATGACACGACCGCCGACTGAGCCAATCATCACGCCTGAGAGAATACTGAGCCATCGAGTACGTGACCCACGGGGAGCCCGCAGAATCAAATTCCTGATCCGCTGGAAAGACCGCACGCCCACCGAAGACAACTGGGTCCCCCTGGATAGAATTGAGAATCACCCTGTCCTCACTGAGTATCTGCGCAGCCGAAACTTCCGAGATGTACACGCTCTCTCGTAAGAGGGGCCTCCTTGGGGAGGGGGGTAGTGTAAGGAAAATTCCTTTTCCTTACTTCGCGTCCCTACTTACCGCGTGCATAACCGTTCCCGCCATCAGCACCCATCCTTGCACGTTACCCGTTCACGATACTCGTCTCGACCACAACTCCCGCCACTGTTCACGACGCGACCCAACCTAACGGTTCGGTTGGTAACCCGCGCTCCAGACCTTCACCTCGACAATTCTCCAAACCTCGGCGCTAGGCCCGTAGCGCACCACAATTTCCCACTTTACCGTTACCACTGTAGTTTCGCTATATATTCTTCGCTCATGCCTTCGCTCATTGTACTCTTGCTTCGATAGTGCAATTCTCGCTCGTTCACTCAATTGCACTCGTAACACTAATAAAAGTTGTGACATTTGGGGGTGTGGGGGGGGGGAGGGGGGGGGGGGGGGAGGTGAGGAAGTGGGGGGGGGAGGAAGTCAGTTGACAACAGGTAGACGTAGAGACCCTGCTATGCTTGAGCATGTGCAATACACACACAGCTTCCGAAGTCGAGGCAAGGAGCTGATGCTCACAGGCACAGAGTCCATATCAGCACCATCACCAGCTATCTCCAAGGATGCGAGGCTTCGCAAATCTCTCATGCTTTCTAGCAGCCTTTCTGGTGACTCGGTCCACTCCACATTCAGCTCCCGCAGCTGCGGTAACATTGACCCGACGCCTTCTGGAAGCTCCTCCAGTCCGGCTGCGCAGATTGTGAGCGAGCGGAGCTGCGGAAAGGTGAGCGGGAAAGAAAGCTCTGTAGCTGTGTCTGGCAAACGCAGGGTCAAGCGCTGCAGCCGAGTCAAACTCCTGCTCATTGCTGCCCCATTCTCCACGCAAGGCAGGTCCAACGTCAAATCCCTCAGATTCGGCAGCAGGGACAAGTCAGGAAGGGAAGTCTCATGAAATGCATTCCCCACTCGCATAACCTCAAGCGAACGTGGCAGGTGCTGTCGAATGTGCGTCACCATATCACACCCACTCAGCTCCAGCTCCTTCAGCCTCCCTAGGCTCTCCAGTCCCTGTGGTACTGACAAAATTCCGATTTCGGAAACATTAACGGAGTCTACCTTGACGTGTTCGGCTACATCGTAGTCAATCTGAAAACGGAGAGATTCAAGATGGGTGAGATTTGTCAAAGACTCCGGAAGCGTCCTGATATTTCTGCAATTGCGCAACCATAAAATCTTCAAGTTCTGCAGCCCTTGCATGCCTTCGACAAGTTCTGGAACATCAGAACTATGAAGATGAAGTTCTGTCAAGGAAGATAGCCATGTGAACGAGGGCGGGAGAACGTGGATGTCCGTCAAATGAAGCAACTGGAGACTAGCGAGCCCTCCAAATCCTCCTGGCAGCTGCAAATCTACCTGGTCCAAAATGAGGGCGTGTAGTGAGGTGAGATGGCAAAATGATTCGGGAACGGCTGAGATGGGCACCTCTTCTAATGAAAACATTTTGAGGGCCGGCAATTCACCAAAGTTTCTGGGCAGGCTTCTAATAGATTCACATCCATGAAGGACGAAGATCTCCAAGCGGGTGAGAGAGGTGAAGTCTTCAGGCAGCTCCACCAAGGATTCGCAATTTCGGATGGCGAGTCTGCGCAGGCGCGGTAGCAGCTCTCCCAGTTGGTCTGGAAGGTGGCGAAGCTGGCTGCAACCAGAAATCAGCAGGTCCTCTAGGCGGGTGCATGGCGATGCCAGTGGAAAAATGAAGTCGAACGGAGGGCAGGATTCGAAGAATTTCAGCGACCGAAGGAAAGTCGACATGCTCAAAGCAGACGAGGGCTGATCGTCGCGGCATGAAGAAAGGATGGAAAGATGGGAAATGTCTGGGATATGAGCGAGGGTAGATGGTTTCAGATGAGAAAATGGGAAGGCAATGTAGAGGGTAGTGAGAGAGGCGAAGTTTCTGAAACTCGGATTCATCAAAGCTGCTTTGTCGGTAAGAAGAAGCGTGCGCAGATGCCTCAGCTGGAAGAATGAAGCCGGTAGATCTCCATACTCGAGATCGCGGAAGATAGACAGCTGCTGCAGCCTCGTGCACTTCTGGAAGAGTAGATCCAGACCAACTGGCGTTATTGGATGCTCAAACTTCGTGCGCTTACGGAGCGATCGTGATATTCCCCATCCGACGTGGAGGGTGGTCAGTTTCGGGCATGATGAGGCAAGGCGAGAGAGGAAATCGTCATCCAGTCTATCCACGCTGCCGTCACTCAAGTGCAGATGCGTCAGGTCTGGAAAATGAGAGACTGCAACCGCAAGATCTTCCTTGGACACGGTGCTGTTTTCCCTAACTACAAGCGTTGGAACGTGTGCTTTTGCAAGGTTACGCCAGCGACGACAGATGGATGCGTTCAAGAGGCTCAAAGCGATGTCCGCGGAGGGATCTGGGGAAGGTATGGGTGTCTCGAGCTTCACAATATCTCGATCATAAGCATCTGGTGGAGGCATAGACTTGAAATCGGGGGTTATCGAGTTCCACAATCTGTCCTTCAAGGATTCTTCAGGAGCGGGTTGAGAGTTCCAGAGGATCCTAATGAGAAGGTTGTCCGGAAGGCTGTTGATATTGGTGACTGATGCCATCTTGAAAGGATTATCACAAAAGTGATTCCAACTGGGAGGTACTAATGGAAGAAGTGCGTGGGATAAGAGACTGGAAACTTGAATCGAGTCCGCACAATGGTGGAGAGCTTACAATAGTTCCGTGAGACCTGCTTGCCTCATTAAATTCCCACTCAAGTGTTGCTGACTCGAGAGTCGCGCCTCAGCAGCAGAAATCTCTGGAATGAAATCTCAAGGCGAGCCGAGGCGCTGTGCATTATTGACGTGCAGTGCTCCAATAATACAAGAGACTGCCGTAGATCACGTGACGTCTCTGCTGGGGACCAGTTTTTTTTAGTCGACTCAAAAATAGGCAAGCCGAGGCGCTGTGCATTATTGACGTGCTGATGTGACTTCTCTGCTGGGGACCAGGCCACGACGACGGGGCTAGAGGCGAGAAGTCGGGATCAATGTTTTCGATATACGTTCAAGCTGTATACGTACAAGTGCACATGAAAGGTGAAATTAACTATAAAGGTTGCAAAAAATGTTACTGGTACTACCTAGTTACTGCTAATTCCTGCATAAGAGTTAGCAGCTATGCTAGAACACCAACCACCAACACCTAATGCAAGCACTACGCACAACGTCCTAAATCACGAACTGAGCAAAAACAAATGCACTAAAATCACTAACTGAAGCAATTTTTATTGAGCCTGCACGGGCAGACCATTTCAATGGCAAGATGATCGCACCACCGTACTACTACTACCAGCCGACCATTGGGTGGACAAATGGATGGTTTGTGGTAAACGAGTGACGGACGACTGTGACATGGCTGATGAAAGGCAAGTAGGGTGGTTGGCGGCATTAAAGGTTGTGATACGAGGCGGTTTTGGAGTGCAAATGTACGCAAAAGAGAAACTATAGGTTTAGGGAGGGGAAGAAGGAGAGAGAGAGAGAGAGAGAGAGAGAGAGAGAGAGAGAGAGAGAGAGAGAGAGAGAGAGAGAGGAGGAGAAGGAGGAGGAGGAGGAGGAGAAGGAGGAGGAGGAGGAGGGTGGGGGGGGGGGGGAGGGGGGAGGGTGGGTCGGGGGGGAGTAAGAGGGAGGAGAGAGGGAAGAGAGGAAGGGAGGAATGCTCGGGTGGGTATGCCTGGGAGTGCGGCTCTCGGAGGAATGCGGCTCTTGAAGTGTCTCGGTCAAGTGGCAGAGTGAGCGGACTATAGGATGGTGCAGCTGCATTTATGGCTGCTCTCCTTGTAATGCTCGTCGTCATCATCACTGCTTGACTCACTGCAACACCAAACCCAAACAAAAACCATTGCATGCCATCCCATGCCATCCATGCCATCCCATATCATCGCATGCCATTCCATACCATCGCATGCCATCCCATAGCATCCATGCCATGGCACAACACGAAGCATCCATATGTGGATTGGATTAGGATTTTGAACCTTCGAAAGCACCAGTCATGCATCAGTTTAAATCAAGACTACCCTGTTTCACTCAGTGAGCCAGACTGCAATACTCCAGCCAGAAGAACAATAGCTCAGTAAACTCAGTATGCTCAGCACCAGAACAAAGCACCCACCTGGGTTGCTCGACGACTCATCAGGTTGTTAGCACCAACACAATGCGAAGCAAAGCACACGAGGGACAGGCAATGCAAACGCACAACGCACCCACCTGGGTTCGAATTCTCGCACGTCTGTCAACGTCTGGCCCTCGTCATCCAACCACCGCACCTTCCTCTCCGCCCTCTCGCCATTCTCGCACGCTTCCTTCGTGCCTCCCGCTAACAACACTTCCTCCGCTTCTCCACTCTCTCTCGCCCCCGCCTCCTCCTTCTCTCCGTCTCCAATCCCTTCCCCTTGCACAAGCGCTCCCGATTCCCCCTCGGCCACCGCCCGTTGCTCTGCATTGCATGACCCTTCCCCCTCTTCCGTCTGCCCCCCGACCGGCTGTCCCCCCTCCGCCCTGCTCCCTTCCCCCAGTGCCTCTTCCGCGGGAGTCCCTCTCCGCTCGTCCACTGTGCCCTCTAAATTTCCGACAGCATTCTCCTTCCCATCCGCGTGTCCTTCCCCTCCCTCTCCGCCTCCATTCTTCCCGCCCTGCGGATCCCCTCCCCCACCAATTGCTGCAAATGTGCTTCCGTCCCCCGTCGCTTCCGCCGCCCGCGCTTTCTCCCCCATATACGCAACCCCATCGCCATCCCCTCCGCCACGCGCAATCTCCGCTTCTCCCCATACCACTCCCAGCGCACTCTCCGCTTCTCCCCCTACCACTCCCAGCGCACCCTCCGCTACTTCCCCCGCCGCACCGAGCGCGATCCCGTTCACCGGACACGCGCGCGCCTGCCCTGCGGAGCGCAGGGTTGACGACGTTACTACGTGGCCACCACACGCGTCGTTGGGTTGCAATAGGTCTGCCTCCTGGCTGTCGGGTAACAACACGGCATTGTCGATCATATCTGAATGCTCTCCTCCTCCTCGTCGCTCCTCCTGCTGCTGCTGCTGCTGCTGCTGCTGCTGCTGCTGCTCCTTTTGCTGGTGTTGATTCAGCTTCGACGCACCTGAGACGTCCGTTGCAGCGTCGCCGGGTGGAGCGGATGTGACAGTACCGAGAGGTGGGACCAGCGCGGCCGTTCCCAAGGCAGCGGGCAGGGCCCCCGCAAGGGAGGGCCCGCCACTTGACGCATCCACGGTGATGGTGTCTCGACGGCAAGTCCTGATCCCGCGATGGCTCGGCGCGCTGTGAAAGGGTACACGGCTCGAGCATCTAAGGGTTACTCGCTCATTGAAAATGGTTACTCTCGAGCATTGGAATGGTTTCTAACCCTTAGGTGCCAACCAACTAGGTAGCGGGTCTCATGAGGCAGGGGACACTACGAAGCGATTCTGGACTGTCGGTGTAGACGTCATGGGAATAATGTACCAGGGTAATCAAGTTAGCACAGAAACTGCGTATTATAATTCTCTATCTCTTACGCCTGCGCGATACACGCGCTGCCTTTGCTCGAGAGAAACTATCTATCTATGTATGTACTCTTATCGTTACCACGAAACAAATGCTTCGCTTGACCAGGCTATGCTGGTGGTAGCTTGTTTTTACTCCGAATAGACAGCGCAAGCATCAGTAGGTACGTACTCCGGAGTCCACAGCGTTGCTATTACAGCGTCGAAATACAGCATGAACAACCAACTAACTGCAGGGCGATTAAGGACGTGACACGAGACAGGAGGGAAGGAGACAGAACCTAGGGCTAGTCGCGAATGTCCACATTTTCAGCATCAAAACTTCCCCACAGGTCTGGCCGCTGAAAATGTCTCCCACTAACTATCCGCTCCTGTAAACGTTTGGATGGACTCATGCCCTTTGCAGAAGCAATGCCATTTTCGTGTAGGGACCCGATTCCCAGTGAAGGAATAAATCACTGATGGATTACAAGATGTAGCACAGCACCGCAACTGAGTGGCATATTGTAGGTGCGTGCTTGTAAAATGTTTGCATAACCCCAAATATTTAAGGGTTAAAGAGGATACCGGACATTCTGCACGCTGAGGCTTCGGTTCTAGAAACCCCTCCACATACGCGCACCGTCCAACTGGTAACACAAGCTGAGGCTTTCGTCTCCTCCTCGCCCTCGAAAAAATCATGCACTTGCAGAAGCGGAAACGTGGCGAGGGCTGATTGTGATGATTGGAATTGGCGGGAAAAGTCGATAGTGGTGGTGAGCACTGAAACATGGGCCTCGTCACGGCCTTTGTTCATGTACAATGTTTTACACACCGTCCGCACTACAGTGTCTTAGGGTTTCTCGGTATTAACATATGCATTTAAAACTTCATACTAACCGAAACGCGTACATCATATTCTTTTACTGTGCATAATTGAACAGCATATGGAATACGTATACTATAGTAAGATGCCTGCAGCATCAGCATTAGTTAAACATGTAAGCAGCTAGAAGACCCTCTCAGCTATTGCTCGACCATTAGCTTCAGCAGCTCAGCTCACCCTACCTTACCATATAAACCAACAGCAGAGACTCAACCTACTCCCCACAACTACCACCACCACCCTTCCACGAACTGCCATGGCATCTCTGCTATCTGGCTAAACGACCGACTACCGCTTCTCATGTGCGTGCATGCGTCGCACAAGCACACACAGAGAGCGAAGAGGGTCAGGTGAGAGACAACTAAGCTGCATCACGAGCTGGAGGGGAGGGAATGCACAAATGTCTACATGAACCCTGTACCTCCCCGATGAGAGCAACAGCATCCCGGAAGGACTCCAAAGGCTGCTCAGGACCTTCAGCTGGCAGTGCTGAAAACAGCTCACACAGTGTGACAGTCAACACACCGCCGCAGCTTTACTAACCCCTGCATTGCTAGGCTATGCACTTCGCACACATTCAGACCAGGAGCCGTGAATGTGAGATGAGAGTAAGAAGCGAGGGAACAGCGCGCACTCGCAGGCACGCGCAGGAACGAAGAGAGGCGGACGGAAAGGGAGTGGAGGACAGGGAGCAGGGGAGGAGATAAGCGAGATGGATGCGCAGGCAGGCACACTGCGATACGCAGGCGGGAGGGGGAGCAGGAAGATTAGGAGCAAGGGATTCAGCAGATGCCTGCAGGGTGCCTGCCAGCTGCTGCAACCCATATTGAAAAGCTTAACCTGTAGGTGGTGCATGGGCTTAATGCAGGAACTGGCACCAGCACCAGCAGCAGCAACAGCAGCAGCGGCAGCAGCAACAGCAGCAGCGGCAGCAGCGGCGGCGGCGGCAGCACTCAAAGAGTACAATCGGTCTTCCAGTACAAAAGCATAAGCCAACCACTTCCTCCAACCACCCCTATCCCCCCCTCCCCACCTCTCCCTCCTCCCCTCCCCTTCTGTTTCTCCATTGCCCACTCTCCCTTTACAAACCCCCCAACCCCCCTCCCCCTCTCCCTCCCCATGACAGCACGGCAGCAGCAGCATGAGCAGCATCAGGCGTCGGTCATGTCCTCCTGCAGCTCGTTGGGCGCTATGAGCCCCGGGATGGACAGCATGCGCTGCCGCTCAGCCTCCCTCTGCGCCGCTGCCTCCTCCGCATACAGCTCCTTGTTGTCCTGCTCCCATGTACACGAGAGAGAGCACGAGACGCAGACATTGACACAGAGAGAGAAGGGAGAGCGGGTTGGGAGGAAACGAGGAGAGAGCCGGGCGGGAAGCAAAAGGAAGGACTTGAAGTGAACGAAGGCCAATTGGACTTTGATTCCCCCCCAATATACTAGCATGCTTAGCAGCGGAAACAATTGCAATAAACGGATACAGAGCTGCTGACCCCAACCCACACTGAGCGTGTATAGCCTTATCAGACACACACCTTATCAGAGAACTCCTTGGACTGCACTAGGAAGTCGCGCAGGTGGTTCTTGAACGTGGCCGTGTCTGCCTTGGCTGTCATCAGCCCACTCACAAACTGGGTGATCTGCTTCCCCATGCCGCCATGCACCACACACAGGTCGCGTGCCGACAAGCACACAAAGAGGATTAAAGATCAGAGAAGAAAGGTGAAACGGCAACAAGGTGGTACAAACGGAAGGGGAAGGCGAGGCGTGGGGAGGAGCATGGGAGGGGGGTGTAGGGAACACCAGGGTACAGTAAGGGAGCAAGGCACAGGAGGCAAGGGAACACAAGGAAGGTATGGCGTAACCAAGTGAGGCATGGCAAAGGCACACGGGATGAGAGGCTGACACGCATGTACCTCTGAGGCGCCTAAACAAGGGGCGAGTGGCACGCACCTCTTGTGGCGTCATGTTGGGGAAGGACGTGGAGAGCAGCTTGACAGTGTAGTCACACACAAAGGCCGTGTTGGATGGGAAGGCCGTGGGGCCCAGCGTCGCCACATCCCACAGCGGCTGAGTCAGCACCCCTGAGTCCGCCTGGGGGAGTGGATGGAGGGTGGGTACAGGGAAAATGGGGAGTGAGCTTTCTAGGGGGTATCTGCGTTGACTGGGGCAGGCTTGGGACAGAGAACCGGGATTGGTGAAGGTTGAGGCAGAAGCATGCGTAGGTGAGTAGGCGGGGCAGTGAGACACTCACGAGGCAGAAGAGGTGTTGCAGGATGAGCGTGTGCAGCTTGAAGCCGGGCTTGTGGAAGGTGTCTGTGAGCACTGCGAAGATCTCCTGCTCAATGGTCAGGAAGTACGTCTGGTGGAACTGGTTGCAGAACTCCGAGTTCTGTTGCACGGGGGCACGGAAAACAAGGGCACAGGGGCACACGGGCACAGGGGCACAGGGGCAGAAGGCAGTTAAAAGCGAGGCGGGACAGAGAAACAGCGGAAATGCAGGGCTCGCCCTGTAGGCGGGGCTGATTAGTGTAGAAACTGTGTAAAAAAACTTGCACCAAGGCACGAGGTGCTGGGGATGCTGACCTGAACGACAAGGCACGGAAGCGCAGAGCCCAGGATGCCTGAGCATGGGGGGCACACACACGGACCTGGAAGTTGGAGAGCATTTCGAGCAGCAGGTTGAGTCCCGTCTCTGCGATGTTGCGCTCTGTGTGGCGGAACGCCCACACTATGCTGTCCATCACCAGCTTCAGTTGCTGCAGGTACACAACACGGATGGAACAAGGAGGGAACGATGAAACGAGGCGGAAGGAACCACGAAACGAAACGAGTAGGGAGGGATGTTCACAGAAAAAAGTGGTGCACCGTGCATGGTGCATCGTGCATGGCGCATCGTGCATGGTGCATTGTGCATGGTGCATGGGGCACAGTGCACGGGCTTACCTGGGGCGAGAGTGTGAAGAAGGAGCGGAAGCAGTGGCAGGCAATGGCGCGCAGCAGCGAGAAGAACTTGAGGCGGTGCTCGGGGTAGTCCTCAAAGTTCTTGGTGATCATGTCCAACGTGCACTCAAACACCGCCTCGAATATGCGCGGCACCTCCTCCATCATCTGCCCCTTCAGCCTGTACGTATGCACCATACACAACCACAACACAACGCACCACACACAACCACAGGCGCACCACACCCAACCACAGGCGCACCACACCGCATCACACCACTCCCCATCCCACCCACATCGCAGAGCACAAAACCACGTCTCAGCACAGAGAGGGGATCAGGGAGGCAAGGGCAGGCAGCATTGTGGTGAAATACGAGTAGGAAAAGGGGTTCAGCATCTGCACCAATTTTCAAATGCAGACTCTGTCTCAGGACTTATTTGAAGGGGGGTTGAAAGGGTTACGAGCCAGCAAGAGGGGCAAACGGCAGCAAGGTACAGCAGATACAGAGTAAGGCAAGAGCGCTGAGAGATAGAACCACACAAAAAAGGGGTAAGGGGGTGCGAAAGGGGAAGGGGGACGGGAAGAGAAGGGGGGAGCAGGGTGGGTGGGGGGGGGGAGGGGGAAGGGGAGAAAAGGCAGTTTTCAAGGAAAGAAGAGCTATATCGAAATGGAACCGAGCAGCAGGCTCAGACTAAGGCGAGTGGTTGGGTTACTTGTTGACGATGGTGGCGAAGAGTGAGAGCACTTCGGGCTCCCTGGCATCGGGCACGTTGCGGGCATAGTCGCCGAGGATGGGGTCGAGCATGGCGGGCACAAACTGCTTGGCGATCAGCTCCAGGTCCTCCGCCTTGTCCACAAACGTCTCTATCAGCTTCAACGTCTCGCGCTTCACCGACCTGCAGGGAGGGGGTGGGGGGGGGGGGGGATGTGGGTGGGCGTGTGGGCGTATGGGAGAAGGCCGTGGGTGTAGGTGAGAGGCGGGTTTAAGCTCGTGTGTGGGTGGGTCGCCTTGTCCACAAACGTCTCTATTAGCTTCAGCGTCTCGCGCTTCACCGACCTGGGGGGGGGGGGTGTAGGTGGATGGGTGGGAGTGTGGGAGTCGGTGCAGGTGAGGCGAGTTTAAGATTGTGTGTGGGTAGGTAAGGCGCCTTGTCCACAAACTTAGCTATCAACTTCAGCCTTCAGCGTCTCGCGTGTCACCAACCTGCCGGGCGTGTAGAGGCGGGATTTTTTTCCAGGTTTGTCCAGGTTCCAGATTTTCCAGCCAGACAGGCATGCAATGGAAAGCAGGAAGACTAGAACCATGGTGCGAGCACTCAAGGGCTGCGTAACAGCAAGTTGAGACAATGCACAGACGGTCAGCAGGTCCTTGATGCAGGAACCAGCCTGAGGAGCCTGACAATGGAGCTCCTAGACGCGAGCACTCAGGGGCTGCGTAACAGCAAGTTGAGACCATGCACCGTCAGTCGGCGCACCCACCTGAGCAGCTTGACAATGGAGCTCCTAGACGCGTACGGTCCTCCCTCTGTGATCTGCGTTGATATGAGCTCCGAATACATCCTGTTGTCGGAGAGGTTGACGCAAGGAGGAGAAATCACGAGAGGAGTGAGGTTTGGAGACTCGAGGGAAGTGATTTGCAAAGTAATGAGGAGAAGAAAGTAGTGGCGCCGCATGCAAGTGCTCAGAGCACAGCACAGCCCATGCATGCTCAAACACCAAAATGGCAAGAGGGAAGGAGGATGGGCGCGGGAACAAACGGGTCAGAAGAAATGCGTGGGGTGGGGGGAGGGGAGGGGAGGGGGAAGGTGATAAGGTGATAAGATAGAGACGTAAAGAGGGGCGAAGGGGGGGTTGAGGGGGTGAGGGGCAGCGAGAGTGGGAGGAGGGGCAAGGGGAAGCAGGTGGGAGGGAGGGACCTGACCTGTAGACGTTGAGCATGTTGAGGAAGATGAGGCGGATCTGGGACAGGAAGGGCTGGCCGAGCGAGGTGGCGACGGCGGTGTTGGTCTGCAGGATGTTGAGGATGGAGCGGATGACCTCTGGCTGCTTCAACACGTCCACACTCTGCGCCGCCTGCCCTATTATCTCCACCCACCGCTGGTGTGGGCACCCACGTGGGCACACGGACACACGAGTGGGGAAGGGACATAGGCGAGGAAGAGGGGAGAGAAGAAAGGGGCGGGTGAAAAGGGGAGGAGTGGGGAGGGACGGGAAGGGGTCAGCCATGAGAAACGAGCCTATGATCTCGTGTGCAGGCGCGTGGGGGAGGGATGCGTGAGGCACCGTGAAACAGCAGAATGGAACAGCACGATGAAACAGCAGAAGCAGTGTGAAACGGCAGAAGCAGAGAGAAAGGAAAGGGCAGAATACCGAGTTGGGCAGTTGCATGAGCTTCTCCAGGTACTCTTCTCGCCGCTGCGCATCGCCCTCTGCCTGGATCATATACCCCACCTGGTGCCATGCCATGCACGAGACGCAACACACACACAGCAGGCAAGAGAAAGGAGGGAAAGTAAGCGAGAGGCGCGCGATAAAGTGTGAGCAAGCCAGAGCAGATGCATTGCGCATCCCTGTAAGAAGGGTCGTACCGTGCGCCTGTCACATAAAAAGGTTGGCATAAAAGACAAAACAAGCGGAGAGCAGAGCAGGCGAGAGTGGGGCAGGACGTACAGCCTCGTAGAAGGTGTGGATCTGGTGCGGCTGCAGGTCCAGGATGGTTGTGGCGAGCCCTCGCAACAGCTCCGCCACAAACGGCTCTGACTCGCCCACCTGCACACACACACACACACACACACACACACACACACACACACACACACACACACACACACACACACACACCAACCAAGCAGCTCGGCTTTCAGCAGCAGCTTACAGGGAGATTCTAGACACAGTCAAGAGACACGTCGACAGGCATCAAATGCATTAACTACATGCAACTAGATTGGCTTGTGAGCGCTGAGCTCACGACGCATAATGCGAGTGGGACTCGAAACTGAGATTCGAACTGTGGCTGGGATGGTGGTTGGATTGGAATAGGGCTGGGCTGTGGCTGGACTGGGATTCGGGATTGCAAATGGGAGCTAACACGGCACTTTCGCGTCCTGATGAGCGCAGCGCAGCGCACCTGCATGATGACGAACTTGCGGCGGCACTTCTGCACGATCTTGAGGAAGGTGTCGCACGCCATGTCCTGCACGCCCGGGTGCGTCTCGTGCATGAACTCAAACAGCTTGTTCACCACCGTCTTGAGGAACTTCCAGTGCGCACGCAGGAACCGCGGATACTGCCCCACCACGTACCTGGCAGGCAGGGGCGGGGAGGGGGAAAGGGACGGGGACGGGGACGGGGGAGGGGAGGCAAGACGAGGGGAGCGGGAGGTGACGGGGGAGGGGAGAGGAAAGAAAAGACATGGGACAAGGTGAGACGCGGGGAGTGAGTGGGAGAATGGGGTAGCGTCTCGTGCATGAACTCAAACAGCTTGTTCACCACCGTCTTGAGGAACTTCCAGTGCGCACGCAGGAACCGCGGATACTGCCCCACCACGTACCTGCCGGGGAAGGTGGGCAGGGGCAGGGAGTGAAGGGGAAGAGAGGGAACGAGGGAAGGGCAGATGGAGGCGGCATGGGGGAAGGTGAGCGAGACACGGGAGAAAGGACAGATTCAGGTGGCGGTGTTACAGTAGGGGTTCGGGAGGGCGGCGAGGAGGGAGCGGGGGAGAGGGGGAGAGAGCCGGGAGGATGGTGTTGGACTGACTGTATGAGACATAAGCAAGCAAGCAGGCGAATCGAAGGCACATAAGCAGGCAGGCACGCACATGATGTTACTGGCGATGACGGCTTTGTTGTCCTTGCCGCGCATGATCTCACACAGATTCAGCAAAGACGGCCGGGGAGAGGGTCGGGGACAGGGGAAAGGCACAGGCACAGGCACGGCCACACGCACATGATGTTACTGGCGATGACGGCCTTGTTGTCCTTGCCGCGCGTGATCTCACACAGATTCAGCAAATCCCTGATCACCGTGACCAGGAACCTATTCTCCTGGTCCTCCACCATAGACCCCGAGATGGACCCGATCGCCCAGCACAGCGTGTTGAGGTTGTTCCACGACCACTCCTCCCAGTTGAGCTGCTTCGCCAGCTTCTTCAGCATCTGCTGCTCCGTGTCCTCGTGGTCCAGGTGGCTCAGGTAGATCAGCGTCTCGCGCATGATCTTGTACTGAACAAGCACGTCGTTGTCCTTCATGGTCTCCCGCACAATGTTCCCGTTCTCGTCCTCGACAATCAGCACCTCCTCGGGTTTCGCCATGCGGCTCACCATCAGCAGCCGCAGCTTGCTCAGCGGCACCGCAAACAGCTGCTTCCGCTGCGACACCGCCGCCGCCGACAACCCCCCGGCGCTCCCCCCCGCCGCTCCCCCCACCGCACCATCCGCCGCCATGCCCCCCCGCGCTCCTGCTCCTGCTCCAGCCATCCCCGGGCCCAGCCCTACGTGCAGCCCTAAGGGAGCTGCTGGGGCGGAGGGAGCCTCCATGTTGCATTCGGACTGGAAGAGGTTGCAGACGAGCGTGTTCCAGTAGTCCAGGCACACCTTGAAGATCTCGTTATCGTCCACGTAGGAGATGCCTATGAGGTAGTCCAGGCCCAGGATGAGTGCCGCCTCGTTCTCACTGTTCTCCAACACGCCTATGTGCGACTGGGGGGGGGGGGACGACGAGGGGGGAGGATGGGGGAGAATGGGAGGACAGAATGGAGGAGCATGAGACAGCATAGCGAAAAGGACAGGGGGGGAAGGAGGGGGAAGGCGAAGGGGGTGGAAGGGGTGGGGAGCGGGAGCGGAAGCCACAAAAAAAACGGTGCTGCCAAGCTGCGTGGAAGGGAGGTATTGGGAGAGAGGAAAGGGTTTTAAGACGAAAGGGCATTAAGAGTAGCCAAGTGACAGGCGAAATTTGAAATGCGTGCGCAGCGCAGCAGACTTACTGAATGCTGAATGGGGCACAGCACGCCATACCTTGAAGAAAGCTGCGAAGAAGAGCGCCAGGTTTTGAATGAAAGCCTGCAACACAGCAGGTGAAACGCATGGCACGTACATAAGACAGTCACACACACACACACACACACACACACACACACACACACACACACACACACACACACACACACAAACATGCCACCACACTAAATTATACGCATCACACAGGTGCAACGGCGCTAGTACCTACTATGCCAAGACACAGCAGCACAAGAACAGAAACCACAACAAGTGCGAGAACGGAAAGCGAGCGGCAGTTGCAGCTGAGAAGGATAAGAGCCGCGCAGTGCGAATGTGCCCCTGCTCACCTGCTCCTCGTCGCTGCCGTTGGCATAGGCCTCTGGTATGTTGGTGGCGGGTGGTAGCATGACCTGCAGCTGCGTGATGAAAATGCCGTACAGCTTCACGTACTGTGCGTTGAAGTAGTCGCCAAAACTCAGCCCCGCTATCTGGTGACGGAAGGGGGAGATGGGGGGAGGCATGCAGGCCATACGCGAACGCTTTGAAGTCAACCCAAAAGCATGACCTGCAGCTGCGTGATGAATATGCCGTACAGCTTCACGTACTGCGCGTTGAAGTAGTCGCCAAAACTCAGCCCCGCTATCTGTGTAAGAAAGGGGAGGGGAGGACGGGGGCACGCAGGAATGCCGTACAGGGACGAACCAATGTGCACATGGACACACACACGCGCGCGCGCGCACACACACACACACACACACACGCACACGCACACGCACACTCACTTGCGAGCACGCGTGCAAGCGTGCAAACACAAAGAACCCTGCACGACGGACGAGATTGGTGGCTGTGGAGACCGTTAATGGAATAAAGAAGCAGCAGAGAACGCACGCAGTGAAGGGAAAGAGGTGCAAGACGGGCGAGGAGGGAGTGAAGCCAGGCGACTTACCTCAGTGAGGCACTGCAGGGAGAGGTTGCGGAAGGCAGGCATGGGGAAGAGCTTCAGCAGCGACTCAAGCTGCCACCACAAATCGGAGCGGCACACAGGGCGGGTGAGAGAGAACGAAAGGGTGCAGATGCAGAAGCAGGGTGCGACGAGATGAGAAGGGTTGGGGTCAGGAAGACGTGGGAGGGGAGGGGAGGGGAAGGGAGGGAGGGGAGGGGAGAGAAGGGAAGTGGAGAAAGGATGTGACAAGGAGCCTTGGCTTGAAACAAGGACTAGAAAGAACGGAATCGGTGTGGCAAGACAAGGAGGAGAGATAAAAAAGAGAGAGGAGAGAGGTGTGTGAGCAGGGACGCACGAGTGTGGACTCAAAGATGTAGCCGAGGGGGATCCAGGAGAGGAAGGCGTGCAGCGTGGCGAGCGTGGCTCGGATGAGCTCCGCCCGCTGTGACGCTGCCAGCACGTACTGGCACAGCTCATGCACCAGCTGGAACTCGCTGATTGGTGGAGACCAGGCATGGGGGCAAAGGAGAGGAGGGAAGGGGAGAGGGGGGAATGGGAAACGAGGGGAGGGGATGGGAGGGGAGGTGCGTGAAGGAGGGGAAATCGGGAAGAAGAAGCAAACAGAGGGGGAGCTAGCTAGTTGTTGGTTATGCATGGAAAGATGCATCAATAGCATAGCATGTGGACATGCTGATGATGTGCTGGTAGCGTGACCCTAAGCCCTGTGAATGCGGGTGGTGGGTGGAGCGGGCAGGCAGGAGCGGCAGGCAGGAGCGGGCAGGCGCGGGCAGGCAGACCTGTTGAGGGAGTGCTTGAGCTCCTTGATCTTGTGCTGTGTCATCTCTCCGCGGGAGAAGTCAAACACCTCCTCGCTCAGCAGCTGCACTCACACACACACGCACGCACACGCAGGCACGAAGGCACACAGGCACGCACACACGCACGCACGAACGCACACAGACACGCACACACGCACGCACGAACGCACACACACACACACACACACACACACACACACACACACACACACGAGGTGGCGGACGAGGTGGCGCATGAGGTGGCGCATGAGGTGGCGCATGAGGTGGCGCATGAGGTGGCGGACGAGGTGGCGCACGAGGTGGCGCATGAGGTGGCGCATGAGGTGGCGCATGAGGTGGCAGATGAGGAGTCCTAATGTGCAGACCATAACAGGGTTCGTTTATCGTGGTAGAGGGTAGGGCAAGGGAGGAAGAGCCGAAACGGGAGGAGGTAGAAGGAGAAAGCGAAAGGAGCGGGGAGGCACGCACCTTGAGAATGACCATGCAGTTCTCGCAGAGAGTCTCGCTGCTCTTTGCTGCTGCCACCAGGTCCGGAATGAAGTTGGGCCAGCGCGCCGGCCACTCGTGCTTCAACACCTGCCCGCCCGCACCATAGAGGGGAATGAATGGGAGAGCCGTTTCTTTAGTCGACTCACAAATTGGACCACTCGTTCTTCAACACGTGAGCGCGCCATGGAATGGCATGGGAGAGCAAGCACGCGGCAGCAAGGAGGCAGTGGCAACATAAGAGAAACGGCGGAGCGGATGGATTCGAGGACGACACGGGAATGTGCGCGGGTCGTGACTAGGAAGATTCAGGCTGCGCAATAGACAATCAGCAGCGGAACAGACAATGAGCAATACGAAACGAGCAGCAGGCAGCTAGCAGCGGACAGCAGAGAGAAGAGAGCAGAGAGCAGAGAGCAGAGAGCAGAGAGCAGAGAGCAGAGAGCAGAGAGCAGAGAGCAGAGAGCAGAGAGCAGAGAGCGGACGTACCTGCACGAGAATGATGTTGAGCTTGTTGACGTACAGCCTCTCCTTGCGAAACGATGCCTCGTCCGCTGACAACTGAAACGCATTCCCATACACCACACACACACACACCATCAACAGCCACGCCAAGCAGTCACGAACGGGACATGTGCGTGAGCAGTACAGAAAAGAAACTCTGGGGCTGACAAACCCTAGCCCACGAGCATCCTAAGCCTCACGCATGACCGAGGGCGAAGGGTGGAGTGGAGAACAAAACTGGGAGAAACAGAGGGTTCAACGACGAGGTGCAATGTGGTGCTGGGAGGAGGGTGGGACAGAAGCAGGGGTGAGACAGAAGCAGGTGCAGTAAAGCTGCGAAACGCATGTGCTCCAGACGACGCCAAGGTTGCAGGACCTGCGCGCACCTTGACTATCAGGTCGGAGATGTAGTTCTTGATGCCGTCTCGTTGCTCCGCGGGCAGGGCATTCCAACGGTACTTAATCACCCCCTCCAGAACCTGATTGATGCCCGCGCACGCGCGCCCGAGCACACGCGTTATGGTGCAGGGCGGAAAACAGAACACAGGGAAACGGGAAGAGAGAAGAGGGAGGGAGAAGCATCGTCGTTGCTGAGGCTAGTCGTCGTCAGCTCTAGTCGCGGAGGCCAGGAACGATGACCAAACAACGGAAAGAACGGTGAGGAGGATGGTAAAACAACGGAACGGTTCGGGGAAACGACGGACGGAAAGAACGACGCGGAGGGTAAAGCACGATGGACGGCGACAAACGCGCCATGGAAAGTTGGATTCCGCGCACGGACTACTTCTCAGCCCACCAGCAGCAGCAGCAGCAGCAGCAGCAGCAGCGGCGGCGAACTGATTCACTCGAACTTTTGAGACGTCTCAAAAGATTCCGCGCACGGAATACTTCTCAGTCCACCAGCAGCAGCGGCTAACTGCTTTTCGCTCGAATAGGCTGTGCTGTAGGCGGGCGGCGGTAGGCACCTGAAGGGCGAAGAACTTGGTGTTGACATTCTGGCTGGTCTGCAGAATGGCCACCACTCGCGTCCACGTGTCCGGGTGCTCCTGTAGGGCCCTCAGCACCCGCTCTGCCGACGCACGCTGTTGTCATGCACGCGGATTTGCACACGAGGGGTCACGCACACGGGGAGACACGCACACGGGGAGACAGGCACAAGGAGAAACGCACACGCGGGGACAGAGACGCACGCACACAGAGGGCGAGATTTAACGCGAGAAAGAAGGAAGCTGGAATGCCGACTTCCAGTGGTCAACTCTCCGCACTGCGAAACACGGAGGTGGTCGATCGGAACTGACGCAGGGACGTGAAACCTCGTTGCTTAAAAATCCTCAACTTCGAGTCTTTGAAACATGACAGTAAAAGACGGTTCCGAAGGCGATGTATGAAGCCGGAGATCCACAAATACGAGAAAGAAGGATGAGATTCACTGATACGAAGACACGCGGTACGCAGGGCGGTGCAAAGCGATGCAGAGCGATGACGCACAGATCGGCGCTGAGAGGAGTAGACCGACATGTGGAAGGACAGAACGGCGAAAGACGAGTCGACGACAGCTCACCTCCTCTTTATTATCGGTGCTGTAGAGAGCAGCGATCGTCGCATCCAAGAGAGCTATGTCTAGAGGAATGTTGAAATCCAGTAGCTGGTGCGCCGCCATGGCGTGTCGCGATCACAAAGTGGAGTTCAACTCGGGTACGCTATGGAGAGGCGAGACGCCTGAAGTTTAACGCCTGGAAAACCCACTGCCTACTACCCTGACGACAACGCGTGCAGACGGGGACGAGAATGAACGTTCGCTGCAGAAAGAAACCGAAGCCTGGTGATCGAAACGAGACAGGGAGGCGTATCAAATAGGTTGTGAGTTTTCCGAAACAGCGAAAACAAGGTGCGAGTCAGGGGTTGTGGATTCTAAGCCTTGGAGAACTATTAGTCAGAGTGAGCTAAACAGACCAACAACGTCGTCGGACACAAAGAACGGGAAGAGTGTGGATGAAACTGGCAGATCGAAAACGAGAAATATTCCCAGATCGAAGAAAAGGAGGAGGACAACCAAAAAACGCAGAAAGGCGTACCTGACACAACCACAGCAACCTACGCACCTAGCAGCACTACTTCTCCTGATGGCGATCGATCTCAGACGTGGAACGCGTGAAGACGTAACCCTTAAGGTACACACAGAGAAAAGCACAGAGAGCTGAGGCAAGACGGAACGCAAGAAGAAACAAGATCGGGAGGGTTGGTGGTTTTCTTGGATTTCAAAGCCGTCCTGGTGTCCCGCCTGACACCCCAGCAAGTGGGCACAGGAGATGAGCTGAGAGGGGGGTAGGCCGGTTTCGGTCTTTTCCAAGGTTTACGAAGAGCGAAGTGCTACACCCTCCAACATTTTAGTCCGTCTTACGATTTAGCCAAGGATACTTAATTTAAGTATCCATGGGGTCCAAGGTTTCACAAAATGGGGGAGAAATGTACAAATAGGAAACCCTAGTCTGGGCTACTAAACTATAACAACCTAATTTTACATATGCAGTTTGACACAACCCTTAGCCTTTATACGGGGCAAAAAGTGTATGGCAAACAGGAAGCAAGTCAGGGCAGCACTACTAGTGAACGCATCTGACACAAGTGGTCACAAGACCAGCCAGCAATAAATAACACGCATGTGAGGCAACTCAGGGTAGCACAACTACTCCAGCCACTGAGACAAATGGCTACAAGGCCAGTCCATGGGTATATACATATAGGCAGCAGTACATACACAGCAAAAAGCATATACCAAGATCCTAACAAGTGAGGACAAAAGGGAACAAGGCCAAGCTGAGTACACACCCAATGATGATCACGAGGCTAAAGTGCCTTGGTAAAGATATCGGCGGTGTTGGCCACTGAGGCCATTAAAACCAAGCGTGCCTGGCCGCGCCGCTGAAACTCGCGAAGGAGAAAGTACCGTTGCGGAATATGCTTCACTCTGCTCTCCAATATCGGCTCCTGACACGAGAGGATCATGTCTCTGTTGTCGGCAAACAAGACCGGAGCAGAGCTAGGGGCCTCACATAGGTCAGTGAGCAAGAACGTAAGCCAACGGAGCTCCTGAGCAGCTATGGCACCAGCGTAGATTTATGCCTTTGCACTGGACGAAGCAACAGACAACGCGCACGTCGACCTCCACGACACAACTCCAGAGCCCTGGCTAAAGAAGTAACCCGGAGACAACCTGCGCAGTCTCCTCGTCCTCTGCCCACTACGCGTCCGATTGCCTGGTAAGTCGAACTGGTTGTCGTCCACCAAACACAAGCCCCATGCTTGTTGTACTCGCCAGGTAGTGCGCTACCCTCATAGCAGCCGTACAGTGTTGGAGACGGTGTCTCCCAGTCGCAACAAAGCAAGCTAGGATACTGAGATGATAGGCTAGGTATGGGCGAGTTCAAGTCATCAGGCACATGAGGCACCCCACCAGCACTGCGTACGGACCACTAGGCCCAGCCGGCTCGTCGGGAACAGGAGCCATGAGCTTATGGTCGATAGCAAGAGGAGCGGGTTGTGCGGAGGGGAACTGCAGGCGGAACCGCTGAAGGACCTGATGCACCATGTGTAACTGGGTCAGAGTGATGGTGTGCACTGCTCTGTCCCTGGTTATTTACAATCCAAGACATTTGCACAGCTCACCAATGTCTGTGCAAGTATGTATGTTCAGTAGATTAGCCTTCACTGAGGCTAGAGCAACCCTGTCTGCAGTAGCAAAGACCAATTCGTCGACGTAAACAAGGATCAAGAACGGTGTCGGCCCTGTGTGAACAAAGAGAGAAGAGTCGGCAGATGATGGGAAGAAGCTGAGGTCAGCGAGAGTAGTACGCGGCGTGTCGTGCCACTCTCAGGGAGTCTGGCGCAGACCGTAGACTGGTCGCCGAAGGCTCCACTGAGTTCCATAAGGGAACGACCTAGTGAAGCCGGGTGGGCGGCAGCTAGTGCAGGCAGTCCTAGAGAAAGGAAGGTTGAGAAGTCAAGCGCGTAAAAGCTCGTGGTCGCGTTGCGTTGCGATGTGCAGGAGTACCCGAACAATGGTCATCTTCGGGGTGGGGGAAAAGGTATGAAAGAAGTTTACCCCCTCTCGCTGATAAAAGCCTCTAACCACAAAGCGCGCCTTGAAGACAGGTGGGCGCTTCACCTTGAAGTCACATGCCATCGACTACGTTCACCCCAGGAAGGGGAACCACGCCGACGTAGGTGCATGTGGACCTTCAAGATGCCATACCTGCATCCATGGATGCTATTAACTGAAAGGCCCAATGTCTTGAGACAACCTCAACGTACGTGCGAGAGGTTTGGATGTTAAGAGCATCTTAGTCACCCTTAGGGGCCAGCAACATGGCACAGAGATGAGGAGCAGTGGAGGCAAGGAAAGCCAACTCGTAGTGTCTATCCTCTAGGATGTCACTACCAAGGTTTAGGAGCACCCACAACGGGCAGGAGCAGAGACCAACTAAGTGGTGTAGTCAATGCGGCGTATGGAGGCAAAGTCCACGACAGCAGCGACATGAGCAGAGACGGACGGAGGAGGAGCATTGGGGTCGGTACCGAGGGTGGAAACCCCCGGAGCCGGCACCTACAACGGCAGCACCCCAAGAACCAGCACGTCCGGCGGCAACACCCCCAGATTCCAGAGCGATCGGCTGCGACGGCGACTGCAAGGACGACGCGGCTGACGGCTGAGAAAGCGGTAACGCCACGGGGAGGGGGAGGGGGGGGGGGGGGAGGGGGCGAGAGGGGGAGGGGAGGGGGGTGGGGGGAGGGGGGGGGGAGAGAAGGTGCTGACGAAGGAGCCACATCCCCACGTACCGGGCCGTGACAGGGAATCGACAGGGCCGCAGCAGGGCGCTAGAGGGGGGCGCTAAAGGGGGCCCACTAGAGGGTGGGGGGGTACTAGAGGGTGGTTAGGGAGGTAGGTGGGGCGGAAGCGAGAGACCTAACCTACTTTGATACCGTGTTAGAAAAAAAAATGATGATGACATACAAAGGGGGTATGTCTAACGTTCCATACCCTTATTTGCCAACTTAGCCTATCAAGTATACATGCATGTTGACAGCTCACTGAATGGTAAGATGTGACAAAAACAAACATATTGTACTCGAGAATTAGATTAATAGGTGGGTACGAGGATAACCGCCGATGCAGTAACCCGCACCACAATACGATTATCATAAATCATATTGAATATCAGAAGATATGCATCACATCCTCGTTGTGTGTCCTCGTGCCACCCAATTTATGAACCTAGTCAACTTTGTGTTCTTCGACTACCTTTTATTGGCCGCTATAATTTCAGCTTTCGACGCTCAAACTACTAGTTGATGTCCCGCGTAGCTTGCTTATAGAAATCCCTCCTATTGTCAGAATTACTGTGCAGGAATGATTGGATTAGCAAGAGTTGGGGTACAAGTACTAACCCTAGAAGTGTTGTACCACATAAGGAGTGCCTCACTATAGCCTACAAGTAAGATTGTACTTTGACACACCCCCATAGGCTAAGTGGGGGACAACAAGATGGTCACAAGACCAGTCAAGCAAGACAACAGAGCAAAGCAAAGCAAAGCTCAGGGTGGATCTCAAGGACACCACACAATCCGAGCACAAGCAAGCGGCCACAAGGCCAGTTCACATGCAGAGTTATAATATCAAGGCAGTACACTGATCAAAACCGAGCAAGAGGAAACATGCAGGTATAAATATAGAAATCAGTGTACAACAAGTGCAAGATCAAGAGACAAGCAGGTGAGGTAGAACGGGCAGAAGCCCAAGAGCAGTGCAAAAACGCTGAAGATCACCAGACCCGAGGGCCTTGGTGAAGACATCAGCAGTGTTGGCCCAAGAGGCCACGTAAGAAAGGCGAAGCTGACCACGCTGCTGCAGCTCTCGAGCAAGAAAGTAGCGAAGAGCAATGTGCTTCGTTCTGTGTTCCGGTCTCTGCTCCCGACACAAGGCAAGCATGGCCTTGTTGTCGACGTACAGAACTGGAGGAGAACGAGGCCGCTCCCCCAAGTTAGTCAGTAGGTAGGTCAGCCAGCGTAGCTCCTGTGCAGCCATGGCCCCAGCGTAGATCTCGGCCTCACAGTTGGAACCAAGCACAGAAGAAGAACGAGTGGACCTCCACGAGAAAGAACCAGAGCCAAGACTGAAGGTGTAACCCTGTGACGAACGCTGTGTCGCCTGGTCATCGGCCCAAGAAGCGTCGAAGTGTCCTGTGAGTACCACTGAACCCTATCCTCCAAGCACGAGCCCCATGCCTGATATACTGCACAAGTAACGCAGTACCCTCTTCGCAGCATCAAAGTGCACCTTTCGGTGTCTACCGGGAGCCACGTAGCGAGCCAGGAGGCTGAGAGGGTACGCGAGGTCAGGTCGTGTGCACGTCATCAGGTACATGAGGCAACCCACAAGCTCTGGGTACGGACCACTCGGCTCTACGGACTCGTCCGAAGGTGGAGCTGAGAGCGAGTGGCCGGTAGACAGAGGAGTGGGCTGTGGCGAGGAGTACTCGAAGCCGAAGCGCCGAAGGACCTGGTGCACCATGTGTGACTGAGTCAGGGTGATGGTGCGCCGTGCTCTGTCCCGGGTGATCTGCAAGCCAAGATAGTTACGCAGCTCACCCAGGCCAGTGCAGGTGTGTCTCTCCTGCAGCTCCGCCTTCACTAGGGACAGCGCCTCCGTGTCAGCAGTAGCAAAAACCAAGTCGTCGACGTACACGAGAATAAAGAACGGCGCAGGGTAGTGTCGGTCCGTAGAAACAGCGACGGGTCAGCAGAGGAAGGAGCAAACCCAAGAGCCGCAAGTGTAGTCCTCAGTGTGTCGTGCCACTCGCGGGGCGCCTGGCGGAGACCGTAGACTGGCCGCCGGAGGCTCCACTGGGTACCCGCAGGAAACGACCCAGTGATGCCAGGTGGGCGGCGCAGCCTGATCTCCTTGTGAAGGCTGCCCTGCAAGAAAGCTGTGGAGAAGTCGAGGGAGTGCAGCTCGTAGTCACGCTGTGCTGCAACGTGCAGCAACACCCAAAGAGTAGTCATCTTTGGAGTGGGGGAGAAGGTCTAGAAGTAGTCGACCCCCTGTCGCTGACTGAAGCCTCGAGCAACGTAACGCGCCTTGAAGGCAGGCGGAGAACCCGGCGGCCGCTTCACTCTGAAAATCCACATGCCATCGACTATGTTCGCCCCAGGAGGAGGAACCTCGTCGACGTAGGTGCATGTGGACTTCCAAGAAGCCATTTCTGCATCCATGGCTGTCTGCCACTGAGAGGATTACTCACCCACGACCGTTTGAGCGTAAGAGCGCGGGGTAGGGATGTAAAGTGCATCCGGGTCTCCCTCAGGGCAAAGCAGCATGGATGCGAAACGAGGTAAAACGGCCGCAAGACACTCAAGCTCAAACTGCCTGTCCTCAAGGACGTCACTGCCAAGGGCAGGCTCACCCCCGACGGACGGAGGACAGACAGACTCAGACTCAGTAACAAGACTCGCGACGTAGTCGAGACGACGCCTAACTGCAAAGTCGACTAGCTCAGTTACTAGGGCAAACACAGCAGTAGACTCAAAGTCAGGGTCAGTGACTACAGTAGCGAGGAGACGAGTGACAGTAGGACTGGCAGCACGAGCAAGGTCGGACTCAGGGTCAGGAACGTGCGGAAGAGAGGACGCGGGAGGCTTCGGCAGGACAACACGCTGTGGAACAGAGGAAGGACGAAGTGCCATACCATGAGTGCCTGGGACAGCAGGAGGACGAGGACGGGCGACACGACGAGCACGAACAGGTGTGGAAGCACGAGTCTCAGGCTCACGACGCTCAGTCAGGGACTCACTCACCTCAGTGTGAGGAGCAGGAGTAGGCAGCGGGGAGCCAGGCAGTAGCTGTGGCTGAGAATGGTCTATCGGTGGACACAAGAGAGGTGGAGTGAGGCCAGTGGAAGACGGGAGACTAAGAACCTGGCAAAGGGCTGAGTCAGGCGGTGGAAGGGACGACTGCTGATGCGGGTAGAAAAACGGTCGGCTCGGCGCAGTACCCGGAACGTCAGCAGCTCCAGTACCTCCAGTGCCTCCAGCTCCAGCGCCTCCAGCACCAGCAGCACATGCATTACCTCTAGTACCTCCAGCTCCAGCGCCTCCAGCACCAGCAGCACCACTAGCTCCGACAGCTCCAGCACCCCTAGTACGAGCGCCTCCAGGATCAGCAGCTCCAGCACCTCTAGTACCTCCAGCTCCAGCGCCTCCAGCACCAGCAGTACTTCCAGCACCTCCAGCACCAGCAGCACCAGCACCTGCAGTGCCAGCACCTCCAGCACCTCCAGCACCAGCTGGACCTCCAGGACTAGCAGCTCCAGCACCTCCAGCACTAGTAGCACCTCCAGGACTAGTAGCTCCGGCACCTCCAGCACCAGCAGCACCTCCAGTACCTCCTGGACTAGCAGCTCCAGCACCTCCAGCACCAGCAGCACCTCTAGTACCTCCAGCACCAGCAGCACCTCCAGTACCTCCAGCAGTACCTCCAGCACCAGCAGCACCTCCAGGACTAGCAGCTCCAGCACCTCCAGGACTAGCAGCTCCAGCACCAGCAGGACAGTACCCTCCACCACCAGGACTGCCTTGCCGAACGATCCACGCACGAATCTGCTGTGGCAAGAGCGTCTCGAGTAGACCAGGCTGCTGCGGCTGTCCAGCTCCAGGACCTCCAGCCGGGTCACCCACAGCTCCACTGCCACTAGGACTCGCAACACCCCCAGAGTCAGCACCCCCAGTCGCAGCACCCCCAGAACCCTCACCCTCTGTCTCAGCACCCCCAGAACCCTCACCCCCAGTGTCACCACTGGCAGCAGCTCCAGAGTCCACAGCAGCAGGCTGCTGAGGCGGCGAAGACGGCCTCGGCGGAAAACCAGGGGGGGTCACCAAGCGAGGAGAGCGGCGAGTGGCCGCCGTGTCGTCCGCGGCAGGGTCACCCCCCTCAGCTGGGCCAGAGGAGTCATAGAAGATCTCCACAGGCTCATCCAAGGGGGGTGGGTCTACCTGAGACACACTTGAAGGAGCAGGACCCTGTAAGGAGAGTGGGTATACCGGGGGGGGACTGGTACCAGAAAGACAGGCGCTAGGGAGACCGGGTGGGATGCGTGCGGGTGTAGCCTGTAGAAACAGACAGACTCGTCAAAGGTGACGACCTGGAAGGAGAAGACTCGACGCGAGGGCGGGTGGTAGAACTGCCACGGCGGGGCGTCAGTGGGGAAGCCAAGGAAGACGCATCGGAGAGTGCAAGGGGAGAGCTTGCTCGCGGTGGTATCGCGAACAAGGGAGAGCGCGCCCCAGACCCGAAACACCGACGCATTGCCAACCTCTCCCGTCCAACGGAGTGTGGGCGATGTCTTTGGCAAAGAGACACGGAGCCAGAGGTTGAGCTGATGCGCAGCGTATCGGACCGCAAACGGCCACAGAAAATGGGGAGCAGCCGCATGGATCATGGAGGTACGAGCAACCTCCATGATCAAGCCAATGCGACGCTCAGCAATCCCATTTTGCTGAGGAGAGGTCGGAAGCGTGAATGACTGGCGGATGCCCTCGTCTCGACAGAACTCCGCAAGGAGGCCAGAAGAGAACTCACCGCCCCTATCAGAGTGCAGACGCAGGACTGGTAAGTCCCGCCGAAACCGCTCGCGCAGCTGGCGACGAGTAGCACGGATCCAGGGGATCAAAACACCGCTGACGTCCGCCTTGCGCCGCAAGGGGAAGACCGTGGTGTAGCGTGTGTAGTCGTCAACAACCAGCAGGAAGTAGCACTCTTGGTCCGTTCCACTGACGGGGGTCGGGCCCCCCACGTCCATGTGGAGAGTCTGCAGAGGAGCAGTGGTCGGAGGAAACTCGGAGGAGTGAGGAGCGGTGCGCTGCCGCCCCTCGACGCAAGGAAGGCACGGCGGGGCAGGCGAGCGCGGGAGGGGGGGCAGGGACCTGGGAAGGCCAGAGACAAGGAGACGGGAGTGCATGCTGCGGAGACGCGGCAGTGAGGGGTGACCTAGGCGGTGGTGTCAGAGAAGAGTCTGGTGGGAGAGTAACCGACACGAGCAAGACGCTGCAAGCTGACCAGACGCAGACACCTGACCAGACGCAGTCGCCTGACCTGACGCAACCACCTGTGCAGACTCAGTGGTCAGTGTGTACAGACCGGACCCAGGCTGACGAGTGAACGTAGCAAGGTGACGGCCAGTCCGTGAGCACGTACAGATCGCCACACGCAGTCCTCCAGGAATAAAGGTATCAACCCATACATCCTGGAGAACTGCGTTGCTCAACAAGTTCATCGAGAACGCAAGGAGATGGAGACCTGAGAGAGACCCGGAGAGGACCGCCGGACACGGGAGGACAGTGGAGGCTCGCGCGACTACTGGGCCCCCAGTGGGGTCAGCCAGTGAGACTGGGACAGGTGCTGCGAGTGGTGTAACTGTGGTGCAATCACGAAAGAAGCAACGCGACGCGCCTGAGTCAAGTGTGAAAGTGTGCAAGGCCTCAGCTGAGGCAGGACCTGTAGCTGTAGACGCACTAGCACCTAGAGCAGCGGCAGACTCACGAGCACCTAGAGCTGCAGCAGACTCACTAGCACCTAGAGCAGCAGCCTCTACACAGCCAGGGACGCATCGCTGAGAAGCACAGTCGCGAAGCCGCTGAAGGGAGAAGGTGCCCTGCGGACGCTGCTGTCGCCGCTGTGCAGTACCCATAAAACCAAAACCTCCACCACCAGGACTGCCCCGCTGAATAACCCACTCACGAAGCTGCTGAGGGGTGGGGTTGTCCGGGAGAGGCAGTGACTGCTGCTGTCCACCCCTAGCCGCTGCGACTACCGTGATAGAGGCCATGACAGGCAGTGACAGTCAGTAGCCGCACCTCCAGCACTCCCGGCAGCACCTCCAGCACCTCCAGCACTCCCAGCAGCACCTCCAGCACTCCCGGCAGCACCTCCAGCACTCTCTGCAGCACCTCCAGCACCTCCAGCACTCCCGGCAGCACCTCCAGCACCTCCAGCACTCCCAGCAGCAACAGAAGCAGCAGCAGGGCGGCACGGTGGGGCTGGCGAATGAGGCAGGGCGGCCCGGCTCGGGATGGGCAGCGCGGCTCGGGCTGGGCGGCGCGGCTCGGCCTGGGCGGCGCGGCTCGGCAGGGCTGGGCGGCGCGGCTGGGCAACGGGGCGCGCTGGCGCGCTGGGCAGCAGGGCGCGCTGGTGCTGTGGGTTGCGGGGCGCGCTGGCGCTGTGGGCTGGGGGGCGCGCTGGCGCGCTGGGCTGCAGGTCGTGCTGGCGCGCTGAGCAGCAGGGCGCGCTGGGGCAGGGGCTGCGCGCGGCCAGCAGGTTGCTCGTGGGCAGCAGGGGCGCGCGGGGCAGGGGCTGCTCGCGGGCAGCAGGGGGCGCGCGGGGCAAGGGCTGCTCGCGGGCAGCAGGGGGCGTGCGACGCAGGAGCTGCTCGCGGGCAGCAAGGGGCACGCGGGGCAGGGGGTGCTCGCGGGCAGCAGGGGCGCGCGGGACAGGGGCTGCTCGCGGGAAGCAGGGGCGCGCGGGGCAGGGGGCGGGCGCTGCAGGTAGTGCACGGGAAGCGCGCAGGCGTCGCAGTTCGTGCGCAAGCGGCGCGCGAGCGGGGCACAGGCAGCGTGTTTGCGGGGCACAGGCAGCGCGCTAGGGCAGGCAGTGCGAGTAGCTGCAGGGCAGCGCGACACTGTGTGAGCAGGGCCGGACAGCGCAAGGGCGCTTCGGGCAAGAACTAGCGGAACTATTGGTGGGCCCTAAAAACCTAACAGGTTTCCTGCTCTGAATACCATGTCAGAATCACTGTGCAGGAATGATTCGATTAGCAAGAGTTGGGGTACAAGTACTAACCCTAGAAGTGCTGTACCTCATAAGGAGTGCCCCACTATAGCCTACAAGTAAGATTGTACTTTGACACTTAGGGCTGTGATTATTGAAGGCCTTTGTAATGAGAACACTAGCAGTGTTGACGACGATGTTGCTTGTGCTCCTAAACGACGTTCAGCAACATTATTCCCGGACATAACACCAGCAAGGCACCTTTACCAGCAACAAGCGGCAGCAACAATGTTGAGTTGGCAAACAGGGGGAAAGGATACCATACCACTGGCTCCCATGCTTGCATCAGCGAAACTTGCATCCATGACGGTACCTTCTGGTCGTGGAGACCCGTCAACTCTTGCTTGCAAACGCAGTGAGCGCCGCAAACACACCGTGATTCGGTTTGGCTGGCCTCTTACCACGGCGTTGACAACAACACATATTTTGAGATTCGTCATTCATTGGCTGCCAAATGTCATATGCAGAAGGCTAGGGAAGTACAAAACAAGTTGGTATGGCAACTTTCCCTGGTTGCTGATAATTAGTACGACTCCCTTGTCTCTATACGTGCATCAATGCACGGAATACTGGTACGAGAAACCCAAACGTTTAGGGGAGTGCGAGAACGAACAAACAAACACAAGCTAGCCTTTATGCGGCTAGCTGAGGTGCTGCAAGCTGTAAAGGGTCAGTTGAGGATCGAAGAGCATCGAAAGCTCGCTGACGATGGAGCAAGTGTACATTATTAGACTTTCAGTTATTCATCTGCAAGTATGGGACACCTGTTGACACATAGGTGAAGCTTACCCATCTAAAAGGTGGTACGACACGTACGATACACGTTCAGACTTACGTTTTTTTGTCAAGCCATCATTTGAGAAGATGTTTCATACAACTCCCTCCCTTTTCGCTGAGATGTACAGGTTTGGGCAAGTTATTGTCCGCTCATGCCTTTGCTCATATGTACAGTTTCTTTCCTCGTTGGCGTAGTTCGCTCATGCCATAGCACATGTGATAGCATTAAAATCCATGATTGAGAACCAACTTTGAGAATTCTAAACCACATACTCTGATGTTTGAAAGAACCGTTTACGCGATTCGCTGATACATAGCCAAATTGACGGCCTAAAAAGGAGATGACAAAGATGATATGTGTCGAAGGAGATTGGCCAGCTGGTCCTCTTTCAACGGGACGAACAGTGCAAATATGTAACTCAAGTTGTCCATACCCACCCCTGTCCCAAGGCACCCTTTTTGCTGCGGTCTGGACTGAGGCGGCGCATCATCTGATCTGAATGTTTGTCAATACTGAACAAGGACGGGCAATTACAGAATACATGAATTTTATCTTGTAAAAGGAGACAGCAGTTTCTGGTACACTACATACATCTGGGTAGCCGATATGGGACTTTTGGGGTACTTCATGGTACTCCACATGTATTTCCTTGATCGCGACCACAAACGAGTGACGCGAGATGGGAATCCAGTACACAGGGAGTAACGTCTTTTCACTCAAAATCCAATCACACGGAGAATCGTAACGGCTCAAGTCACGGCGGGATTGTTGCCAGCAAATATTTTTTTCGAAAACTTGATAATTTCCTGAATTTTAGGATCCATCAGAAGCAGTTACACATGATGCCTGATTGAGCCCCTCCCGGTTGCCTTGTGAAGGGGGCGTATAAGCTGTATCGTGAATTTCGCATAAGTTTCGTCAATTCGCAGCTAGCTAAAAAGGATTCGCAGGTGCTTATAAAAGGATCTGTAACCTTATCCGTTGACATTTTGACTTCAGTCTCTTCATTTTGACTTCGGTCTGTTCGTTACAATTGGTTCATAACTACGCGACGCGCTTGTACCGTGGGTGCAACAGGCTGGGGAAAAAACCTCGGGTGCAGCGTTTCCATCCGGTGCAGAGCAAATTCGCGTGCATGGGGTGGGCATCACCTGTATTCAAGCTCGTTTCCTTACACGTTGCGGAAAAATTGGCTTCATAATACCTGTTTTCCTGTCCCGTTTATATGATGTGTTGAAGTGTCTCCATTCCAGTATGTGGCATCTCAGTTGACTCTCATGGTGTTTTAATACCCTCAATTATCTATAATAAGATAATTCGCCTTAATATGGATTTAACCTCCCCGGACAAGGTCCACGAATGCTGCCTCCGGGTTGACCTTAAAGCGACGGGCAACTTTTGGCAGTGTTGGGTTCAGAAGTTTTTTTTTTGAACCAGGCTTGCCAGCGCGAAAGTGCTGGCTGGCGAAAACCAGGATTTCGTGCGGACACTTTCCATCCGCAGTAACAGTTCGCCAGGGTTCTGGGTTTTGGGTGGCAAATGTGCACCGTCGCTTTAACAGACAGTCCTGCACAGTGCACACTCCCTCTGTTGTACGAACAAACGCGGACAGACGACGAGTGAAGCCAAGCCAAGCCCACACGCACTAACCCTACTCGATTCCAGGAAATCCCATTCCATCCCTTCCAATCCCTTTCAGGACCAACAGATGTCCAACTGTGCAGTTCTGTCCATTTCCCGCGTGCAGCAGAGAGTGCTGCACACATCCCGTTCTGTTGAGATTCGCTCTGATCCAATAACAGGGAGAACCTAACTGAACCGAGCGCGTTTCTTTTAACGCGGTTTAGTTAGGTTCCTCACGGTATCCGTGGTCAACCCCTTCGGATCCCCAACACATCGGGTGAAACCGCCTGTCAGTCAGTCCCTTGCATATTGCCATCTTGCACCTGAGTTATATTACAAACTCAGCAAATTCTTCACCAGTTTCTAGCCGCGTCCTAGGCAAGGAAAAAGAGGCTACTTTTGGAACACGGTTTTACCAGCGAGGTAGCCAGCTGTTGTAATTACGATGGGGTTGGCTATGGCGGCAGCCATGTGTCGTCGAAGTACTGCTACTTCTAGTAGTAGAACTCCTAGAAGGCCCATGAAAAAGGCGATGCGGCTGAAAACGAAGATGAAGGTTCATGTCGGGGTTGTGGTGCTGCTCGCAGCCGCTTGCATTACCTTCGCCGCTTTCGCAGGTGAGCGTTTCTCGACAACGTTTTAGCCGCATGTAGTAAGTGGATCGTTAACCTCGAATGGCTGACTGACATCCAGAGGGGGGTGGGAATGCGGCTGGTCTCCGGACCATGCCAATCGCGATTACGTATGCGCTTTCAAAACCGATCCGCGTAAACCGCCACTTTATCTGACGTGAACTGCGTGCAAACTGTTAAGTGCTACCTCGCTATATTGCGGTGCAACTTGGTAGTGAACTGGAGCATGGAGAGTCCGGAATGGCACATTGATGAACATGAGGCCGCGATGCGCTTTCAAGGTCCAATACGAACGAAAATCACGGGATCAACCGATAGAATGTTGAAGAGTTTAGGTCAAG